>CAMZMU010000077.1:28207114-28801000 GCA_947311845.1 Poa pratensis
AAAATATTAATCAGTATTTTATTTCAAAAATGAGAGCCAACAAAAACTTTTGCTTAATTATATGTGTTGATCTCATATTGTTGCTTGTGTTGTTTATTTCTTGCTAATTATGTGTTGCTTGCTCTAAGTAGAGACATGAAGAAAAGAAGAGAAATAAACTAAAAAGCAAAGCAAGAAAATAATGTGACAAGTGTCACATAAAATTCTCCAAGTGTGAAATTGTTTTCCTTCACAATAAATTCAGTGAGTGGTAATGTAAACACTCCCATTTTATCCTTACTACTTTTCTCTCTCAAACAATATTTTGAATTAGTTTTAAAATTCAAAAGTAAAATTCAATTGGAGATAAAACAAAATTCCATAATTAAAACCCTATGAACAAAAATGATTCAAAACATTTTATTTTGCAAAGCTAATTTTTGTGAAGCTTCTGCATGCCATGGGAAGGCTTCACAAATTTTCTTGAATTTTTATAAATAGATTTAGTGCCCTAATTAAATTCGAGAAAACTTCTGGTTTGAAAAACAAATGAAAGAAATAGAAAGGAGAGAAGCCAGGGGGTTTTCTGCAAAACCTTCTTCGCCTACCTCTCCGTCGCCGTGTCGACGCTGCACGCCCGCACCTCACCGTTCCCCGGGCCCCCCAGGCCCCCCTGCGTTCACCCTCGCTCCCTGCCTCTGCACCCTCTGCCTCGCAGAGAAGCACTTGAGCTCTCTCCCGCCCCAATGCCGCTCCTGTCCCCTCTGCACCGCCGCGGAGGAGTTCGACGGCGCCGGCCAAATTGGCCCCCCCTCACAGCTCCCCGACACGCATCCGCTACGCCGTGAACCCTAGCTCCATCCCGGACCCCCCAGACAGCACGCACCGGCCTCTCCCGCTCTCTGGACGCCGCTGGACCGCGACCACCGTACGCCGGCGTTGCGGCTATTTAAACCACCCGAGCCCCGCACTCTCTCCGCACCGCCCCACTATCTCTCTCACTCACCACCCTCTCCCGTGCACCGCCAGGAGGGCGAGCCTCTGCCGTGAAGCCGCTGCCCCGTGGCAGTGCGCTGCAACCTCGCCGTGCCGAGGTAGGCGACGACCACGGCCTCGCCGTGCTGGCCTCCCATTCCCTTCCCTCTGGCCACTACCTGCATCCCTATGCTCACCGCAGTCACCCACACCTTGTTCCCCTCTGTTTCGTGCACCAGAGCGTCGCCAGGAGATCGCCGAGCCCGTGTCCGTGGCCGTGGAAGACGGAGACCTCGCCGCCGACGAACCAGACCACCCCAGCAAGTGCAACTCAGCCAGGAGCTTCCCCCACGCCGCCGCCGTCCATCTGCATCATCGCCGCGACCTCCCGAGCCCTCTAGGTGAGAGATTCATCCACCTCGCCGTCGCCGGCGGGCAGCGCCGCCGATATTAGGTCGCCGTCGTTGCAGATATCTCGATCCAACGGACGCGTACCGCTTCGGTTAAATGAAAGAGAGAGAGAGAGACTGACGGGCGGGCCCCGCTCGTCAGGATTTTATTAATTTCCACCCGCGCACTGTGTCGCTGACATGTAGGCCCCACCTGTCATAGCTTTCAACATTATCCAGAGAACAATTAAATTCGAATTTAAACTTCTCTGTTAAGTCAGTACTGGATCCAATTTGAAATTCAATATCTCGAGATTTAGGAATCCAAATAAATCAAACTCAATTGTTCTGGAAATCTTATGAAATTGTTTAACCAACCCAAGTGTCTCATGTCATTTAATAAAAGTAAAAAGTATTATTAAAAATACTACAGAAGGTTTAAATTCTAAACTTGTTTGTTTCTGATACTCTGTTAGTCCAAATAATTCCAAACCAATTTTTCTAGCTTAGTACTGTCATGTATTAGCTTCCCTAATTTTGGTAGAATTATTTGTGCAGTATTTGTTTAGTATTAAGTTGAATTTAAACACCCTTCTGCACTCAAACATTTAAATATGTTTAATGGTTAACCCAAATGATTTAGGACCAATTTTGTTAGATCACATTTGGTCATGTTTAGTTACCCTAAAAGGATATAATTTTAGGATCAACAGAACTTAATTGGTAGCTAAAACTTGATTAATAAGTTACTGGATTCAAACATTTGTGTAGGGAGTTTGGTAACTCCAATTGATCCAAATCAAATTGTGTTGTCTTCTACACATCAGTAGCTTTCTAAAGAAATTTAGTTTGTATTTGTGTGACAACAACTCAAGTTGTGGAATTAAACATGTTCAACAAGTTTCTGCCATAATTAGAAGTAATTAAATAATGTTTAATTCAATTATTTTGAAACCAAATTGTATGGTTTGATGTGTGCAGTAGCTATTTGTGATGTTTATGATTGATATGTGATGCTTGCTTGAGTAGTTTAGTGATTGTTTGTATTTTGCTTTGACGTTTAGACGAGAACGTTGCCGGAATCTACGAGGAGGGGAATTCTCTGATCGTCAAGCACAAGAGCCCGAGAACTTTGCCGAGCAAGGCAAGCTACTCCCTGAGCTTGCACCTAAATACATATGCATTACTTTGATCAAATGATTTACTCTTAAGGCATTGGTTTACAAAACCTTTTCAAAAAGTATATGGATATTATTTTGCCACCCTATGTAGAAATATAAGGTAGTTTATATAAAACTAGGATGGGAAACAATGTTGTTTATTCAAAACTCCTTTGAAAAGACTTGTGTGGTTATGGAATACCGAGATGTCGGTGTGGAAGTAAAGAAGTGGAGAATGGTGATGTTTATGAAAAATGCACATTGTGTCCTAGTACTATGACAACCAATCTTGCCCTGTGCGACCACATGTACCCACATATGGGAAAGGGCGTAGTCATATAATTTGCTCATATTAGTATGGGATGCCTCAACAACGAGGATGACCTCGTTCCATGAGGGGATGGTTTGGTGACCTACCCCTGACCTGGGTCCTAACACGTTGGTGGGAGGATTGAAGGGTTCGCTCGCGGGCAGAACTACGAGTCCTCACACTTAGGTTTCCCGACGGGGAATCTGGACTGGGTGTAGATGCAAAGGATGATAAATTCGTAGCGGTAGAGTCCTATACTAGCATGAGCAAAGGACAGGCTATGGTCGACGGCTTACTTCACATACACCTTGTATGGCGAGACGTGGCAGACATGATGAGTTGCCGGATGGATGTGGGAAAAGCGTGCTACCTCTGCAGAGTGTAAAACTATTCGAATAGCCGAGTCCTCGGATATGGACAGTTGGGAGGCTGTCCTAGACCATGTGCAAGTTTTTGGAAAAGCTTTTAAGTTAAAAGAAACTGAAATGGTGATGGTGTGACACAACTATACCAAATGGAGTGGTATGAGTTGTTGGAATAAATGGACCATGGTGAGCCATGGTCAGGAAAAGGAGGGTTTTGGAGAAACAAATGAGATGGTGACTTCTTTCAAAGATAGTTATAAAACTCTTCTTACCTTTTTCAATAAAGATATAGAGATGTTTTAAACAAATAAAAGTTGTAAGTTAAAATAAAACTAGTGCATACTCATGTTGGGGTAGTTTGCGAGTACATTCAAATGTACTCATATTGGTTTCGTCCCTGGCTATTGTCCTAGCCAGACTACGAGGAGGAGCACTACGCCGAGCAGGAGTATGGCGACTTCTACGCGAATAAGGATCTCCACAAGTCAGCTGCCTGTCGGGTCGTCATCGTTAGAATATGATGTCTACTACGCCGTAGCTTCCGCTGATATTTTGGTTTGGCCCATGAAGGCACCTATGTAAGACTTGGTCTAAATGACCATTTATGTAAGACTTTTTATTCGGTATTGTAATGGATGTAAACTTTGGTATCCAATTCGGATTATGTGCAACGACAGACTGATCACGGGATCGTTGTGTTAAGCATAATCGGGTATTTCGGACAGCTAGTCCGGGGTCCCACAGACTTGGTATCAGAGCCATCCTGACTTTAGGAAACCTTAGTTAGCATGGTCGTTAGACAAATGTTACAAAAAGATTAATTTTAAAAGAAAGGAGTGAAGTATTTTCGAAAACTGCTTATCTCCAATCCTCTTACTTATGCAAAAATTTATTCTCATTCAACATTACAATTTCCTTAGTATCCTTAAAATTTTGCAGACTTGTCATCTCATTAAACTTAAAATTCTGCTTATTGTTACCTCACTAAATTTAAAATTTTGTACACTTATCATCTCACTAACTTAAAATTTTGCTTAAAAATTGTAGATGGCACTCCATTGGACCGAGTTCGTTCAGCTTGAGAAGATAGCAAGCTGACGTTTGAGAGGGACTTGTTCGAGTTGAGCAAGCTGTTAGGTCGCCCCGCTCCAGAGTTTGAGGGAGCTCAGATTGACGTTCACGGTGTCGGAAGGCTGAGCTGGCTCATCAAGTCGTCAGTTCGCAGGAACATCAAGTCTCCCAGTTCCAGGACGCTCGTCTTCACCACCAAGGAGGCCACCTGGGTTGACGGTCTCTGTACTGCCACACAGAGGATGCTAGCCCGACTTTGTGAGGAGCACAAGGCGGAGTTGGCAGATTCCCGTTTCCGGTTCTACGGGAGGCGCAACTGCGATGGACACCCTACTCCTTCCCTTGCCACCCGATGTTTGGGAGCTACATCATGGACATGGAGATCTTACTTCAGTGCACTCAGGATGATCTGATGCGCACTAGGATTCAGCTTCACTTTGACCGTGAGTCGCTCGTTGAGCTTCGCGAGAATGAGGAGAAGCTGATGGAGGAGAAGGTCGCTCTTCTCAGGAAGAGAGCACAGTGAGGAAGACTATCGTAAAGCTCCGCAAGAAGGTGGCGGAGCAGGACGAGCTGATTGAGGATCTAGAGCACCATACTGACGAGATGGAGGAGGAGGGCGAGGATCTCCGCAAGGAGAACAACTTTCCTTAGTGACGATGATGACTTCGTGGAGGAGATGGATTGTGAGGAGGACGATGATGAGGAGGAGTTAGTTGACGAGGAAGGGGCCACTCGAGGCAGTTCTCGAGGATGAGGAGGAGGATCCCGAGGAGCCACCCTACCAGTCAGATGCTGACGTGTTAGAGCTGGAGGTTCCACCTTAGTAGGCGAGTGACTTGATCACTACCGCAGGATTAGGTTGACCCCTATCGCTAGTCGAGTCGAAGTAGTGGTTCTTTTGGAAACCAGATGCTATGTATCTTAGATGTAAGGTGATGTTGTAAGCTTGATGTTGTTATGAACTCCTTGATATGATGTTTGTGAAATATAAGTATGTTTGTCTTGTTAGATCTGTGTGGAATATTTTCATATAAGTCCTTAAAATTAATCAACCACTTGTGAAATCGTCTTTTCCCTTAGTCGAACTTTTCTTGCCTTGCCTCTTATACCCGGTGTGCTTCAGGATGCCGCCCCGTCGCAGCAATGCGGAAGGATCAGGGTCAGCACCACCACCACCGGTCCCAACCCCCCCCAACTTCTCGCGCTTATCATGGAGGAACGTGAAAATGCTCGGCAGGAGCGCCAGGCTCATCTCACTGCCCTGCAACAACTCACAGCCGCTTATAACAACAACAACAACAACAACAACAACAACAACAACAACAACAATGTGGTAAATGGCAATGGCAATGGAGACCAGCGATCTACCTTAGGATTTTCCAAACCAACCCACCCACCTATCCAAGGGACTTCACCCACTAGCCGATGATTGGCTTCGCACCATCGACAACAATCTGGAAGTTGCTGCTGTGGGAGAAAATGAGAAAGTGTTGTATGCAACCCACTATCTCGCTGGACCTGCAAGAGCTTGGTGGGAAACTACCAAGGCTCTCCAGCAAGCTGGTCATGTCATCAATGGGCTGAGTTCCAGGAGAAGTTCCGCAAGAAGCACATTCCCTACGGACTCATTGAGAGGAAGAAGGATGAATTCCGCAAGCTGAGGCAGGGAAGTAAAGATGTGGTCGGTTATCTGGATGAGTTTACCGACTTATCTCGGTATGCTCCTGATGACACCGACAAAGAAGAGAAGAAGATGGAGCGTTTCATGAGTGGACTTCATGATGAACTGCAGTGTGCTCTGGTTATCCATGACTTCCGTGATCTGGAGTCACTTGTGGACAAAGCCATCCAGCTGGAACCAAGCGCAAGTCTATGTATGAAGGTCGCAAGAGGAGGATGAATGCTCAGGAAGGTTCGAGCAGCCAGAAACCTCGTATCTTTCAGCAGAACCCCAGGCCTGCCTATCGTCCACCCCAAGCTCCACGCCCCAATTTCCCTAACCGCCCAAACAACTTCAACCGCCCCAATGACAATAACCGTTCTGGAGGAAACTTCAATAACTTCAATCTCCGCCCCAAGGTTGTCTGCTTTGAATGCGGCGCCCCAGGCACTACTCCAGAGAATGCCCCAATCCCAAGAAGCCTGTCCAGCGCCCCAATGCACCGCACCGAACAATGGTCAAGGCCGCAATGGAAATGGTAATGGCAAGAATGCCGCACCCCGCGGGAATGCTGCTGTTGTCAGAGGCCGTCTGCACCACATCAATGCTGAAGAGGCTGAAGAAGCGCCAGATGTTGTGCTGGGTACGTTCCTTGTCAACTCAGTACCTGCAACTGTTCTGTTTGATTCTGGTGCCACCCATTCGTTTATTACCAAGAGTTTGTTTCTAAGGGAGGTTTAGTCGGGAGTCTTTTACCCAAACCATGTTGGTACAAACCCCAGGACTGTTAGCCAAAACCAACCAGATGTGTTCCGAAACCCCCATAGAAATTGGAGGAGAAGGTTTGCAGCCGACCTAATTATCTTAGGAAACCAAGGCATAGATGTTATTCTTGGAATGGATTGGTTAGCCAAGTATCACGGTCGTATTGACTGTGCCCGAAGAGCTGTTTCTCTCACTTCTGATGATGGAGTTGAAGTGGAGTATGCATCTGAGACCAGCCAGACCAGACCCGGATGCCATGAGAGCATAGCTCGACCCGCCCTAGATGAGATCCGTGTTGTTCACCTGTTCAAGGATGTTTTCCCAGAAGAATTGCCTGGTATGCCGCCAGACCGGGATATTGAGTTCATAATTGAGCTTATCCCAGGGACATCCCCCATATCCCAAAAGCCTTATCGGATGAATCCGGAAGAACTGGTTGAGTTGAAGAAGCAGTTGGCTGATATGCTAAGCAAAGGTCTTGTCCCCCAAGCGCTTCACCATGGGGATCACCCATTATTTTTGTGGACAAGAGAGACGGTACCACACGCCTGTGTGTGGATTATCGCAAGCTGAATGACGTGACCATTAAAAACAAGTACCCTCTTCCCAAGATCGAGGATCTGTTCGATCAAATGAACGGAGCCCGAGTCTTTTCAAGATCGATCTTCGGACAGGTTACCATCAGTTGAAGATCCGAGAGACAGACATTCCCAAGACCGCCTTCACCACCCGTTACGGTTTGTTTGAATACACCGTGATGTCCTTTGGTCTGACCAATGCCCCAGCCTATTTCATGAATCTCATGAACAAGATTTTCATGGAGTACCTCGACAAGTTCGTGGTAGTTTTCCTTGATGACATCCTTATTTATTCCAAGACCGAAGAAGAGCATGCTGAACACCTGCGTCTAGTTTTGGAGACCCTCCGAGAGCACCAGCTGTATGCCAAGCTTAGCAAGTGTGAGTTTTGGCTCAGTGAAGTGGCATTTCTCGGACATATTGTATCTGCTGGAGGAATTTCTGTTGACCCTGAGAAGATACAAGCCATTGTTGACTGGTTATCCCCAACCATGTGAAAATCCGAAGCTTTCTCGGACTCGCCGGTTATTACCGCAAGTTCGTTGAAGGATTTTCCAGTATAGCCAAACCCATGACCCAACTGTTGAAGAAGGACAAGAAGTTTGAATGGACTCAGAAATGTGAGGATAGTTTCCAAGAACTGAAGAAGAGACTAACCTCAGCCCCAATTTTGATTATGCCAGACGTCACCAAGAGTTTCGACGTGTATTGCGATGCATCACGCCTCGGACTTGGTTGCGTTCTGATGCAAGAAGGCAAAGTTGTGTCGTATCTGTCCCGGCAGTTGCGACCGCATGAAGAGAATTACCCAACCATGACTTGGAGTTAGCTGCTGTAGTCTTTGCTCTTAAGAAGTGGCGTCCCTATCTTGCGGGACATCGCTGTGAGATCTATACGGATCATAAGAGCTTGAAGTATATTTTCACCCAGAAGGAGTTGAACCTGCGACAGAGGAGATGGATGGAATTAATCAAGGATTATGATATTGGAATCCATTATCACCCTGGAAAGGCTAATGTAGTTGCCGATGCCCTTAGTCGCAAACCTTGCACCCTGAATGCCCTGATCCAAGCCGAACAGCCAGCCTTGTTCAAAGAGTTCGAAGACTTTGGACTAGAACTTGTTAGCCATGGTTATCTCGCCAATTTAGAGTTAACCCCAACCCTGATGGATCAAATCAAAGAAGCCCAAAAATCATGAAAGCATTGAAGGAATTAGGAAGAAGATTTCCCTCGGCAAAGCACCCGGTTTTACCGAAGATGCTGAAGGAGTGCTGAAATTCAATGACGTATCTGTGTGCCCAATGTCACGGAACTTAAGGAGTTAATCCTAAAGGAGGCCCATGAGACCCCTTATTCAATCCACCCCGGCGGAACCAAAATGTACCAAGACCTTCGAGAAAGATTTTGGTGGCATGGAATGAAGCGAGAGATTGGTTCTTTCGTAGCCAAGTGTGATATCTGTCAGCGAGTCAAGGCTGAACATCAGCGGCCCGCTGGATTGCTTCAACCTTTGAAAATTCCCGAGTGGAAGTGGGATGAGATTGGAATGGATTTTATTACCGGACTTCCAAGATCCAACCGAGGCCATGATTCAATCTGGGTCATCGTTGATCGACTGACCAAGGTTGCTCATTTTATACCCTCAAGACCACTCACAATGGAGCCCAGTTAGCAGACCTGTATATTTCCAGAATAGTAGCCTGCATGGTGTGCCTAAGAAGATTGTATCTGATAGAGGCACGCAATTCACCTCAAGATTCTGGAAATCCCTTCATGAAGCCCTCGGAACCAAGTTAGCATTTAGCACAGCTTATCATCCCCAGACCGATGGCCAAACTGAGCGAGTGAACCAGATATTGGAGGACATGCTTCGCGCATGTGTTCTATCCTATGGTTCCAAGTGGGAAGATTGTCTTCCGTTTGCAGAGTTCTCGTACAACAACAGTTATCAGTCCAGTCTGCAAATGGCCCCTTTTGAAGCCCTTTACGGCAAGAAGTGTCGTACACCCCTGAATTGGTCCGATACCGGAGAAGGCAAATTGTTTGGACCAGATACCCTCCGTGAAGCTGAAGAGCAAGTTCAGCTTATTCGTGAACGCCTCAAAACTGCCCAATCCCGTCAGAAGAGTTACGCTGACACCAAGCGCCGTGATCTCACTTTCAGTGTCGGAGATTATGTTTATCTCCGAGTGACACCCCTCAAAGGAATGCAGCGTTTCCATGTCAAAGGAAAATTAGCGCCAAGGTATATTGGACCCTTCAAGGTCATTGCTCGTCGAGGAGAAGTATCCTATCAGCTGGAATTGCCACCGGAGTTAGGAGATTATCATGATGTCTTCCACATTTCCTTGCTCCGGAAGTGTCTTGAAGTTCCTGACCAGCCTGATGTTTTCAAAAACATCGACACCTCTCCATCGACCTGAACCAAGACCTGACTTATCGTGAGAGACCCCTCAAAATTCTCGAAGAAGATGTTCGTGTTACCCGAAGACGTGCGATCAAGTTTTACAAAGTCCAGTGGACTAACCACTCTGAAGAAGAAGCAACTTGGGAACGCGAAGATTATCTTCGAAGCGAATTTCCAGACCTCTTTAGTACCCAGGCCTAGCAAATCTCGGGACGAGATTTATTCTAAGGGGGGAAGGATTGTAACATCCCAAAAATATTAATCAGTATTATTATTCCAAAAATGAGAGCCAACAAAAACTTTTGCTTAATTATATGTGTTGATCTCATATTGTTGCTTGTGTTGTTTATTTCTTGCTAATTATGTGTTGCTTGCTCTAATAAAACATGAAGAAAAGAAGAGAAATAAATAAAAAGCAAAGCAAGAAAATAATGTGACAAGTGTCACATAAAATTCTCCAAGTGAGAAATTGTTTTCCTTCACAATAAATTCAGTGGAGTGGTAATGTAAACACTCCCATTTTATCCTTACTACTTTTCTCTCTCAAACAATATTTTGAATTAGTTTTAAAATTCAAAAGTAAAATTCAATTGGAATAAAACAAAATTCCATAATTAAAACCCTATGAACAAAAATGATTCAAAACATTTTATTTTGTAAAGCCAATTTTTGTGAAGCTTCTGCATGCCATGGGAAGGCTTCACAAATTTTCTTGAATTTTTATAAATAGATTTAGTGCCCTAATTAAATTCGAGAAAACTTCTGGTTTGAAAAACAAATGAAAGAAATAGAAAGGAGAGAAGCCAGGGGGTTTTCTGCAAAACCTTCTTCGCCTACCTCTCCGTCGCCGTGTCGACGCTGCACGCCGCGCACCTCGCCGTTCCCCGGGCCCCCCAGGCCCCCCTCCCCTGCTCACGTTCACCCTCTCTCCCGTGCCTCTGCACCCTCTGCCTCGCAAAGGAGGGCACTTGAGCTCTCTCCCCCCCAATGCCGCTCCTGTCCCCTCTGCACCGCCGCGGAGGAGTTCGACGGCGCCGGCCAAATTGGCCCCCCCTCACAGCTCCCCGACACGCGATCCGCTACGCCATGAACCCTAGCTCCATCCCGGACCCCCCAGACAGCACGCACCGGCCTCTCCCGCTCTCTGGACGCCGCTGGACCGCGACCACCGTACGCCGGCGTTGCGGCTATTTAAACCACCCGAGCCCCGCACTATCTCCGCACCGCCCCACTGTCTCTCTCACTCACCATTCCCTTCCCTCTGGCCACTACCTGCATCCCTATGCTCACCGCACTCACCCACACCTTGTTCCCCTCTGTTTCGTGCACCAGAGCGTCGCCAGAGATCCCCGAAGCCCATGTCCGTGGCCGTGGAAGACGGAGACCTCGCCGCCGACGAACCAGACCACCCCAGCAAGTGCCACTCAGCCAGGAGCTTCCACCACGCCGCCGCCATCCATCTGCATCATCGCCGCGACCTCCCGAGCCCTCTAGGTGAGAGATTCATCCACCTCGCCGTCGCCGGCGCGGCAGCGCCGCCGATATTAGGTCGCCGCCGTTGCCTTTGATCGTGGGCCGTTGGATCTCGATCCAACGGACGCGTACCGCTTCGGTTAAATGAAAGAGAGAGAGAGAGAGACTGACGGGCGGGCCCCGCTCGTCAGGATTTTATTAATTTCCACCCGCGCACTGTGTCGCTGACATGTAGGCCCCACTGTCATAGCTTTCAACATTATCCAGAGAACAATTAAATTCGAATTTAAACTTCTCTGTTAAGTCAGTACTGGATCCAACTTTGAAATTCAATATCTCGAGATTTAGGAATCAAAATAAATCAAACTCAATTGTTCTGGAAATCTTATGAAATTGATTAACCAACCCAAGTGATATCATGTCATTTAAATAAATAGTTAAAAAGTATTACTAAAAATACTACAGAAGGTTTAAATTCTAAACTTGTTTGTTTCTGATACTCTGTTTGTCCAAATAATTCCAAACCAATTTTGCTAGCTTAGTACTGTCATGTATTACCTTCCCTAATTTTGGTAGAATTATTTGTGCAGTAGTATTTTTTTAGTATTAAGCCGAAGTTTAAACACCCTTCTACACTCAAACATTTAAATATGTTTAATGGTTAACCCAAATGATTTAGGACCAATTTTGTTAGATCACATTTGGTCATGTTTAGTTACCCTTAAAATTATATAATTTTAGGATCAACAGAACTTAATTGGTAGCTAAAACTTAATTAATAATTTACTGGATTCAAACATTTGTGTAGGAAGTTTGGTAACTCCAATTGATCCAATCAAATTGTGTTGTCTTCTACACATCAGTAGATTTCTAAAGAAATTTAGTTTGTATTTGTGTGACCAACATAACTCAAGTTGTGGAATTAAACATGTTCAACAAGTTTCTGCCATAAATTAGAAGTAATTAAATAATGTTTAATTCAATTATTTTGAAACCAAATTGTATGGTTTGATGTGTGCAGTAGCTATTTGTGATGTTTATGATTGATATGTGGTGATGCTTGCTTGAGTAGTTTAGTGATTGTTTGTATTGCTTGTTGACGTTTAGACGAGAACGTTGCCGAATCTACGAGGAGGGGGAATTCTCTGATCCTCAAGCACAAGAGCCCGAGAACTTTGCCGAGCAAGGCAAGCTACTCCCTGAGCTTGCACCTAAATACATATGCATTTACTTTGATCAAATGATTTACTCTTAAGGCATTGGTTTACAAAACCTTTTCAAAAAGTATATGGATATTATTTTGCCACCCTATGTAGAAATATAAGGTAGTTTATATAAAACTATAGGATGGGAAACAATGTTGTTTATTCAAAACTCCTTTGAAAAGACTTGTGTGGTTATGGAATACCGAGATGTCGGTGTGGAAGTAAAGAAGTGGAGAATGGTGATGTTTATGAAAAATGCACATTGTGTCCTAGTACTATGACAACCAATCTTGCCCTGTGCGACCACATGTACCCACATATGGGAAAGGGCGTAGTCATATAATTTGCTCATATTAGTATGGGATGCCTCAACAACGAGGATGACCTCGTTCCATGAGGGATGGTTGGTGACCTACCCCTGGCCTGGGTCCTAACACGTTGGTGGGAGGATTGAAGGGTTCGCTCGCCGGGCAGAACTACGAGTCCTCACACTTTGGTTTCCCGACGGGGAATCTGGACTGGGTGTAGATGCAAAGGATGATAAATTCGTAGCGGTAGGGTCCTATACTAGCATGAGCAAAGGACAGGCTATGGTCGACGGCTTACTTCACATACACCTTGTATGGCGAGACGTGGCAGACATGATGAGTTGCCGGATGGATGTGGGAAAAGCGTGCTACCTCTGCAGAGTGTAAAACTATTCGAATAGCCGAGTCCTCGGATATGGACAGTTGGGAGGCTGTCCTAGACCATGTGCAAGTTTTTGGAAAAGCTTTTAAGTTAAAAGAAACTGAAGTGGTGATGGTGTGACACAACTATACCAAATGGAGTGGTATGAGTTGTTGGAATAAATGGACCATGGTGAGCCATGGTCAGGAAAAGGAGGGGTTTTGGAGAAACAAATGAGATGGTGACTTCTTTCAAAGATAGTTATAAAACTCTTCTTACCTTTTTCAATAAAGATATAGAGATGTTTTAAACAAATAAAAGTTGTAAGTTAAAATAAAACTAGTGCATACTCATGTTGGGGTAGTTTGCGAGTACATTCAAATGTACTCATATTGGTTTCGTCCCTGGCTATTGTCCTAGCCAGACTACGAGGAGGAGCACTACGCCGAGCAGGAGTATGGCGACTTCTACGCGAACTAAGGATCTCCACAAGTCAGGTACCTGTCGGGTCGTCATCGTTAGAATATGATGTCTACTACGCCGTAGCTTCCACTGATATTTTGGTTTGGCCCATGAAGGCACCTATGTAAGACTTGGTCTAAATGACCATTTATGTAAGACTTTTTATTCGATATTGTAATGGATGTAAACTTTGGTATCCAATTCGGATTATGTGCAACGACAGACTGATCACGGGATCGTTGTGTTAAGCATAATCGGGTATTTCGGACAGCTAGTCCGGGGTCCCCACAGTACCTTCACGCATGGTCCTTAGTGTTTGCCGAGGGTCTTATAACCCTTTGCCAGATTGAGAGCTGGGATGGGAGGACGATCCGCCGTGGCCAGCCGCCATCTCGTCATCCATCTCTTTCTTCATGGCAATTAATCGAGCGGCATCATTAGCCGAAGCTTCAGCCGTCTTGGAAAAAGTAGGTCTGGCAACCGACTTTTTGCCCGCCATCTTCACCGTAGTCGCCTCTGCGGTACGAGCAGATGTGTACGTTCCCTAGCATACAACCACGGGAACGCCAACTGTGGGCGTTGTCGGCGCAGCGGCTGGAGAAGAACGTGGTGGCTTGCCCCTACCGGCAGAAATCTTCAGGTTGGCGCGGAGCTTGGGCATGGCAGGCTTGCCCCTGTAAGCAGGAAAGTGCAAGTGCGTCAGTAGAAACTTATATCAAAATGGCCAAGTCAGGGAAAGCAAAAGCTTGCCTACCTCTTGAGTGGGATATTCTCCCCCAAGGTCTCATCCTCTGCATCAGCAGAGGTGGCCGCCTTCTTCCTCTTCTCCAAATCCTTGGTGGAGCTGCCTACTTTGCGCTTCTTCGACTTGCTGGCACCGGTGTCATACCAGTTAGGAGCCAAGTCGGCATCCCCCAAGGTTTGTAGCTAAAAAGGAAATGGGCAAAACATTAAATCAGTACCCAGTGGACAAAAGATATCAATTATCTCTGGCTTACCACTGGGGCTGGTTATCGTGGGTGAACATGGCGACGCCTTCGGCCGCCTTCACCGGCAGAGGCTTCACAAGCTCTCTGAGCCGGTACTCTAGCGCATCTTGGTCAAGGGTGCTGTTGCCGGCGTCATCCGCCTTGTACTCGCACATCTTCAGTGGGCGATGGCGGAGTGGCATTATCTTCCTCGACAGCCAGCAGATCACGGTGTCAACTCCGTCAAGCAACGGAGCCTTCATCGTCTTTGTCAGAAACTCCATCCGCCTGACGGCAATTCGAAGCTCAGCCGACAAGCTGCTAAGGGGCACCTTTGCCGTCCAGCAGGCCTTGTGGGTTGGCGGACCGTTGACGAAAGCAGGCATCCCCTGTGTCGTGCCGGGTGTCGGGATGTCCTTGCAGTAGAAGAAGGTGCTGGTCCAGTGCTTCACTGACTCGATGTATGGGATCTTTGGGTACCAGTCGGGTTGGCGGCAGTTGAAGGTTACGCTACCGCAAGTTGCCAGCTGGCCGCCAGGTATGGTTTGCCGGCGGCATAGGAAGCAGTATTGGAATAGCTCTATGGATGCAGCTATGCCTAAATACCCTTCGCACAAAGCCTGGAAGCCGGCTAGCACTAGAATGTTGTTGGGCGCTATGTTGTGCGGTTGCAGCCGGTAGAAACTAAGCACCGCCAGAAAGAAGGCGGAAAGCGGCAGAGACATACCACGGAGGCTGTGCGACGCCAACATAACGCGCTCGCCGTCTTGCGGGTCTGGGACTGGTTCGTCGCTAGAACCCTCCAGGAGCACTCCGTCTTGGGCGGTATGTAGCCGCCATCCTCCAGCTCCTTCAGATAAGCTGACGTCATGATTGATGGCAGCCAATATCTGGAGCCAAGGTCCGCCGCCTCCTCTTCATCCTCGGTGTCGTCGTCGGCGGCAGCTTCTGCTTCCGCCGTGGCCTCAACGCTGGTCGCCGCTAGGGATGGAAGCGGGAAGGTGGGTGTGGGCGCTGCGGGTGCCACCGGAGTTGGAGAAGAATAAACCCCACCCGTAGCCACGGTGGGGACAGGAGAGGTCTCTGGCGTGCTTGCGGGAACCGCCGCTGCCGCCGGCGCAGATCCTGATCCAAGCGCAGCCGCTGAAGTCGTAGCCAACGCCGCCGCCGCCGAATCTTGCTGAGAGGTGCTCGCCATTTGTCGCGGAGGCTCTGCTCAAGTGCTCGCCGGAGTTCAGTAAGGGGGAGAGGAGAGCTCGAGAAGCTGAGGAGGCTGCGATGAATGCGAATGGGGAAGAAGTTCAACCCCGTTGTGCCCTTTGGGTATTTATCTCCGCGCGTTAAGATCCGTGCGCGAGATTTGGGGGACACACGATCTCCGCCACGTGCCCACGATTTGCACGTCGTGGCAACGGTGTCTGCGGCCTTCTCCCCGATTCTCGTGCGTAGTGGAGAAGTAATCATGACACGTCCCAAGTCCAAACTGTCGTGGACTGCATAACGTCATCCGTCAACATTTGACGGGACCGGTCAAATGACAAGACTGGTGCCGGGAAGATTCCTGACAGCGGTCAGGCCGTCTTTCCCATGATGGCGGCAAATCATCTGACTACTTTAGGCGGATCGCCGCTTATTTCAACTTTGGAATGCTTCAAGCTCTTCAGCCGCCTACAAGACAAGACGGACGTCGCCGACAAAAGAAGACGGTGCCTGAAGAACTCGAACCCTTCCAGGGGCTAATGTTGGGGATATACCTAATAGGGGTATCAGCAGCATGGATCAATCCGGCTAGTCCCGGTGGCCCGCAGTGGTGGTGAAGGCTTTGCCTGCCGGGCGGCCCAGATAGCTGACTACCAAGGAAGGCGGATGCCGACAAGGAGGACGCCCAAGACCGAAGACCATGAAGCCACCAAGACCAAGACGGAAGGCGGCAGACTTGACGGCTAGGTTAGGACTCTGTACGCTTGCCGGATACGTAATCACCTTGTAACCCTAGGTCCGGCCGCCTATATAAGCCGGACCACGGGAAGCCTTTAGGGCATACTTTCATACTCTCATACAATCAACCTCATTGTAACCTGTACCACGGCTATTTGCCTCATACTGAATTATAGCAGCACGTAGGGCTCCACCACCGCCGTGGAGCCTGAAGCTGGGTAAACTGCCGTGTACAATCCCGACCTCGACGACGTCCACCTTCTTGCCCTACGTTCTCCCTCGGCTAGCAGGACCCCGTCTCCTATCTCAGATGCCGATACGACGACAAGAACAAATTCTACTATGAATTCTACAAAATTTCTAACACACAATGTATTCTAAATTATAAAACTAACCTAAATTAATTCCACAAAATTACAAAACTAGCCTAAATTTTCACCTAGCCTAAATTTTTCTAACCTAAAATTACACTAACCTAAAATTTTACTAACCTAAATTTTCACCTAGCCTAAATTACACTAACCTAAAATTCTACAAAAGTTGCCTAAAAATTGGAGGAGGAGGGAGGAGGAACCGTACCTTGGTCGGCGACGGCGGTGTGGAGAGGCGACGGCGACGGCAGCGTGGAGGCTTCTAGCCCGTGGAGGGGAGGTGACGGTGGCCCATGGAGGGGAGCGGAGCCGACGACGACATGGAGGCCGGCGACACGGTGGCGTGGCGGAACGGTGCGAGGACGGGCCTCGGGCGCAGAGGCGACCCGTCGCGGCATAGCGGAACAGCGCGTGGACGCTGTGGCGGCGGAGCGGCACCGGCGCCCGGAGCAGCTGGCGTCGGCGTCGGGGAAGACACGGCGTTCCGGCAGCCTGGCGGCATCGCTTCGCTGTTCGGCATCGGGGAACTGATCGATCTGGAAGAAAGGGGAACGGCCGGCGCTTATATACCCTAGGCCTTTAGTCCCGGTTGCAGCCATGAACCGGTACTAAACCTTTAGTACCGGTTCCAGCCACGAACCGGAACTAAAGGTCCTTTAGTACCGGTTCGTGGCTGCAACCGGGACTAAAGGCCAGACCTTTAGTCCCGGTTGCAGCCACCAACCGGTGCTAAAGGGTTTTGGACCGCCGCTGGAAATAGCGCACGCAAATCCAACCTTTAGTCCCGGTTGGCATATCTATTTGGTTTACATGTCTATATTTGTTTTGTCTATATTTGAGGAGCGGGTAGGAGGCTGGCCAGGACTGGGGATCTTCCCATCAGGCGCCTCTACCGCCGTTCTCAGACCCCGCCGCGCTACCAGAGGAGGAGATCTCCCTCCCAGAGGCGACACCGTGGCGCTCGGCTTATCGCTCAAGGTCGAGGGAATCTCCCTGGGAAAGGACGGACGCTAATTCGTCATCGGACCAAAGCTCGAGAAGCGGATCCCCTTTCATCCTCCGCGATTCCGGCGGAAGGGCAAGGTCTGTGCGCGAGACACCAGGGTGCACACACGAGGCATCTCCATCTCCCCATGTCCCCGAGGAGAGATTGAAGGAGCAGCGGTGCGACTTGAGGTCAACGATCCCCGTGAAGCTCTGGTGGTGCTCGAGTACTCATCCGGCATCTGCCAGACGTTAGAAGCTGGACGTAGAATTTCCGCGCATGGACTTCGCATCTGAAGGCCTTGATGGATGTTATTCATCAGGATTCGGAGCTGGCAAGGTCTTCCGGGCAAGATCTGGATACGATTTTGCTGGGGAGTCACGGCGAGGAGACGCCAGGGATGAGGGTTTTGCTTTAGGCCATGACCTGCGTTCCGACATAACAGAACGCCGTTCAGAAGACATGAGGTCACAGATCAATAGAAGAAGAGAGCGCCAGCAGCAAAGAGAGATAGAAACACCCTTTAGCAACAAATTATCTGTGATCGCACCTGAACTTCA
This sequence comes from Poa pratensis, assembly GCA_947311845.1. Classification (NCBI taxonomy): domain Eukaryota; kingdom Viridiplantae; phylum Streptophyta; class Magnoliopsida; order Poales; family Poaceae; genus Poa; species Poa pratensis. The sequence goes on from CAMZMU010000077.1 coordinate 28,225,410, forward strand.
AAGAGATGAATGGTTGCATGAGGATGGGCAGGAGTTGGATGACGCGTACAACGAACCTGTGATCCTCGCCAGTTCATGAACAAATTCCTGGCTTCGGCGGCGAGCGCGGAAGGAGATGAACTGATGATGGTGAATTGCTTCCCTTTGGTACTCAAAGGAGAAGCAAGAGAGTTGTGGGACAATCTTCCCGAGCACTCCATCACTTCGTGGCAAAGCCTGATGATGCGGTTCATGAGGGCATTTCGGGGAATCGCAGAGCAAATAGCGCCCGCGAACGTGAGAAGCTGGGAAACCGACAAGGAGGACTTGCCGAGGGACATAACCCTGGGCGGGGAAGGCAAGCCAACAGCAAGCGAGCCAGAAGCAGAGGAACGTTCCGTGGTGGATCTCAGCGAGGAAGGGGGCGTGGAATGAAGAAACCAAAGAAGAACAAGACTAACAAGAAACATAAGAAGAATGAACCAGATGCTTGAGAGGATCAAGCTTTATCCTTTTTTAAGTTACCTATGCTGAATTCATGAGCCAAGTAATGCCTGCTTAATGTTTTATGTCATATGCCATGTGAATCTCGTGTCTACTTGCTATGTCACTGGGAGAGGAGACGCCTTCTCCCAGTCCGGCTAGGGCCTTCCGGGGCAAGCTGAGGTTTGTACCCGGGTTGTACTCGGGAACGGCTTCCACCTGGGAAGCATCTGATGTTGTTGGATGAGGTGGGCCTGGACCCGTTCCGCCACGTAAGTTAAGCGGGAAGGGTCCGTCCCTCCGCTGGTGTGATAGTGGGTCTGGATCCGTTCCGCCACATACGTTACACGTAAGTTAAGCGGGAAGGGTCCGTCCCTCCGCAGGTGTAATAGTGGGTCTGGATCAGTTCCGCCACATATGTTGCATGTATGTTAAGTGGGAAGGGTCCGCCCCTCCACAGTTTAGAAAGTGGGAAGGGTCCGTCCCTCCACAGTTGAGAAAGTGGAAGGGTCCGTCCCTCCACAGTTGAAAAAGTGGGAAGGGTCCGTCCCTCCACAAGATGAGAAAGTGGGACGGGTCCGTCCCCCACACGTATCAAGGTGGAAATGGGTCCGTCCCGCCACGAGGGCTATCTAGGATTCGGGCCAGTCCCGCCTTGGGCCAGCATCCGCACGCAAGGGCTATCTAGGGACTGGGTTCTTCCCGCCTTGGGCCAGCGGTGAGATTTGAGTTTTGATCACGCCCTCCCAGTTTGTTGAGCTTGAAAGAGTTTTCATCGAAATAGCTTGAGGAACCATGTTACCGGGAAAGCTTGTGTCTCGCTGCCTCTTTTTAACAGAACCAGTTATTTGCCGGGGTTCCTGGGAACTAAAGGGTTTTCGCAAATTCGCATTTTTCGTACTTTGAGGTGGTACTCTGAAACATGGCCCCACACTGGGGCGGAACGGGGAGCGACTGAGTTGGTGATGATGGCGATCCACTGAAGACTGAACTAGGCTTTCTAGCGTGGCTTCTTCCAAGACTGATTCTAGACGAAAACTAGGGACTTCACGCAGGACTGCAGAGAGAATATCCGAGGAAATTGCCCTGGCCATGCTCTTGACTTCAGCAATAAGCACTTTCTCCTGGCGCTTCTTGAACTCAGACAAGATGTCCGCAATGCTGGTAACTACTAGAGAAAATATTGGCCCGCGACAGATAGTCATTGTACGGTACAGCATCAGGGAGAGCCACTCCTAGGCCACGAAGCTTCTCCTGCACATCACCCACCGCCCCTTGCAAAGTGAGCAGTAGTATGCCCAATCAGGAAGAAGCACACGGATCGTGTGTTTCATTCAAGCGCTTGTGAGCCGTTGGATCAGGGGTGTGTTTCTTTTGTGGGCTTGTGAGCTGTTGGATCAGCACTATCACGACCACTTCGTGAGCCACACGACCCTATATATAGCCCACCTCTCGGACATGTTCGGCACTCAGTGTGTACTCATTGTAGTTCATTTGGTATACAAAGCATTCGGATTCACTGCATACATCCGACGGTGCATTTGATACTCAGGAGCCACCGTCGGGCTGTATGCAGGGAAACCGTGTGTTTTGTTCTATCTACAAATCCTTCAGTTCATCGACCAAATATAAATCATTCGGATTCCCTTCATACATCCGAAGGTGCATTTGATATGCGAGCACTCACGAGCCACTGTCGGGCTGTATGCAGGGGAAACCGTGTGTTTTGTTCCAACTTTTTCGAGCGCTTGTGAGCCGTTGGAGTTTTTAGAACCAAAAATCAGTGTTTAGTGTTTTCTTCTGATTTTTCAGAACACAGTTACATAAAAGGTTTAATACATTATTACACATCACCAACAACATCCCTATCTAGTGTTGTGGTATAAACTTTTTCTTCGTGTGTGTCCCTTTTTTCTGATTTCGCCGTAACCATGGACAATCTTCATCATTTAACACGATGCTTGGGTCAGTGTTCACTGCGAAGGGCGGAATTTCATCCAACTTATTGTAATCTTCTGACATGTCTGTCTTGTCCTCCACTCCCATGATGTTTCTTTTCCTTGAAAGAACTATGTGGCGCTTTGGCTCATCGTATGATGTATTCGCTTGCTTATTTTTTTCTTTTTTTGGTCTGGTAGACATGTCCTTCACATAGAAAACCTGAGCCATGTCATTGGCTAGGACGAATGGTTCGGTGTGGCACCCAAGATTCTTGAGATCCACTGTTGTCATTCCGTACTGTGGGTCTACCTTTACCCCGCCTGTCAGGTTGAACCATTTGCACCAAAACAAAGGTACCTTAAAATCAGATCCATAGTCAAGTTCCCATATATCCTCTATGTAACCATAATATGTGTCCTTTTGCCCATTGTTGTTTGTTGCATCAAAGCGGGCACCACTGTTTTGGTTGGTGCTCTTTTTATCTTGGCGGCCGTGTAAAATGGATTCCCATTTATCTCGTACCCTTGAAAAGTCAATATAGTCGAAGATGGTGACTTCGCCAACAAGTATGGCTGTTTTCCAACAGTGGTGTCATTAATGAAACGTGTTTGCAACCAACCGCCAAAAGTCTCCACGTGTTCTCCTTGAATCGAATCTTCAGGCTGCTCTGGGTATTTGGAGCGTAAAATATTCATGTGTTTCTTGATATACGGAGCCACCTAGCTGGAATTATGTAGAACTGTGTAGTGTGCTTGAGTGAAAGAATGCTCGTCCCTACATATTATTGCTTTCTTTCCTAGCGTGCCTTTTCCACGCAGTCTCCCCTCATGACGCGATTGAGGAACACCGATCGGCTTAAGGTCAGGAATAAAGTCAACACAAAACTCAATGACCTCCTATGTTCCATAGCCCTTGGAGATGCTTCCTTCTGGCCTAGCATGGTTATGAACGTATTTCTTTAAGATTCCCATGAACCTCTCAAAGGGGAACATGTTGTGTAGAAATACAGGACCGAGAATGGAAATCTCATCGACTAGGTGAACTATGAGGTGCGTCATAATATTGAAGAAGGATGGTGGGAACACCAACTCGAAGCAGACAAGACATTGGACCACATCCTTCTGTAAACTTGGTACAGTTTCTGGATCGATCACCTTCTGAGAAATTGCATTGAGGAATGCACATAGCTTCACAATGGGTACTCGGACATTTTCCGGTAGAAGCCCCCTCAATGCAACCGGAAGTAATTGTGTCATAATCACGTGGCAGTCATGAGACTTTAGGTTTTGGAACTTTCTCTCTGCCATGTTTATTATTGCCTTTATATTCGACGAGAAGCCAGATGGGACCTTGATACTGCTCAGGACTTCAAAAAAGATTTCCTTCTCTTCTCTGGTAAGAGCGTAGCTGGCAGGACCTTGATACTTCTCTGGATGCAGGCCGTCTCGTTCGTGCATACGTTGGTGGTCCTGTCGTGATTCCGGTGTATCTTTCGTCTTCCCATACACGCCCAAGAAGCTTAGCAGGTTCACGCAAAGATTTTTTGTCACGTGCATCACGTCGATTGCAGAGCGACCCTCTAGGATTTTCCAATAGGGTAGCCCCCAAAATATAGATTTCTTCTTCCACATGGGTATGTGTCTGTCAGCGTCATTCGGAATAGATTGTCCGCCAGGACCCTTTCCAAAGATTACTTTTAAATCCTTGACCATGTCATATATATCAACACCAGTAGGGCGGGTAGGCTTCTGCCTCACCTTTGAAATGCTTGTCTTTCTTTCTTACAGGATGCTTGTTTGGAAGAAATCGACGATGCCCCAGGTACACACTCTTGTTACCCAAATATATACTTTCAGTCTCACCTAAACAGTGCGTGCATGCATTGTATCCCTTGTTTGACTGTCCTGAAATGTTACTAAGAGTAGGCCAATCATTGATGGTTACAAACAACAACGCTCGTAGGTCAAATTCCTCCTGTTTGTACTCATCCCACACACGTACACCTTCATCACGCACAACTGTAAAAGTTTTTCAACCAATGGCCTCAGGTACACATCAATGTCGTTGCCGGTTGCTTCGGGCCTTGGATGAGCACTGCCATCATAATGAACTTTCGTTTCATGCACAACCAAGGAGGAAGGTTATAGATACATAGAGTCACAGGCCAGGTGCTATGACTGGAGCTCTGCTCCCCAAAAGGATTAAAGTCATCTGTACTTAGACCAAATCTTAAATTCCTTGCGTCACCTGCAAAGGTCGAGAAGTATCTGTCGATTTTTCTCCACTGCGATCCATCAGCGGGGTGTCTCAGCATCACGTCTTTCTTACGGTCTTCTTTGTGCCATCGCAACAACTTGGCATGCTCTTTGTTTTGGAACAAACGTTTCAACCATGGTATTATAGGAGCATACCATATCACCTTGGCAGGAACCCTCTTCCTGGGGCGCGGCTCGCCCTCAACATCACCAGGGTCATCTCGTCTGATCTTATACCGCAATGCACCGCATACCGGGCATGCATTCAAATTTTCATACTCCTCACCGCGGTAGAGGATGCAGTCATTGATGCATGCATATATCTTCTGCACCTCTAATCCTAGAGGGCAGACAACCTTCTTTGCTTCGTACGTACTGGGGGGCAATACGTTATCCCTTGGAAGCATCTTCTTTATTATTTTCAGCAAATTTTCAAATCCCTTGTCAGATAGACCATTCTCTGCCTTCCATTGCAGCAATTCCAGTGTGGTACCCATCTTTTTCTGGCCATCTTCGCAATTTGGTACAACAATTTTTTGTGATCCTCTAACATGCTCTCCAACTTCAACTCTCTTTTCACTTCCGCAGTTTATCTATGCATCAAGAATGGCCCGACGAAGATCATCATCGGGCTCATCAACAATGGGCTCTTCTTCAGCTTCGTCTTCCCCCATTGTATACCACCGTGTTCAGTGAACATAGGATAGTTGTCATTATCCTCTTCTTCATTGTCTTCCATTATAACCCCTATTTCTCCGTGCTTGGTCCAACAATTATAGCCGGACATGAAACGGCTGCAACGGGTGGACGTGAATGGTTTTTGAGTAATCCTGTATTCTTACAGACACTACATGGACAAGAAATAAAACCATTCGGCCGCTTGTTTGTCTCAGCCACACGGAGAAAATTATGCATGCCATTAATAAAGTCGGGACAGCGTCGGTCACCGTACATCCATTGCCGGCTCATCTGCATTATATAAATATATCAAAAACCATTACACTACATCATGAATATATAATAGTGACCAAATTAATTAATACAAGTTTATCACATTAAAACCAAAGTAGAGTAGTGACCAAATGTAATACATAGTTCACATAAAACATACATTGAAACTAACATACAACTATCTAAAGAATTTAAATCCAACAACAAATGCGATCAAAATCGCAACTAAGGTAATTATTGAACCAACAGCATAATGATACCAAGCCTCTTTATGAATGACATATTTTCTAATCTTTCTAATTTTCAAGCGCATTGCATCCATCTTGATCTTGTGATTATCGACGACATCGGCAAGATCGAACTCCAATTTCATCTTTTCTTCTTGGCATTGTAGACGAAGATCTTCACTTCTTTTCAATTTTGCTTTCAAATCATTGTTTTCTTTTTCAAATAAATTTAGCATATCGACAAGAGGGTCGGTTGGAATTTCCGGTTCAACTACCTCCTAGATAAAAAAATATGTCAAGTTGGTAGGCATAATTGTCGTAATTAAACACGAAATGAAACAAATAGTTATAAAAATATACCACATCCGAATCATAGACCGGACGAGGGCCGACGGAGACGGATATCAAAACCATGGCACTTAAATCATACAAGTAATTTTAAAAAAAATAAAAGATAAAAACAAGAGGCTCACCGAGTGGTGTCGGTGACGGACGGTGCGGGCTATCGATGGCGGTGAGGACGGGGACAGGACGACACTAAAACCCACAAATCATAAATTAATTTGAGCTCAAAATGCATAAAAAAAATTAACTCCCTAACTTAGTCATTTCATCAAACACCTAGCTAGCACTACAAACTGAAATGAGCTAAACTAGCAATGAAATGAGCTATAGTAGCAACTCCGGAAGAAAGGATGAAGTTGCTAACCCTTGAATAGATGAGGTGCTGTCAATCTTGACAAATGGTGGAAAAAAATGGGCCTAAACTCGAGCTCGGGAGAGGAAAGAGAGGAGAAAATTGGGATGTCGAGCTAAAAAATGGAGAGCTGGCTCGGTGGAAGAGATGATATATAGTGAACACTTTAGTCCCGGTTCATGTCATGAACCGGTACTAAAGTTGCACGCTGGCCCCACCTCTGCGGCCGCTGCCGCAACCCTTTAGTACCGGTTCGTTACACGAACCGGGACTAAAGGTCCCCTACGAACCGGGACTAGTGCTCTCCGGCGCCCTGGTCATTCGAACCGGGACTAATGGCCCCATTAGTCCCGGTTCTAATTATGGCGAGACAAATGGGCCGAATTGAAGCCCTGTTTTCTACTAGTGAAAGATTTTAGAGATCGTTACGAGGCGGCCCGAAGACAACGTTAAACATAATAAGTTTCTCAAGGAAGTTGTACGAAATTTTCCGGGAATGTGGGTCAATATAAAATTCATCTAAAACTGAGACCAGACGCGACCTGTGGCCCCACCCTATCGAAGGACCAGATCTAATTACGGTGATCCAAAATGAATGACGGGACTGAGTCTAACTCTTACCATACTTGATGGATTTGACCAAGACTCGGCCCTATGGACACATGGACAGTGGCATTGCTTTGTTTATGTCCGGGGGGGCACAGTTGCCCCCTCCCCCCCCCCCCCCCCCCCCCCCCCCCCCCCATGATTAGCAAATGTGTGAAGAAATTATTTTTGGGGAGTTAGAAGATTTTGTGTATTTTGCACCCACTCCCCCTCCAAGAACCCACATATTGTATCCGCCCCCATGGATGTTTGTCAAGCTCCGGCACTGCTCATGGAGGCTAAGAGAAGACCCTATTAACGTTCTAGAGGTTCCCAATAGCCTTTGGAACAAAGAGGTATTTCTCAGAGGGTGGAGAGAAAACCCTAACTTTTGGGGCACCACCTATTGTCACGAATTTGTCTCCCCTTGTCTCCCATCTATAAGGGGAGGGCTCATCTACAGCTAACCTTTGCCGGCTGCAGCTGCCGCCGTCCTACTCACTCGCTGCCTCTTCCTCGTCATGACGCCTCCTTCACCGCCATCTCCATCATCATCTCCTCTCTATTTACAGTGGTCCACTCTCCCACAAATCTCTGCAATCGTCCCCTATGTGAACATGGTGTTTGATGTTATAAATTATTTACCAATGAATTATTGCATCTCACCTATGTTTGAGTAGCTCTCTTTTGTCGTCTTATGGTTAACTGGTTTGAAAACATTAGATAATATTAATCCTACATTGGGTTCGACATTGTTGCTTATCGAAAAGAATATAATAGTTTTCTCTACACTTACGGGTTATCAATCCACTTAAAAAATCAACGTACCATTCGTTCACCGACCCCGTGGATCAGAGGTTGCTTGCTTCGAATGGATCATTCTAGCTTTTTTAGAACAATCTTTTTGCGAGAGCATCATGAGAGGACAAAGCTTCCACAACACCACGAAAACACTTTTAGCATTGAAACAACATTTGTAGCAAATGCTCAGAATTGCGCAACATTTAGCTTGTGCGTTCGCAGCAAAACGTGTGCAGTCTACACCATTTAAAATCATTCACGCCACATAAAAAAATCAGCGTAAACTAATCTTGTGTTAGAGCATCGACTTCGCCAGATCGGGCTTGCCGCCGACAAATCCTTGGGTTGGGCCGCCCTGTGGCGAGTGGTCTGTACTAAACATTCGAGGGCCTATCGGTTAACCATGACCTCGTCACATTGAATTCCAACAAAATTGTGTCTTTCTGGGTCATGTCTGCACATGAAAAATGGTCCAGGAAAACTACTCTCCCAAGCATTTCTTGTTAATACATGCATTTTTTTTTGTTAATAAACATTTCGAAAATTTCTTTATAATGGATAGATTACAATTCTTGTTTATGGATGGATCTAAATATCCTTGTAATGCATGAATCATATTTTAGTTAATGAATGAATAAAAAAATGCATTTATCCGAAATTCTTATTAATGTGTGGTCAGAAAAAATATTGTGAATTCATGATCTGAATTCTTCCTGTTAATGCATTTATCCGAAATTCTTATTATTGTGTGGATCAGGAAAAAAACATTGTGAATTCATGATCCGAATTCTTCCTGTTGATCCATATATTTTGTGTTTTGAGAGAGAGATGGAAAAATGCTTAGTTGTCGCGGTGAAGTAAAGGAAACGGGTGTGCATAAGAAAGAAGGACTTTACCCTAAGAAATTATTGAAACTAAGGGGCATAAACATAATATGTGTGCATGAATCTTGATGCAGTTGAACGTTCCAGATAGGTCAGCGACGTCTAACTGGTTGTGGGAAGTAGTTTTCGGTCATTCGCACACACTAGAGGTCAAAGTTCTCTGGGAAACATCTAGTTTACATATACTCTTATTTAAGAATTTCATGTGATTTATTCTGATCTCTGCCTTTTCCTTCTCCAGAACCTTTTCCCCTTGTCCATCACCAGCACAACCACCTGTTGCTACCTCGCCATCACTTCAAATTATTACAGTTATACAGCTGATATCACCATCTCAATAACGACAGGGGAAGGTAATAACTCACGTGTTTTATGCACGGAACAGAACAAACTGTTGCAGCGACAGGAGGACCCTATCCTACTGGAAGGCCAACTGGACCACACACCTACATAAGATCACCCACAGATTTGCTTTACAAGATCGAATTATTGATGATGCTTAGCTATCTGCAGGCAATGATGTTACACGGTTACACCTGCAGCTAATTCACTGCATGGCCTCTACAGCATGTGTCCCTGACTGCTCCTTATCCTTGTAACTTGTTGAGTAACTTGTTAACATATCATATGCAGCCGCTATGTTTGAGCAGTACTGCATCTCAACAATATCTTTGTCTTCCTACTCCTTTCGTTTCTAGTCTTACATGTTGTAACTACCAAGTAATTACCCATGTAGTAGTAGTAGTAGTAGTAGTAGTAGTAGTAGTAGAAGAAAAAGAACAACAACCGGGAGAAGTAGAATCAAGGAGGGGGCGCAACTTGGTTTCACTGGCCAAATGAGTCTAGACATCAGTTCTCATCGAGAACAAACATCACAAGAACGCAAATAGGGATTAATAAAGCTTCCAAATGGACCATAAGTTTGCTGTGACAAAGAACCTCGATCCAGTATGCGACATCGATCAGAGCTTGAGGGACAGGTCGATCTCGTCGGCGATGAGGTCCCGGCCACGAGCCGCCTCAGGTGGCGACGCCCTCCTGTGCGAGTGTGAGGAGGTCCCCGCGGCGCCATTGCTCTTCTGCAAGACGTCCTTCGCTCTCCTGGCATCCTCGCCGGAGCCGGCGCCGGCGTGACGGCGGGCAGCGGCGAGCTCCCGCGTGCGCTTGGCGACGCTACGCTCGAACTTGTGGGCGTTCTGGTGGCCGCCCAGCGCCTGGGAGGAGTAGAACTTCTTGTCGCAATAGGTGCAGGTGAAGTAGCCCACCGGCTCCGGCGACGACGTCCGCTGCAGGGACAGGTTCAGGTCGATGTCGCCCTCTCCTTGGCCAACGCCGCCGTTGGGATCCATGGCGGCTCAAAGGTTCAGTAGGCGTCTAGCTAGCTAGATAGTGTATTCTAGTTGTCTGGGAGAATTGATGCATACTCTGCGCCCAAAAAGAATTATTTAAGTAGTAGTACAGCACAACCTAGTACAGACAGAGGGAGAGGTACGTCGTAGGTGTGGACGAGAGTAGTATTGTACGCTGGTCTCTTTTTGGTCTCTGAGGAACACACGTCACACACGTACAGTGCAGCATGTATCAAGGGCCGGGGAGGAGAGAAAATTGATGAAAAGGACAAGATATTTCATGTGTCGTTGGATCGTACAATCGACAAATAGGATTGCTCGCCACCAGATTAGCCTGCTGCTGTAACATCTGTTGAGTGACTGTACCGACCGTGACCGTATGCGCGCGCCGGAGCCCTGGAGCTCGCGTAAGGTACTAAGGTGAATGCAGTATGTAATATGCACGTGCCAATATTTGTCCAGTTACGCATGTATGTTTGAAGGCTAGGAGATGTTTTTGTTGGGTTTAATTTTGGATTTGGATTATACCATAACGCAATAATGTCCAGTCAAAAATCCAAAAGACAAACCAAAATCTCTAAATGGGAATGGGCGGTAGGGTTATGAACTTATCGGACCTCTCCGGGATGAAACCCATGATCTGCCTTTTATGGTTAGATGGGGCGACGCCAGACTGTTACCTTCTTGGAGGTGTCGCTTTGGAGAACCTTTACACGCAGTATAGGTGTCGTCAATGGCGATGGTTTGTTCATGTTGCTGCGAGTCTCTGGTTGCTCTGGCTGGGTCTCTTTCTTTTTATTTTCCTTTTCGGTTGTGTGCTTCCTTAATGTCTAGACTAGCTCTCGATATTTTGTTATTGCAGAGAGGCTGGGTGTATTTGGTATCTTCATGATATTAATATATTTCCTTTGTAGAAAAAAATCATGGAAATGACTTGATCATCACATTATTAGGTTGTTTCATACCGGACCAGACCACACACATTCTTACTATTGGCAGGGGTGTTGGTTGGGTTTTTCTGTCTTTTGACTTATAATCAACAAAAACACTTAAATAGGTGCTTTTGATTTTGGCTTTTGGTTTACACTGTCATGCAGCAATGTCCAATCAAAACAAAAAAGTTAAAACCAAAATCACCTATTTAGTTGCTTTAGTGACTTATAAGTCAAAATCAAAAAGCTAGTTATAATCCCAACAAAACATTCGTGACTTATAAGCAAAGTATATTTGGTTGGGCATCTAAATAGGTGTTTTTGGCTTTGGCCTTTTGCTTTTGACTGGTTATTGTTACGTGATGGTATATGACAAAAGCTAAAATCAATAGCATCCATTTAGATGATTTTGTGGCTTATAAGCCAAACCAAAAGCCAAAATTAAGACCATCACCTAGCCTCAGGGCTCCAGTTAAACTGAAATCTTCTTGCGGCCCGTGTATGTTTATTATCCTGCAATCATACTTCTTGGGAAATTCAATGTACATATGGTTTAATTTGAAAATATGCCGAGAAATTAATTTTCTCTTACTTGCTACGCATAAGGGATACATAACATAATATTGTGCTGTTGCTTCAGCTGCACTGGATAAAAGAATGCTCTCTTATTCTAAGTTTTGTGATTTTAGTTTTAAGTTATGAGTAAATTTAGTCCGAACTGGTCTTACTTTGGATTATTTTGAGTTGTGTACTGCATTTTTTCTGCCATGCTGTTTTCTGTTTGTTCGAAACACCTAACACAAAATTAAGTTAGAACATCACTGACTTCACACACTCACACAAGCTTTATCAAAATCGGATCTACGGTGATTCACGATTTACGAGGATACCCACAAGCGCGTCGTTGTGGCGACGAACACAAGCCTCACCGACGCCCTCACCAGATGTTTCCTCATCCAGAAGTGGTCAGGGACTACCAGCTTTGATCAGTAACTATGCAAGCAAGTTTGGTATTATGTTCCTTCCACCTCTCAAGGTCGATCAATTGGTTACAAAAATGAACTTGTCCTACGTACATATAGTAGAAATGTACACTAGCATGTTGTACCAAAAATGAACTTCCTCAGTTCCTCAGTTCCCGTGAAAATGTAATTTAAGAAGAAAAATCAAATATATATAACAACAAGTGGGAGGGATAGTACACATACATAATTTCCAACATTTTAAAATGGTTCGTACTTACTCAGTTTTCAGTGTCTTAGTTCTTTCGAAGTTTGATAAGTCTCGTGTTAGATTCAGGAGAACTAATCATCGAGAATTCATGAACAAATTAACTATCGACAGTTTCGACCAATCAATTGGTGTTTTTTTTTGTCATTCAAGTCTATGCTTACATTGGAAACTACAATGTCTACAAAAAAATATGAACTTGTGACACTGCCAAAAAATTCACATCTCGATTGATGTTTAGAGTTCGGCATGCGGAGGAACTGGTTGATGAATACTAGCTATATCAATATAGTGTATACTGGATGACTAAGGATTTCTGGCTCCCAGGTTAAGTGCTCGCTCTATTAAAAACAAATCAAAAATCGTATTTATAAGTTTTAAAAAATCTGAAAAAATTATGCATGTGGTCAATGATGTATAATCTCGATTTGAAACTTCATATTCTAAGATACAAAAAATGACAAATTTGTGGATCTAAATGTACACACTTTCAGATCTCCAAATTATACAACATTTTGTCATTTTATGTAGCTCAGAATATAAAGTTTTCAAATCAATATACTTATGAATATGATTTTTACTTTTTTTTATAGAGTGAAGACTGAATCTCGTGAGCAAAATGACTTTCCGGATTATGTGTCCATGAATGACGTCTGCCGTACCTTAATCCGACCTACAGCTACCGCGGCCGGCCGAGGCGCCACTAGACCTGCTGCAAGCTGCCGCCTTTACTGGAACTGGCCTTGGGCCTTTCTCCTTGTAGCTCTGCTGCTGAGAGTTAAGTGTGGTGGGGTGGGCCACATCGCGGTGGGCCAGGGTGCGCAGCAGTTCTGTTCAGCACGCGGCTTCAGCAAAGGCCGGAGAGGCAGTAGCAGAGACTGGAGCGGCGCGCTGCCGGAGGCGGGCATTGAAGCAGGGATGGATGAGCTTCAAACCTTCATTTTTTTAATGTGAAAAGAGTAAAAGATTTTACTGTGTCTCACGTATTTTTCAGGTACAGCGAAACGTAGTTGCCGCCGGAAAGGGACGGAAACGAAAGTAAAAGCAATGGTAGTGTCGAAATGCAGCTACCAGCCTACCACACATCAACTGTGCTGCATAGTTCAGATGGGACACAACGACACTCTGAGACCCTATAGAGATTACGGAGTATCTTGATCGTGATACTTATGGGGACACATACAAGACTGCCTTGGTTGTCTATATGTGACTCTCCGTTAAGCTGGTCCAACATGTCGAGATTATGATATGAAACGAACAGTTAAAAGTCTTGATCGAGAAACAGAAGAAATTGTCTAAAGCAAATCCTGTTGAACATGTGGTCATGTTTTGGCGATATCGCGTAAATTAGTATAGTCGCGCAGCATAAACTGCGAGAAGCGGCACAACTGACCCTCTGGTTATCTGCGAGCGTACCCCCCAACGGATTGCTCCTGGTGACTGGTGTGGTGCACCTACTATATTCAGAAAAGCGAGGAAACCTCATCAAGGCAGACAAGCCAATCAGATAGCTTTGATTGGTCTGTCCTCAAGCTGTTGCAACTGTTACCGCAGTTATTTTCATATTACTTTTATAGAAGCAAAAGAAACCGTGGAAACAAATTCGGAAACCAATAGATACGGACCGAATATGAGCTGGACACGGAGTAGAAAGCGGATGTTTGCCGAAACCAAATGACTCCTGCGATCATGTGAAAAACTCAAGCAAACCGGCAAACTTGTTTAGTTTCTATGAGGGAATTAAATTTTATATTATATGACGATTACATAATAAGATGCATAAGTTATAACATATGAACTGGACAATAGGGGAAGGATCGATGATCTCGTGAATAGAACTGTCGAAGCCTCCTCGAGTGTACGAACTAGGGAACAAAGGAACGATCGAATCATCGAATTCTCTTCGGACACACGAAGTTTCAGGATGGGCAAATTTGGTCAGTTCGACTGTTTGCAGATTGAGTCAAAAAAAAATAGATCAACAGATTGAGTCAGTTACAATGACTCTAAAACTGAACTTCCGTGTTAGCCGGAAACATAAATTCTATTTCCGCGCATGTCCCGCTGGAAAAGGCCGTTCCGTTCGGTATCAAAATTCTATTCCCGTTTTCGTTTCACCAAATTATGTTTCCTTTTTCAGGTTTTCATTCTCTTTTTCGTTTTTTTGCGGAAAAGTCAGAATCTTTTCGCTCTATTTTCATCCCTATTCAAACCATGGCATGATGTAGGTGACTCAAAGTTCGTTAGAGATCCTTGTTTATCTACTATGATCACTATATGCAGTCTGGTCACCCTCCTGTAAAGGAAAAAGTTTTGCCTTATACAAAAACATAGTACGCCTTGTCTGCTCTAGAAAAAAACATGGCTTCATTCCTCCATATAAATAGCACTGTTCTGTCAGCTTACAGCCTGCGACAATGCCTCGCAGTGTTGCATAGTTGCATCTAAGAGGTTAGTGAAGCTTCAGATTCTTCGAAAGCAAATCAATATATGAACTTGTTTTGCAACATCGGACATTTCTCTTGTCGTGTCTATCTTAGTTTGTTTTGTTTTAGTTTTGGACGACCATAGCAAGGCGCTCAGCCTCGCGGTACGCTATGTGCTAGTCCTAATGTGCGCGACACGGCTAAATTCAAATTCCGGATCCTTTGCAAAAATGAATTCAAACTCGGGATGCAAACTGAAACCCAAGGGGAGTCGGCCAAGAAACGGCTCTGCGCGCGCCCGAGTGAGGCACGCCGTACATACCCGACCTGCCGGGTGTCGTTGCCTCGTTGGCAGAAGAGATCCCTGCTGATTTCTTCCTTTCTAGTACTATTTGTTTGCATTTCGTTTGTTCTTGCTGGTGCTGTATGCCGCACTGGCAATTCGAATCCCTTTCCGTGTCTGATGAACCGAAAACACCACACACACACTGTGTTTTTTCTTTCAGAAAACCTGATCATGGTTATATGCGTCTGTTACATACGAACAACAGTTATTTGTCTGTTTCGACGAGGCGACATCCAAACTGTCGAAACACGAACCAAAAACATCCACCGGCTCTCATTTCCACGGAATTCAGAGTTCCCCAGCCCTGAGACCCTGACTCCAAACTTTCCACAAATTTTAGCCGAGTTCGGTGCAGTTCCCTTGAATCCGCGCGAGCCCGGCAGGACGCCTGTGTGCCGGCGCCCATTCTATACTCTGCACCGGCCCACGAGGTTAGCCCGGCAAGACTCCCGCAGAAACAACTCTCCCAGCGGCCATCGTTACTCATTTGCCGACGGCGAATGCTACTCCAAAAGGGTGTCGCATGCAGTGTTATTAATTTGTACCTAGTCAGCTCATTTCCAGCGACACTCTTTCCGGATCGTATTAATTTGTATCTAGTCAGCTCATTTCCGGCAACACTCTTTCCGGATGGAAGGTAGTATATATCGCTCATTAGCGGCACGATATGCTCGCGCCGCCTGAAGTGATCATCTCATGGGCCGGCCCATTTCGGTGGATTTTTCCTTTTTTTTCTTCTATGTTTCTTTCTTTTGTTTTTCGTTTCCTTTTTCTTTTTGGTGTTCTTTTCCTTTTTTTCCTTTCTTTTCTTCAATTTTATTTTATTTTCACTTTTTTATGATTTTTTGAAAATTGTTCATCAAAAAAGTTTAAATCTCAAAATTAATTAAATATAAAAATTATTCAGATTTGAAAATTGTTCATACTTGAAAATTGTCCAAACTTCAAAACGTTCATATTCAAAAAAATAGATCAAATTAGAAAACTTCAGATTTTAAAAAATGTTCGAATTGAAAAATTGTTCAAATTTGAAAAACTTACAGATTTTGAAATTTTATTCAAATATTCAAAAAATATTTTAAAAAAGCAAAAAGGAAAAAAAAAACTCTGCTTTCTTAAGAGGCACTCCTAAGCGGCCCATGAAGCAACTCGCTTCACGCGGTCGAGGCGAATCGCGCCTGCAGGCGATATAGCTCCTCCCTTTGTCGACTTACGCGGGAGCTTTTCACTCCCGCCTGAAGCGCCGCCCTCATGGGATGTTCATAACGAGGCCCAATAACAGGTAGAGACTATATTATTTTATTTCTCGTTTTCTTTCTCTTTTTATAGTAAAACATATGTTCAAATTTCTGAAAAAAAGAAGAAAATAAACCTTTCGTTGTAAAAATGAAATACCCACATACGTAAAAATAAACTATAAAAATGAACGTCTATCTTATTTGAACGTCTTTTCAAATATGAACATTTATATTATTTGAACATTTTTTAAGTATGAACATTCAGTTTTTTGAACGATTTTTCAAAAATAGCATCCATTCTATTAGAACGTTATTCTAATATGAACATTTATGTTATATCAATGATTTTTCTTACAAGAATATTTATGATATTTTACCATTTTTTCAAAAAATGAACATATATGTTATTTGAATAATTTTTTAGTATGGACATTTATGTTATTTGAAGCAAAAAAAATGATACGACTAAAAACATTGGTTGCCCTACCGCCTGAAGGGAGCTACCTAACATGTGAGATTTTTTGTATTTTATAAGAAATACAGAAAAGTATTTGGTTCATAGTAAATTTTTAAAATTAGTTTTTAATAAATAATATTTCAAATCCAAGAACAATTTCTGAATCTCGTGAACAGTTTTTTCTGTGAATATTTCTGAAACCGGTGAACATATATTTGAATTAGGAATATTTTCGAACAATATGAACATTTTTTCAAACACCCGGTGAACATTTTTCGCACTCGTGAATATTTATTCAAATAGTTGTTTTAAAAAATCTACACATTTTAAATCAAGATTATTTTTTAAAAATTTGGCCATTGTTTAAATGTAAACTCTTTTAACTAATAAAATAAATACAAAATATAAGAGAAACGAAAGAGAAAAAGAAAGGTGAAATAGCAAAAGAAGAAACGGAAAATTAAACAGATAAAAATGGAAACTGAAAGAAATAAGAAGAAACAAGAATCATAAAAAAAACGCACCTCAGATTGAGCTGATCCATTAGGTTTTTTTTATAGATTCCTACCCTTTATTCAAAGACTGTCAAAGTTTACAGGAATATTAAGCCCCTCTGGAGGGGTAGCTAGCCAAACATGCCGCCCTACTTGCAACGTTGTGCCAAGCGAGCCAGCTTGTTAGCCTCCATGTTCTAGGTGCGTCGCTCATGACGAAAGGACACTCCACCTCGCAACCTTGCCGTCGTCTTGATATCCTTGAGGATATGGATGAAAAGGCCCAGATTTTCACCCTGGAGCCCTTGCACCACCTCCATGCAGTCTGTTGCCACCACTACGTCTCCCACATACGAATCCGTGACTAAAGCTAGCGCTTCCTGCATACGAGTGCCACTAGCCTCCAGGCATCCTGGATGGGTAACACCATCGAACACCACCACAGATGCACCAAGATACAGTCCATCATGGGCTATGCATATCATGCCCACCGCTCCTCGGTTCGCTGTTTTGGCGACAGCACCGTCAGCATTCAGTGATACGTCTCAAACGTATCTATAATTTTTGATTGTTCCATGCTTATTATATATCATTGCCACATGTTTTTATATCATTTTGGCATATTTTATGGAACTAACCTATTGATAAGATGCCCAGTGCCAGTTCCTGTTTTCTGCTGTCTTTTTGTTTCAGAAAAGCTAGTCGGGGAAGTTTCTCCGAATCGCCTAAAAAATTACGAGAATTGTTTTTACATGGAAACAAAGCCAGAGCTAGGAGGGGACCTGCAGGGGGGCCCAGACGGCACCCAGCCACGGCCCAGGCCTTGGCCGTGACTGGGGCCCACCTGGCCGCCTCCGACGTCTCCTCGAGTTACCCTTTCGTCTATAAATTGCCTTCATCCCGAAAACCATCGAGACCCGATCATATTTTCTAGAAAACATCCAAGGCCACCGCCGTCACCAACCCTAGATCGAGAGGGTTCTGAAGATCTTCCCGACACCCTGCCGGAGGGGGAGATCGTCACCGGAGGCATCTACACCACCATGCCTGCCTCCGGAGTGATGCGTGAGTAGTCCACCACGGCACTATGGGTCCATGGCAGTAGCTAGATGGTTGTCTCTCTCTCTCTCTCTATCTCTTGTACTCCATTGTTTAGATCTTGTGAGCTGCCTAACATGATCAAGATCATCTATTTGTAATGCTACATGTTGTGTTTGCAGGGATCCGATGAATTATGCAGTCATGACATTATTGTTCAGTTCATTTATCATATGTTTTATTTATGATCTTGCATGCTCTCCGATTCTTGTGGATGCTTTGGTCGAAGTAATTGCTAGTGTCACAGAGAGGGTATTTATGCTAGATAGTGGGTTCATGCCTCTATGTTCTGAGCTCGAGTTGACAAAAACGATTAAGGCTTGAGATGTGATGTTGCTACTAGGGGTAAAACAGCGGTGTTTATTGCTATATGTTGTAACCATTGCTTACATTACTGATGCATGTAAAATGCATACATGAACTTTGCACTTTAATTGCTTATATTCCAATCATATTTGCATCATATAAGGGTTATATCAATGTTTTATCATGATTTTGGGAATACTTCATGTTTTCCATTTATTTGGAATTAACCCTGCACAGGCAGAAAACCCTAGTTTTGTATTTTAATGTTTCAGGGACCCAAACGTCAACGAAATCACCTGGAAATTTACGGGCGTCAATATTTGGAAGGAAGAAGGACTACGGAAAAAGGAAGCAAGCAAACGGAGGCCCGAGGGCCAAACGGGCATGGCCCACGCGGCCAGTACAGGCCGCGTGGGACCCACCCGTTTGGGCCTCGTGGCTCCGTTGCCGTCGATCTTCGCTCCACCCTTCGTCTTGACCTAAAAACGCCTATAAAAAAGGTCCCCCGTCGTTCTCTGGAAGGAGCGCCGCACAAACACAGAAACACCGAAACGGAGATCAGGAGCTGCAGATTGGAGGGGGAAAACTCCGGCGGGGCGCTGCCGGCGTGGTCTCCATCTTCTCCATCGACTTCTCCACCGTCTCCATGATGAAGAGGGAGTAGTCCACCTCTGGACTATGGGTTTGTGGAAGTAACTTATGTATCTCTCCTCTCTTGAGCTTCACTAATTAGCACCGTATGAGCTGCTGAACATGATTACGGTCACCGTTGTAATACCTTTGTGGTGGATCTTTATGAGTTAATATATGTTTGAGATTGCAATGTTTGTTTCAGTTATGAGTATAGATGCATATTATGTACCCCGTTCTTGTCTACTTGTTTTGATCAAGCATGTTTATGAGAGCGTGTGTGGGGGAACGTGTGCATTAGTTGGAGTAACGGGGGGTGGCTAGTGCAGTGAACGTGAGAGAAAGTTCTGCGATCCACTTTGGTATCTTTACCTTACTTTGTTACCTCACTAGGGATAAACTAAAATACCATGCTACCGGGGATGTGGGCGTGACCATTGCCACTACTCCATGACTAGATCTAGCATGTTCTTATTTTCACTTCATGTCATGATACTTAATGCTATACTCTGAGTTATCTTAATTACTGAGGTGTTATGATTTAGTTCGCATCTTGGTGGAGTATAAGAGAGGTTAATAACCAAAAGATCTCTATGTTAGGACGTGATGCCCATATATCTAAGTAACTTGTTATCAAACCCTGTGTTGCAATCTCATATGTTAACTGTGTGTGTTCCATTGTCTACCACTTTATAAAGAGAGAGTGCATTTGTGAAACCATGAACCCCAGTCCATTTTTAATCATAAGAAACACCTTTCCAACACCATATACCACTTTTCTATTTTCAGCCATCATTAAATCCGAAAATACAAAAATACTTTTCATCTTGCATACATCATTCAAAAACCCAAAAATATCATTTATCATTGCATCCACCATCATTGCATATTTATTTCTTGTTTGCATTGCATAACTATCCTGATATCATTCTTACACCTTGTGCTTGACAACCACAGGTGAGGTTGAGGACCAAAACATCTAACCTTGTTTTGTAGGTAACCAAAAGAAGGATAAGAAGATAAATCTACCACTTCAGATTCCCCGAGAGTTCGATATTAAACCCTCGAGTCACCCCTCGTGGGGAAAACTGTCTTCCACTTACTATACACTCTGCACTTGGAGTCTCAACCTAATCCCGTTTATTTGTGCAGGCATCAAGACTTGCTCTTCGGGTCATCAAGACGTTTTCTGGCGCCGTTGCCGGGGAATCGTAGCTGAGAGATTTATCCAAGGGTGTGCATCATCGCATTCATCTCACAACAAAGTCAACGTCACCAACTTGTGCTAACACCTAAGCTTGGGGAGGTTGCACCTACGTGAGCACCATCTTATCCATCTTTACTTACAAAGCAATTTATTTGTTTTGTTAGTGTCATTGCATATCATATCATATTTATTTCAGTTTTGCATAAAAAATTAAAAATACCAAAAAAACTTGCTAAAATGGGAGAAAGAACTAAGCTGTGTGACTACACAAACACTCCTAATGATCAATTTATCACGAGAGCTATTGCCACACCTAAGATAAATGCTGAGAGTTATGAAGTAAGTCCTAGTTTGTTGAACTTGATAACTAGGGAACAATTTGGTGGTAGTGCTATGGAGGATGCCTCTATGCATCTTCATGACTTTGTTGAAATATGTGACATGCAAAAGTTTAAAAATGTGGAAAGTGATATCCTAAAACTGAAGTTATTTCCTTTTTCACTTAGAGGAAAAGCTAAAGAGTGGTTGCATTCCTTGCCATCTGGTAGTATTAATTCTTGGGATGATCTAAAAGAAGCTTTCATTAAGAAATATTATCCCCCTGTTAAAATTTTGCAAAATAGAAACAACATCCTTTCTTTTAGG
Organism: Poa pratensis; assembly: GCA_947311845.1. Classification (NCBI taxonomy): domain Eukaryota; kingdom Viridiplantae; phylum Streptophyta; class Magnoliopsida; order Poales; family Poaceae; genus Poa; species Poa pratensis. The sequence goes on from CAMZMU010000077.1 coordinate 28,246,571, forward strand.
CAAAATGAAAATGAACATGTTGCTATGGCTTGGGATAGGATAAAACTTATGCTTAGAACTTGTCCCTCACATGGAGTTAATGAATGGACCATATTACACTCTTTCTACAATGGTTTAAACTACATGTCTAGAAACATACTTGATTCTGCTGCTGGAGGTGCTTTTATGAGTAAGACTATAGTAGAAGCTAAAAATATATTGGAAAGCATTTTACAAAACTATAGTCAATGGCATACTGATAGGGCACCTAATCCTTCTAAGAAAGTGAACTCTATTGAAGAAACTAATGATTTGTCATCTAAAATGGATACTATTCTTGCTTTGCTTAATAAACCTAGTGTTGAAAATGTTCCTTTGCAAGAACTAGTTGGAAACAATTCTGAAAATATTGATGTCAACTTCATTAGGAACTATGGTAATAATGGGTATGGTAACAACAATTATAACTCTTATAATAAACCCCCATATGTGCCAAATAAATATGCTTCTAGTGGTAATGTTTCTAGTGACTTGGAAAACACCATTAGATCTTTTATATCTACCCAAAAAGAGCTTAATAAGGAATTTATCTCTAAGTTTGAAAAACAAGATGCTTTGTTTGAAAGGGTAGATCAGCTTACTAAGGAAGTCTCATCATTAAAGAGCATCATTACAGCCCAAAAACATGAGGAAACAATAAAATATTGCCAAGAGGTTATCAATAAGTCTTGGGAACACATTCATGAGCAAGAGAGAGTTGCTAAAGAATCTATTGGGGTAATGAAAGAGGTTGAAGTTGAGGAAGTTAAAATGCTTAATGAAGTCAAGGATCCTTTGCTTGACTTAGAAAATTGTAGCTTGCATGAATTAATATCTATCTTACAAAAATTTGCAAGTGATCCTTCCATCAACACTAACCAAGCAGGTTTTGGTTCTTATATTGCTAATCATGTCTTGAAAGAAAAGATTGCTAGGTACAACCAAGAGGCTATGATACCACCTAAGCTTGGGGATATGTGGATACCTAAGGTACTAGTAACTATTGGAAAAGAGACACACCATGCCATACTTGATCTAGGATCTAGTGTCTCTGTTTTATCTAAAGAACTATATGAAGTGCTTGAATTGAAAAATCTTGAAAAATGCTCTATTGAACTAGCACTTGCTGATGACTCTATTAAACATGCTTTGGGAAAAGTAAGTGATGTTATGGTAGAGTTACATATGACTTTTGTGCCTGTGGATTTTCTAATCATGGATATGGGGAATAAAACCTCTAGTCCTATTATTCTTGGAAGACCTTTTCTTCGTACCACAGGTGCTATCATTGATTCAAAGGAAGGGAATGTAAAGTTTCAGTTTCCACACAAGAAGTGCATGGAACACTTTCCAAGGAAGAGGGAACCACCAAAGTTCAAGCTCCCTCATGAGCTTCGTCCACAATAAAACAACAAGTAAGAAGCCTAGCTATATGGCTATAAAGAAAGCGCTTTGCGGGAGGCAACCCGGTTATTTTTGTGTGTGATTTTTCTTTGTGTCCTCTTGCTGTAACAAGAGATTTTGTGTCTAGTTAGGTTCTGGAGTTTTTAATAAAGTGCCAAGTTTTACCCTTTTTGGTTTGAAAAAGTTGCTTATAGCGTTCGGAGATTTTATTCCTGCACGAGTCAGTGCACGGTATGATTTTTAATTCTTATTCTGTAACTCCGAATGAGCTCATATTTGAACTGTAGTTGCAACTTTTCATCCTCTGTATGCATGAATTTTTTCGGAATTTTTCGAGAAAGTTTGGTAGGGTAGAAAAATACGTTTTGCTGCTGCTGTTTTTCTGGACAGATTCTGTCCCATTTTGTTTGATGCATGCTTTGAGCTTTTAAGTTGAATCTTTTTGATCCAATTGAGTTTATGAGTAGGCATACAACATTATACACTTTCTGGACATGTCATATGAATTTTTGTTCAAGGATTATATGCAGCAAGGAACCTATTTGTTTATCACTATTAATGCACCCCACAGAAAAGAGATGGGAGAAACGGTGTTTTGAAGTTTTTTCACAGGGATTGGAGGAGATGCACCAAGAGCTATCCAAGGATGGTGAAGACCATAAGCTTGGGGATGTGAAGACAACCCCGCTGGACCTACACACTCTCGGTTTGCACACGTCCAACTTCTGTTTTTCGATCGAAACACTTTATCGCATAAACTTGGAGCGTCGTTTTTTTTTTGTTTGAGTCTTGAGAGACCACCACACTATCAATTATATATGAGAGAGCTACTGGAAATATGGGTTGAAATATGTTGGATGCTTTTATAAGATTGGGAAAAGGGATGTTTGACTTGATTTTTAATGATACATATAGTTGCATGATTCATGAGCTTGTTTATGAGTAATAGTTTGCAAATTCTTTTTGTAGAGCTATCACTTATTCATGTTTTGGTGCTGATTGTTATTTACTTGGTTTAACATGGATTAGTTAGTTCTATGGACACTCATGCATGCATCTAGATGGTCAACTTTCTCCCTTTTGCTAGCCCAAAAACTCCAACAAGCAAAAACTTGTTTCCAACACCTTCAACCAAAGTTATTCCAGTGAGTCCACCATATCTACCTATTGGCTTTATGCTATTCCGAGTATGTTTAACATGTTGTTTGTGTTATCTTACCTCTGAATGAAAATGTTTATGTTATTGATTGCAATGGAAAAAATTGGTTATATAGCTCTCACGAACTTGATGCACAATGTTCTTTTATTTGCATAATAAAACATGACCCATTGTGATTAAGATTATGATGTTGTGGCTTGATAAATGTTGGGTTGGAGTTAGCCCATATGTGCTGTCACATGCAAGCTTTCAACATGCTCTTCATCTCATTTAGTTGATATCATGTACTTTTGTTATGGATGCTATCATGTGAAATGAGTGGAAATGAAGTAGTTTAAATGAGTTTGTATAAATGGTTAGAGAGACGCCTGGGCCGCTAATCTAAGCCATGCATCATTCATGGTGGAAATTTACTTACATACTATGGTGAACCTTCTGTGATACACCTTGCAATAAAAAACTATTCCAAATGGTAAATAAAAAGGGTGTTGAGATTGTTCATTTTGTTTGTTTGTCTTGTCATTTTGATATGGGCTTGTTCCATATCTGGGACAAGAGGTACCCCAGTTGACGCTCTTGATGATACTATTATTACTTACAATGATATTAATTGAACTTGCTTTGTTTCCAAGTTGAGTAACATGGTGTAGTACTTGTATTCAAGGGGCATGAGACATCAACCTTTACTTTATCAAGCACACTACTCATATTTGCTTTCACTTTAACCTTAATCATTCAAGATGCTATGATAGGGGCAATGAGAGCTTGACACCAATGAATACCTTATTGCAATCATTAACTTAAGTAGAAGAGTTTGGAAGTTGGATGAAACTTATGCATGCTTTACCTCTACTCACATATACATCTTTCCAAAGTGTACACCTATCATATTCAGATTTTCATCTACACTCTATGACCATTGTAGGATGTTCTACTTATCATTATGCATACATGTGTTCCATATTACTTGCTACATGTTACACTTTGTGAACTATCAATGAACATCCTTGTCTTGAATACTTGATATCACTTCATAAACTATTTGCATATTGCTACTCCTTTGAAGAATGAATCATTTGACTATATGTAGCAATAGTAATCATCTTTGATATCCATTGTTAAGTATTAAATTGCAAAGTCCATGTTAGTTTTATCATCTTCATACTCGAGGACGAGCATGGATTAAGCTTGGGGATGTTGATGCATGTAAAATGCATACATGAACTTTGCACTTTAATTGCTTATATTCCAATCATATTTGCATCATATAAGGGTTATATCAATGTTTTATCATGATTTTGGGAATACTTCATAGTTTTCCATTTTTTGGAATTAACCCTGCACAGGCAGAAAACCCTAGTTTTGTATTTTAATGTTTCAGGGACCCAAACGTCAACGAAATCACCTGGAAATTTACGGGCGTCAATATTTGGAAGGAAGAAGGACTACGGAAAAAGGAAGCAAGCAAACGGAGGCCCGAGGGCCAAACGGTGGCCCACGCGGCCAGGTACAGGCCGCGTGGGACCCACCCGTTTGGGCCTCGTGGCTCCGTTGCCGTCGATCTTCGCTCCACCGCCTTCGTCTTGACCTAAAAACGCCTATAAAAAAGGTCCCCCGACGTTCTCTGGAAGGAGCGCCGCACAAACACAGAAACACCGAAACGGAGATCAGGAGCTGCAGATTGGAGGGGGAAAACTCCGGCGGGGCGCTGCCGGCGTGGTCTCCATCTTCTCCATCGACTTCTCCACCGTCTCCATGATGAAGAGGGAGTAGTCCACCTCTGGACTATGGGTTTGTGGAAGTAACTTATGTATCTCTCCTCTCTTGAGCTTCACTAATTAGCACCGTATGAGCTGCTGAACATGATTACGGTCACCGTTGTAATACCTTTGTGGTGGATCTTTATGAGTTAATATATGTTTGAGATTGCAATGTTTGTTTCAGTTATGAGTATAGATGCATATTATGTACCCCGTTCTTGTCTACTTGTTTTGATCAAGCATGTTTATGAGAGCGTGTGTGGGGGAACGTGTGCATTAGTTGGAGTAACGGGGGGTGGCTAGTGCAGTGAACGTGAGAGAAAGTTCTGCGATCCACTTTGGTATCTTTACCTTACTTTGTTACCTCACTAGGGATAAACTAAAATACCATGCTACCGGGGATGTGGGCGTGACCATTGCCACTACTCCATGACTAGATCTAGCATGTTCTTATTTTCACTTCATGTCATGATACTTAATGCTATACTCTGAGTTATCTTAATTACTGAGGTGTTATGATTTAGTTCGCATCTTGGTGGAGTATAAGAGAGGTTAATAACCAAAAGATCTCTATGTTAGGACGTGATGCCCATATATCTAAGTAACTTGTTATCAAACCCTGTGTTGCAATCTCATATGTTAACTGTGTGTGTTCCATTGTCTACCACTTTATAAAGAGAGAGTGCATTTGTGAAACCATGAACCCCAGTCCATTTTTAATCATAAGAAACACCTTTCCAACACCATATACCACTTTTCTATTTTCAGCCATCATTAAATCCGAAAATACAAAAATACTTTTCATCTTGCATACATCATTCAAAAACCCAAAAATATCATTTATCATTGCATCCACCATCATTGCATATTTATTTCTTGTTTGCATTGCATAACTATCCTGATATCATTCTTACACCTTGTGCTTGACAACCACAGGTGAGGTTGAGGACCAAAACATCTAACCTTGTTTTGTAGGTAACCAAAAGAAGGATAAGAAGATAAATCTACCACTTCAGATTCCCCGAGAGTTCGATATTAAACCCTCGAGTCACCCCTCGTGGGGAAAACTGTCTTCCACTTACTATACACTCTGCACTTGGAGTCTCAACCTAATCCCGTTTATTTGTGCAGGCATCAAGACTTGCTCATCGGGTATCAATTACGCACCATGCTTATTGCAATTATCTATTGCTTGCAACTTAATACTTTCGCGTGACATGCCGGATAGCGATCCCAGGGTGGATTATTAGTCATAGATGCAGTTGGATAACGGTCTATGTATTTTGACGTAATGCCCATATATATTAAATGAAACGGTGCACTTTGTGTCATGATAGTATTGTGTTGCGCCCATATGTTTGTCAATTGCCTCGTTGTAATTTGTTACCCAACATGTTTATCTTTTGGAGAGACACCACCAGTGAACTGTGGACCCGGTCATATTTTCATATATTGTTTAAAACCGTTCTGATAGCTTTTCCTAGTCATTTGCTCGCTGGTCATTTTTGCATTTTTATTATTTTACACATATACGTTTAATCCTTTGTGTTCAGCAAGCCAGAGAGATTGACAACCTCTCTATTTCGTTTGGGCAAAATAGTTTGTTCGTGTGTGCGCAGGTCTAGGTCAAGAGCTCTTTTCGGCGCCATTGCCGTTGGCACCAAGCCGAAGCTTTCTCCAAGTCCTAGTGGTTCGATAAACCTTGGTTTTGTATCAAGGGAAAATTGCCGCTATGCTGCATCATACCTTACTCTTGGGGTTCCAGCGAACGTGTGATCTACGCCATCAAGCTCTTTTCTGGCACCGTTTCTGGGGATTTAAAGAAGCCTTCTCGAACTACCAAGTCTCCCGTCAACGACTCTTTTCTGGCGTCGTTGCCGAGGACTTGGAAGCTTCAGCGAGGGGAGTTTCACACGTCCTTACACTCTATTTTGTTATTTTATTGCTTAGTATATTTTTTGTTAGACTTGTTTTGCTTTTTGTTTGCCTTAAAACTCAAAAACACAACAACAACAACAACAACAACAACAACAACAACAACAAAATCCAGCAAGTAGTTTCTTTTTGTTTTGCTTAGCATCCTGTTTTATTTTGCTAAAATGGGTTCAGCTGCGAACACTAAGTTGTGTGATTTCACTAGCACAAACAACAATGATTTTATATGCACACCAATTGCTCCACCGGCTTCTCAAGCCGAGTTCTATGAGATAAAACCCGATTTATTAAATCTTGTCATGAAAGAGCAATTTTCTAGTGCTAGTTCTGATGATGCCGCCTCTCATTTAAATAACTTTGTTGAGTTATGTGAAATGTAAAAATATAAAGAAGTAGAGGGTGACATTATAAAACTGAAACTTTTTCCTTTCTCCTTGAGAGGACGTGCTAAAGAATGGTTATTGTCTTTGCCTAGAAACAGTATTGATTCTTGGACTAAATGCAAAGATGTTTTTATTGGGAAGTATTATCCACCTGCAAAAATTATACAATTGAGGAGTAACATTATGAACTTTAAACAATTTGATAATGAACATGTTTCCCAACCTTGGGAAAGAATGAAATTTATGGTTAAAAATTGTCCCACTCATGGACTGGCTACTTGGATGGTCATTCAAACCTTTTATGCAGGATTAAATTTTTCTTCGAGGAATTTGTTGGATTCGGCCGCTGGAGGTACCTTCATGTCCACCACATTGGGTGCAGAAACAAAGTTCTTGGATGATATGATGGCAAATTATTCGCAATGGCACACCGAGAGAGCTCCTAGTGGTAAGAAGGTAAATTCTGTTGAAAAAATCTCCTCTTTGAGTAATAAGGTTGATATGATTATGTCTATGCTCGCAAGTAAACAATTTCATATTGATCCTAATAATGTTCCCTTATCTTCTTTGGTTGCTCAAGAAGAACAAGTTGATGTGAATTTCATTAGAAATAATTTCAACAACAATGCTTATAGGAATAGCTTTGGTAATAATAATTATAGCCATATCCTCCAAGTGGTAGTAATTCTTATGGTAATTCCTACAACAACAATAAAAATGTGTCTTCTGATCTTGAAAGCATGCTTAAAGATTTATTATTTCACAAAAAGCTTTTAATAAAACTGTTGAGGAAAAGCTAGAAAAGTTGGATATTCTTAGTGTTAAAGCTGATAATCTTGCTCACGATGTTGAGATGCTTAAAATAAAAGTTTTGCCTATTGATATTAAGGAACATAACTCTTTAAATGCTATACAAATTAAATTGATAACAACATAAGGATGTTGGCCGAATTACATGCTAGGTGGGAAAGAGAGGAAAAATAAGCCGAAATTGCTGAAACTCGTAAGGTTGCTAACGTTTGCACTATTTTTACTGATGATGATATTAAAATTTCAAGTTCTCATGAGTCATCTACAGTACCTAAATATTCTAATGGTAAAAATATTGGAGTAGGAAAATTTCTATTGCACCTATTAAAAATGAAAAGCTCTCCAATAGTGCTAAAACTGCCTCTAAGAGAAGTGCTAAAATTAATCCTAATAATAATGATTCTTTTAGAGATAATGCTCCTCTTATTTTTGATGAAAATGATCTTGATTTTGATAATTTTAATCTTACTGGAGTCATTAAGTTTTTACAAAAGCTTGCAAAAAATCCTAATGCTAGTAAGTTAATCCTTGCTTTTACCCAACATATCACAAATGCTTTGATTAAAGTTAGGGAAGAAAAGATCAAGTGTGAATTTTCTATCCCTAGAAAATTAAGACATGCTTGGGAACCATCTATTAAGATGAAAGTTAATGATTTTGAGTGCAATGCTATGTGTGATTTTGGTGCTAGTGTTTCAATTATGCCTAAAAAGTTGTATGACATTCTTGATTTGGAATCACTAGAAGAGTGTCCATTGAATGTTTATTATTTTGATTCTACTTTGAATAAACCCATGGGAAAAATAGATGATGTTCTTATTATGGTTAATGGTAATTATGTCCCTGTTGATTTTATTGTCATGGATATTGAATGCAATCTTTTTTGTCCTATTGTGTTAGGAAGACCTTTTCTTAGAACCGTTAGTGCTATCATTGATATGAAAGAAGGAAATATTAAATTTCATTTTCCACTTAAGAAAGGGATGGAACATTTCCCTAGAAAAAGAATGAGGCCATATTTTGAGTCTTTTGTTAAATCAAGTGATGATTTGAATGCCAATATTGATAATACTTGATATTTTGCCATTGTGCTAGCTAAAAGGCATTAAAGAGAAAGCGCTTATGGGAGGCAACCCATTATTTTTTACTTTCAGTTTGATTTTTGTTTTCTTAGTTTTTTGGGTGTTTTTGCCTCTGTAGAAACTCCCTTGTGTCCTTTTATTTTGGTTTTTGTGCCAAGAATAGACTCTAATGAGAGGAAACTAAAAAAAATTGAGTTGCTGTCCAGAAACAGATTTCTGTCCGTCACCGTACGAAATACAAAAAAATCACAGAACGTGATTTGGAGCTGAAACTTTTTGACAGTAAGCACCAGGGTTTTTTTATAACTTTTGTTAGTTTTACGAGCAAAGTGGAGTTCTTTTGATCTTAGAACATCACTTAGATCTTTGTGGCCGTAGCCAATATTTAGGAACAAGTTTATGCAATGTGCCAAATGAGCAACGTGCCAAATGAGAACTGAAGGTGGATTCTTTTGTTTGAGAACTAACCCTCTAATGAGTTTGTGAGAAGTTTTGTGTGAATGAAGTTTTCATGTGTTGAGACAACAAGGTGATGAAAGAAGATCAAGAAGGGATTAAAGCTCAAGCTTGGGGAGGCTCCCCTGGACCTCCACTAAATATTCAAGAAGTCTCAAGCGTCTAAGCTTGGGGATGCCCAAGGCATCCCCTTCTTCATCGACAATTAATCAGGTCGATCCGGGCATCCCCTTCTTCATCGACAATTAATCAGGTCGATCCCATGAAACTATATTTTTATTCCTTTACATAATATGTGTTGTTCATGGAGTGTCATTTATGTTTTGTTTTATTTTGTTTGCTGGTCATTTGCAATAATGGATCCTTGCATTCTTGTGTGGGAGAGAGACACGCTCCGCTTTTTCATAAAACACTCATGTTCTTCACTTATATGTGTAGAGTGTTTAGCCTTTTATTATTTTAGCTTCTAGCTCTTGTTTTTCATGTATCTCTTGTTCAGAGCTATTAGTTTCTTATATTTAGGAATTACTCTCTTGTGTTTCATGCGTACTTTCTTAGAGAGTTTTGTTCAAATAAGTTGATTGGTGTTTGGTTAAAAGGGAAACTATCATGTAGGAAGTGGTAAAAGAAATTTACATAATCTTGTAGGTCATTGTCTTGAATAATTTGATACTTGTCAATTGTTTCGAGAGATGAATTAGATTAAATGTTTAAACTTGTGGATCATTTACTTAAGAATGGAGTAGTGGAGAAATACATTAAAGCTTAAATTATGACACTTGTTTTGATTGATATTTTCTCAAAGTCTAGATATTCTTTTTGTAAAAGCATGTTTGGTTGACAAGGAAGACAGTATGAGGTCTAATGGTTATGCTTAATGTATATCTTGTGGTCATTCATGTATTGGGTTGATGATATGTGTTCGCTTGATACCTTGCTAAGCCTAAAAACTCTGTACTGGGAGGGAATGCTTCTCGTGCATCCAAATCCTTGAGCCAAATATCCTTGCCATTTGTGTCCACCATACCTACCTACATGTGGTATTTTCTTGCCACTCCAAGTAAATTTTTCGTGTGCTACCTTTAAATATTCAAAATGTTATTACTCTTGTTTTGTGCCATTTCTTCCAAGCTCATGAGGAAGTAGTAGTTGGGTTTGTTATCTCCCATGCCAAATAAGTTTTCAAAGGACTTGTATGCTTCATCTACTTGTCCATTAATTTTACAAAAAGAGCTGGCAGTGGGGTGCCCAGTCCCATAAAAGATAAATTACAACTTTCATAAAAAAAACTCATCGCATTTTGTTCCTGGGAATTCAGTAAAACATCTGCATGTGTAAACAAAGGAGATAGAGGAATAATCTGCTTGCTGCAGAAATAACGTTCCTCATGGGAGTTGCTCTTAAAATTTATTCGGTATGGAAGATATCAAGAACTCTATTACCATTCGTTGACCATAGTATGCATCACTCTAAAGAAATATTTTTATGCCTCTATATGCTTTCAAAAACTAAATAGCTCTAGCACACGATTAATCTCTGCTTCCCTCTGCGAAGGGCCTTTCTTTAACTTTTATGTTGAGTCATTTTCCTTTTCAATCTTTATCTCCCAAGCAAACGCATAGTATCAATTTTGGTGCAAGTTTATTACATTTTATCTTTATGTTTAATTGTGAAAACTTTGTATTGACATTATCCAATGATAAGTATGTTACAAGTTGAAGCTTTTGCTGAAAACTTAAATCTTCCTCTTTGTTGGTTGAACACCTTTTTCGAAAGAGTATTGCTTTGTGAGCTATCAAGTATGACGAGTTTTATAATTTTCAAGTCTCCAAAGTACTATTCATGAAAGATTCTTACTTAGATGTTACACATGATTAATCATTGTTTACTTTATTTCAACTATAGACCATTGTCTTGGATCACTTTCATTCAGTTCATGTGCTTTACATTATTATTTGATCAAGATTGTGTTAGAAGCATGTCACTACAAAAATTATTTTGTTATCATTTACCTACTCGAGGACGAGCATGAATTAAGCTTTGGGATGCTGATACGTCTCAACCGTATCTATAAATTTTGATTGTTTCATGCTTATTATATATCATTGCCACATGTTTTTATAATGTTTTTATATCATTTTGGCATATTTTATGGAACTAACCTATTGACAAGATGCCTAGTGACAGTTCCTGTTTTCTGATGTCTTTTTTTTTCCAGAAAAGCTAGTCGGGGAAGTTTCTCTGAATCGCCTGAAAAATTACGGGAATTATTTTTACATGAAAACAAAGCCAGAGCCGGGAGGGGACCTGCAGGGGGGGCCCAGACGGCACCCAGCCGCGGCTCAGGGTGGGCATATTTCCCGATCCCGAATCCCGAAATCCGAATTTTCCGATCCCGATCCCGAATTTCCCGAAGCCGACACTCCCGCACGTTTTCTCGGGAGTCTGTTTTAATTGGGATTGCATCGCTCAAACCCGAACATCCCGTTCATCCCGATTTTTTTAAAGCCTAGGTGGCCACTAGCCAGGCCCAACAAGGAATTTATTTTCTCCTCTAGCCATCTAGCCCAGCAAGGCAGCAAGCTATCAGCCTCTAGCGATCGTTCTCTGGAACCTTAGTCGCAGCAAGCCAAAGTAGGATCGAGGCGAGTAGCCGCCACCACACCACGCGCTGGTGCCCCACCACGCACAGATCCACCGGCCGCTGGCCTGCCGCCGCCGTGCCCTCACCCCGGCGCACCGCCACCTGCCCGCCCTCACCCACTGCCCGTCGCCCAGCCATAGCCCCAGCCCTCAGCGGCCAGCACATCATCTCTAATTCTCAATCAGGCATCCATCTCCAGTTCTCCATCTGCCCGAGCCAGATGGAGTTGTCTTCTGTTCGCTTGAAGTGCATAAATAGTTTAGAATTGCTGTAAAAACTCTGCCGAAACCAGAAATTTTTGTTGTCAATTTGGCTCTTTGTTCTGCAATTCGAGTAATCCGGGATTTCCCGATCCCGAATTGTCGGGAATAAAAAAAATCATGTAAAATCGGGAATCATTTTGTGAATCCCGAATTTTTATTTTCCCGAATTTCCCGTCCTGGAATTTCGAGAAATCCCGAACACCCAGCCTGAGCCAGGGCCCAGGCCTTGGTCGTGACTGGGGCCCACCTGGCCGCCTCCGGCGTCTCCTCGAGTTGCCCTTTCGCCTATAAATTGCCTTCGTCCCGAAAACCCTCGAGACCCGATCATATTTTCCAGAAAACAGCCAAGGCCGCCACCGTCGCCAACCCTAGCTCGGGAGGGTTCTGAATCTCTTCCCGGCACCCTGCCGGAGGGGGAGATCATCACCGGAGGCCCACCATGCCTGCCTCCGGAGTGATGCATGAGTAGTCCACCACGGGACTACGGGTCTATGGCAGTAGCTAGATGGTTGTCTCTCTCTTGTACTCCATTGTTTAGATCTTGTGAGCTGCCTAACATGGTCAAGATCATCTATTTGTAATGCTATATGTTGTGTTTGCGGGGATCCAATGAATTATGGAGTCTTGACATTATGTTTTATTTATGATCTTGCATGCTCTTCTATACTTGTGTATGCTTTGGCCAAATTAATTACTTGTGTCATTAGAGAGGGTATTTATGCTAGATAGTGGGTTCATGCCTCTCTTGTTCGAGCTCGAGTTGACAGAAACGATTAGAACTTGAGATGTGATGTTGCTAGTAGGGATAAAATAGCGGTGTTTATTGCTATATGTTGTAACCATTGCTTACATTACGCACCATGCTTATTGCAATTATCTGTTGCTTACAACTTAATACTTTCGGGTGACATGCTGGATAGCGATCCCGGAGTGGATTATTAATCATAAATGTAGTTAGATAACGGTTTATGTATTTTGACGTAATGCCCAAATATATTAAATGAAACGGTGAGCATTGTGTCATGATAGTATTGTGTTGCGCCCATGTTTGTCAATTGACTCATTGTAATTTGTTTATCCAACATGTTTATCTTTTGAAGAGACACCACTGTGGACCTCGGTCCTATTTTCCTATATTGTTTAAAACCGTTCGGTCATTAGTCATTTGCTCGCTGGTCATTTTTGCTCTTTTATTATTATACACATATACGTTTAATCCTTTATGTTCAGCAAGCCGGAGAGATTGACAACCTCTCTGTTTCGTTTGGGCAAAGTAGTTTGTTCGTGTGTGCGCAGGTCCAGGTCAACAACTCTTTTCGGCGCCATTGTTGTTGGCACCAAGCCGAAGCCTTTTCCAAGTCCTACAAGTTCGATAAACCTTGGTTTTGCATCAAGGGAAAATTGCCGCTACGCTGCATCATACCTTTCTCTTGGGGTTCTCAGCGAACGTGTGATCTACGCCATCATTCAGCTTGCAAGTGCCTGCCGGTGGAGCAATCCACCGTGAAGGCGGCGACACATGGGTTGTGCCCACCGCCCCTCTTGCTCGCACCAGAAGATTTCTTCGTGTATTACCTTCCGACGTGCGTGCCAGATTGCCCATAACGTCACCATCATGCGCGTGAACTCCTCATGATCCATGGATTGCATCATAGAAAAGAGCCATTGCCGAGCAGAAGGCTCAGTCGTGAGACTGATATGCTCGATGACGATCGGATCCGCAAGCGCCCATACACACCTGAACATGGCACACTCAATTAAGCAGTGCCGCCATGAATCTTCTTTCCCGCAGATCGTGCAAGTGCTCGTCTCTGCCATGTGTCTGTGATGGCGTACATCCCCCGTCGGGAGAGAGCAGAGAGCCAACCTCCAAAGAAATATCCGTATCTTTGAGGGTACCCTGCTCTTCCACAACTTAGACCATAGTTTGAATTCATCAGCCGAGGACGCCGCCCATCCCTCAAGCCAGTCTTCCCGTGTCCTCTTCGTAGCAACCAATGCTCGGTACGCTGACCTGACGGAGAAAACTCCTGTTTTCTCAAAGTGCTAGGCCCAAAAATCCCCTTGATTTCTTGTGCTTAAGGGTATCCCTTTGATTATGTCGATATCCATGGGAAGGAAAAATTCCTCCTGTTTGGGTAGCTGCCAGGAAGCTATAGTGACATCCATGTACTCGCTTACCAGCCGTGGAGCGCCCTGTTTCCGAGGGGCCACAGGTAGCCGACGCTCATCACGGGGTAACCAGCCATGCGTCCAAGCATCCGTAGATCGCCCATCTTATAAGAACATGAACATTTATGTTATATAAATGATTTTTCTTATAAGAATATTTATGTTATTTAACCATTTTCTCAAAAAAAAAGAACATATATGTTATTTGAATGATTTCTTAGTATGAACATTTATGTTATTTGAAGCAAAAAAATGATACAACTAAAAACATTGGTTGCCCTACCGCCTGAAGGGAGCCACCTAAAGGTGTGAAAAAAATTCGGCCCATTAACATGTGAGATTTTTTGTATTTTATAAGAAAATCAGAAAATTATTAGGTTTATAGTAAATTTTATAATTAGTTTGTTGATAAAAATATTTCAAATCCATGAACAATTTCAGAATCTTGTGAACATTTTTTCGGTGAATATTTTCTGAAACCGGTGAACATATATTTGAATTAGCCATATTTTTTGAACAATATGAACATTTTTTTCAAACACCCGGTGAACATTTTTCCGCACTCGTGAATATTTATTCAAATAGTTGTCTTAAAAAGTCTACACAATTTAAATGAAGATTTTATTTTGAATAGACTATTGTTTAAATGTAAACTTTTTTAACTAATGAAATAAATACAAAAATAAAAGAGAAACGAAAAAAATAAAGGTGAAATAGCAATAGAAGAAACAGAAAATTAAACAGATAAAATGGAAGCTGAAAGAAATAAGAAGAAACGAGAATAATAAAAAACAAAAACGAGCCTCAGATTGGGCTGACCCATTAGGGGGGCGCCTCAGGGGGCGCGAGCCGCCCAAGCCGCAGCGGGCCGCATAGGGAGGTCCTTTATGCCGCATGTTTGCGGCATAAGACGCTCGCACCGCCTGAAGAAAACCCGAGACAGGCCGACCCATTACTTGAGTGAACTGCTCATGTACTGCTTCGTGTCTTAAAGTACAAAATTTTCCTATTACCTCGCTCCCACGCGCGCTCGTGCCAGGAGACGTTCAGCGTGGGCATATTTCTCGTACATTCGACATGTAATCAGACAAAATGTATTAAAAATAATTTTCTCAAAAGCAAAAAAATCGGGAATACATGTACACTGAAACCGAAAATACAAAAAATATTAAACCCGAAGTAAAAAATATTCAGTACAGATTACAAAAATCTGAAAGTACAAAATTTCTCTTGAACCATTTGGACTTTCGATTTTGGAACCATTTTCAAAATTGGAACAATTTTAAATTCAGAACTATTTTCAATATCAAAACATTTTTAAATTTGGAACCATTATATGAAATGAACAATTTTTTTAATTTGAACCATTTTTTAATGTGGAACCATTTTCAAAATGGAACCATTTTCAAATTTGGAACCATTTTTAATTTGGAACCATTTTAAATTCGGGACCATTTTCAAAAATGGATCCATTTTTTAGTTGGGAACCATTTTCAAATTTGGAACCATTTTTGAAATGGAACCATTTTTTGATTGGGAACCATTTTCAAAATGGAACCATTTTTTAATTGGGAACCATTTTTAAATCTCGAACCATTTCTAATTTGGAACCATTTTCAAATTTAGAACCATTTTAAAGTTGGAACTATTTTCAAAATGAAAACATTTTTAAATTTGGAACCATTTTAAGAAATGAACATTTTTTTAATTTGGAACAATTTTCAAAAATGAACAATTTTAAAATTTTGAACCATTTTGAAATTTGGAACCATTTTAAATTCAGAAATTTTAAATTCGAAACCAATCTAAAAATGGGACCATTTTTAAATTTGGAATCATTTTAAATTTGGAACCATTTTCAAATTTGGAACTGTTTTCAAAATGAATAATTTTCAAATTTGAAACCATTTTTAAATTTGGTACTATTTTCAAAAAATTAAAAAATTATAAATACAACGAAAAACAAAAAAGAGAAAAAGAAAACGGAAATGAAACGAGAACAAAAAACGGAAATGAAAAAAGAAATAAAAATAAAAACGAAACCAGAAAAGAAACGAAATAAAACAGAAAAGAAAAAAGGAAAAAACAAAAACAGAAAAAGAAAACGGAAACGGAAAAAGAAAAAAAGAAAAAAAACGGAAGAAAGAAGGGAAAGCGCCCGATGCGTCAAACTGGGCCGGCCCGCCAGAGGGTCCCGTTAGCAGCGCATATAGGTTTCGCCAGCCGGATTTGGACTGCATATAGGTTCCTACAGCTTACGTCCTGGCCGGCCCGCGGCTAGATCTGTTTCTCGGTCCAACTCCAAACCCAGGAATCGCAGGACTGCGAGCTGAACTGTGTCGAGTTAATTTCAGAAAAAACAAAGTGCGTCGAGTTAAGCTACACTCAGCTCGGCAAATCTTAAGAACAACAACACCCAGGTATATGCCTTCTACTCAGCATCTGCATAAATAAAGCAGCATACAGACCCACATTTTCTTTGCAAGAAACAGCATCCAGACCTATTTCTGCGTAGCAAACGATCACCCAAAGTGGTACCGAACCTAAACACCGGGAGCCCAGAACAAGCTGCCGTGCCCACATAAGCGAATGCCACGGTCAACAACGAGCAGCAAGGCTGGCCGCGAGCTGAGACAAAGACGAGTAGAGAGCTCCGGCCGCACACATCGTCGTCCTCGCGTATCTGCACCGGAATCCCGATCGCTGGAGCTACGCACTCACGCCGGACAGCGATCCGGCGAGCAGGCCACGCCCGCACGCGGGGAACCGAATGAATCCCTGCATCTTTGAACCGAGCAACCTGAACGGCCCAGCGTCAATGGCCGAACCGCGAATTTCCTGTACAATTATGGCATGAAACCAACGGTGGTCATCAGGTTCCCTAGGGACATCGGTCGATCTTTGTCAGATATAGAAATATTACAGTGGGAAGGCAGAACTACCGTAGTAGAGGCAGTAAACTAGTCCACACGAGCACCCAAGTCGCTGCTTGGCTTTACTGCCGCAGGTGTACTGCCACCTGCAGGGTTGACGGGATTTACGGCGACGATGCCATGAGTTTCTGCCATTGACCGAGACGGCTCAGATACAGAGCTCAGTTTTCATTTGCTTTTTTCTTCCATGCCTAGACACGCAACGTCCAGAAGCGAGGCGTCGATCAGTCGCGAGCTACCGATGCTTGATTTGTCAGCGAGCTCCGCGCGGCAGCGGCAGGGCAGGTGGACGGAGGACGTTGATGTGGCCTTGCCTGCCGAAACTCTGAGCCAAAACTGACCAGACGAAGACGAGGGATCCCGCCGGTCGTCCCTAACGTTGGGCCGTGCGTGCACGTGGGCAACAGTCGGCACCGCCCTCCGGGTCCGGGCAAGAGCACCGCCATTGCCGGTAGCGACAAGCGAGAGCATGTGCGCGCGATCCCAATCATGTCCACTCGAGACACACACACGGCCGCCATGGCGCCATCGCGCGATCAGAAACGGCTAAGGACCAGGAGAGTACAGCGAGGCGGTGGGAAAGTAGCAAATCCACATGGTTAGCACTCACTCGGTCTAATCTTACTTTCGACCGCGGAAAGCGAATAATAAGCCATCGGGAATCAGTCGGAGAGATCCCCGGCGACGATGACCGACCTCCTCTGATCTTGCAGGCAGTATCCAAAGAAGCACATGGAATCGAGTGAGAAGGAGAAAAATAATTGCAGAGGATGGCACGGAAAGAACATGCGTAGATTCTGATTCGAAGACGCCGGTCGATCGTTGGCCTGGTCAATGCTCGTTATTGTCTTATTGACACTGATTTGGTTCCAATTAATCCGTCGCTAGCGTGTTGTTAACTCATGGTTTGGGCTCTAAATTAAGCGAAAGATCTGCACTGTACTGTCTTTTACATGCCCGACGACAAAAAATAAACAGATATCCGTGCAAGCACAAACGCAAGCAACGAAACAAAATACAGCCGTTGTCTTGTCAATTGTCATGGAGTACAGACTACAGAGCACATGATCCAACTATACTAGATGAACTGATTAGTATAATCTTGGGACGGCAAGGGCCGAGTCATTTTCTCCAAACGCTGAGCTGGAGCCCCCAATGGCTGCCGCAGATATCCTTGGATACGGGTATCCGAAGAACAGGAGAAGGTGCACATATCCAATCGAGGAAGAAGACAGAGATTAATCGAGCAGAGACGGTACACAAAACAGCAACTCTGCTGACCAAGTATGTAGGAGTTCTGTACAACGCACAGGTAAGTATGTCTTACCAATTGCACACGCCGATCCATGCATACAGACGCATAACAAAGAACTAGAGAACGGAGAGCACAAAGGGGGAACTCTACTAGCACTAGAATAGCGGCTACCAATAAACTCAAGCTAATTTACAACTACTCCCTCCGTTCTAATTTAATTGATTTGCTATGCACCAAATATGGATGTATATATAGACATGTAACAACTCTAGATACATCCACATGTGATCCACAGCAAGTCAATTAAATTGGAACGGAGGGAGTACATTACAATGAAATATATGGTCGCATCATACCGGCACAGCTATGTCTTAGTAAAAGACTTTCTTGTCAAGGGTAGTTCAAGAAAGAACATCCTACTTGCTACTGAAAACGTGGAGAATGGGGAGAAATAGAAAGAAGAAACATGGATTTTTCAGAAAGATGTTTTTCTCGCATTGCAATCTCCAGCAAAAAGGGGTGCAGGATAGTGTGACCAAACAGGAAAAATTTGAACATTTCGCTTTCCCTCTCTATCCCCCTCAACCAGGGTGATTGGCTCGGCTAGGCTTGCTCAGAGCTGTTTCTTGGCATCCGTCTCCTCGTCCTGTCCGTCCTCGCAGCTGTCCTTGCCGGCGGCCTGCTCCTTCCCTTCCTTGGGGCTACCCAGCGCCCTCTTCACCTCCTCTTCCGCCTCACCGTCGCCGGAATCCTTTTTCGACGCCACCGTGCCGCGGCGCTTCTCGGCGCGGGCCTTGATGACATCAAGCAGCTCCCCCATCGCCTGTTTCTTTCCGTTCCTCCGGTTCTTGATCAGCACCTCGCTCACGTCCGCCGGCGTGATCTCCGCCACGTCGATCCATTCCTCCAGCCCCCTCATGACCTCGGCGCAGTCGTCGGCGTCGCCCTGGAAGCAGAGGTAGTTCTTGAGGAGGATCTTGAGCGCCGGGAACGAGCAGTAGCTCATGAAGACGTGCATGTCCATGCGGCCGGACCGGAGCAGCGCCGGGTCCAGCTTCTCGATGTGGTTGGTGGTGAACACGAAGATGCGCTCCGAGCCGCAGCACGACCACAGCCCGTCGGTGAAGTTGAGCAGGCCGGAGAGGGTGATCGACCGGCCCGACGCCGCGCCCGCGTCCTGATCGATCGACCCGTCGATGCTCGGCCGCGGCTTCGGAGCCGGCGGCAGGGCCGCCCGGTTGGTGAGGTCGACGGAGCAGTCGATGTCCTCGATCACGATGATGGACTTTGACGTGGTCTTCATGAGCAGCTTCCGCAGCTCGGCGTTGCTGCTGACCTCCGTGAGCTCGAGGTCGTACACGTCGTAGCCGAGGAAGTTCGCCATGGCGGCGATCATGCTTGACTTGCCCGTCCCGGGCGGGCCGTACAGGAGGTAGCCCCGTTTCCACGCGCGGCCAGTGCGCTCGTAGAACGCGCTGCCGTCGGCGAAGTCGCGGAGGTCGGCCATGATGGACGCCTTGCGCTCGGGGTCCATGGCCAGCGTGTCGAACGTGCTGGGGTGCTTGAACGGGACAGGGTCCCACGGCAGGCCGCGCCCGTCCATGGACCCGCCGCGCGCGTTGGTGTACAGCAGCCGGTCCTGGTTCCGGCGCCGGATGTCCTGCGCCGTGGCGAGGATGTGGTCGAGGTACGCGGGGAGCAGCTTCTCCCTGTCGCCGCGGCGGATGCGGAGCGTGAACCGGCGCTTCTCCTCGGGGAGCGGGCGCCACGAGAAGCCGGGGGACTGGCGCGGCGCCACCACGTGCTCCCACGTGACGGCGGCGCCGCGGAAGGCGTCCACGACGCGGTCGCTGGCGGCGAGACCGAAGGTGAAGGACGTGGCGTTGTGGGGCCGCGTGAGGCTGAGCCGGGCGCCCGACGACGGCGCCGCCGTGCTGCTGAGGTAGAGCTGCACGGCGTCGTAGATCTCGTTGTTGCTCATGCCGTCCGTCTCCGTCACGTCGAAGTAGCAGTAGGGGGAGAAGCCCCGCGTGAGTCGCCCGAGCAGCCGCGCCACCGCCGCCCGCAGCTCCGCCGGGAAGAACGCGTGGAGCATCCCCTGCAGGAACGCCATGGCGCCCATGAGCGACGCCAGCGCCGTCCAGTACTCCCTCATCGTCACACCGCCTCGGTATGCGCGCCGCCGGCCGGGCTGGTTTGGAGAAAGAAACGCGAGGGTGTGTAACAGAAAACGACTGGAACGAGGCAGATGGCCTTCAGGTTTTTCTACGAAAGGTCAGTGAGCAAGGAGATGGTTTTATAGATGGAGGAGCCGAGGTTGAGACGGCGAAGAAAAATTTGAACGGGAAATAAAGAAGAAGCGTGGTGGCATTGCCATGGGGCAGGTGGCATTGCCATGGGGCAGGCCAGCGAAGAAATTTGACTTTTTGTTGTTAAGTTGCCGTGACTTTGATTATGTGTACAGAGTTGATCCGGCTGTGATTAAATCTCCAGCGGGGACTGGTTTGTGAAAAAAAGAATTACAAGGTCCTTGGGGAATACCCACACACGTTCCAGACTCCTAGACAGCCAGATTGATCGTGCGATCGGTAGTCTCTTCGTCCCTGTCTGTCGTGCTAGTTGCGTCCAGTAGACGACCTCTTCCACTCATCCCCTTCGTCAGCTTGCCGCCGCCGCCTTTCCCTCGTACACGACACGCCCGAGGCGAGCAATCTAGCGACCGTCGGCGAGTGCAACCGAGCACGAGGGAGTGCCAGGTTACCCAATCTCCTCTCTCTCTTGTTTTCTCGGCTCTTTTTTTTTTCCCTGTACACCACAATTGATTTGAATAAATCAGTTGAACCTAGGTCCGTGACATGATTTTTTTGTGAAATTGAGAGACATCAAGGAGTAGGGGAGTGAATATGGAATCGATTACTAGGTAGTTCACTAATTTACTTCTTGTGCTATTTCGTTTTTTGTGCTATTGGTCTGCATTACACGTGAGTGCTAGCCAGGTGACTTTTTTTTTACATTCGTATCAGGGGCAAGACGCCAAGACGGATCTGTTTGGAGGCTAATGGGCTATTTGGATTACGCCCAAGCCAGCCCTGCCAAAAATGGCACGCCAAAAAGCAGGATTTTGCCGCCACGATTCTGCCAACGCGCGGGCGTGGAAACTGAAGGGGGCGACCAATAAATTGGCGTGGTAACGATTCTTTGGCACTGATCCAAACAGAGGCCGTGGTACAAGTCAACGACCAAAAAGTTGGCTGTCGAGTCACGGCCGCAATCCAAACAGCCTCTAAGTACATTCGTATTTGTAAAATAGTCCTCAAAAGATAATTTATCAAGCCATACAATCAACTTTTCTTCTTTTATCAAAGATAGATGAACTTTGTATATATTATCAAAATCCCACCAACTTAGTTACATATAATCAAATTCCTCGCCGTAGAGGGAGGTCGCCATCAATGGATTGGCAGAGGAGGGAGGGAGGAAGCATTAAAAATTTAAAATGCTTGGCGAATATAGGCAGGCAATACAGTAGCGATGGCTCGACCCGCCTCGGCAGGCATGCATATTCAATGAGAGATCTTCACTTGGACCGGGAGCAGATATGTGCAGAGTGTCATGATACTTGGACCGGGAATACATCGAATCCTATTGCGTATTGGCAAACGGCCGGTTGACACCATGGGGTTGGTTTGACTTTGGCAACAGCATCTCCCGTCGCGGCGTCTAAATTGTCGCCCAAACGCTTTCTGGATAGGCCGTTTGGGCGTCGTCCGGACTAGTCGCTAGTTTTGGGCGTCGTCGCTCCCCACTCGCGGCGCCCAAATATTATTCAAATACGAAATTTTGATACGAAAGTGCATACATTTCATTGAAATTTCGTTAAAAACTAACATAATTCATTCAAATTAAAATCTAGACCTAGATCTAGTACGTAGGGTGGCACGCTGGGCACCGGCAGTTGGGGCAGGAGCCGGCCCTTGCGGCGGCGAGCACAGGACCCCGGCGGCAGCCGGAGCAGACACAGTAGAGGTAGCCGGTGGTCGGCGCAGGAGGCTGGGCGGTGGTGGTGGCGGCGGAGGCTATGTCTGCCTTAATGACGAGCAGCATGTGGCCGGGATCCTACCCCGGCGTCGGCGGCCAGTCTTCGAAGCTGTCATCATCACCATCAACCTTCTCCGCCTCTTGTTGAGGTTGCGGCGGAAGAGGTTGCACGCGGCCTTGTTCTGATCTTGCGCGACGAGCCTGCTCCGCTGCCTCGTAGCGAACCCTCTCCCTTTCCATGCCCGCCGCGAAGTCCTCGTCGGAGGTGTTGGTGAGGACGTCGTCGTCGGAGTCGAACCAGTCCGTAGGCGGCTCGCGGGCGATGAAGGAGTGGAGGCGGTAGGCGTGCTCTAACTCGATATGCTTGTCCCAGTACGCCGATTTCGGCTCGAACCTGACATCGTCGATCAGCCCCGGCGGCATGGTCTGCATGCACGAGGCGATGTAGTCGAGATGCGCCTGGCCGGCGAGCCTTGGTGCAACCGGGACGTGCACTGGGTTTGTCTCTCATCCCTCGGGGAGCCGGTTGTTCGCCGGTACCGGCGTGTTGGTGCGGACGAGCTCGCGTGCCTCGGCTTCCGTGAGTACGTTCGCCGGTGGCGGAGGAGGTGGCGGAACGCTGGCAGACAAGCCCGCCTCGTGGTCGCGGCGAGCGTCACGCAGCGCCGTCAGCATAGCCTGATTGTCGCGGCGGCGCCGGCGTGCCACCGTCGCCGCCCAGACCTCTTCCTCCGTGGAGCGCCGGGGAGGGGCCATGGCTAGGTGGTGGAGTGGAGGTGTTTGTGGTGGAGACAGCGAGGAACCCGCTCTATATAGCGGCCGGGGAGGCGAACGGATGAGATCGCCTTAACTCCGGCCGGCCAACGGCTCGCCTGCCACACCATTAACGCCGACGCTTCAAAAGGCGCGCTCGCCTGCCGTGGCGCAGACGCTTCCTTGCCACGGAGAGGTGAAGCGACGCGTCGCTGCACCCGGCTAGGAAACCGAGACGCCGCCCATCATTAATTTAGCTGACCAGGTCGCTCAGCCTCGTGTCTCATTGACAAGCGAGGCCCGCTGATACGTGCATTTTATATCATCATTTATACAACTTATATTATCATATTAGAATGTTATTGGCATTGTTATATCATTGTTTTTAGATGTTTTAGATGATTTATGGGACTTTCATATAAAGTGCCTACTTTTTGTATTTAATTTCTGGGAGGCAGAAAACCTCCTTTTTCTTGTTTTTAATGTTTCAGGAGCTACAGGGACCCAAATTAGAAAGGAAAATTGCACAGCTGGTTTTTCATCGGGAGAACAGCAGTGGGAAGAAGATCGAAGGGAGGAGAGCCACGAGGCCCAAAAGAGGGGGGCCCATGCGGCCAGATTCTTTGGCCGTGTGGGGCCCATCATCCGGAGCCTCGGGCACTTCCTCGCTCGGGGCTTTTTAACACGCCTTCATCTCGCCCGAAAAGTTACGCCCTAATTTTCCCAAGTCCATCCGAGGCCGCGGCGACGGCGAAACTCCTGATTCCCTCCGAGGGGGGTCAGATCCTGCTGCTCCGGAGCTCCGGAGAAGGGGGAAATCATCGTCATCGTCATCACTTCTCCTCCTTGGCGTGGGAGGAGGCCTCTACATCATCACCATCACCAAGACCAGCACCATCTCCATCATCATCATCCGTGATCCACTCCGTTCCCCTCGTAGTTTGAGAGTTGCTATACCCTAGATACTTGTCTTGTGCTACTATTCATGTTTGTGATTGAGTACTTGTCATTATTTGGAGGTGAAGTTATATTTTCAGATTGTGTTGTACCACTTATGCCACTGAATATCATTATGTTTGCACGTTGTGAGTAGTTCCCGTATGTTCCTGAGGGCATAGGATGAATTGGCAATGATTTATATATGACATGTGTTGGTATTTTGTCTAGTGTTTATCTTTTTTGTGATTCTATGATGGTGTTGTGCGAACGTCGACTGCACAACACTTCACCTATATGGGCTCATAGGAGAACACCGTAGTGTAATGAATTGAGGGAGACTTGGGGGACATGTAAACCTGAGACCGAGTCATGAAGTTGCATTATGAGGGTATTAGTATCGGGGACCTTAGAGTGTAATGCTATGGTGGGACTTTATGTCTTAATAATTCTTGTGCAGTCATTTAGTTGGCCACATGATCCATCATAAGGGGTTTAGTTGGCCACATGATCCGTCCAAAGAAGATTAAAACTTGACAAGATATTCAACGTGTTGTTTAATAAATCTCTATGCCTAGCATATCCATGCCGCCCTCGGGAACGTTTTCCACATATAAGTTACACATCACTTGAGCTTGTCCTCTTGCCACATAGAGGATTGGGCTTTCTCTCTTTGAGAGCTTTTTACTTGCTACCATTTATGTTCAGCATTTTTATTCTCTTGCAACTATACACCAAAAATCCCAAAAACATTTGCATCTTTTATTGTTTTATTTATCATTCTTGCTAACCAATACCTTCAGCTCCTCGTGGGTTCGACAACCTTTTCTAATCGAAAGGTACTACAATTGATCTCCTGCACTTGGGAGTCATCAAGACATTTTTTTGCGCCGTTGCCGGGGAGCGTAGCGCTATTGGTAAGAAGTTTGGTAAGGAAACTTGAAAGTTGAATTTTATTTACTGTTTTATCTCATTGTTACTATGGCATTTATGAATCGTGCCTCGCTGCATCTTGCTTTATATGAAAGTGCTTATGCCACTACTCCTAAAGTGGTTGAAACTACTGTGTCTGAGATACCTAAAGTGGGATTTAAAATTCCCATTGGTCATGTTAAAAGAGTTATGAAAAATCCATTTACAGGGGATGGAACTAAGTCTGCACGTGAACACGTGGAGACAATGAAGACATATGTGGCTTATTTAGGCTTCCTGGTATTTCTGAGGATCAGGTAAAAAGGAAGCTATTATATTTGTCTTTATCTGGTAATGCTCGTATTTGGTTCAGGTCTTTGGATGAAGAAGTCATTATTGAATGGAGTATTTTGAGGAAGGTTTTCTTTCTTAAGTATTTTACTCCTAAAGAAGCTTATGAGAACCGCTGCTATATATTTAATTTCTGGCCACATCTGGGAGAGAGTATTACTCAAGCTTGGGGGAGGTTAAAGGAACTACTTCGCAAGAATCCTTGTCATGATCTTACAAGGAAAATTATATTGATAAACTTTTATGTGAGACTACCTATGAAACAAAAGAAATTTCTGGATAATTCATCTGGTGGAAGTTTTACAAATAATACTGAAGAAGAAGTGTGGAATTTATTGGAGACTATCGCTGAGAACACTTGTCATTGGGATCTTGATAAAGGTAATGAGCCCTATTTGGACTATGGATATTCATGTGTAGAGAACTTCTCTACTTCTATTTTGTTTAAGAATCTGAGTGATAATTTTGGTCTTGATCCTTATGTTATAATTGAGATAGCTAAAACTTTTGCTGATCATATTGTGTTCCTAAAAGTGGGTTTGAAGTTTATGTTGAACCTGTTAAACAATCTATTGTTGTTCCTAAAGTTATTAAACAGGTAGAACCAGTGTCATCTGTGACAATTGAAGAGTATGTTGAACCACCTCCATATCCAAACCAAGTTAAGGAGAATTTACTTATTGCTGTTACTAACAAGAGTAAAAGAAGATGTTCTCAGCCTTATGAACAGGTGGAAGTCAACAGTCAAATTTCAATTATCAAACAATTAAATGAAGAAGACCCTGTTGATGTTTATTTATGTGAAGATGCTACTAAAGTCATTAAAGGAAATTCGGCCAAGGTTGGTAAGCCGGTTATATCATGCTCTATTGGGACTTCAAGTTATCATGGTTTGTGTGATATTGGAGCAAGTATTAGTGTCATTCCATATTCTCTTTATCTTGAAATCAAGCCTGATATTGATCCTATCATTATGGAAGAGACAGGTATGACAATTCAACTTGCTAATAAAGATTATATTAATCCACTTGGAATTGTTAGAGATGTTGAAGTATTGGTTGGCAAAATAAAATATCCTGCTGATTTTATTGTGCTTGGTTGTCCTCAAGATTCATTTTGTCCTATCATTTTTGGTAGACCTTTCTTACACATGTTGGTGCTGAAATTAATTTGCTTAAAGAGAAAGTGTTTATTAAATGTGCTGGAGAAAAACTTGATTTCAACTTTTCTAAATTTGCTGATAAACATTCAGAGAAAGAGCCAATTTCTGAAGATATAATTGAAACTCTTGCTCATATAGCTGTAGCTTCATCAGACGTGGTAGAACGTTATATGCTTAATCAAGATGAACCATTTAATGATGAAGAAAAAGAGTTTTGGAACAAATATTATGGCAACAACCCCACAATTACAATTGCATATCCCACCTGATAATTTAGGAGTGCTACCACCACCTAAAGGGGATCCTAGTTTTGAATTAAAACCTTTGCCTAAAATCTTAAATATGCATACCTGGATGAGAAGAGCATATATCCTGTCATTATTAGTGCTAACCTTTCAGCTGAAGAAGAAAAAATTACTTGATGTGCTTAAAGCTCACCGACCAGCCATTGGATACTCTCTTGATGATCTTAAAGGTATAAGCCCAGCTCTATGTATGCATAAAATTAATTTGGAGGAGATGCAAAACCTGTTGTTGATTATCAACGCCGTCTCCATCCAAAAATGAAAGAAGTGGTAAGAAAAGAGGTAATAAGACTTATTGAAGCTGGTATCATTTATCCCATAGCTGATAGTAAGTGGGTTAGTCCTGTTCATTGTGTTCCTAAAAAGGGTGGAATGACTGTTGTTCCAAATGATGAGGATGAACTTGTGGCTCAACGTACTGTTGTTGGTTATAGGATGTGTATTGATTTCAGGAAGTTAAATAAAGCAACTCGTAAAGATCATTACCCATTGCCATTTATTGATCAAATGTTAGAAAGGTTATCTAAACACTCTCACTTTTGCTATTTAGATGGTTATTCAGGTTTCTCACAAATTCCTGTCCATAAGGATGATCAAGAAAAACCACTTTTACTTGCCCATATGGTACATTTGCTTATAGGAGAATGCCATTCGGTTTGTGCAATGCTCCTGCTACTTTTCAAAGATGCATGAATGCTATATTTGCTGATTATATTGAAAAGATAATGGAAGTTTTTATGGATGATTTTTCTGTGTATGGTACTTCCTTCGATAATTGCTTGTTCAACCTTAACAAAGTTTTGCAGCGATGTGAAGACCAACATTTAGTTCTTAATTGGGAGAAGTGTCACTTCATGGTTACTGAAGGTATCGTACTTGGGCATCGGATTTCTGGAAGAGGAATAGAAGTTGACCCAGCAAAGATAGAAGCTATTGAAAAGCTGCCATATCCAAGGGACATCAAAGGTATAAGAAGTTTTCTTGGGCATGCAGGTTTTTACCGTAGGTTCATTAAAGATTTCTCTAAAATATCAAAACCTCTAACCAATCTTTTGCAAAAGGATGTTCCTTTCTCTTTTAATGATGATTGTATTGAGTCCTTTAATATTTTGAAGAATGCTTTAATAAGTGCTCCTATTATTCAACCTCCTGATTGGAATTGCCTTTTGAAATTATGTGTGATGCTAGTGATTATGCAGTTGGGGCTGTTTTGGGCCAATGTGTTTGTCGGGGGAATACCTAATTGAGTATGAGCCGACGTGCGAACTTATCAAGACATAAGCTGGCGCAGACTTATCTGGCGCGGCTTAACTGGTGCGGCTTAACTGGCACAGACTTAACTGGCGGATGACGAACTCAAGGCTCGTGATGACTTGGAGGTCAAGCCAAGACTCCAATACGTATTTGACTAGAACTCATGTAAACCCTAGTCTGGCCATTGATACGTCTCAAACGTATCTATAATTTTTGATGTTCCATGCTGTTATTATATCAATTGCTACATGTTTTGGTTACACTTTATATCATTTTTATGCATTTTCTGGGACTAACCTATTAACAAGATGCCACAGTGCCGGTTCCCTGTTTTCTGCTGTTTTTGGTTTCAAAAAATCTATTAAGGAAATATTCTCGGAATTGGACGAAACAAAAGACATCGTCAATAATATCACGAGGAGATCACGGAGTCCAAAGGGGAGTCGGAGCAGACCCACCAGGGGGCCACGTCACACTAGGGCGTGGCCCAGGGTGGGCCCGCGCCCCCCTATGGCGTGATGGCCCCCCTCGGCCACCGACGCCGCCTCTTCGCCTATATATTCTCCGCGACGCGAAAACCCTATGACGGTCGATCATATTCCACGAAAAGTTCCGTCACGGCCGTCATCGTCAATCTCAGATCGGAGGAGTTCTGAAGCTCTTCTCGGCACCCTGCCGAAGGGGAGATCATCACCGGAGGGCTCTACATCACCATGCCTGCCTCCGGAGTGATGTGTGAGTAGTCCACCCCTGGACTACGGGTCCATAGCAGTAGCTAGATGGTTGTCTCTCTACCTTGTGCCTCCATGTTTAGATCTTGTGAGCTGCCTAACATGATCAAGATCATCTTATTATAATGCTAGATGTTGTGTTTGCTGGGATCCGATGAATATTGATACCATGTTTATTCAAGTTGTTTATCTATGTGCTCTTGATCTTGCATGCTCTCTGTTGCTAGTAGATGCTTTGGCCAAGTAGATGCTTGTGACTCCAAGAGGGGGTATTTTTGCTCGATAGTGGGTTCAGTCTCTAGATATCTGGATCAGTGACAGAAAGGTCTAAGATGGTAGATGTGCTATTGCTACTAGGGATAAAACATTGGTGCAGTGTCCAAGGGCACTTGTATTGATTACATTACACACTTTACTTTATGCAATAATCTGTTGTTAGCAACTTAATACTAAATGGGATGCGGATGCTGCCTTGAAGGTGGATTATTTAGGCATAGATGCTGTTGGAATAACGGTCTATGTACTTTGTTGTAATGCCCAACTAGATTTCATAGTAGACATCTTGGCATGTATTGCATTGTTATGCCCTCTCTATTTGTCAATTGCCCAGCTGTAATTTGTTTACCCAACATGCTAGTTATCTGTTCTGAGAGAGACACCACTAGTGAACTGTGGACCCTGGTCCAATTTCCTCATATTGTATACACAACCTGCTGCAATCATCTGTTTCCTGTTACTTGTTGTTTTTCCTGCTGTTTTCCACACCATACGTTTAACTCTTTGTTTCTGCAAGACCGGAGAGATTGACAACCTCTATGTTTCGTGTTGGGCAAAGTTCTGGTTGTGTCTGTGCAGATTCCACGTTGGTGCAAGCTCCCTAGCGCCAGGAGGAGTCAACATCAACTACCTTCCGATAGATCATCAAGTCCTACTGGATTGATAACCTTGGGTAGATTTCTCAAGGGAAAACTTCTGCTGTCTACATCATAACCTCCTCTTGGGGTTCACCAACACGTAGCCATCAGTCATCTATATAAACCAGGCAGGGACTCCCCTTGAGGGACGAGAAAGATTAGATCTCAAGAGAGACAATGTAAACAAAACAAGAGGAGCCGCCGCATCATCTCAGCGACTCCATAGCATACAGAATAAGACCTAGCCACAAACAACACGTAGGGCTATTACCGGATGATGTTTCCCGCGGCCTGAAGCTGTATAAAATCGCTCTCATGTGTGCAATCTCGCTCCCGGAAGATTCTACGCCGCCTAAATCCCACACCTACGAAGTCATTCCGCGATGACATCTGCCGTGATAAACCCACGACAGTGTTGATAAGAAACTGAATGTTATTTATTATGCTAGTAGAACACTTGATGCTGCTCAAAGGAATTATGCTACAACTGAAAAAGAATTTTTAGCAGTGCTATTTGCTTGTGACAAATTTAGACCTTATATTACTGATTCCAAAGTCACAATACATACTGATCATTCTGCTATTAAATATTTAATGAATAAGAAAGATGCTAAGCCTAGACTAATAAGATGGGTACTTTTATTGCAAGAATTTGATTTACACATTGTTGATAGGAAAGGGGAAGATAATCAAGTAGCTGATCATCTTTCTAGAATGGAAAATATACCTGATGATCCTATTCCTATTAATGATAGTTTTGTTAATCAACAACTTGCAAATATTAATGTTTCTAGTGCTAAAGTTGCATCTCCATGGTTTGCCAACTATGCAAATTTTATTGTTGGTAAAGTTTTACCACCACACTTCACTTTTCAACAAAGAAATAAATTCTTTTATGATCTTAGATATTATTTTTGGGATGATCCTTTCCTTTATAAGAAAAGTGTGGATGGTATTATTAGACGTTGTGTACCTGAGCATGAACAACAGGCTATTATAAGAGATTGTCATGACAGTCCCTATGGAGGGCATCATGCAGGAGATCGTACAGGTGCAAAGGTATTACAATCTGGTTTTTATTGGCCTACTTTATTTAAGGATTGTGCTGAATATGTTAAATCTTGTGATAATGTCAAAGAGTAGGAAATATTGGTAGGAGAAATGAAATGCCTATGAATTATTCTTTACCACTTGAGCCATTTGATGTGTGGGGTTTTGACTTTATGGGACCTTTCCCAGCATCAAAGACAAAGCATACTCATATTTTGGTTGCAGTGGATTATGTTACAAAGTGGGTGGAAGCAATTCCAACCAAAAGTGCAGATCATGCCACAGCAATGACGATGCTTCAGGACATCATTTTCCCCAGGTTTGGTGTTCCTAGGTTTTTAATTACTGATGGTGGTTCTCATTTCTTACATGGTATTCTTAGGAAAACATTGGCAAAATATAATGTTAACCATAGAGTTGCATCTCCTTATCATCCCCAAACAAGTGGACAAGTTGAATTAAGTAATAGGGAAATTAAACTCATTTTGGAAAAGACAGTGAATAAGTCTAGGTTTGACTGGCCACTTAAAATTAATGATGCATTGTGGGCTTATAGAACTGCTTTTAAAAATCCTATGGGAATGTCTCCTTATAAAATGGTTTATGGAAAAGCTTGTCATTTACCGTGGAATTAGAACATAAAGCTAGATGGGCTATTAAACAATTGAACTTTGATTTTAAAACTGCGGGAGAGAAGAGAATTCTTGATTTAAACCTACTAGATGAATGGAGAAATGAAGCTTATGAAAGTGCCAGAATGTTTAAAGAGAAAGTTAAGATTTGGCATGACAAGAAAATTAAGAGAAAAGAATTCAAAGTAGGTGATCAAGTTTTATTATACAACTCTCGTTTCAAGTTTTCTGCAGGGAAGTTGGCTTCAAAGTGGCAGGGACCATTAGTGATACAGGAGGTGTACCGTTCAGGAGCTATCCGTCTTCACGGTGATATGAAAGGTAAACCTCATGTAGTCAATGGACAACGCCTTAAACATTATATTGCAGGAAGGAGCTTCATCGGAAAGGTGGAGGAGTTGAATTTAAAGACACCGGAGGAGGTAATTGCGAAGAATTTTGCAGTTTCAGAAACCCAAAATCAATAATAGGTAACTTTTGTGTTGGAAAGTTTCTCGGAATTGCGTAAATTTTACGGGAGTCATTTTTTATGGAAATTAACGTGTGGGACAAGAAACTGGAAGGAACGGAGCCCCGAGGAAGGAAAGAGGGGGTCCCACGCGGCCAGATTCTTTGGCCACGTGGGCCCACTCCTTTCACCCTCGGAGTCCCGTTTCATCTCGTTTTCGTCTCCGACGCTTCGTCTTGACCTAAAAACCGTCAATATATACCCCCTTCCGCCAATCTAATCTCGCACCGAGCGTTCTCGAGCGATCTTTGCTTTTGTTGTTTCTGTCTGTCAGGTTTTAGCCATGTCTAGCTCCGAATCCAACCATGAAGGGGAGAGCCTCCCAAGGGAGGTGTTGTGAACCACTACCTCAACTCCGTGATGGCACCGCCGAAGATGATTTCCTTCAAGGAGGGTGTGATGCTCGTGGAGGAGGTGAAGGCTCCCAAGACCACCGGCACGGTGGAGGAAAGGCTGGATGATCTGGAGGAGAAGACCTTCAGGTATGGCACTGTTGTTGAACGCAGCCTTGATGCTCATCACTTCATGAACCTGGAGCTGGAGAAGAAGGTTGAAGAGTACAAGGAGAGGCTTGAAGATCTGGAAGAAAGATACAAGGACGTCATCAAAAGTTGGACAGGATCCAATGCTTTATGTGGGATGTAGAGAACCAGAACTGCGAGTATGAAGAACGCTTCAAGAAGATTGCAGAAGCTGCTACCCTCAGGTAAATAATCCACCTACATCTTTCCGTGATGGAAGGCCTTTCCCATGGAAGATGGCGGAATGGGAGGAGGAATATGAGAAAGAAGAGGCTGCAGCAGAGGAGGCTCTAGCAAAACGTCAAGCTTGGGGGAGTTCAACCTAGTCTTTATCTTTACTCGTTTATCATATCTATCTAGTCATGGTGTGTTTTGCTTTTATCGTTTAGTTATCAATCTCTCTTAGGCGTGTGTGAGCTCATGGAGCATTATCATGTATCCCTATCTTGTGGTTTATCAATGAATATTAAAGTATGGTGTCATCCATGATTCTCTTGTTTGGATATTTATGGGTAACACTCATGCAAATGAGCGTGGCATATTTAGAGGTTTCAGTCACATCTTGCCTTGAATTTAATTAACTTGAGTGTGTTGGACAATTGTAGAATTACCTCATTATAAAATAAGTAAAGAGAAGGAGTCATATGACTTGAAAATTAATAGTTTAAGGTTGAGATATAGTCTTGTAGGATAAAAAGTTAGGAAGGGTTAATGAAAAGGATATGAAACACTCTTGTTAGAATCTAGTATCTTTTGAGCAAATTAATGAATCATGGATATTTCAATACTTATGCTCTTGGAAAGTGAATGAAAAGGAAGGCACCTGAAAATTCAGTTAGCCATGGAAAGTGTAAGATAAAGGTTGTATAGAGCATGGAACTTGATTGAAATATCCATGACTAAAGTTTGCACTAGTTACTAGTGAAGCAAGATTGTAAACAATCTTATATCTATCTTTTCATTTGTCTTCTTTAAACTTGTTATCCAATGAGAGTTTATCTTGTCTTTAAATTTCAGCAAAGTATAAAATATTATAATGCTTGCCATAAGGAGCAAAAGCATGTGAAAAAGAGTATGATTCAATTGTCCAACATACAATGGTTATTTGCTTCAAAAGTAAGGGGTGATTGCTAGAGCTTCTACTTATGTTGCCCTCATGTGTATGAGTTTTAGTTCATTAATCTTTCATTGCAATTGAATATGATGATGATACAATGCTCGTATTTATTTATCAACCATAAGTCCATTGATGCATGTAATGATCTATGTCCTTACTTACTCGAGGACGAGTAAAGGTTTAAGCTTGGGGGAGTTGATACGTGCATTTTATATCATCATTTATACAACTTATATTATCATATTAGAATGTTATTGGCATTGTTATGTCATTGTTTTTACATGTTTTAGATGATTTATGGGACTTTCATACAAAGTCCCTATTTTTGGTATTTAATTTCTGGGAGGCAGAAAACCTCCTTTTTCTTGTTTTTAATGTTTCAGGAGCTACAGGGACCCAAATAGAAAAGGAAAATTGCACAGCTGGTTTTTCATCGGGAGAACAGCAGTGGGAAGAAGATCGAAGGGAGGAGAGCCACGAGGCCCAAAAGAGGGGGGCCCACGCGGCCAGATTCTTTGGCCGCGTGGGGCCCATCATCCGGAGCCTCGGGCACTTCCTCGCCGGGGCTTTTTAACACGCCTTCGTCTCGCCCGAAAATTTACGCCCTAATTTTCCCAAGTCCATCCGAGGCCGCGCGGCGGCGAAACTCCTGATTCCCTCCGAGGGGGGTCAGATCCTGCTGCTCCGGAGCTCCGGAGAAGGGGGAAATCATCGTCATCGTCATCACCTCTCCTCCTTGGCGTGGGAGGAGGCCTCTACATCATCACCATCACCAAGACCAGCACCATCTCCATCATCATCTCCGTGATCCACTCCGTTCCCCTCGTAGTTTGAGAGTTGCTATACCCTAGATACTTGTCTTGTGCTACTATTCATGTTTGTGATTGAGTACTTGTCATTATTTGGAGGTGAAGTTATATTTTCAGATTGTGTTGTACCACTTATGCCACTGAATATCATTATGTTTGCACGTTGTGAGTAGTTCCCGTATGTTCCTGAGGGCATAGGATGAATTGGCAATGATTTATATATGACATGTGTTGGTATTTTGTCTAGTGTTTATCTTTTTTGTGATTCTATGATGGTGTTGTGCGAACGTCGACTGCACAACACTTCACCTATATGGGCTCATAGGAGAACACCGTAGTGTAATGAATTGAGGGAGACTTGGGGGACATGTAAACCTGAGACCGAGTCATGAAGTTGCATTATGAGGGTATTAGTATCGGGGACCTTAGAGTGTAATGCTATGGTGGGACTTTATGTCTTAATAATTCTTGTGCAGTCATTTACTTGGCCACATGATCCATCATAAGGGGTTTAGTTTATTTATTTAGCTATACCTAACAATGGCTCCGTCCAAAGAAGATTAAAACTTGACAAGATATTCAACGTGTTGTTTAATAAATCTCTATGCCTAGCATATCCATGCCGCCCTCGGGAACGTTTTCCACATATAAGTTACACATCACTTGAGCTTGTCCTCTTGCCACATAGAGGATTGGGCTTTCTCTCTTTGAGAGCTTTTTACTTGCTACCATTTATCTTCAGCATTTTTATTCTCTTACAACTATACCACCAAAAATCCCAAAAACACTTGCATATTTTATTGTTTTATTTATCATTCTTGCTAACCAATACCTTCAGCTCCTCGTGGGTTCGATAACCTTTTCTAATCGAAAGGTACTACAATTGATCTCCTGCACTTGGGAGTCATCACCCGCGCGTCGGAGGCAGACGTGGCGTCACGGTTCGTTCCGTCCGGGGCCGCCCCAAGCCTCCCCAAGTTGAGAGCGTGGGCTAGGCGTGCCGGACATAAAACTGGGCCACGCCGGATCAAAAACGCATTTGGGCGGCGCGAGTGGGAGAGAAAATGTGTCCGGCACGCCCCCAATGGGCTTTGGGCGGCCGTTTGGGCGCCGCGAGTGGAGATGCTCTAAGACTAGCCAGAGTGAGTAACTTCCAGTAGTACTTGTCTATGTCACTAACCTAGTGCAAAGTGACATAGGTAGTGTCATAGTCTCACTTATTAATTTATAAACTTTTTTATGTTAAAAAGTGTGATGTGACGGTAACTACATGTCACATCAGATTTTTTGCTTAGGTGACACCTATGTTACTAGCTAAGTTACCCACTGAGAGTATCCTACGCCTGTCGTGCTAGATTTATCTAGACAAAAATAACTTTTTTTTTCCAAAATTTCAGCATAAAGAGCCTTATCTTAATAATAATCCGTTTTTCATGATGTTGTGTTCTATAGCATGGATCCGTAGTCTGGAGAGTCATGACCTTGACTCATTTGGCTAAGGAGACATGCTAATGACGATGACTCTTTGGCTAGGGTGTCATACTAAACAGGAGTGGGAGTCATGTAAAAGGGTTATTTTAGAACTTATTTTTGAGACGGGTTTTTTGTGAGTTTTTTAGAAAATGTCATTTGTATCTAAAAGACCCACTCGTGCAATGGCTCCCGTGTTTGAAGCTGCCATTGGAGCCATGGCCCTAGCGTTGCAGTGGCAGCCGGTGGTGCTTCATACCTCATCGCGCGTGAGTACACGGGTGAAGATGGATTGTTTTGTGCATGGTCCTATTAATGAAGAAGACCAATAGGATGATAGTCCAAATGTGGTTGAGCTTAATAAGGTAATTAAGCCCAGGAGAAAATATGATTGATCTTATCTTGCTAATCAGAGGGAGTACGGCTTGTCGGTTCCACAAGAGTGTAAGAGTGTGTTTGGTTACTCGCATCGATTTTGAGCCTCCCGTATTAGTGGCCCAACTCAGCCTGGCACTAGAAAAACGTGGACTGAACCATGTTGTGCAGCCCGTTTGGTTGCCAACAATGTTCTACCCAGACTCGTTTGGCTGGGTGCAAATTTTTAAGCACTCGTTGTTTGGTTGATGTTTGTGTTTCGCAGAGCAAATTTCAAAGTGTTTAGTTACCTGCAAATGCCAAAATGTGGTTACCTTCTTGCCTTAGTGGTGAACATACCAAAGTTACCAACAATGTTCATAGGCTTGAACTAAACATGCCCTTACTCGTTACCAAAATAGATGGTGCATCAGAAATTCAGCACAAGAACTGATGGTGATGCACCACAAGTTCATCATCTGAGGAGGGGTTACTATACCGCCTCGCACGAAAAATGCATCATCTGAGGGGTTTAGTATACCGCCTCGCAAAATATATAAATCTGACATCAGTTTTAGGAAGTTCTACATACTAGGGAACATCACAGAGGGCATGACTTCGTGCACATCGGCAGCAACAACATCATCACCCCATCGACCGGAAGAGCACGCGATAGTAGGAGTAGTACCACCTCTTCATGTCTGCGTCATTCCCGGCAAGATAGGCGACGCACTCCTCTTCTTGATCCATGAGGTAGCTAAGAGCAAGCTGGAGCATGTTGACCGCCAGAGGATTCTGCACACGCGCAGGGCCGAAGATGATCTTCATCTGGTCATAGTTTTCAATTGGCGTGTTGATGAAGCACTCGTCCTTGGGGTGAACCTGAAATGATGGAACTGTTATCCCGGGACACATCAAGTAGAGAGTAGGACGAACTGAATAAGCTGAATTGCAGAAGCTTACAGTCACATGCTTGAGGAATGCCGTATCGTCCATGTAGAAAGTGGTGGACTCCTCACGCCATTCCACTCCTTCAGATTGTGCCAAATTGCGGAGATGTGTCCACCGGTACCTCCACTTCCTGAGATGATTGTACAACTGGGTGGTGGTCACCATTGCGCCTCAGAAAAGGAGAACATATTTGCAAATCTTCTCCAAACTCTTGTCTTTGATACCCCTGTCAATATCGAGCCCATCCTTGACGAGCTCGGCAATCCTAGTGAGGACGAAGGTGAACAAAGCAATTGGCCACTGCATTGGTGCCCCGTTCTTAGCCCTTTGCAGTGTTAGGAACCCATCAGGTGCCTTTGCCCTCTGTTGTGCGATGAACACATCAGGCGCGGAATGTATCAGAACGGCTTCACGGGCAAAGGCAGCACATACGTGGAGGAAAGATCATTGTCCTACAAGATCGAAGAACACATATGAAGCGCATCAGTAGCTACGTATGGACTGCAAGATCAATGAAGTACCGCAACAAGAGCTAAGAATGTGACCACTACATCAAAGAACTACCGCATCAGTAGCTAAGTATGGACTGCAAGATAAAAACTACCACATACTACTCAGATCTACCAGATACTTCCACATACTACTCTGATCTACCAGATACCATCACATAGTACCACATACTACCAGATCTAGGGTACCAACGGAGGAGGAGACTTACACTGAAGTTGCGTCCAACCGGGGAAGCAACGGAGGAGGAGGAACTGGAGGAGGACATCTAGGAGTCGAGGACGAAGACGGTTTGCCACCGATGACCAGCTCCGACCGCTGGACGAGTAGCCGCCGCTCCTTTGTGGAAAACCTGCAAAGGGGAGAGCTCGATAGAGGGAAATGGTGGCGGGAGTTCCGATGGGGAGGCGGAGGGGGTAAATAGGCGAGTGAAATTGAAGGGCGGTGACCGAAATTTGTCCCACCGCTTTTTGCGTGCACGCACGAGCTCGCGCCATCTCTGAGGTTGGACGAACTCGGCTCCACGTTCCCCTTCCTTGCACGAGGAACATGGCAGTCGAGGGTGGCTCAGTGGAAACGTACGAATAAGCCGTTTCTATCGGGCCTGGCCCGAGGCTGCTTTAAGGTTCGTGCGGTGCAGGAACGCGAGCCGAGCCAGGCTCACCACCACCTTCCCGATGACGCCAGAGCGGGAGTAGACGCCACCACCGACAGGGCCACCGCCACCACTGGCGAAGGATGTCCATGGCCGCATAATGTCTTCATCCTCTCCCACGACGAATACGACGACGAGTAGGCTGCAGCGGCGGCCACCCTAGCTAGATCTAGGGTTATTTAGTTTTTATGTTTTTAATTAATGTAAGATCCTTTTGACGTAAAATTTGTAAATTCGTGGATTTACTTCCAAATTTTTCGAGTTGAAATGATCGTAAATTTCTATTAAATTTTAGCAAATTTAAAAGTTGGCATTCCATTCCATTTAAAATTGTTAACGGCACTGGTGGCATGTCTGCCACACGCCAAAGCCACCAGAGTACCATTGGCGTGTCCACTAGATGTCACTTGAAATACTTACCGGTGGCGTGAAGCCAGTGCATGCCCAATACACAACGCGAACGGCTCAATCGCCACGCCACTGCTAGGCTATTTTCTACTAGTGCCGTCTGTTTCATAATAGTTGTCGCTGATCTAGTACAAACTAGGGAATAGTAGTTTTTCCCGCTTACTACATTTAGCCAAAATTGTGCTAGTTTTTACCCTTGTTTTGTGAGGTATAACTCAGTTACCACGTCTACGGTGGTGTGTCGCAATACAGCTGTGATCTTGCCGCATACTTGAGGCGACCTCATAGCTGACAGATTTCCTTCCTAGACCTCAAGAATAGGGTAAATAGGGTAATTACCATAAAATGTCAAACTTAGGGGTAAAAAATAGAATTCACTCTAATTCAAATATACTTAAGAATGTGGAGTATTAATGTTATTCGAAAAAGAGTATAACTATGTTATAGAATAAAAAATTATAATGTTTACCTGCTCTAGGTCGGGCTCGGGTGAGGCATTTTTATGTGGCGCCTCACAAAGCTTTTCCCAAAGGCATGATCGTTTTTGTTTCTCGGTCTATTACTTAATTGTAAATGTACGACATAATATGTGACGAGTAAGAGCAAATGTAAAAAGTCATAAATTTACATGCACATTAAAACCATAGATTGTTTTTTTTAAAGAAACCCGAGTATAACATAGATTCAAATACACCATATCTCTAGGGATTCTATCGCTCTCTATCTTGGCTAATTTTTTTTAAATAATACGCGAAATTTATTTAATTAGAAAAATAATACGTGTTTTTTTTTTTTCAAAAGTATTACCCAGTCGTCCTGGGCGAAGACGATTAGTACTACTAGTCGTCCTAGGCGAAGACGATTGGCCCTTTCACATGCATGCACATGCATACTACATGCAGAAGAAGACAAAACTCCAAGGGGACATGTTGTTTTTGGCCAAGACGAGTAGTCCTAATCGTTTTCGGCCAGAACGATTAGTCCAGTCGGGTTAGGCCAAGACGACTGAGTAATATTTTTGAAAAAAAAATATGCGTATTATTTTCCTAATTAAAAAATTTCGCGTATTATTTAAAAAAATTAGCTCTATCTTGACTGTTCACCTTGTTTAATGTTGATCTTCTTAGCTGAAATAATGCTCACGTGTACTCAATGGTCCCTGCTTATACGTCCTTTTCGCTATGTGTTGTCGAATTAAGCTAGGTTAATTCTTTATGATTGGATATATCCAAGGCGTGCAAAGGACGTGCATGTAAAAAATTGTAGAGATTTTCACGTGACCAACACTTACTGTCATCCGGACGATCTTGGAAAAAAATGGTCCACCTCCCGCCATCCGAGCTTGGTAAAACATGAAATCTTGTCCGTCTGATTCATACAACATATCCTCACCCGCGCGGCAACTTTTTTACTATTCCAGCAACGTTTCGTGGTGGGTAAAAATGTATTAAATTTATATTGTAGCGTTTTGAAACACCTGATGCAACAAAAAATATGAGTATGCTGCAAATTCCTGATACATCGAAAACGTATCGACGAACTTTGTAGTTTATTCTAATATTTTCCTTATTATTTGTCATCTTTAGTTTATTTATTTGAACTAACTTATTAATAGTTGCAAAAGTGCACAAATTTTTGTTTTACATTTTGATATGCAGAATTTACTTGGATATTGCTAAAAACGCAAAAGGTGCCTTCGTTGCTGTGTACTCTTAAATTTACCAAAAATTGTCCCCACTAGAAAGATTTTAGAGGTCGTTGCGGGGCGGCCCGAAGACAACGTTAAACATAATAAGTTTCTCAAGGAAGTTGTACGAAATTTTCCGGGAATGTGGGTTGATACAAAATTCGTCTAAAACTGAGTCCAGACGCGACCTGTGGCCCCGCCCTATCGAAGGACCAGATCTAATTACGGTGATCCAAAAGTGGATGACGGGACTGAGTCTAACTCTTACCATACTTGATGGATTCGACCAAGACTCGGCCATATGGACACATGGACAGTGGCGTTGCTTTGTTTATGTCCAGGGGGCCACAGCCGCCCCCTTCCCCCTTTCAAGATGATATAAGTGAGTAGTCTCGGCTCGGGTTTTTTTTTTTTAGTTTGTTGGTATGATATCTGAGTTTAGCCATGTTGATGTGCCTTGAATTGCATGGGCTTGTTGTCCCGTGAAGGTGATTGTTACATTGGTGACCGTTAGTGATGAAAATAAAATTAATGGATTGTACATGTTGCAATGGATGGTGACAATTATGGATCTGAGCGCCTTCATGGATCTTTCTTCTTTACATATGTAGATATAATATGTTTCCATGGCCATGTCCTTTACTGAGGTCTTGGGTGGGTTGGTTGTGTTATAATTTTTCCGTTGTTTCCATATTTGGTAGGAAACAATATATCTGGGAAGACGAAGACTTATATATCGACTTTTCTAACACATAAGGGTTCTTTCTTGCGGTTGATGTTGCACGCAAGAAGACAAATTATAATGAATCGGGAAAAAGTGAGGCAAACGGATGTAATGTTTTCTAGATGGGGTGATTGAGTTTTGTTGTTGTATCTACATTCGACTGTTCTACACAATCAATAATTCTTACATATCAAGGATAATTGAAATAAATTAGCAAATCTGAAATAAAGTACACACATGTCTGCAAGAAAATCCCAAAGTCTTCCATTTGTAGGCATGGTTGCGTGCATAGCCAGCACCATCAAGAAGTGGTGCTCTCGGAAGTCTCTCTATGAGATTATCCCAAGTTTTAGGCCCCTTTTTTCTCTCATGAGTGTCTAGGTTGCAGGCGGTCAATCACTTATATAACCCACGATAAATGTACAATTACATAAAAACTGTAAAAACAATAATTAGTCACCCCCAAGATAAATCCAATTGCATAATAATTTTTTCAATGAAAATATAAACAAAAAAGAACAAAATAAAAAATGGCTAAAACTTCACAAAAATGAATAAACTTTAGAAAATCGGCTAAAACTCCAATAGGAGTAACTGAAATACCATTGAAAAATGTGACTAAAACGGTGGCATCATTGCCCGAAGCATAAAAGGATAGATCGAATACTCATAATAACAAATGTATCTCCTTTTTTCGAAGTTCATCTCTAAGAAGCACTCGGATAAACATGCTAATTTTTTTAATAATACATTTATTTAATTAAAATTGAAAAATATAACGGAAAACTACGAAATTACAGGAATAATACGGCCTCGGCTAGATTTGGGCCGACAGGACCTCGTCGGCCAGAGTTGGGCCGAAAAGCCCTCGTCGGCTTAACTCCAGCCGACTGCTATGCATGGCGGGCCACGCCTGCGGCCGACAGGCCTTTCGGCGTGACGTGGCCTCCCGTCGGCCCAAGCCTGGCCGACAGGCCCCTTATCGGCCAAAGCCTGGCCGACAGGGTGCTGAATAAGAATCGGCCGAGCCTTCTTCTTCCTGCTCGCGTTCTTCTTCTTCCTTTCTTCCTTTCTTTCTCACAGCAGCTCCCTGCTGCCCGATCTGTCAATCCAACCAACAATTCTTCCTGCATGTAGTGTTAGAGAGTTTAGACAGCTCAGATATACATTGGGTTAGGATTTTGTGCAATTTCGTGTTGTTTGGTTAGAGCAATGGTGTAGTTTAGGTGGAGGTGGTGGTGGTGGAGGGTGGTGGTGGTGGTGCAGCGTGGTGGTGGTGCAGCGGCGGTGGTGACGGTGGTTGTCCATTGAATCGGCACGATTCAAGGGTATGCATTTTTTTGACTAATTAGTATTTACTGTTAATTATGTACGCATTAGTGTTAAGTTAGTAGTGTGATATTGATATTGCTAGGTATTTATTGCGCTACTAATATTAAGTACATAGATGTTGCCGGTTATAACAGTAAATTGGTGTCACATTAGTGCGCATCCTTCAATTAGTGTGGATCAATGTTTTTAAATTAGAGTATGTTTTTATCTGTCATAAGTGTGGATCAGTGTTTTAAATTTAGAGTTTGATTTCATCCGTAAGTAGTCTGTAATTTAGACTTTTAATTTAGCCGCGCGAAGATATGGAACAAGTATATTTGATCAGTCCGGATGTGGATGAGAACCATCGCGCAAAGATATTACAGGAGCGTAGTCTCGAGCCTCTAATAACTCGAGGACCGAGGGAATATTACAGGAGCAGCGGGTTATGAGGCAATTTGGTCTACGACAACAGGCACTTCCTCTGTCGACAGAGGAACATGTCCCACCTATCATCCACGGGTGAGTTTAATTACGCATTGTTTATTTACGCATTATTCAATTCCGCATCCACAGAGGAATTGTCTAACACTTACTACTACTGTAGGCTCACAAGAAAGGGAACTAATAGGAGCGCACTATCGTGGATGCAGAGGGTTGGCAGCTACGTTGCAGAGTGGGAAACTGCGACGACACGAGTCTGGCAGGAGGACCTCGTGTTTGATCCTGACCTATTCAATTCGTACCTGCAAATTTACATGACCTCAACCCGGATACGCATTACGTATGTCGAGGATCCTGAGGTTACACCGGCTCCTACTACGTGGGATATGTATCCGACCCAGTCTACTGCAGGCTCCAGACAGTACGCGGTAAGATATGAGTTAATTCTTACAAATTTTGCAAAATTATGTACAACTTACTGATAACGATGCAAATTACAGGCTGAATTGACTTACCAGCTACAGACGGAGGTGTCCGATTACAGACGTTCCCTATCGTCTGGCCCTCTGTTGGACCGGCCGCACCATCAGTCCTGGGTGCAACGCTTCGAGCAGAGGCTGCGAGGTATCTACCAGGCTATCACGTGCACACGTGCGTCTGACGTCGATCACCGCCAAGCAGCACAACGCCCACCACGTCATCCCCCGCAACGGCCACAGCCACAGCCGCAGGTGACGCCTCAGGATCGACATCAACCACGACCTCGTATGACGTCGCACAGAGCACCCTCTCCTGACCAGGCTGGAGGCTCGACGTCGCAGCCGTCGCCCAGAGCACCCTCTCCTGACCAGGCTGGAGGCTCGCATTGGCAGCAGCAGTTTAGTCCCACGACAGGGTATCAGCTTCGACCACCTCCGCAGCCACATGGTAAGTACCTTGTAAATTTGTATTCACCACGCTAAATGCTACGTACTTCTTTCTTAATGTTGTATTGCATCCAGGAAATCGTCCGTCTATGTCCGCTCAGCAGTCGTCTGGATCCGCATGGGAGAGTGAGCACGACAGTGGGAGCATACCTGAAGTACGCACACAACTAGACAATTGGATGGGTATGTACAATACTCCTCCACCCTACCCCACACAGGAGACGCAGGATGATGATGATGATGGATCACTGATTCCTGGACGTGCGGTTGTGCCACCCAACAGGCTGGGTTGGACTCCGCCAGATCCAAACCTTGCCGGACCTCCGCGCATGCGCAGACGTCGGCCATGAGACTTCCGGTATATGTGGTCGACGCCGTGGTCAGTGATATCTTTGGGTCATATTCGTATTTCGATTTATATGTCAGACATATATGTATTTCGATTTGTATGTGAGACATATATGTACGAGACATATTATTATGTATGTACGAGACATATCCTTCAGTAGTTCTAGGAGACATATTATTATGTGAGACAACTCTCCGTTACAACTTCAGTAGTTCTACGTACATATATGTCTCACATATAACTCAACGATAACTAATTCTAATCACGTGGAGGTAACTGAGTACGAAAGTAATTCGAATCAACGACTTCACTTCCCTCTGCCACGTGCTCGTGTTGGAGGCATGAAGTCGTCATCACTATTATCATTGACGACAGCCTTGGATGATCCACCACTCTTCGCCTTTGATATAGCCTTCTTCACTGCT
This sequence comes from Poa pratensis, assembly GCA_947311845.1. NCBI lineage: Eukaryota > Viridiplantae > Streptophyta > Magnoliopsida > Poales > Poaceae > Poa > Poa pratensis. The sequence continues at coordinate 28,291,049 of CAMZMU010000077.1, forward strand.
TCAGCGTGAAGGAGATTTCCAGGCCCATCACGACATGCGCCAAAAAGCATTTCCATCCAACCAAAATGAGGGATCTCTTTGTTCACAAACTGTCCATCGGCAGGCCAGTGCTGGACATTCACAAAATCAGGGGAAAAAACTTAGTACGATAACACTAGATTCTAACATAATATAAATTCGGTACTCAGTTACCTTCACGTGAAATGCATAGGCTTCCGGCGAAAAATGGATTATCTTTGACTTCGGTGTCATAGGCATGTCCCTAAGCCCCGCCTCAATAGATTTTAGCTCATTAATTCTCTGCCACTTCCACCGCCACCCATCAATTTCATCCCTAATTTCTTCAGGGGTCATCTGGATTTTGTTTTTTTTGGCTATAATTTCTCCCACCTCACGAATGTTGCCCCACTCACTAACTACCTCCCTATAACAGCTCTTGGGCCTACCCTCCCTAATACTACCTTCAGTCCATATTGCGGCGTGATACAAAACACACCACGACCTATGCTCCGAACTAGGACCCGAACTACCAGACATCGTTCCTATCCGACTGAGAAAATAACCACGCACCACACCCCTCCTCCATCACCAAATCTATTGGGGTATATATATAGGCTCACCCAGGAGAAGAAGAGCGGGAGAAAAATGGCGGGAGAAAAAAGGCGGGAGGTAAATGGCGGGAAATAAAAGGCGCGAAAACTATGGCGGGAGAATTAGGGCGGGAGAAATATGGCGGGACAAGAAGGGCGGAAAAAATACCGGGAGCGACAAACGGGAGGGAGAGAAGAAGGCGGGAAAAATAAGGCGGGAACGGGCGTCGCCGGGAAGGGCTGGCGCGAAAAATGCGAACTAACATGCACTGGTCGGCTGGCCCAGAGCCGACGGGACCTAGTCGGCCCAGCCATGGCCGACAGGGTCTAATCGGCTTAGCCCTGGCCGATTAGGTCCTCTGACACGCGCGGCGTCGGCCGACTACCTAATCGGCTCAGCCCAGGCCGACAGGCCCTTATCGGCCCAGTCCTGGCCGAAGGTGTATTATTTTTGGAATTTCGTGGTTTTCCGTAATATTTTTCGAATTTGATTTAAAAAATGTATTATTAAAAAAAATTGGCGATAAACATGACGGACGAGAGTTTTGGGATGGGTGCTGATTACGAAATTTCCGCGATGCGCACAAGTGACGTCAAAATGTGCTAGAAAGATTTGTGTCGGACCGTGAGGTTATTCTAGAGCCTGAGAGCTTTAAGTAGTAACTACTGCCTACCAAAAGTGCTTGAGGTGTTATAATCTTATAATTGGAATCAGAGCTAATCTCGAGGTTCAAATTCTTATGGGGTGAAGTGCGTGGACATCTGGGACATGTGCGTGTACTTGTTGCTGGTTCAGCTAACACGAAGATGCATGCCTTGACAAAGATTACGACGAGTCACTGATGGCGAACGGACATACACGCACTTTTCTAATCTGTAGTCGACATCGTCGTTCTTTGATTTGAGGCGCGTGCTCCCTTTCATTAGTGTACGAGATCCGTGGTTAGGAGTAATACACGAGACAAGCTCACAATACGGAATTGAACACTCATGGAAGAGATCGTGGAGCAATAGCAGTGCTCGATAGTTTAAGTTTATGGCCAATGTTAGACGGCCTGGCATGTGACTATCGAATCTCTAAAATTCAATTGACGCGTTCATGATCAATCCACCGAAATTAAGCCCACCTAATGATCCAACAACCCGTTTAAAGCTTGCTGCTAAGGGCATCTCCACTCATGCCCCCAGAAGCCCCCCAGGCCACTTTTTGGGCCAAATAGCGTCAAAATCTCCCAGTCAGCCCCACATGCCTCAAATAGCGCCATTTTAGCGCCGGCGCACCCCGGCCAAACCCAAGGCGTTGGGTTGCGCCTGGGGGGGGGGGGGGGGGGCGATCTGAAGCGATTGCCCAATTACTTCGTGCCACGCGCCCACTTTCTTCTCTCCTCCCCACTTTTCTCTCTCCTCTATCCACTTACCCCACGCACGCACGGTTCTCTCTTTCCTCCCTCTCTTCCCCACCACGCACGGGAGGGCAGCACGGGCAGCACGCCGCCGCCGCCCAGCTCCTCCCTCCGCCGCCGCCCAGCTTCTCGCGCCGCCGCCCGACACGCCTGGCTCGCGGCCGGGGCGGAGCTCGCGCTCGCGGCCGGGACAGGGGCTCGCGCTCGCTTCCGGGGCGGAGCTCGCGCTTGGCCGGCGCCCGTGGACCAGACGGGATGTCACCGGCGTAGGAGATGCGGGGACGACGCCGGCCGGCTCGCCGTTTTACTCGGTCCATGGCCGACGCCGCCAAGCCCAAGACCAAGGCCAAACCCAGCCCCGCCGTGCCGGCAGCTCCGTCGCCGCAACCACCTTCTTGCTCCGTGGCTTCCGATGCCGGCGTGCATGGAAGGAGGCTGACGCGGTGCTTGGCTCTGCCTTTGCCTCTGTGGCCGGAGTTGGCGCCAATTTCTTCATCTTCCCGTGTTGGGTGGGTGTGCGGCTGGGAAAATCCCCTCCCAGAATCCTGTTTTCAGCCGACGCAAAATTTTTGGCCCCGAAAACGCGTCTTTTTTCAGGCTGGGGAGGGCCAACGAGTGGAGATGCCCTAAGTGGTACTGAAACGGCCACGCCGCCACGTAGACTAGTCTAATTTGCCTTTTACCTAAGCAATTTTGTTTTGAGATATATTTACCTAAGCAATTGACGGTTAGTGAGCGGGGCTCCGTACGGACCGATCGAGCCGACATGTAAAGCTGGCGCACACTCATCGGCCACGTATGCCAGGGCCACGGTCTTATGGTACAGCGACCGATCGGTGGCTATAGGGTTCATGGATGGTGTCGGCGAGGCGGGGGCAGCGACTCCATTAGATGGGTTTTTCCTCCTGCTATGTCTCCGTTGCTGCGGCGTTGTCTCTGGCGCCATGGTGGAGCAGAGAGGATTCGTCCAGGAGTACGTGCAGACGGTGGTCTGCACTGGTGACAGCTGGAAGATGGTGCACCTTGTGGTGGGTTCGTGGATGGAGGCTGACGGTTCTGATTCCCTACTCCGACGTCGTTGTGCGGGGGTGCCAGTGCTGAAGTTCGATGGCATGTCCGGGGTCATGCTGCCCCGGTCTGATTCTTTCAACGGCAATGGTTTGTCCTATGGCAAACTATTTTGGAGGTCCGAAAAGCTGATGATCAGCGATTGAGCCGCGTCGAGCTCGGGTGAAGAGGTGATCTGTCTATTTTCTCCTCGGTGGCTGCTACGGTGGTGCCGAAGAAGATGGACAGGCATTGGTTTATCACATAGGTTTATCCTATCTTTCTAGATCTGTAAGATCGGTGTATCCGTATTTTGTATCTCGTCTTTTGTTTATCAATGAGAATCATATTATCATGAAAAATAGCCGGAATACATACGCCCACGGCCCACGGGCGCCCCGCAAGTACAGGTTCAGTACAATTGCAGCGGTTATGCATGGTGCATGGGGAGATCAATGAACCGTAGTGTCCATGTGGTCCCGGAATCATGGGTCCGTCGCCGGCGTGCCGCGCCGTCGTGGATTTGCGTTTGCCACGGTCTGTCAGTGTTGTGACTTGTGAATGCCAGCATTTTGGTCAAGCTGTGTATACAGTCACAGTGGATTAGGGAAACTCCAACGCGCCACGCATTTGATCTGTTTCTGTCCGATTCTGTCCGTTTTGAGGAAAACCATGGCTTAACGTGCGGACGCATTTGAAAATCGGTCCGTTTTTCTGTCCGCGTGTACCCAATTACGGCACAAATTTGAGCCCGTTTTGCATAGGCGCGGACACACACAGACGACCACGCAGTCTTCCCCATGTCCCCCTGGCCCGTCGGCCAGTGACAGAAACCACCACTCCTGCCTTTTCCTCTCTCGCCTCCCACCCAGCTTCCACCCGCGAAAACCCTATGGCCGACGAAGCAGCCGCCGCCACAACTGCCGCAAGCAGGAAGGATCGGGTAGACACCGGCTTGCTGAAGCCGAAGAAGGAGCGCACCGTGGAGCAGAAGGCGCTGGAGGCGTAGAAGCGCAAGAATTGGAGGTACAACATGAGGAACAAGGCCGTATCCGCACAGCTCGAGGCCACCCTGGCCGAGGAGGCCGCCGCCACAGCGGATGCCACTACCAGAGCCGCTGCCGACACAGAAGCCATCGCCGCCAAAGCCACTACGGCCGCCCTCCTCATGCTTGGGCTTGGCCTGCCCAGTCCACTGTACCCTCGGCTGCGGCTGCTAGCTCAGTTTCATCGGCCAAACCACGCAGGAGGCTGTCGCCGGCCATCTCCAGGACGCCCTCGCCCATGTACGGGTTCCTGCCCGTCGCCTCGCCCGGCACTGCCCGGCGGGTAAGTCTTGCCTTTCCGCATGTGTGAAATGTGGTTGTAAGAGAAAAAAAGGCCAGTGCGGACCAAATGGGTCGCCCGTTGGGCGTACTGGCCAGAAAAGGCCAGATATGGACCGGACGCTGTCCGTTTGGGTCGGTGCGTTGGAGTTGCCCTTAGCATCTCAATCACTTCATCCCACTCTTGGTCGCAAAAAAATATAAGGAAATGTGTTCCAACTACAATAAGTGTAATTGGTTCAGTTTACACTCTACGATTTTCTATAAAATGCTTAATTGAACGCTAGAAACTTCTATCAAACATTTGTTAAATTACACTCTTTATAAATCTTGATCATAAATAGTTATAAATTATATTGTAAAAATAATAGCGCTAGAACAAACTTCATAAACTTCTCAATAAATTGACTACAGAAAAACACCAACTTATAATTAGTAATATTGCAGATTATGTGGTTAAACTATGAGAACACACATACAATTATACTTGTAATATTATAACATACAAAAATAAGACCAAAAAAGTATAAAAGTTATGTATAAATTAGGGCTGTTTTACGGTGTAATTTACTAGTCCTATAAACGGGTAGTATTGTGTCATCTCCACCCTTGATTGTATTGGTTTTTGGGTAAATACTCCTAGCATTTTTTGGTATCTGTGGTTTAGTTTTATTTTAAGAATCAGTTTAGAGATTTGATTTTATTTGTTGATGCCGAAGTGCAACATTGGTCTTCACGATAAGAGGTTCTAGTTAATTAGACTTACCATGTAAATGGTTTGATCGTTACTTCATTCGAAGGTGAGTTCAAAAACATGACCAAAAAGAAACTATGTAGTTACCGTGGAAGTGAACTTGTTAAGTATGTTCACGTAAGAAAAAAAGACAGTAGTGATGTATGTACGTTGTTTAAAAAAGAGGTATGTACGCATTGGTTTGCTACCGTAAATCTATCGTACACTTTTTGTCTCGCAAAAAGAAAAGTGGGTAGAAATTGGGATTCATTCTTTTTCTCTATTAATATTCATAAAGTTTTGATCAGATTTGTTAGCAATGCATAAATTGTTTGTACGGCATGTGAAGATTACGGTACGAAAACTAGTATAGAGATATGGAAACTAGTAGAAGGAATATTCTTTGGATAGATGGCTGCATGCGTTGCCCATATTGCAGCAAATTAATCAAGTCCGCCGATTGTGTAGGATTTTTTTGTGCAGCTACGAAATTTATATCCATTGGCGGAAAAAATACTAATCCTGTAGTGAATAAGTACTGACAAATTTAGACTGTCGGATCTCTTTGGTTCGACGGTTGCTTTTTGTTTGTCACTACCGTAAAAAGCCTCATAAATTATATTCATTTTTATTCACACCAGGTTCAAAGTTTAATGGGACCGGCCCACCAAGTAGTCGTGGATGAAGAGAATCGCATGAGGCCATGAGTTTGGACTGCTCTGGCTGTCCGTTTCTCAGGTAGTGACGGCTGGATGTAGATCTAGGCGGTCCCTTGATGTGACAGGGGCCAATCAGTGCGGGCAACTTGACTCTATTATCCGAGGTACGATACTTAATAATCACCATGATAAGATCAAGTGGACTTTCGAACCCTCGGGCATCTTCTATGTTAACTCGATGTACAAGCGACTGTCGCAAGGGCGACAGTATTTGGAAGCCCAAACTTCCGCTTAAAATAAAAATCTTCACTTGGCTACTTATTATTGACCGCCTCCCTTCCGGTTCTCAGCTGGCTACGCGCCATGCCCCTTCGGATGGAAAATGTGTGCTCTGTGGTGCGGAAGAGGATGCCACGCACATTTTCTTCTCTTGTTCTCTTGCGATTTTTATGTGGTATGTCCTGCGCCGTGCCCTAGGGATGGCATGGTGTCCCTCCAACTTTGCCCAATTTTTTGCGATTCTCTCTTCGCTTCCTAGTTCTAGTCGGAGTTTGCTCTGGCTCCTCTTTTCTGCACAATCCTGGGCTCTTTGGCAAGTGCGCAACAAAGGCACAATCGAGGCCAAGTTCATCAAGCACCCTGCTGATGTTATCTTCAACACAATGTGTTTTCTGCAGGCGTGGGCTCCCGCGCTAAGGCCTGATGACCAAGAGGAGGCCGGCTGGCTGGCGACCGAGCTGAAGAAGATCCACGCGGAGTTGATGCCAAGCCGGACCTGATGCTTTGCTTCTGTGAAGTTGTTTTATTTATCCCTAGTTTCATTTGGCTAAGTTGTATGTCGCAGCATGTCTTTCGCTTTAATTTGGCTAAGCTGTATGCCGCAGCATGTATTAACGTTCGTGAACCTAAGCTTTGTTAACTCAAAGCTGGGCAGTAAAACAACCTTTTATCTAAAAAAAACATAGCACCTTGACATCGACACTTGAACATTCCATATTAACATGGCTCCTTAGAAGAAAGAATTAACCAAACAACGTACTAAATAGGGTCTCTAGCAATGGTAGCAGGGGGTGTCCAACAAGTGGCTTGAGCCGAAGAACATGCCTCTACACTCGGCTGCTGCAGCCCAAAGCGAGCCAAGATTACCGCAATGAACTGCGGTGGTCGTGGGGGATCCAAGTGCCTGGTCCATGTGTAGAGGGGAAGAATGACAACACGACAAGATGAAACGGCGGCGGGACGAGCTGAGGCACCGGCTGCAGGACGAGCTGAGGCGTCGATGGAGGGCCCTCCAGTGGCTCCGACACACGCGTCCTATTCGACCGCTGACCCATCTCATTGATGTGGCGCCAGCGACAGCTATAGGAAGGAGGTGGCAGTTTGGGGGCGATTTTGGAGGCTTTAGAGCATCTCCACCGGGGGCCTCTAAATTCGTGTCCGACACCCCAATCGAGGCCCAATTGGGGGTGCCGGACATGTGTCCGCCCATGTTTTCGACCGCGCCCACAGCGGCGCACCCCAAACATCCGCTCACCAAACGTGAGCAAATCATCGAACACCTTGCGGGCGGATTTCAATACGAATTGATGTAATAAATATTACAACACAAGTTCAAATTCAAAATACAAAGTTTAAATACGAATTCAAGTTTAAACCATGACCTATCAAACAGCCGCCGGCTGAGTCGCTTTGATGGTCCACAGGTGGTGCACGAGATCATCGTGCAGCTGCTTATGCATTGTTCCATCACGAATTTCCCGATGTATGGCAAGAAATTCTGCATACTGCGTCGGCACGCCCGGATGTGGATGGGTCATAGGCCCCTGGAAATCAAACACTTCGCCGACCAGTTGCTTCCTCGTATCACGCTCGTCTTCAATGATCATGTTGTGCATGATAACACAAGCATTCATGATCTCACACATTTCATCTAGCGACCATGAAAGACAAGGGTAGCGAACAACGGCAAACCTGCCCTGGAGCACACCAAAAGCCCGTTCCACATCTTTGCGAACTGACTCTTGCCTCTTTGCAAAATGACAATCTGCCTCGCCATGAGGGTTGCGGATGGTCTTCACAAATGTAGACCAAGTGGGATAGATGCCGTCAGCAAGATAGTACCCCTTATCGTACTCATGGCCATTGATCACGTAGTTGCATGGTGGAGTTAGGCCATCACAAAGTTTTCTGAACACATTGGATTTGTGGGCACGTTGATGTCATTGGAGGCACCGGCGGTGCCGAAATATGCATGCCATATCCAAAGATCATAATCTGCCACGGCCTCAAGTATAACACTGTATTTTCCGTGGTGCCCTGACTTGTACATCCCTTACCAAGAAAATGGACAGTTCTTCCAGTTCCAATACATGCAATCGATGCTTCCAATCATGCCTGGAAATCCTCTTGCTTCGCCTTGTGTCAAGAGACGAGCCGTGTCTGCCTCATTTGGTGTCCTCAGATATTGATTTCCGAACACCTTTACAACTGCCTTACAGAATCTGTAGGTGGCTTCGACGGCGGTGGACTCAGACATGCGGAGATAGTCATTCAACGCATCGGCGGGAAGCCCGTAAGCAAGGCACCGTATGGCCGCCGTGCATTTCTGAAGTGATGAAAACCCAAGGAGGCCGGTGCAGTCTCTCTTCAGCGCGAAGTAGTCGTCGTATTCCCGAACGCCATGCACAATTGTCCTGAACAACGACCTGCCCATCCTAAAGCGCCGGCAAAATTCATGGGGCAAGTTCGTCGGATTGTCGGCAAAGTAATCTTGGTACAAGAGCATGTGCCCAGTTGCTCTGTTGCGTTCCTTGTTGGGCCTCCGCCCCTTCTCTAATCCTCCAAACTTCGGCGCCGCGTCTTCCTCGATCATGGCATGTAGAAGTGCGGCCATGACCATCTCATTCTCCTCGATGTCGGCCGCAAGCGCGGCATCCTCCTTCATCATTTCAAAAAACATGACCTCGTCGTCGCTGTCGATGGCCTATTGGACGAAAGAAAGCAATGGAACAAAGCCACAAATGAACAATCAACCAAATGAGCCTACAGACGAATGGTCGAACAGGTTGCGGGCGGGGTGGGAGGAAAGAAGAGGCGTACCCGGCTTAGAAACTAGCTACGCCGGCGCTAGACTGGTCGCAGACAGGTGGGGAACGGCGGCACGTGGGTCTGTGTTGCCCTCCGGCTAGGTGCCCGAGGTGCGAATCAAGCAGGCGACGACGAGAGTGGCGGCGATGGTGCGAATCGCCGGCGAGAGGAAAAGAAGGACGGTGTGGGAGCGAATGATTCAGGTCACGCCGCGCTGTCTCTATGACGGGCGGGCCTCCCCTGTCAGACGCATGTCCGCCCCCATGTCCGGCACCCCCGAAGAGGCCTCCATTGGAGGCCTCTTCTGGAGTGCCGGACATGTTTTTGCTCGGGGTGAGCCTTTGGGGGTGCCGCTGGTGGCGTTTTTTTACCGTCCGGACCCCCAATGGGCCTTTGGGGGTCACTTGGAGGCACCCGGTGGAGATGCTCTTACCAATTTGATTTGGCGTGCAAGAAGCTATTAGGGCGAGGGAGGAGAGGAATTGCCGCGATGGTGGAGTGAGAAGGCGAGGGAAACACACTGGTCCAGAGCGTCGGCGCTAGCGCTTGCATCGAGCTGCAAGTGGGCAATTGTTCATCGTATCATACACGGAGCGCCGGTCCATTCTCTTTCCTCTTTTCTCTCACCTCCGCTGGTATTTCGATGACATGGAATTCCTTGTAACCTGCTGTGTAGCGAAAACCTATAATGGAACCCGAGCTACATGGAGCCTGCTTTTTTTAATTTGGAAATCGACATTTAAAGTTTCGAAAAATCGCGATTTTTTTTTCCGGATGTAGATATTGTCAAAAACGACAGTCGTGCAAATTTTTAACTCCAAATTCATTGTATTTTGAGCTGCACAAAAAAGATAAATGGGTGGATCCAGGTGTTGAATAATACGCAGTTTCAAAATTTTGATTTCCCCGGCTTGTCTTTTTTGTACGGGCCAAAATATAACGAATTTGGAGTTATAAATTTGCACGATTCTAGACCTCAACAATATCTACATAGAAACATAAAAAAGTCGATTTCGAATTTTCAAAAAAAATGAGCTCCATGTGGCTCGGGTTTCAAAAATCCGCTCTGGCTGTGTAGGCTCAGGCTCTGTTGTATTTGCTCTTACTGTAGAAATGTGTGAACGAAAGACCTAGGCAAGGTGATCGATCGAGCTAGCCGTCAAAGATCTCATGAGCAATCTCCCGGCCAGGCCAGCTATCAACTCCCCTGGATCTTCTGCCTTCTGGCACATGATCCACACTGATCGGTTCTGGTAAAAAGAGAGAGAAAAGTCTACTGGTGCTACTAGTAGCTAGCAGCACTACAGCAGCAGTAGCTTCAAGTGTTTTCAAGACCATGACCAGGGAATCAAAATGCTGAACTAGTTTTCAGTTGGCATGCACTAGGCCGGCCGCTAGAAAACAAAACAGCGTTTAAACCAACAACCAAGCTAGTTGCACTGCACGCAGAGTAGATGTTGCTGCCGCTGGGTCCAGTCCGGATGATCGGATCTATCAAGAGCAGAGGTCGATGTGAAGCTGCTGAATCCATCACTCACCTGCATCCTTTTCCAGCCGGTATCGATGGTTCCCTTGGACTCATCCAGCTGGATCGATCGATCAGCTTCAGCTCGTGCTCACCATGAAAACCTCTGAAGACATGGATCATGGATGGTCCTTGAATTGAATTGAACCTACACCGCTTGACTCCATCACCCTGACCTGACGAGTGATATATGACTCCATCCAAAAAGGAAAGTAGAAGAATCATCACACTGGAACCCGAGTGCACGGCGCTCGTCCTCGTTCGAAAAAAGGCCCGGTCTATGATTGGCGCCACTGCTCGCCCGGTTTGGTTCGATTGCCTTTCCGCCTGCATCGTTTTGTTCGCATCTGCACATGCACAGTTCAGAATCCTACTTGAAACGCTGATGCTCCATCGAGGCAAGAGATTTCCTGGCAGCGGGATTGTGCGGCCTGCGTCGCAATGATCGCCTGCCTGCCTGCTCCTGGCGGATAGGCACTAGTAGTAGCAGCACGGTAGGGAGAACAATAGTAAAACCTGCTGTACTCCTCCTATGCCCTGCTGCCTTCAGTCAGTTCAGGCTTGCAGCCCGCATCGCGGCTTGCTAAATATTCCTTCCCTCCATGTGTGTATCCGTGAATTTTCGGTCTTCCTCTGCCGCATGCAGTCATGCTTCATCTCGTCTCGTCAGGTCAGGAGGATGATTAGTTCTCACGGTGGGATATGGCATCTACTCTAGCAGCTGTTCTTGTGTGTCATGATTCAGACATGAGGAGTCGCACAGGCTTTTCATCCCAAGCCCGGATACAATGACATTCGGGACAGTGTAGTTTCTTGTCCGAAACTAGCCAGAATTTCCCAAGTTAGTAACATTGTATTTATCTGAAACTGGCCAGTTGAAAAGTGGAAATATCTAAATTTCCCAAAGGAAGCCATGCAATTGATGGAGTAATTTGTTTTTGGTTTTTCGAGCGGAGCCATTTTCTTTTGGAGGCGCTTCTCTCTGCTGGCCTGTTCCTCAATTTCGGGCCCGCAGTTGGCCCAACTGTAGAAATATGAAATGGGCTGGGCTGCTTGGCATGGACCGGACTCAGAACATTACCTATAGGCCCTAGGTTGTCAGCAAATATAGGTCCCCTAAAAAAAAGGAACATTCGGGCTCTCGAAGAAAAAATAATCCGGGTACCGTTTATGCTGCCATTTTATGGGCGTTTATTTAATTCCAATGTGACTAACTATTTCTTATTTAATTTAGAAATGACAGTTTTCAAGTCGATTAGAAATAATGTTTTTATCAGTTGATACTTTTAGGCATACAATATAGATTGTTCTCGTTTTTTTTCGGGGGAGAGATAGTTCTCGTTGTTCTTACACAAATCCCAGTGATCTGATCGGATGGTTCTTGGTGCCGACCTACTCTAGCTATTTCTTAGTATGCAAGAAATTGCAAATGCAAATTCTAGATTTATAAATATTGCATTTGACGGATGAGGCATCTCGGGTAAGAAGAATAACACGACACAAGATTTATAGGCAGCTTTTAACGTCATATTTAATCTGATTCTAGAATGAGGTTTTATGCATCAAGGAATGGATTGGCTTACTTCGAATTGACCGGAGTCAGACCGTAAGTACAATAGGTACTATACAGTTTCTACACATTTTGGCACCTTTTGACCGTGGTTTGATGGAATTTTTGTACAATCTCAACGTGAGCCATCGTTTCTCAACCATGTACTAATATTTTTGGGTCAGATGATTTTAATGTTGAGTAATGATCTTCTCAGCTTTCCATATATACTAGCATGAATCTCAATGATCACCTAACAAATAGTAAAAAACGAGTTTCAATTCAAGTGACTTGTGATTCTCTATAGGATTTATAAAGTCATGATATCTCAGTTTTGTGTTCTAATTGATACGTTTTGAAAGGCATACACTTCTAAGGGGGTCCTTGATATGAGAAAATCCCACTCCCGGCGTGATCACGTGTATATATGGCACCGGCGGAGCAATCCAAGGGCACTGGGCATGGTCGTGCCACAAGACCATGTTCCGAACGTCCGTTGTGTGTAAACAGTAGTCACCACCGTCAACATTGCTGGCACTATCATGAAACCTTGTCCCTGCACATGAAAATACTCCATGATAAACCGTTGTGATGAGAAAAACAAAAAAGTTGGGATTTTAGTTATAATCTTGTTTTATTGCGAGCTATAATTAGTACATTTCCTTAGCCCCTCTGTGCATTTGTGCCAGAGCAGCCGTCATCTCTGGTTCTTTCCCGTGTTTTTCGCATGCTTGTTATAATATGTGTTTTGACTAATGGATTCTCGGTAAACGTTCTGTTAAATTTAATGGAGTGTGTAATCAGGAACGATCCAATTCACCTAGTACTGCTGTGAATAGACATGGCATCTCTAACTATATGAAAGCTGAGCAATTTCTCGGCCTCGCCGCGCTCGTGCACTGTTCCTGGCAACAGTGGTTACTGTGGCTAGGAACAGTGTTGAACAGTACGATCTGTGCCGTCCGCCGTCGATCCAACGGCCAGCAGAACACGTCCGTGACGTTTTTACAAAAAAAAAACCCGCTAATCCGACACTTGCTCCGCAGTCCACAACTTCACGAATAAATGGACCTATTTGTAAATTGCGGCAACCTCAAGGGCTTTCGAGCAAAACCATCCGCAGATCTCCCTCTTCTCGCGCAAGCCGGAGTTCGCCGCCGATTTCGCCGCTGTGCCGACGCGAATCGCGGCCGCTCCGCTCCTTCCCGCTGAAAAAGACGGTCACGACGAGCTTCGCCACCGCCTCATCTCCATCTCCGGCGAGCCTTGCGTGCTGGGCCGCACGCGTGGCGCTGCAATTGTCGCCGCCGTTGTCGCCGCCCTCCGCCACGTCTGCGCTTCGCCAGCCGCAGCTCCGGCGACAAAAACACGGCGGCGCCGCCGCCTGCGAGCGCTCCGCCTCGACGCGCTTCGGCCGCGCGCACGCGAGCGTCCAAGCTCGCGCGTCCGAGCGTGCCGCTGCCGTGCGCTCTGCTCGCCGTGGCCGCCATGACCACTGTATACGTCATCCTGGCGTCACGGTGGTCCCCACTTGCCAGTTTTTAAAAAAAAAACTGACGGAATTTCCACAAATAACCACAGGAAAAAATATAAGAAACATATCAAAATGCTAGGAAAAAATAATAAGAATCTGTTGACACAAAAACAAACATGTTTGAATAAGTCAAACTGTCCGATATTTGGATATTCCAATTTTAAATACACTTCCATTCAATCATTACAAAACGAAATAAAATTTGTGAAAATTAAAGAATTCCATTGGAAATTCAGAATAACGTAAACAATGTACCAAAATTAACATAAAAAACTTTGTAACTACTGCATTTCACACATAGTTAATGAATTTTGATTTCATTTGAATTGCACAAAAATAGACACTGCACTTACAAAAAAAAGTTTGATTACATCAATATTTCGAGAAAATGCAAATTCAGAATAATGTCAACAGTGTACCAAAACTAACATAAACAAAACCTTTGTCAAAATAGTCACTGCATTTAAAAAATAAATGTTTGATTAGATCGATATTTCGAGAAAATGCAAATTCACTTCCTCCTATTATAGCTTGATTTTAAATTGAATTCACCAAACTCTCAAAAAATGTATTTCCTTCAATTAACGAGTTAAATTAAATATTTAACAAAAAACACAAACATACCACATTACAAAACAAAATTAAATTAGTGAAAATTATAGAATTCCATTGGAAATTCAGAATAACATAAACAATGTACCAAAATTAACATAAAAAACTTTGTAACTACTGCATTTCACACATAGTTAATGAATTTTGATTTCATTTGCATTGCACAAAAATAGATACTGCACTTATAAAAAAAATGTTTGATTACATCAATATTTCGAGAAAATGCAAATTCAGAATAATGTCAACAGTGCACCAAAACTAACATAAACAAAACCTTTGTCAAAATAGTCACTGCATTTAAAACATAAATTTTTGATTAGATCGATATTTCGAGAAAATGCAAATTCACTTCCTCCTATTATAGCTTGATTTTAAATTGAATTCACCAAACACTCGAAAAATGTATTTCCTTCAATTAACGAGTTAAATTAAATATTTAACACAAAACGCAAACATACCACACCAATTCAACTTAATCATTCAAATTTAGCTAACATAATAGCAAATAATAAAACTTAAATCTCTCTAATTATGTACTTACATTTACAAAAAAAGACACGATTAGATGAATAGTCCGAGAAAATACAAATACATTCCCTCTAATTACGAGTTGATTTCGAATTGAATTTCAGCAAAATACATTACACAACCTCCCTTACAATATATATAATGCGACTAGAAAAAAATTATCACACATATTCTCATCAAGGGCGCAGCATAAATCTAAACAGTTCTTTTTCCAATACAAACATATTTTTCAATCCAAAACGTCACCAGAATTTGACGTCAATCCAAAAAAATTGAATACATTCCAAAACTAAGCATTAAAAAACACACAAATTCAAAATGAATAACTTCCCAATTCTAATAATTTTGAAATTCAAACAAACTTTAAAAGCAACCTTCTTCCAAATTTCAGTACACTCAAATCTAAACGAATTTGAATGCGACCCTTACCAAATTTAAATTCTTTACACCACGGTATTTACAAGAATAACAAATATATCAACATGCACACAAAATCTAAGCATTTACTAAACGTAAAAATAGCTCAAATATGAATAGCTTCCCAATTTGACCACTTTTAAAATTTGAATAACTTTCCAACAAAAACTTTTTTTGAACTTCAACAATTTCCAAATCTGAGCAATTTTTTAATGCGGACATTTCCAAATTTAAATTTTCTACTCCGCGGTATTTTTTCTTCTAACCACACATAGTGCAAACATATTTCAAGAATTCAATTCGATAAATATTTGGAGAAAATCCAAATTAATTCCCTCAAATTATGGATTGAATTTAATAAATGTTCATATAATGTATTCCATCTGATTATGGAGATCAATTAAATTTCCAAGGCAAAATACAAACTTCCTATATCTTACCAAACTGTTTAATATTCAGAGATAATTTAGCTGAAATCTCTCTAATTATGCAGATAAATTTAAAAAATGCTTCACTTACTACATATTTGCACAAAATATAAATCCATTTCTTTTAATTATGGATTGAATTTAACGAATTCCCTTACAATGCATTTCCTCAGACTATGGAGTTAAATTAAATATTTCGATACTTATGACAAATTACAAAGATACTTGATCATTCCAATTTATGAAATTAAATTAATTCAACGAATGCAGTTTGTTTACAACACTGTACATTTTAGTATGAATATGCACAGAAAATAAGAAGTTTTTTTTTTCATCTAAGTGATTTTGTTACTTAATCTTCTCAATTCTAAACCATTCATTTAATACGCTTTAGACATTTGCAATATTTTAATAAAGCATTGTTCGCGAAATATTACCACAACGTACCGCCAATAAAAATTTAAAAACTAACAAAAGCGCGTCGTCACGACGCGCAAAATTCCACTAGTCTTTTATAATTCAGAAGAGAATCTCCAGCAGCTGCTCAGCTGAGGTTCGTTGACGCAAGATCAATCAGGTGATCACTATGAAATGGCACAAAAGAATGTGAACCGCGTACACTTCCGTGGCATAATCAACCACATCATGTTAGGACGATTAAAAAAAAATTTAAAATCAAATATGAACAATCAATCACGGCAAGTGGTAGAGGTTGGAGGGCGTGATCCCGGCGGTGACGTTGAAGTACCGGAAGGTCTCGGCCCAGCGGCGGTTGTCCTTGACCATGTGCACGGCGATGGTGTCCGGCCGGAAGTTGTCCCTGAACCAGTTGAGGTCGTACATCCGCGGCTTGAGGTCGTAGCGGTTCTGTCCCCTCTTCCCGATGTTGAGCCACTTGCCGAAGAGGAGGTCCTCGGGGCCGTGGGTGTCGTTGTGGCTGAGGATGTCCTGGTTGGTGGACACCCAGGTGGCGAGGTCCCAGGACACGAGGTACCCCATGCCGTGCATGAACTGCATCGGGTCGTCGCCGACGGCGAAGCCGTAGCCGAGGTAGACGTCGTCGCGGGGCTTGGAGCGGAGCTCCTCGGCCATGGCGGCCACGCGCAGGTACGTGTCGTCGTCGGTCTTCATGACGTAGTCGTAGGGCGCGTCGGCGAAGATGCGCGGCACGGAGGAGAAGTACTCGTGCGTCTTGCCGTCGTTCATGTTCTCGGTGCAGTTGAGCAGGAGGATGTCGCCGTGGTGCGCGGCCTCGAGGGACAGCAGCGCCGCGTCCACCGGGTCGACGTCCACGCCGCAGATGACGAAGCGCACGTCCACCTGCGCGTACGCGGGCACCGCCGGCTGGAGCGCGTACGCCAGGCGCACGATGCCCCGCCGCTCGGACCTCTTGGGCATGGTCAGCACGCCCACGAGGAGGCGGAACTCCGGCTGCGTTGCCGTGGCGACGAGCTGCTTCTCGGCTCCCGAGGCGACGGGGTAGCCATCGGTGTCGAGGGTGGGGCAGAGAACGCCGAGGCCGTCGGAGCGGACGTGGGAGGGGCCGAGGCTGGGGAGGACGACGACGGCGGCGAGGAGGCCGAGGGGCACGAGGAGGAGGTACGGGGTGCAGAGCGAGGAGCTGGTGGGGAACAACGCCTGCGTCGATGAGCTGGTCTTCATGGCGCGCGCGTCGGTCTCGAGTGGAATGGATTCGAAAGAAGAAGAAATGCACGTGTCCTTATAAAGCGGACGCAAGCACGTATACGCGTCTCACGACTAATTCGCCGTAAAAACGTTGGATGAGTCGCTCGCGCGTCTTCAAAATCAAAATGGTGTTCGCGTGGACACGCGGGCGGACGTCGGGACTGCTCTTCAAATTCAAGGTCGACAAGGAATCGATCTGCGTTGTTTATCAGATCTTTGTGAGCATATTAACATTAGGAGATGTGTCGTCGTCGAGGGGCATGTTAGGTGGCAGATAGGACGCCGGAAAACAGTATTCTTGTTATGTTTGTAGATGGGCCACGAGCAACTAATCATTCATAGTTTCGTTCATACGTGACATGCATTCGTCGGTTACCACTTACAACTTGATACATGACGTGCATGGCTTTGCCTTTCCTCGGCCAGCCGGCCTTGTGATCAAATCTAAGATCTCGCCAGCTCAATTATTGTATTTTCTATACTCAGGGTTATTGGAAGTTAGCAGATTATTTTATTTATAAAATGGGGCGAAAGCCTGTTTCGAGAAAGTTAGCTGATTGCTTGAAAAAAAGTTAGGCAGATCAGAGTATGTTGTTTTCTTTGGAAAACATTGTTTATTGGGTGTGAGTTTGTGTTGCATACACAACAAAGATAGCAGTCTGAATTTTTTCCAACAATATGCCATTAGAATTTTTGAACTTTAGCTTGTATTATACTCATGGTTATTGAACAATTAGCAGATTGCTTCTAGAAAATTAAGCAGATAAACAAGGTGTTGTCACAAGCTCAAGCTGCTCCATGAACCTCACATTTTTCGCAATGTTTGATGGGAGAGAATTTGGCACAATGGGGGAGAAAACTCTGTTTTAGGAAGAAACCTGGGTAAATAACTCACCTCTGGTTGTTCAATTCTCACGAATGTACAATATCACCTTCACTGGATTTGTTACCAAAACTAAAGTGAAAATTGAAGGCATGGGTTGTATCAGATTCAAGAGGGACACTGTGGGGAGAGACGGATGCACATTTTATTGAGATGAAAAATCTGGTAGATCAAATTCAGTTGAATGAAGATATTTAGGGCCCCTTTTATTTGGAAGAAACGTGGAGGAAAAGTAGAGGGTTAGAAATTTTTCAAGAGATGACACTATTCACTCGTTTGATTCAGAGGAATGATGGAAGCGAAAATCATAGGAATTTTTCCTCTGGATCTTGTTTTTTATGCAAAACGTAGAGGAAAAAACAATCCACTCAAACCTCATGCTTTGGTTCCTATGCACAAGGAATGACGCAAAGTTTTACACCTGCCTTCAATATTCCTAATATTTCTTGTTCCTTTGATTTTCCTATCATGTGAATCAAATAAGCCCTTATAGAGTAAAGTGGAAGATACGTCCTTCATGTAAATTCCACGTGAAGGGCTTATATCTGAAATTGAGAGCTGCAATGATTTTGCCATATAAATTCTTATGGAAAATCAATATATTATTGAAATTTTTGAAAATTCTTTGGCATATACCGAGAAACAACATTCTTACCAAATACAACTTGCCGAAAAGGGGTTGGATGTGGAATGAGCAATGCAACTTTTGTGGTCAGAAAGAGATTGTTGATCATATTTTGTTTCATTGCAACCTTGCCAAGTTGGTCTCGCAATTTGTTTTGTGCGCTTTTGGTCTGGTTAGACCACGTGATGGGGCTCAGAACATGGCTGGAAACTGGATCGGTTCCTATTCAAATATCAGAGAAAAATGGTTCTCAATGTGGGGTGGGGGGGGGGGGGGGGATCATGCATCTGTAGTGTTTAGGCTATGCAATATTCTAAATTTTTGGGTAATGTTGCAGAGAAGTCAAGATCGAGAAAAACTTCAAAATGGAGTGGCGATGTTGAAGAAGGTGATCAGAGATGCATTGTCCCGGGCTCATTGCTGGGCTCCTTCGACAGCAAGATTGATGATGTGATGACTTCTACTTCTCGTTCTCCATTTTGCTTGTGAATTGTGATGCTTATGTGATTTACTTTGCTCTCCAATGAGGCGTGTATATGAGTTGGGCCGTCACATGATATGTAGTTCGGTGTAGATGAATCCAGCTACGATGTCACTTTTCTTTTTATTTTAAGTTTCAGACTTTGGAAGTTGTATATTGGGCATTTTCTATATATGAAATTGACAGGGGATGCCCATTTGGTAAAAAAGAAAAGAAAGAAAATAAGGAGAATTAGAGTATAGTCACGATTTCAGTTTTCATCACATTGTTTTCAACGGAGAACATTGTTTCCTGGGTGAAAACCCGATGAGCTGGTGTTGCACGATACACAACCGAGGAAGCAGTCTACTAATATTACTCGATGAGAACTCATTTCGGCTCCGGCATTCGTCTCACCTAGCCGTGGTTTCAACGGGCGGATCCTGAATGCGTGTGGGTTGGTTCATCACTTTCGTATGACGCCGTCGACATGGCATTTTTGTGCTATTACTAAGGTTACCATAGGCAACAACAATACGCTTATATGGCATGACTCCTGGTTGTGGGATCAACCCTTTGCAGCCACGCCTCTGAGATATTCAAGATAGCCACGAGGAAAATCGCACAGTCACCAAAGAGCTTGACAACAACAACTAGAATTTGTTGGCACCGATTCTGCCCTTGCTGACATCTCGCTTGATGCCACTTGCCCGGATAATTCAATCTCTTGGCTTCGGACGTGACATGGGATTTTGTTCAACTCGCTCGACATATATGCACGATGTTCGATTGGCTTGTCCTCTCGTGCTTGGGTTCCTGAGATGGTACACCATGCTTGCAAAGATTAACCCATCTCCTGACAAATGAAAGTTGGTCCACGATTGCAAAGATATAACCGCAGAAAATACGAGTAAAAAATAACATAAATAAAATATCTAAGCAATGACTGAAACTTCAGAAAAGTGACATAAATTTTATAGAAGTGACTGAAATCTCATATGAGATACTAAAAACTTAACAATGAGTGACTTAATTTTATAGAAAGTGGTGAAAACAACATTTAAAGTTGGCCGAACTTAAAGAAAACCAGACACCTATGTCTTAGCATATTTAAATGACACCAAGAGAAGGCAAAACTTGTAGCTTGTAATTAAAAGGCGTGAGATACGTCAAAAGTCGAAAGAGAGCCCTATATTTAAAAAAAATCCAAATCTTCGTTTCAAAGTTAAAAAATACTGGAATTTTTCCTAGATGCAGATAATGTAGAACTCCACTAATGTGTAAAAAATAAATACGTACTCCCTCCGTTCGGAAAAGGATGTCACAAAAATGAACTATAGATAGACCATTTTTGTGACATCCTTTTCCGAACGGAGGGAGTAATATATTGTATTTCAGGCTACAAAAAAAATCTGACAAAATTTTGAATTTTCGAAATGTGCACACTATTCACTGCGTCCAGATCAACATTTTTGTCATTTTTGCTCAGACTAGAATAGATATTATTTCATTTTTTGCACACTACTAGAGTTCATGATTATCTACAACTAGGATTTTTTACTTAATTTCGAAACTTGCAAGTGATATTTTCAAAATTTTCAAATAAAGGGCCCAATAGATCCCGAGCCCCAAAACGACGCACTCGTGAGACACGCCACTAGTTAAATCTCGTCGACATGACTCGAACCCACGTCACCACCACTAGGCCAAGAGCCCAATCCACATGCTTTAGCATATTTAAAAATAAAACTAACTGTAATTTCACAGGAGTGACTAATAAAACTTAGCAAAAAGTGACCGAAATATCACTAGACAAGATGGTGGCTAAAACTTCAAAAAACTCAAATACCACGTTACTCAATTTTGAGAGGAATTTAAATAACATAGCGGTCTTGTAAAAAACTGAGGTGGAATTAGAGAATCCAATAGAAGAAATGCAGGAGGCGTTGTGATGTCTCAGGTTTTCCTCACACTCCCAGCCATGTGTCCCTGTCTACGACTCGCGGATTTGGTAATACCCCCAATCTGGCAAGTGCGGAAGCCAGTAGGAGAATGCTAAAAACATGTAGTAATAATTCACTAGTGGCGATCCTCATAAAAGATTCAACAACCTTGAGATGACGCGATCATCAAGAATTAACTGCACGAACCATCAGGTTCACTTCGGTCGTCACCAAGAAAGCAATATTCAGCTTGCCCGGCGGCTTCGAGAGGGTCAGCACATGGCAAATGCGTGTGCGATCATCGGAATCTCGACTAAACAGACTAAACAATAGCGGGAGGAGTACATACAAGTGACGAACAGTACATATCACGAACCGACGAAAGAATTAAAGAAGAGAAGAACCGATGATGGATCAGGGCAAGTGGTACAGCTTGGACGGAAGCTCGATTCCCGCGGTGACGTTGAAGTACCGGAACGTTGTCGCCCACCGGCGGTTGTCCTTGAGCATGTGCACGGCGACGGTGTCCGGGCGCAGGTTGTCCATGTCCCAGTTGAGGTCGTACATCCGCGGCTTGAGGTCGTACCTGTTCCTCCCCTTGCCGGCGAGGTTGACCCACTTGCCGAGCATGAGGTCCTCGGGCCCGAAGGTGTCGTTCCTGGCCAGGATCTCCTCCGCCGTCGCCACCCAGCTCACCAGGTCCCAGGACATGACGTAGCCCATGCCGTGCATGAACAGCATCGGGTCCCCGCTCATGTTGTAGCCGAAGCCGAGGTAGACGTCGTCGCGCGGCCGGGAGCGGAGGTCCTCCGCCAGGGCGGGCACGCGGAGGTAGGTGTCGTCGTCGGTCTTCATCACGTAGTCGTAGGGCGTCTCGGCGAAGAGGCGGGGGACCGACGAGAAGTAGGCGTACGTCTTGCCGTCGTTCATGTTCTCGGCGCAGTCGAGCACGAGGATGTCGCCGTGGTGCATGATCTCGAGGGCGACGAGCGCGGCGTCGACCGGGTCGGTCACGTTGCAGAAGACGAAGCGCACGTCGACGCGCGCGTAGGAGGGCACCGGCGGCTGCAGCGCGTAGGCGAGACGCACGATGTCGCGCCGCTCGCGCAGCTTGGGCATGGTCAGGATGCCGACCAGCAGGCTGAACTCGGGCTGAGCCGCCGGCGCGGCGACGGTGTAGTGGTCGGCGCCGGTGTGGTGGGTGCAGAGGGCGCCGAGGTCATCGGAGCCGGCGCCGGAGCTGTTGAGAGACGCGACTAGGATGACGAGGAGCAGGACCGAGAGGGTGGCGGGGAGGAGGTAGGAGGTGGACCAATGCGCCTTGGCCGTCATGGTTGAGAACTTGAGATGATGGAATGGAAGCGTGGCGTGATGCAAAGGGGAGCAACGAGTTATACTAGTGCCCGAGCCTAATGTTGGTTCGAGAAATACTACACAGTACAAGGGTTCTGCTACTCGAAATGCGACTAGTCAATCTGATCAAAGCAATCGTGGAACGGTTGGCGGGAAGAATCGATCGATTGGCCGATGATTGATGAGGACGCTGCAGGGGTGCTTTCGAAAAGCAATCAAACGGGTGACAACTCAGTGTAATTGTACAGTTAATTAGCTGAGGCTGCTTGAGCTTGATGCATGCTCGAGTCGAGATTCAAGTTGAGTTTCCCAGATCTGCAACAGCTGATCTTCGCCCCATGTGCAGTTCTCCATGGAGCGTTCAGCAGTCATATAGTAGGATCACTGTAATTAATACTCGCTGATGAACAATTTGTCAATTTCCACCCCTGTAACAGCCCAGAAAATGCTGTATAGTTACATGCGTGAGCGCGCACGTCTGTCCAGGCACTTGGAGAAGATGCCTGGGAAAATAAACTAAATTTCCCCAATCATCAGAGCAGCGTGGGTGTAGTGCTCTTCACGACAGCGGCACGAACGCGACCGGCAGTCCGAGCGCACGCACGTATCCGGCATCAACCAGACGAACACGCCAATTTCGCTAGGTAGATTCATCCGTCAATTTTGGGCCTCGACGTGCCGTGCTCTCCTCACTGCTTCCCCTGATGACTCCTGAAAAGCACAGCTCACCAGACTGGTTCCAATCGATCGATCGATCGCATGCCAAGTCATCGATGTTCGGCACCAAGATGAGAAACGTCTCGCCATTTTCTCCCCCAAATTCAACCGGTGATGGAGCACGGGCACTCGTTTTCCCTCCTCTGGTCGTCGCCGGCAGCCGGCTGTAACCTAACCAGCCTGTGCTTCTAGGTTAAGTAACTTGGAGAGGAGGGAGTCCGCGAGTAAATAAAGCAAAGACTTGAGCAGGACGCTCCTAAACGAGATCGATCGCCTTGACGACCTGAACAAAGTTTACTTTAACAAGAACACAGAATGTTCAAACCGGCGGGTCGCCGTCGCACGAGGGGGACCGCCGGCGTCAGTTTCGATCGAGAGGGCCATGGAGGAGCAACTGAGCAAGTGCAGTCCACATCCATCCTCGCAGGCAGCTGAGCTTGAACAGAGATGCGATGGACGGGTATCTGTCACAGTCCCTTGCGTCTTTGTCCCGTTTAGTTCGGATGCCTACGTGTTGTTATTGCTGTTAGAATGTCAAGATCAGTAGGGGCCATGGTGACATTGCCGTACTGTGGGACGATCGAGTTGTGGGCTTGCGGCAATCAGTGATGTCCATGGCTGCGCATTGCATTAACAAATAAGGCTCGTGTATACATGATGAGCTTATTATCTCGTACTCCCTTCATTTCAATTTAATTGACTTGCTATCCACTAATTATGGATTTATCTATACATGATACATCCACATGTGGTAGATAACAAGTCAATTAAATTGAAACAGTGGGAGTACTTGTGTATCCTAATTCTAGGGGCGGCAAGTGCCATTGTGATGGCTTGAATACACACTGTTCCATGACGTGGGTTGTCAATAGAATCTTCTTGCTGCACAACAGCACGAATGCTCTCGTGTGTGGAAGACTTGTAATTTTCTTTTTCATTTGTTTCAGTTTTGCCAAATGAGACAAATTTTGTTTTCAGTCAACTACGAAATAAAAAACGTTCAAGTGGTCAGATATCCCTCTTTTGCTTCCGCGGAAAAGGGGGACGGATGACCAAATTCTGATATTTGCTCTCTTTGCTATCATGGACAAAAAACGGGCGATTCACTTTCACTATATTGTATATGACCATGAAACATCACAGGTTCAAGATTGAGTCCACGGCGCACGTACTTTATTGGAAGAGAAGTGACTTCACATTGCTTATCGGGTCAGATTATCATTGCAAACATGATCGTGCAATTTCTGCTCAGTTAGCAGGCTTAAAGGACAAGAGAGCAGCCGTCCGTTCAGAACCGCCTCGTACTTAGCATCCCTTCCATCGCGGTTGGTTGCGTCGATGAGGAGATATAGGATCGCACCTGTTGGCGACTTCTCATCACTCTCGGCTCTCAGCACTTTGTTGAATTTGATCCCGTCGTGTGCCTGCTGGACGTGCACCGCCACCGCCCACCTGCCAAGCCATTGGACGTCTGGATTGTTGATATCTACTGGTGAACGTGCACCATGAACTGCCATGGCATAAATGGCTACAATGGCAACAGAAAATAGGATGATATTTCTCATGGTTTGGCTTGGGATCGATGACACCTTAGTGCTAAGAATTGCAAGTCTGTATCAGTAAAGTGCAAGATGTTTTTGCTGTGGCGATAAAGGACGATGAATAGGGGCATTTATATTGCTCTGGGCCTAGCTACTTTGCCAACAAATGGACAAAACTAGATATTGTTTTTTTGGAAAGGATTCATTAGTTGCGTATTAAATCTTCACAAGGTCTCCAAATTTAAAAAAAAAATTGACATGATTTTTGGGATCAATTTTGCTTAATAGGAGACATCTATTCCAAAATAAATATCGCTCACGATTTGGTGGGATTCATTGATGGTTAATGCTTCATTGAGGTAGCAATTAAAACAATATTTTCGTACCGCTGTGACAGCTTGTATTCCAACTAACATGCATGCTCGATCCAGACAGATAATGGTGGAGCTATATGTACGCTTGCATGGATGCGACCATCACAAATGTCGTTTCACCACAGAACTTAGCACATATGTAGATCATTTTGTCACCATTTTGATTTTGAAATGTTTTACTACTTTATCAATTTTTTATTCAAACAAAAGCATATGAGCTCGGGGGCCATTGTGGATTTCTTAAAATGTCAAACCAATCAAATTATTTCCCTCTAATCTTGCTAGAAGGCGTTCAAAAAGCCCACATAGACTTGAATATGATCTAAATTGACATTTCATCAAAAGCCCACTCATATTTAAGCCACATTGGTCTTTATAGATCATTTGTTTACATGACTAACCCAAAGGCAGAATGAAATTATCACAATCACATTTTTAAAGCCCACGACTGAATTATCACCCACGATTTCAAGTAAAGCCCACTAGGCTGAATCCCATCTGTGTATATACACTGGGCAACCACAAAAGAATGCAAATAGGGCCAGTTATCCAACCAGCCTAAAGCTTGGGCAAGGGGAAATAACTCCACACCATGAAACTTGTAGCTAAGGATAGAAGACACACAACCGCTACCACAAGATGACAAGAGTCACCATAATTTGTTGTCACACATCCATAATTTCTATATCCTTACACCACATTACAACCCATAAACCAAAGCCAAAAGGCTACAAGTGGGAAATTATATAGCTAGGACACTGTAGAGAGATAACTAGGAAAATAACATATATAAAACAAAAATAATGAACATGAGATGCAACGTCTCTTTTCACCTCTTACTACCCCTGCACTTATTTTTCTCCCCCTCATTTTGCAGTCTCGGAACCCACGATGCCCAGCTTCTTATTTCTCTAAATACCTCCATCATTATCTTCTACAACACCTTAGGGCATCTCGAGGTCCCCCATAAACGGACATCGCGAGTTGGACAAAGCTTATGATGCTCTAACCCAGAGTGGGAAAGGGAGGCGGTACATAAGAGAGGGGTGAGCTGACGTGATGGCTCGGGGAGGAGGCCATGGGGTAGTTCTTAGTTTTCATGGAGCGGTTTCTCAACACTGACACAACGATGAGTGTCGCGCCATGGGAACTAGACTGTGTTGCAAAGATAGTTCCTGGTTTTCGTGGAGGAGAGGGTTGAGCTGATGCGAGGGGGGGAGGCCATGGGATAGTTCCTGATTTTCATGGGCCAATTTCTTGACACCGAAACAACGACGACTACCGTGCCATGGGAGCTAGACCGTTTTGGAAAGATGCTTTCGCAAATGAATAGTGTGCATGCTTGGCTCAACGAGAATTTGAAACTGCCTCCTCCAGCCACCGCCGCAGATGACGACAGTGAGAAGGCTACCTCCACCCACTGACACTTTAGCATGCAGTTTTCTGTTTCATGTGGATATTGCACTCTATATTTGTTGCATGATTGGAGTTAACACATTCCAATAACATGACTTTTTAGGCTAAGCGATAAATATTTGTGGAGATATCTCTGTAGTCTGTAGAAAGAACATTGTCCAACTCTTTTGTGGAAATTCCAAACATTGAATGCTCTGCACCTTTGACATATTAAACGCATTTTGGATTGCCCCCACTACCTAATTGACAAAACTGAGTACAAAAGATGGCGGATGGTAAAACTTAGTACATAGTAGTGGCCGAGAGACGACAAAATGGCAAAACTGATGAGTACTATAGCGGAACAGTGGCAAGAATGAGATTTTTTATCGGTCAAATGGCAAAACTAAGATTGTGCCCGGTCGTAGTGGCAGGAATGATAAAAAGAGTAGAGATTTCCTGCACCAGAGCTCTAGTGCTACTGCTACTTTAAAAAATAGAAAAATATATTTAAAAGTTTCAAAAAATCTGAAAAAAATCAAACATGTTCTAGATGATGTGTCCTATGGACGTGAAAGATATTGATGCGATATACTTTATATTTCGACCAACACAAAAATGGAAAATTTACAGATCTTATTAAAGTTAATAATGCATAGTTTCAAATCTCCCCATTTTGTCATTTTCCTGTAGACTATAGTATAGATAATTTCCATTGAGATTTTACACGCTTGTCATATAAATCATTGAGAGCATGGATGATTTTCTTTCGATTTTTGTAAAACTTTTGAATATATTTTTCGAATTTTGTAATTAGCAGGAGCACTAGAGCTCGGGTGAAAAAACCACTTTCCACACAATATTATATATTTTGAAGATTTAAAAGTGTGTGCTCAGATCCACATATTTGTGTTTTTATGCAAATATGAATATAAAGTACTTCTAATTAATATTTTACACGTTTGTGACATACATCACCGGACAATATGCAGGATTTTTTTTAACTTGTAAATATAATTATATATTGTTTTCATTTTTTTAGAACAGTTATATATTTTTTCAAATAGAGAGCACTAGAGCTTTTTTTTTATAGATTAGAGAGCACTAGAGCTATATCCGCTCCGTTGTGCCAAACCTCGGCAAGGCCCAAGCTTCTGGTCGAGCCCATCCTAGCCAGCTCGCCAGCCCAAACACAATCTTCCATCTCCCGCCAGAAACCCCAGAAAGTTCCCACCCAAATTCCCGTTCCCCGCGCGCTCCATCCCCAAAATCCCACCCCAGCGATCCGCGCTCCCACCGCTCCACCAATAGCAGCGCACCATCCCACATCCAACGGTCCACACCATTGTTCACACCCCTCCCACAGATCGCACCCAAATCCAACGCCTCCCACCCCACCACTCCCACCCAGCCAATGCTATATAAACCCCCTCCACCAACCTCCCACCACACCAAATCCAATCACCTCGCATCCATCAAAAAAATCCCCAATTCCATTCTCCCACCTCGAGAGCTCGCAGCCATGTCCGGCAGAGGCAAGGGCGGCAAGGGGCTGGGCAAGGGCGGCGCGAAGCGGCACAGGAAGGTGCTGCGGGACAACATCCAGGGGATCACGAAGCCGGCGATCCGGCGCCTGGCGCGGCGGGGCGGCGTGAAGCGCATCTCCGGGCTCATCTACGAGGAGACCCGCGGCGTGCTCAAGATCTTCCTCGAGAACGTCATCCGCGACGCCGTCACCTACACTGAGCACGCCCGCCACAAGATCGTCACTGCTATGGATGTTGTGTACGCGCTCAAGCGCCAGGGACGCACCCTCTACGGCTTCGGCGGCTAGGAGATAGTAGGAGATTGGCTTCTGTAGTGCTTGGATCTGAGAGTGTTTGTGCTTCAGTGCGTGTGGGTTATGTAATTCTTGCTATGAAGAAGTGCTTGTTGTTTATGTAATTCTTGCTATGAAGAAATGCTACTCCCTCTGATCCATATTAATGGTCTCAACATTGTCTAGATACGGATGCATCTAGTCTAAACACTTAACTAGATACATCCGTATCTAGATAAAGTTGAGCCCATTAATATGGATCGGAGGTAGTACTGAGATTGGTTTCATTCCTTTTATTTGCAGCTTCCTGTCTATTTTCAGATTCTAACATGGAACTGAAACTCGGTTGTTGAATGATGAATGATTGTTTCGTTTCTATTTGGAACACTTTCTGCTAGCTGTCAATGTCTTTGTTAAATGCCTCGCAAAAAGTGTGGCAAGGAAATCAAATCAAACATCTTACCTTCACGTTGCTTAGCGATCTCAGCTTGTTCTTGCACGAGCACCAAGTCAATTTGTAAATTTCAGCCATCTATGACTCGACATCAGTGCCATATTGGAATATGTAATGCTTGCTATGAAGAAATGCTACCGAGATTGCCTCTGTTCAGTATCATCAATCCAATGACGGCTCCTACTTTGATATTGTTTCGATTTCTGAATTTTATTCCCGTTCTTATCTGTCTGTCATTTTGGCTATCATCCTTTTACTTGCAGCTTCCTGTCTATTTTAACTGTTTTAGAATTTAACATGAAACTGAATCTGAAACTAGGTTGTTGAACGATCAGTGATTGTTTCGTTGATATTCGGAACACTTTCTGCTAGCTAGTAATCTCCTGGTAAAAATGTCTTGCAGAAACCGTGGCAAGGAAATCAAACCAAACATCTTACCTTCCGGTTGCTTCGAGATCCCAGCTTGTTCTGGGCTTCTGGCACCAATTCAAATTGTAAATTCCAGCCATCGATGACTGGGCACGATCCAGTCACTGCTTCTAATTATCGGCGTTTGTATCTGTCAGTCATTTGGGCTCTCGTCCTTTTTTTTTTATAGATAAAGGGCTTTTATTACTCAAAAGGTTTAAGCATTACACCCGGCCTCTACATAACTGAGATGCACACAGCCACCAGTTCACCATCTCTCAAGTCGGTAAACAAAAAAAAGTAAAAGGCGAATTACATATCATAAAGATAAATTGTAGATCTGCTTAAGGAGCTGGTAGGTCGATCCGGAATCTATGTTGCCACCCATGCCAGGATAGTAACTCCCTGGCCGCAGCCTCTAGTCTCGCCGCCACCTCCAGAAACAAGTCGCGGTGCTCCACACGCTGCAGCGATGACCAAGCTCGAAGCGTTGTCGTGCACCGGTAAATGACCTGCATAAGAGAAGCATTTTTATCATTAAAAACCTTGTCATTTCTACATAGCCATAGCGACCAAATAATAGCAATCGCGCCCACCCTACTGAATAGTTTGAACCTGTGATCCACACCATTCAACCAGTTGCCAAAAATGTTAGCAACAGAGGTAGGTGGATGTAAGGTAGAACCTATCTGGATGGCTGACCATATAGACCTAGCAAACTCGCACTGAAAGAATAAATGTGTAATAGTCTCGTCGTGAGGGCAGAAAACACACTTTTTACTACCGTGCCTGTTGCGTTTAGCAAGGTTATCTTTGGTAAGAATCACTCCACGACGCAAATCCCACGCAAACACTTTCGTTTTTAGTGGGATCTTCATCTTCCAAAGTTTGTTGTTATAAGAACTATCGACTGGAATTTCGGGCAGAACTAGAGCTCTATACATAGAATCAACAGAGAATTTACCATTCTTTGTCAGATTCCATTTAAATTTATCTGGACCTTCCGATAATTGGATAGACTCCAATCGGTTTAACAAAGCATTCCAAGATGCTAGTCGAGTTCCAAGTAAACTCCTTCTGAACGAAACGTCTGGTGGGAAAGTACCCAAGACCTTCGCGAGCGTGTCGCTTTTGTTTCGAACAATAGAATATAGAGCCGGATATTGTTCTTTGAGGGTAGCATGGCCAAGCCAGCTATCCTCCCAGAATCGGATTTCTGATCCATCCCTTATTAGGAATGATCCATGTGGAAAGAAGAACTTCTTTGTAGCCATGAGACCAGCCCAGAAGTGTGAGTCACCGGGTTTCCAAAAAACCTGGGACACAACTTTATCTCCCACATATTTTCTCCTAAGGAGGGTTTGCCAAACTCCATCTTCAGAAAGAAGTTTAAATAGCCATTTACCTAGGAGCGCTCTATTCTTGACCTCCAGGTCATGAACTCCGAGCCCTCCTTGGTCTTTTGGGCAGCAAACCACACTCCATTTAGTCAGTCGATATTTTTTCTTCTCACAATCCCCTTGCCAAAAGAATCTTGATCGGAAATAATCCAATCGTTTTAAGACCCCTTTAGGCTCTCGTCCTTTTACTTGCAGCTTCCTGTCTATTTTTCTTAACTGTATTTCTTCTCTTTCAGACTGTAACAAGAAACTGAAAATAGGTTCTTGAATGATGAATGATACTTTCAATTGCTATTCGGAACACTTTCTGCTGGAGTAGTGTGCTCCTGGTAAAATGTCTTGCAAAAAGTGTGGCAGGGTACACATTTTTACATTCAGGCTGCTTAGAGATCTCAGCTTGTTCTAGCACCAATTCAGTTTGTAAATTTCAGCCATCTATGACTGGACATCACTTAGCCAGATTGGAACATTAGAGGTGTGCAATTTTAGCATTAGCAGCTAAAGCAAGTTTTCAGGTTCTGCAGGTTGTGGCATGCTTGCAAGGAAGAAATGTTGTTGACATTGGCCTTGTACAGTTATCATAATCCAGTTGTTGTATCTAATTTGCTATCGTCTGATTTTTTTTAAATATTTCCTTTCGTCCCTGCCTCTCCTTTTGGTCGTTGACTTGTTGTTTCTGTCTTTTTGTGCTGTCAATAGGTTGTTCGTAGCTATTCGGAACAATGCTAACAAATAAAACTTTTGCTGGTAAGCAGTAAACACCTGGTTTGACAACGAGAATAATTTTTTAGTTCACGTCGCTCATCAACTTGTTCTGGCAGCAATAGCTGTGCATTGCTCAAAGATAAAGCGCCAGTTTTGCTGAACTTTTAAATTTCAGCCACCTATGACTGCACACGATCTAGCCAAATCAGTATATAAGCGCGCAGTTTAGCATTATCAACTCAAGTTATGGTAATGAGTTCTCGAAGGATTTTTTTTAGTATTTAGGAAAATAAAATTGAAAGACGAATGGTTAAATATTAATCCATTCTACCACTTTTTAAAATCTCAGGCTGTGTCAAAAAATCGGTTCTCCTGATCAAACCTTTCTCATAACCCATCTAGCGCCAGTCGAGCATTTGGTACGGAGATCATTTCGTGGTGTTTTCTGCTTGCAAGGGCAGCAGAGCGCATACAGTCACTCCTATAACGATTTAACACTTTGTTTCCTGCAATAACAATTCTCATTACTAACTCCAGTTCTTAGCCTGGGACTTCGAAATCTTAACGATCGATAAACTGTCGTAATGTTAGGCCGTCAAAGATCACTTCCAACAAGTCGAATGCATCATAAGTCTCAGGCGGCAAGGGCGAACATGCATACTTCCTTAATAATCATAGCACCCGGTTCACAAATCATAACCCTAAAACCATAAAGCAGCAACTGCCGAACATTCGGTACCAAAATCAGACCAACAACACAGCGATTCAGCAGCAACACAACTAGGCAATGAGTAAAACAAGACCGAGCATTGTTCACTGCTGACGCATCACTCACAGGTCACAGCGGGTCGGTGACCATAGGAGCACGAATTCAGACTCGAACGTGGATCGGTTAAAAATCACCTGCCCGAGACCATACCCTTTGTCCACGAGCAGCCGCATGAGCTTGCCGACGGCGTCGTAGTAGCATACGCACGCCTCCTCGGTGGCGGCCTTGACGGCCACCTGCATCATCGCCTGAGTCACGGCCTGCAGCGCCGGCCCGACCGGCGAGAGGTCGGCGCAGACGAACAGCTCCTGTTCGGGGAACCGGGAGGTTGCCGAGAAGGGCGGATTCATCGGTTGCTCTGCTGCATCGTCGACGTCGGAGAAGAACGTGCTGTGCAGCGCCCGTGTGAGCAGCGGCGTGCGGAGCGCGAGGTCGTCGTGGGACGCTCCCAGGAGGCCCCGGACGGTGGACACCGCGGCGGCGTAGGGAACCCAGCGGAGTGCGGACGCCCTGGCCACGGCGGTGGCTGAGGATGACATGTAGTGTCCGCGAGAGGGAGTATGGGAGGTATCCATGGAACCATGGTGGCGACTCTACCGTAGACTTTGAACATTACTATATGTATTTCTCTCGCCTGCAAAGATTGAACATCATATAAAGTTGTCACATGAGATGTTTGACGGTGTGGCTTCCACTCTTTTTTCTTGCCAATGGAGTCAATAGGCCTCTCCCACTCGGTTTGTTCCTCTTGTGTCGCTCGCAAGCGAGAAAATAGAAAAAAACAAGCAATATTCACAGCATTGTGGCAAATAATATGGAAAGTGCTTTTGGCTCCCGAGCTCCAGTACTCCGTCCATTAAAAAAATTCGAAAATCATATTTGCGAGTTTCAAAAAATTCTGAAAAAAAATCGGGTGAAGCGAATGGTGTATCCCAGCGGAATTTCAATTAGAAATACTTTATATTTTGAGCTACACAAGAATTAGAAAATCTGATAAAACTTAAAGATTTGAACAAATAGTGAAAGTATAAAATTTGAACATGAGAAAGTAAAAAATGAAACAAAGATACATCATGTGCCAACTAGTAGGAAAGTGAGCTCGTTAGCTAAGTAGGATCATGAGATTAAACTATGTGTTTTGGAATGATGTGTTGCAACATTCAATATTATTTTAGATAATTACTTGACAAAATTGAAATAAAGGATGACAAAAAAAGTTTACTTCTAGAATGCTAGGATCGTCAATGTCACCATTCTCATCAATTAATATAGTTTTTCCTCATATGCTTGTAAAGTTTTTCCATCTTTCTTGTTGCTCTCTAACTTTAAGATTAAGTTTTCTTTCCTTGATGTTCTCAGTTGATCTGCTGCTAGATTTTATTGGTAATATGGAACACCTTGCTCTCTTGTCCTCTTCCTTCCTTGTTGTTGAACATGTCCTTCAAAATTTTCATTGGACTGTTCATTTTCTTCTCGTTCATTTGTTCATGTTTACCTCAACATCTTATTGCACTTGTTCGTGCTCTTCCACCTTCCGCTGTTGCAATATCTTCTTTCTATTTTGAGTTGTTCCTCCCAGCGTGGTATGGATCTCTACAACATCCAAAGTGCATCTTCACACCATGTTTGCTTAATTTAGTGCCATCTGCTTTTTTTTCCAGTAGTTTTCCTTCTACACCTATTTTGCCTTCCAACTTTATTCTCATAAAATGGTGTCCAAATATCAGGGCCATTGGTCCATGTCCATTCAGACCTATCTCTAACAGGATATTTGTTGCACTTGCATGTTAGAACGTAAGATTGCAAATTATAGTATCTAGTGACCATCAACTCTGGCTTGATCGTCTCATGTCTCAAACAAGAAATTCCAGTAAGTTTCCACCACCTACAAGTGGATGACTTCATATTCAGCTAAACAATATAAGTTGGTTCCTTTGAAAGCACCTCAAACACACCCATGCCTTGGGCATGTGGAGGTGTGGGGAATTGTTTTGTAGAATATATTGCATATTTCAACTCATTTGTCACTTTATTCTCTCAACTTATCAAAAAAAATGTTCATAATGATGCACTTGATATGTTCAAATATTGACCTAATGCATACTTTCCGAGCCTAAAGAAGTATCCTAGTTCAAGAAAAGTAATGCATACATACACAAAACAATTGAAGAATAATTTTTAAATACATAATCACAAGCTAGCTTTTACTTGTTCCATACTTCACATGCATTGTTCAATAGAGGGTCAAACTTGCTAAACTTACTGGAAACAAAATCCTTGCACCAAGTGTTTGGAGGGATTTTCTCCAAGAAGACATGTGCATCAAGACAACTAATCTTGAGCTGTCACAACAGTGGAACATGGGGTTCCCTTGATACTGTCAAAGCGGGTCCACCACCTGGGCCCACCAAGAAGATGGACAAGGCAAGGAGTCAAGACAGGCAGATGGGTCAGCCCATCTGTCCCCAAGGAAACCCGTCAAGTTCGACATCGACAAACCACGGCTAAGGACCAGGTGGCCTTCCGGGGTCACCTACTACCCGGCGAACAAGGCGGGGTACCCGCGGGTTCAGGCGCCCGGCAGGAGGCCAGGCGCACACCCGGGTTCTCCCTCCGTACAGCGAAGAGGATACGCATGCCAGCTCGTGCGGAAAGCTTGTAGAAGACTTGGGCGCCAAGACGAAGGACGCGCCCCCAGTGACGTCGCCATGGGCATGGTCGGTGGGGCTGTCAGGCTTTGCCCGCCCCGCTTTCCCAAAGGTGTACGACCACGCCCAACCACCCGAGATACTTGGACGAGAGGAGGCCACGTCGCCTCCATTAGACCACCGAGGGGTTTTCCCGCCTAAAACCCCTCATGCTCCTCGCGTGCTCGTGTGGTATCCCCTTAGCCTCTAAAAGGAGGACCAAGGCACCGGGGGGAAGAGAGATGGGAAGCTACTCCAGAGCAAGACTAGACTAGGGCTGGGAAGGTAGAGGAGGAAGGTGATCTCCTCAAGGCCAGGATCTGTCCTTCGTCTACCTCCGGCCAAAACCTTCTGGGTACTCTATCCGAAGGTCTCCTTGTAAAGATCCACCATGAAGAACTCATCAATCTAGACATGCGGGAGTAGGGCTGTTAGCCTCGGAGCGGCCTGAACCTGGATAGCTCCTTTGTAACACCCCAAAAATCTAAACCTAATTTTAGTGGTGTTTTATGACACCTGAAAAACTTTTTCTCTTTTCTTAAGTGTTTCTTCAAATATTTTGAGGATGATTTGACTTGAAAATTGCTCCCTTAAGAATTTCCCAGTGATCCACGAACCACTCCATCACCCGTGATAATTTTGATGCTTAGGTTTTCCCTCGAAAACCCTAGCCCTAATTATCGAGTCTTTTAAACCCTTTTCTCCACCTACCAAAGGAAAGCCTGTTTCTATAGCTTGAAAAATTCCACTAAAAATACCATAGGACTCCCATATTCATATAAAGACAATCCATGCAAAAATATTGCATACTTCAATGCAATATTTCCAATTTGGGCACTATTTTCCAAATGCCATTTCTGATCCAGAAATGTTTGAGTCAAGCTATGCATCTCCATAAATTCTGATAAATTCAGGGGATGAATATTTTTACATTCCCTACACTTCATCTTTTGGAGCCAAACCCATTTGAGCAACTTTTGAGCTAGCTCCTTTGTAAGCCCAAATTGGTACCATTTTGGTATCGACAAGCAAAACCAACCCTAGATAAGTCCAATGGCAGTGAAACTTGAACACATTGTCCACTTTGTGCCTAGACACACCTAACCAGGAGATCAACCAATGATTAAGTAGGGAAGGCCATTTGGACATGAACATGCCATTATGCCACTTTGTTGACACATTACCAAAACCCATTTTCTTGATGTCCATTTGAGCTCAAACTTCTTGGACACACTCCTTGTACCAAATAAACCCAGTGGTGAATTTTTGGGATTTTTCTGAACAGTGGAAAAACCCTGTATTTTCATCGGGCACCTTATGTGCATTGAGTTTTCTGAAAATGTCGCACTGCAAAGTGTTGAATTCTTGAGTGTTTCTTGCTTGGGTGTTTTGGCCTTGCGGTTAGTGTCGTGGGTTTGTCACGTCAGGTGTCATAGATGACTTCGTAGGTGTGGGATTACGCGAGTCAAGCATCTCCGAGCTTGGGATCGCAGGAACAAAGATCAACACAGATTTACCCAGGTTCGGCCCCCTCAATGTGAGGTAAAAGACCTACTTCCTGCCTACCCTAGATTGGTATTGATATGATAATCGAGGTGTTACAATGGAGGCGATCCGATCTGGTACTCGCCGTATGAGCTAGGGTTTAGGGCTTGATAGCTTGACCCGCTCTAAGTCCTGCGAGTCCTCTTTATATACACAGAGGCTCGCTAGGTTACAAAAGGAAACTTCCCCCATAAGGAATATCCACAGAGGCCTACTCGGAGACTACTTGGTCTTCACGTCCTCCGGGATATGTCTTCTAGATCTTTCCCCTTATGGCGGTTCAATATTGGGCTTGCTCCCAAGTGGGCCTTTGTCCGTGCGAGTAAGTAAGTC
The DNA here is from genome assembly GCA_947311845.1 of Poa pratensis. Taxonomy (NCBI): domain Eukaryota; kingdom Viridiplantae; phylum Streptophyta; class Magnoliopsida; order Poales; family Poaceae; genus Poa; species Poa pratensis. The sequence continues at coordinate 28,327,583 of CAMZMU010000077.1, forward strand.
GCACTGGGCCGCGGGTTAATCCAGAAAGTATTCCCCCGACATTAGCCCCCAAGTTTAGCTTGGATTTCGAGTGAAGGCTTTCGTCTTAACAAACCCCTGAGCCGCACATGAATTATCCCAGCTGAACTCCAATTTTCTTATTTCCAATCTGCGGCTTATAATCTTCTTGGCGGCTCAAGAACGCGACTTAACCTGCCTTGACGGTTGATTTTCAGATCTAAACGTCTTCCGCGTCTGGGTTATTTATCTTGGCTCATCGTTTTTCCCAGCGTTCTGCATCACGCATCCGCTGCTCCTTTCCGCCGCCTCCAATCTCGCTTCTCGTACTCACAATCCTTCGGTGGAGATCTCCATCAATCTGAGAAAAATGTCTCGCCGCAAGTGCAACTGGGAAGGCTCGTGGGTCGACGAAGATTTCCTGGAATCCCTATCTGCACGGGGCCTTCTTCCGCCAAAAGATCAATGCGAATGGCGGGCGGCTGGTGAGGAGGTAATCCCAACCCTCAACCAGGAGAAGTAGTGATTTGCGGAGCATGTTGAGCGCGGGTTCAAGCCCCCGGGCTCTCTCTTCTTCCGCTCCTTGATGCAGCGGTTGGTCTCCGCTTCCATGATATTGGCCCTAATTCGATGTTGCAAGTGAGCAACTTCCACGTCCTCTGCGAAGATTATCTGGGTATCCCGCCTTCAATAGATTTCTGGCTTGCTCTTTTCAATTGCAATAGTCAAAGGGAAACCACAGATGGTCCTTTTCTCCAATGCGGCGCCATTTCCTTCCAACGCCGTAGGGGTAGTATCTTCCCAAAACTAACTCTTGCCAAGAAAATCAAGGATGGCAAAGGACATTCTTCTATTGTAAAAACACTTCTCCTGAGGGTGAAATTCCTCTTCCTCTTTGGTCTCCTCTTCCCTTCGAGGCTACCGATGCTTGTCTTCTAAACCTGATCCTTCTTCGTTGCCCTTTATCGAATCCCTTCTAGACAAGGTGAGAGCGCTGACACTCCATGGTCTCACTGGATTAGATCTCATATCTTGCTGGACTAAGTGGCGATTCAGCCTGTGAGTCGCCGCTCGCGCTTATGGTGGATTTCACTTGTCATGCAAACGACGTCGATCGTACTTGCCCTGAAGATTGGGACAAAGGGGAGTGGATAAATTTCATTCGCCGAGTGACGGACGAGGATATCGACTCGTATGATAACGTCGGACTTGCTCCCTTCTGGGCTGAGCACAAGCCTTTTGTGGTAATGTTTACTTGTCACCTGTTTCCTCGAAAATTCCTTCTCCAAAATTAATTATTTCTGACCTGAGCTCCTTTTCAGATCGATCCCTATTTCTGGGTTCTTCCTCAGAGGACGTCGACTTGAACCAAGGAACCGCGGCTGAGTCGTCAAAGCAAGCCGCAGCCTTTGGCGAAGATACAGTTATGCACGAGGGTAGTGCTTCTGAAGAGGAACAACAAATGGCCGACGCTCTTCTGTCCTCGACTCCAAATACACCTTTCTGGAACTTCCTGAGGTGCCTCGCAGGTCCTCGAAGCGTATTTTATGCCAGAGCTCAGAAGACCCCGCGCAGCCTGAGAAACCGCAAAGCCTTGGCGTACTGGTAGAAACAAGAACTGCCAAATCTTTAAAACTTGCTGATCCCAACAAGGCTACTTTTCTTCCGAGGCTGTTGCAAAGGATTGCTTCTCAATAAGCTCGGGTAATTGTTTGCGACTCTCTCCTTTTCTTTTTGTTGCGTATTTTTGGCAAGGAATTGCTGATCACCACTTCTTTTCATACTCTGTAGGTTCAGATTTGCAAGGTTTATCTTCTCCTTCCTCTGGTTGCCTGATGAAGAGTATCCGTGTCGCCTCTGGGTATGGTTCGCCTTCTTTTCAATGTTGCGGCTCTGCTAGGTCAGCTTATTAACCCATCAATGTTTTGCAGGGCCATGTCTGAAGAGGATACCAAGTCTAATTCCCATCCCACTTCTTCTCAGCAGCTATGAGCGAGGATGATGCTGCTGATGAAAACGTGGGAAACAGTAATGGTGCGACTCATCCAAGGCCCTCCCTGGAGGAAGGTATTGCAGATGCGGCTCCTGCCGCGACTCCAGTCGCAGCTCCATCCACAACTCCTGCTGCTGGTAGGGTATCTACTGAAAATAGAATTCCAGCTCCAGGAAATAGTTCCAAGTCAATGCAGATGCCATAATTGCTGCTGGAGACAAGCATGCTGCTCTGCTGCGCGGCTTAGTTGAGCAATTTTCTTCAAGTCGCCAGGTACATATACCGTAGCCCCCAAGGATCAAAACCTTGTGTCATCGCACGGGGTGTTGATTCTTTTCCTGGCTTCAAATCTCGAGCCCCCAAATTCCTGGATAATTTACCATGCGTTTTGCTCTGTTTTTTTCAGCGTGAACTGTCCTTGCTTGATGCTTCTGGCTCAATAAAGGGTAAAGGCATTTCCATAGACCATCCTGAAATGATGCAGTCTCCCTGGAGCAGCATAATGAGGTCATTAGGGACCAAGATCAGGAAATAAAATCTCTCAAAGGTCAACTCGACTCCTGTGAAGAGCAATTTAAAGAACTTGAAGCCGATATGCAGCAGCGACTCATGGAGAAAGACGAGTCATTAGATCTTTGCGAGAAGGGCTGACTCTTAAATCTGAATTGATTGATCGCCTGAAGGGAGACCACGCAAAGGAACTCGCCGCGCGAGATGAAAAATATAACTCGCTGCTCAAAGCCTTTGAGGGTTTTGGCTCCATGGTCAAATCAGCCGTCCTGCAGCTTGCTGGTTGGTCTTTTATTCCTTTAATCATACATATTTTGGGTAACCAACGTTAGTCTCTGACTTGTTTCTTGCCTTTTCTTTCTTGACATAGGACCTGAGGCCCCAGTGTCCCGCTCCAACTTGAAGGATCAACTGGTATATCTGTCTGACTTCAGCCAGCGCTTCTTAAAGGTTACCAAGGAAGTTATGACGGTAATCTCTCCTGCGACTGATGGCCCAACATCTTGCGAGTATTGGATAAATAAACTGCTCAAGGCTCCACATTATGTCTCTGATTGGAAACGATCCTCTGCTCGCGCCGGAGCCGCGCATGTCTTGACATTGCTCGAGCATATTATCCAGAGATAGATGTTGGCAAGGTTGCTCGCCACGGCCTGGCGATGAGCGCGGATGATACTGAACTGCCAATAAGCGAGTACTTCGATATCTGGAAAGGGATGCGCGGATATGCCACAAAATTTGTTGATAACTTAGACTTGGGCACTTATCTCGATAAATTCAATCTTGATGGGAGCAAGGTGTCAAAGGAAAAGTCCTCAGGAGCTGAGTCATCTCGGGCTGCCACTCCAGCAACAGTATCTGGTGGCCCTTCTGCCTCGTCTGGCGGCGCCCTGATTATTAGGACACCTGCGACTGCAACTGCGAGACAAGCCGCGCCAATTCCCACTCCTGTAGCTCGGAAGAGAAAAATAAATAATGTGGGACATGCCCGTTAGTCTGTAAGACATTCATGTATTATAAACAGTATTTTGTGACCTATAAGCAGGTTCTTTTCTTGATAATTCCATTAAGTAGACGCTCGCGCGGCTCAGTATTTCCTAGGAACATGTGTGTTCAGGGTCGAGAGCGGCCATGATAGGCAATCAAGCTCGATTGACGCCACACCCCAGTACTTTGGCCGCATAATGCAAGACGCTTCTAGCTTAAGGATTGCCACTAGTTTGGCAAAATTTGAGGTGCGATTGGTACTCGCGATGCTCGTAAGGAGCCCTCAAGGGTCAGTGATATATGAAATTCAAAAGACTCAGCGACTCAATGATAGTTGAGGCGAAACGACAAACCCTTGAATGTCAAGGGTGCCGGCTTTATTTCATAATCACTCGATGTTTTACAGGGTGTTACAGGATGATGCAGGCCCTTTAATGCGGGTTTTCTATTCCCCGCAGGCCATGCATACTTGATACTCATCGCACTTAGTTGCGAATTAATACTCCTAACGGAGTGGGTTGAACACCTGATTGGTTCAATTTTGAGTCGCTAAAAGCGACTCGGGTCGAGCATGATAGCTCCGATGTATGTCTCATGTTGAAGCAGAGAGCAATTTGTTAGGCGATTAGCCGCACTGAGCTGCGACTTATGTTGAGTTGAGTTTGCTTTGTAAGGACTCACGATAACTGAGCCCCTTTGGCTGGGGTTGTTGATCGAGGCTGGGTCTATGCACATGCGCCATCTCTTGTCTTTTTGTATCAAGCGACCTCTGGGGCATTATCTTGCTGATGCGCGACTTCTCGGTGGGTATTTACCATCCGGTGGCTGCATCCTGTTGGCCGCTTCCGCGGTACCTCCAACGCGACTCGTTTTGAGCTGCGATTACCGATCTGCGACTGATACCATGTGAGGAGTTGGCGATACAAGCTTCTTCTGCGAGTACTGAGCCTGCGTTCTCGCATTCTAACGCTCTCTGCCTGTCTCCATATATTGTAATAACACCGTTTGGTCCTGGTATCTTTAACTGTAGGTAGACGTAGCAGGGGCGAGCGGTAAATTTGACATAGGCTTCTCTTCCAAAGATCGCATGATATGAGCTTTTGACTGCTACAACCTCAAAGTCTAGGAGCTCTGTGCGGAAGTTCCGCTCTGTTCCAAAGCTAACTTCAAGTGTTATCTTTCCGATTGGTCGCGTAACAGCTCCTGGGATTATGCCTTGAATTTCTTTCCTGGATGGTCGCAGCCTCGTCTCGGGTATATTCATTCTTCGGAGCGTGTCTTGATATAGGATGTTTACTCTTCCTCCTCCGTCCATTAGGACCTTACTTAACTTGTATCCCGCGACTTCAGGCGTGACCACAGAGCTGGCTGTCCTGGATCTCTTACTTCTGGGGGGTGATCGCCGCGACTCCAAATAACCGATTGCTCTGTCCAGCGACGATACCTTTCTGGCGTTGAAATCTGACCGCTCTTCCGGCTTCCATCCGTTGTTTGTACTTCCACTGTATGAAACTGTCCTATGTTTCTTCTAGGTAAAACGTCAGGCCCTTGACGAGAGCTAGATTTATTCTTGTGCTGCATCGATGCTGCGAGCCGTATCTGGCGTGTCGCCTTCTTTCCACCTCCGGTAATAATGACATTGCGCCTTTGTGTGACCCGCTGGCCTGCCATCTCTCCTGCGATGTAAGTCGCAAGGCACGTCGAAGATCCCCTTGCAGTTATTAGGGAGTAAGGCCTTATCACTCCTTGCTCCTGCATCTGGTGTGCGCGATGTTCATTTCGCGACTTGCAATTTCCCTGTTGGGTTCTGTGATAAGCCGCCTGTCCCTTTATCTGTCTTTGCGTACTTGTCAGCTGTTGCCAAAAGCTGGTCGAAACTATCAATCTTGTGCTCAGCGCGACTTAATTTGTGCACCAACGGCTCAAATCTACAGTTCTTTCTCATAGCTTGTATTGCAGCTTGTACTGTTAAGTTTTTGGCGGAGCCAAGGATCTCCGCGATTCTCTTGATCCAGTCGCCGCTTGATTCGTCCTCTTTTTGAATGCATTGTCTAAGGTTTTTCATGTCTTCTGTTTGGAATCTGGATGAACTTGTCCTTCAAGTCTTCCCATGTGCTTATTGATTTTGATGGCAGCCTTAACAGCCAATCCCTAGCTTCTCCCTGTATTGCCAAGTGGAAGTATTTCGCACGTATTTCTTGAGTCACATCAGCCCCTGTCATGCTTGCCTCGTAATCTTCTATCCATAAGGCAGGGTCTTGGTCACTGCGATAGGTGGTGACTCGCTGCGACTCGTCGAAGTTCGGGGGGAAACGAGTGAGCCGTATTTCCTCTCCAAAACATGCTGGTCCTTTCAATAATGAATAGGAGTTTACTGGCGCTGAATCTTCATCTGAATCAGTTTCAATCTGGGATGGCTGAGTCGCTCCGGACGTCCGTGACTCGCCTTCTATCTTCTTTTCTTTTTCCAATGATACCTGCAAACCTGCTAGCTGGTTGACCACTTCTTCGACGCTGCACTTTCTCCTCCCCATGATACCTCGTTTTGCGGCTCATTGGGCGTGACTCCATACATATTTGCTTGTTGTAAAGCAGCGGTTTGCAGTAGGTCGATCGCATAGCGAGCTTCCTTATCAGCTCGTGTGTCTCCAACCGGTGCTATCTTTGACAATATCCCTATCGCGGCGTGCACGTTGCTCTCTGGGTCGCCGTGGAACTGTGATTTCATCTCTCCTCTGTCCATCTTGATCTGATGTTTTTGCTGCCAACGACGGAGTCGCCACTCTTCTTCTTGGAGTTTCTTGCGCTCAGATGTCGTCTTGGTTCGACCGCCTGGTGCTTCGGCTGGCAGCGACGGAGTCGTCGACCTTCTTCTTGGAGTTTTTCGCGCTCAGCCGCGAGTCTTTGTGCCTCTTCACAGAGTTCCGTCCTGATAGCTTCAATCTCTTCAATCTTGAGGTCTCCTTCCTGATTTGGTAGAGATCCCCAAACAGGTCTTGACGGGACGGGGATGGGCAGTCTTGCCGTAGCTTGTTGTAGCTCCTCCAACACGCGGACCCTGACCGGCCGCAGTTCCTTCACCGATTCGCTTCCTTGAGTCGCATCTATAGATCTGCGACTGACGGATCCGACGAAAACTTTTACTGATCCGATGGGAACATGTATCCGAACTCGATGCGATCTGCCTCGGGTCCCCACTCTGAGTCGTCGATGAAGGGGACCCCATTGATGTCTTCAACTTGGCCGATGGCGATGTCCTTGAAGCCTGATTTCGATCCTGCGCGGAACGTGACGCTTTTGACCGCAGGCCCCACGGTGGGCGCCAACTGTCGTGGGTTTGTCACGTCAGGTGTCATAGATGACTTCGTAGGTGTGGGATTACGCGAGTCAAGCATCTCCGAGCTTGGGATCGCAGGAACAAAGATCAACACAGATTTACCCAGGTTCGGCCCCCTCAATGTGAGGTAAAAGACCTACTTCCTGCCTACCCTAGATTGGTATTGATATGATAATCGAGGTGTTACAATGGAGGCGATCCGATCTGGTACTCGCCGTATGAGCTAGGGTTTAGGGCTTGATAGCTTGACCCGCTCTAAGTCCTGCGAGTCCTCTTTATATACACAGAGGCTCGCTAGGTTACAAAGGAAACTTCCCCCATAAGGAATATCCACAGAGGCCTACTCGGAGACTACTTGGTCTTCACGTCCTCCGGGATATGTCTTCTAGATCTTTCCCCTTATGGCGGTTCAATATTGGGCTTGCTCCCAAGTGGGCCTTTGTCCGTGCGAGTAAGGTAAGTCGCACTGGGCCGCGGGTTAATCCAGAAAGTATTCCCCCGACAGTTAGGAACCCAGTGGCACAATTTTTGTGTCCAAGTGACCACGGTTTGGTCCAGTGGCATGGGCATGCCGCTCCCGTCGCGCCCCGGGCGCCAGAGCAGGCATGGACGGCGTCCAGTCGCCGAGCTGTTCCTCTGGCTCCCTCCTGTTCCTTCGTTCCCGCCCAACCCAGATGAGCCGAGCTCGCCACTGCTCCCTCAGATCTGCACGGCCGATCTTATCCCCCTATTGAAAGCTTGGAAGCAGTTCGGTGCACCGAAGCACATTGGAGTGCCGCACGCCGCGTGTCTGCCCCTCCCTCGCCGCTGCTCTCGGGCTCGAGCTCAACGTGCCAAATACCGAGCTCGTCCTGCTCCACTGGCTAAGATCGCTCGCTCCTACCCTCCCCATCAATTCTTGTCCGAAGTTCAGCGCACTGGTGAGCATTCAAGCGCCGCGGAGTCGTTTGTCCGCATCCTCTCGCCCCGGCTAGATAAGCGCACCCCGAGCCCCTCGCGCGGAACCCCATCCTCCTCTCCCCCTCTAGAACCTCTCTGCTAATTTAATTGGAGGATAGACCTCGAGTTTGGTCGAATCAACCGAAAACGTCGCCGCAGTTCCTCGGAACCTCGCGAGCAACTTAGAGCGTCTTCGTCCAAGTAAATTGGTTTGGGAGGATTCCCTTGATCTCCTCTACCCCCCGGTGCCCTCGTTTCGTCAAGCAGTGGTCCGAGTCATCGGCACCATCCGCGACCGCCATTGTCGAGCCGCCAAGCTTCTGGAGCTCACGGGCGGCGCGCCCCCAGCCCTTCCTCGTACCCTGGACCCCTTCCCGGGGTGCGGTGATGTTCGCCAGGCCCGGCCCCGCCGTCTCCTGGCATTGCCGTGTGTGCAGCACCCAACGCCGGCGACCAGAGGAAGAAGAACCGTGGAAAGAAAAAGAAAAAGGGAAAGAGAAGAGAGAGTCGCCGACAGGTGGGCCCCGGCCCCACCTCTCGGGTTAAGTGGAAGCGACTTCTCAGGTTTCTGCTTTCCCCGAGGGGAAGTGTACTCTGGTGGAGTGCGCGTTCATCCCAGCCCAGCACAGCGCGCAGCAGGCCGGCAGGCCCATCAGCGTCCGAAGCGGCCCGAGCAGTTTTTTTTTCCCGCGCGGTCTGTTTTTTTTCTGGTGAGCAGCAGTTAGCTATCCGTCGCCCTGCAATATCTTTTGAACCGTAGCTCCGTTTGGAGTGATTCAAATTTGTAAATTCCTAGTTTGAAAGGATCTATCCAGTGTTGCAGGTTTTACATTTTTGTAAAGTACTTGTATACTCAGCACCCTTGTATGCGTGTATATGTGTATCCCGCGGTACCGGTAAACCGAGACCCTAAACCGGGACGTTCGTGACCCTCCAAGCCAAACGGTGTCGATCTTCGCAGGCAAGCTAACCACTTGCTATGAGCCCCTGTCTAGTTTATCTTGTTGTGTTTTGCCTGCTAGTCCATGTTGATGTTTGTTGATATGATTTCATGTGTATGCTTGCATGCCATGTTGCATTTTAAATCGTCGCATTACTTTATAGTTACTTATCTGTGCCTCTGATTGCCTGTCATCTGTAAACTGTGCGTCATGAGATATCATGACTTTGACATCTACTTTCCATAGAGTTGTGGTGTTGTGTCTGGGGGTACCACTTCCATTCCCGAGGCGATGGACTGGGGGAACCGCCACAGTCAACGGAGTGGGGAACTATACAACTGTGTGCCTCGCACTTGCGTGGCTTTTTTGCTTCTTCTTCTTCGCCGAGGTGAGGAGCGGACAAATGTCGTCTTATGATCCTCGGAGTTGGGGGCATTTGCCAAAAGAGTTATTTGCTTCTTCTCCCTCCGTCAAACGTGGTTGGCATATGCCCGCCTGGCCTGCGACGCTTGGGACATTTCCTTTCCATTTGGTTCTTTTGCCAAGATTGCTGACACCACGTCGAGGTAATCCTCGAGTGGAATGGATGCTTTCTTTCTTATGAATGTTTTTCGGTTCATTTTGGAGACTACATGCCCTACCAACTTTGGTAGTTGATATGTGATGGCGCTGGTCGGAGGTACCTCTGCCACAGTCACCCGATCGACGCCAACAAACTGTGCTAACTTTTGTATTGATCTGCGATGGCGTTGGTCGGAGGTATCTCTGCTATAGTCACCCGGTCAATACAAACAAACTATTGCTTGAAATATTATGTTGCTAATGTCTTGTGGTTTGATGTTATATTATTGATATTGTGCTTAATGTGTTGGACTAATCCTCGGTTGTTTGGACTTGTCATGATGAAACTTGATTAAATGAAACACTCCAAACAACGATAGGGTCAGTCCATGGTGCCACTAATCTGTACTTTGAAAGCAGGATCATCATCGTCTCATAGAGGACCGTGACCTAGTAGGTTGTTGAGCCCTTTTGTGCCATCCATTGGGCGCAGTGTCCGAGGGTAGAGGTCGACAGGCACGGGTTCGACTGTGATAGGGAGTCCGGAGCTAGGCATACCCAGTAGCGCCGGGGGATGTGCCGGATTTACTTGCCTGTCGTACCATGCGTATAGGGTGGTGCAGGAGAGTGTCTTAGCAAGTGGGCCGTCATGTAAGTGTATTTTGCTTAGTACGACTTTGGCGTGACAACCTGAAGTGCCGACTAAGTAAGGTGAATTTTGATAGTTGGAAATGCAACCTCTCGAGAGTGTCAACCTAGCAAGCTAGCCTCGTTCCTGGGATATGGAACAACAGTTCAGTGTCGGTCACACTGTGTGTCTTTGTTGTGTCAGGAGGTTAAACTTAAGATCTGTTTGAAAGAATTAATGAACGACCTGATTTCACTAAATAAACAAATAAGATGATGCAGGGAATGTTGCATTGAGATGTTGATGGTTACCCATGATATAGGATGGCGGTGTGATCGTTGGGAGCCTAGAGTTAGGCCGGAGCCAACATCAACCGTGCATGCCCAGAGTGGAAAGATGAGGCCAGTGGGCCTAGCAGTGATCACAAGTGCTGTTGTGTATTATTTGGTACCAACTGGTACACTCGTTAACTCGTCACAGGTAATCTCTTTGCATGATTGCCGGTGCACGATCCAACCCCATCAGGCTTGGACTCTGTACTGGTGATACCCCCGTTGCTTGCTTATGACAAGTTTGATTGTCAATGACATGCTACTTCTATGTCATGTATCTAGAGTACACTTGCCATGTTGTAGGAGTTTATTTCCAATGTTTATCTTGCTACATGATTGTTGGATTGTTTGTAGTGAATGGCGATTCTTGCTGAGTGCATACAAATGTACTCACGGGCCTTGTGTTTGTGGCCAGATTTTGGCGAGGATTCATCTTCCAACCTAGCGAGGAGATGGAGCAAGAGCGTGCTCGGATCAGTAGCCCAGCCAGATGCCTATGGAGTGGAGCCGCTCCATGCCGTTGCCTTAGTCGTCTTCCGCTGCCAGTTAAACTCTGTCCTGAGCCATGCTTGGCTTGATATTTGATCATGCCTTGATGGCCTTGTAAACCATTTGTAGCACTTCTTATGCCTGATTGTGTAATGATTTCCATGATGTTGCATTATCGTGACGTGCGGCCAGATATCTTGGGCTGGCACACGGGGCGACCGCCTCTCTGGTGATATGTGCCAGGGAGGGGTGTCACATCCTTGTGTCCCTGTGGTTGCTTGCTTCCATCGTTGAGAGGAGAGCTTGATCTGGATCACCCGCGAGAGAAGTTTCCCAGCATCCTTCACGCCCCGTGCCGAACCTAAAAGGGGGTATCCTTTACTCCCGGTGTCCGTGATCCGAGACACGACATCTGGCGCGCCAGGTAGGGGGTGCAAGCGCTGGATTCGTCTTCTTCAACCTCAAGATCAACGTCAAGTTCTACGTCAAGCTCTTCACCGAGCATGCCGTCGAAAAAAAAGGTCGACGCCACGGCTTCCAAGCCCGTCTCTCCTTCGCGCACTCAGGCCTCTGCTGAACGCCATGCCGCAGAGATGAACCAGAACGTTCCTCCGTCCCCACCACCCGCGGAGAAGGTGGTGCCGGACGGAGCAGGTGGCGACAACCAGAACGGCAGGCCTGAAGGCATGGTGGCCCCAAGGAACCCCGTCAGGACTCCTCCACCTCGTTCCGGAGGAGAGAAGAGCGTCGACACCGGCGCGGGCAAGGGTCCTAACGCTGGGGAGAAGCGTGACCACGTCTGTGCCAACGGAGACCCATGAAGCACCAATTGCAAGTCCTCTACGCATTTTCCCTCACATGCGCAAGCCCGCCATGACGCTCTTGTCGCTGCCAAGGCCCTGATGCTGTTTCCCCCGAGCACCGGTGATCCCAAGGTCTACCAAGAGTGGAGGGCCCGTGTGGAGGGACTCCTCGACTTCGCCGACGGCGGCCCTGGGCCTGATCTTGCTCGAGCTCCCACCGTCGATGACCCGAAGCTGGAGGAGACAAGACGCGCGAGCCGCGGGACTAGCCCCGTGGTGAACGCCAAGGCGAGATGGTACCTTCGCGCACCACTCCATCGATGGCAGACTGGCTGAACCGCGACCACGGCAAGGTCATTTCTGTCAGATCATCCACCACGCACGACCAAGATCTTCGCAACGACCTCAACAATCGTCAGACCGAGGATATGCGCACTCACATCGAGCATCGTCGAGAACGTCACCGCTGGGAGGACCGGGATGACCACATCGCCGAGGGCTTTCACGCCCTCGCCCCCGAGTTTCGCCATGTTACCTGGCCCAAGAAGTTCAATATCGACGTTCTCCGCTACGACGGCACCACGAACCCCCGGGACTTCCTGCAGCTCTACTCCCTTGCTGCAGCGGTCGCCGGGGCCGACGAAGTCATGATGACCAGCTGGTTCCCGCTGGCCCTGAAGGGAGATGACCAGACTTGGCTTCTCAACCTTCCCAAGTGCTCCATCCGCTCCTGGCGGACACTGAAGGAACAATTCCTGGGGGCTTTCCAAGGCGGGTACGAGCGCTCGGGGGCTCCCAGTGACCTCCGCGACTTCAAGCAGCTTCCGGGTGAAACTCTCTGTAAGTTCATTCAGCGCTTCACCCAGAAGATTAACACGATACCATGTATCAAGGAGGAGTTGGTGATCTCATGCTTCCACGCCAACGTCCGCGACACCCGGATGCGCGAGAAGCTGAGCACCCGTCGCATCGAGTCTACCCGTAAGCTCTGGGAGCTTGCAGGACTCTGGACCCGACAAGCGCGTCTTCGTCACCGAGCCCCTTCCCAAGAAGGTCAAGCCTGCTTCGAGCTCCAAGGGGGAGGAAGACCCATGGTGCCACATCCACCCTGGCGGCAACCACTTGCTCAAAGACGGCCGCCAGATCAAGAACCTCGCCATACGAGAGCAGCGCCGGGCCGACGGGGTCAGCTCGGATGGCTGCTACAACTGTGGCATCGTCGGGCACATCGCTCGTGACTGTCCCACGGGTCACCAAGGCAGAGGCGGCCACGGGTGGGGTCACGGCGGTGGCCGTGGGAGCCGAGGAGGAGGACGCGGCGGCCAAGACGGTCGCGGACAGAACAACCGAGAAGCCGTCCACAACAACAACGGGGAAGTTTCGGCTCCCCAAGGTGGCAACAACGGGAAGTTCCAGGAAGTCACTGGAGTTGTCGGGTGAATTCACGGGGGAGCTTATCTGCCTCCCTCCAACGGCGCGTGCAAGAGGCTCGCCGGGAGCTAAACGCGGTCGCTTCTGCTCTGCCAAAGCCCCTGGAATGGCCTGGACAAGTCATCACCTTTGACCTAGAAGATCACCCTCCAACGTTGCCGGGGTAGGGACCCTGCCCTGATCGTGTCGCCCATCATCCACGACTACAAGGTCACCAAGATGCTGGTCGACGGAGGCTCCAGCCTCAACCTGCCAACGGCGAAGTCCTGGCAATTCTACAAATCCCCCTTTCCCGCCTGCAAGACACCGACATGTTCCAAGGCGTGAACGGGAGCATCACACGGCCGCTGGGGAAGATCACTCTCCCGGTCACTTTCGGTGACCCCGAGAACTTCCGCACCGAGGACATCATCTTCGACATCGCAGACATGCCACTCCCGTACAACGGAATACTTGGCCGGCCTGCTCTGGCCAAGTTCATGGCCGTCTCCCACTTCGCCTACAACATGATGAAGATCCCCGCGGCCTGGAGGGTAATCATGGTTAAGAGTGACGTCGACGACGCCATCTTTTGTGTTCACAAGTTGAACTAGATGGTGGCGGTGACCTCGGACGTTCCTCAAGATGTACAGGAAGCTGATGTCGGTGCATTCTCCGGGGGCGGAAGGAACCCCGGGGGCTCGGCATCAACTTCCCCCAAGAAGAAGGCGCCATTTCATGGAGACCCGCAGATGACCAAGAAGGTGGCGCTGACCGATGACGGGAGCCGCTCCATCACCATCGGCGCTCGCCTCACTGACAAATAGGAAGGCGCGCTCGTCGCCTTCCTTCGGGAAAATTCTGATGTCTTCGCTTGGGAGGCATCAGGTTAACCCGGCGTACCAAGGAAGGTGATCGAGCACAAACTGGCGATAAGCACGGACGCCCGCCCCGTGAAGCAAGTTCTGCGAAAGCAGAGCAAGGGGAAACTGGAGTTCATTATGGCCGAGATCGACAAGTTGCTAGAAGTTGGCGTCATCCGGGCGGTTCCTCACCCGACTTGGGTGGCCAACCCCATGAGGGTGCCTAAACCTATGACCTTCAAGTTGCAGCTCTGCATCGACTTCACCGACTTAAACAAGGCCTGCCCCAAGGATCCTTTTTCGTTGCCGCAGATCGACCTCATCGTGAACTCCACGGCCGGATGCGAGCTTCTATGCTTCCTGGATGCCTTCTCGGGTACCACCAGATCATGATGGCGGTGGAGGATCAGGAGAAGACGGCCCTTCATCACTCCTAAGGGTTGCTACTACTACACCAGATGCGTTTTGGCCTCCGGAACGCCGGCGCAACCTTCTAGCGCGCCATGCAAGCATGCATTGGGCCTCAACTGGGCCACAACGTTGAAGCGTACATCAATGACATCGTGGTCAAGACCCGGTACAAGGACTCCCTCATCCAAGATCTGCACGAGACCTTCGACAACCTTCGTCGGGTCAACTTCAAGCTCAAGCCAGACTAGTGCGTGTTTGGGGTCCCGTTGGCAAGCTACTTGTTTCTTAATCCCATCGGGGGATTGAGGCCAATCCTAACAAGATCAAGGCCATCGAGCGCATGGAGGCGCCAAGGCGAGTCAAGGACGTACATCGCTCAACGGATGCATCACTGCATCGGGCGCTTTCATCTTGAGGCTTGGAGAACGAGGCTCTGCCCTTCTTCAAGTGCTCAAGAAGTCGGGTCTCGTGGAGTGGACCCGGAGGCTGAAGAGGCTCTTCAGTCTCTCAGTGCTACCTTGCCTCACCACCCATCCTCGTGCACCAACAGAGAAGGAGCCCCTGCTCTATACATCGCTGCCACCCAACCAGGTGATCAGTGCTGTGCTTGTAGTAGAGCGTGATGCTCCTACAAAGAAGTCAAGCAAGACCAAGGGAAGGCAAACCTGGTAACATCCTCCCGGGGCAACAAAGCAAGAAGAAGCGGCAGACGGGTGACCAAGGATCTGAAGATCCTGACCCGACGTGCCCCCTGGCGCCACCAGGGGCTTCACTGAAGAAGCATCGCTGGGCTACCTCTTACCCACCTGAAGCTGAATGTCCGGAGGAAAGCCGAGCCGTCGAGGACTCGGTGACCTGCAAGATAGAGCACCTAGTCTACTATCAGTTCGATGATGCGCGACGCCCGGGAGCGGTACCCATGATGCAGAAGCTGTTACTGGCAATCCTCATCGCCTCTCGCAAGATGAGGCCCTACTTTGAAAGCCACCCTATCACCGTGGTCTCCAAGTTATCCCTTGAGAAGCCATTGGACAACCCACTTGCTACCGGACCATCTCCTGGTGGGCCATGGAGCTTCAGGGTTCGGCCTTAATGTTCGAGCATACGATCAACATCAAGAGTCAGGCGCTAGCTGACTTCATGGCGGAGTGGACCGAGAAGCGTTTGACGACCCGGTGGAGGTAATCCAGCCTTCCCGTGAAAGAAGACCCCGATGCTGGACCATGAACTTCGACGGCTCCTACACCAAGGGCCAGGGAGGCGCTGGAGTCGTCTTGATCTCACCTATGGGAGACGTCTGAAATACGTCGTCCAGATGCACAAACAAGGAGAATATCTCGAACAACACGATGAAGTACGAAGGCCTGCTGCGGGACTTCGCGCTGCAATCGGCCTCGGCATCAGCAAACTCATCGTCAAGGGTGACTCTCAGCTAGTCATCAAACAAGTGAACAAGGAGTACGCCTGCCCTCAGATGGCACCGTACATCGAAGAGGTATGGAAGCTCCAGCGGCGCTTCGACAGCTTCCGGGCCGTGTACGTCCCACGGGAAGAGAACTCGTCTTTGGACGAGCTGCCACAATGGGCCTCCAAGCAAGAACCAGTGCCTCCCATGGTTTACATTGAGGTGCTCCGGCAACCCTCTGTTTCTCCCGAGAGGCTCAAGGCAAGGTCTACATCGACACTGGGGGCTGGCGACCCCTCTACATCGACAACCCGGGTAGCCAGCCCAGGAGACGCGCAAGACCCAGCAGCACTAAACCAAGGGAAGCTATGCTTCTTCTCGACCAGATGGTGCTACCGGTGGAAAGGACCCACCCACCCTGGGCCCTGGACATCGTCAAGTACATGACGGAGCATGCCCTTCCGAAGGATGATCACGATGCCGAGCGGGTGGCTCGTCAAACTAAGCTCTACGTCATGATCGACGGCGAGCTCTACCGGCGGCATGACAATAGAGTCAAAGTCCGTTGCATACCGCGAGAACAGGGCCAAGTGCTCCTCAAGAACATCCACGAGGGCACATGCTCAAGTCACGTGGCATCAAGATCGTTGGCGGGGAGGTCTTTCGTCAAGGATTCTACTGGCCAACAGTCCTTCATGATGCCGAGCAATTGGTCATGACCTGCGAAGCCTGTCAGTACTATGCGAAGAACATACATCAGCCAGCACAAGTCCTATAACACATACCAATCTCCTAGCCATTCGCGGTCTGGGGAATGGACATTATAGGCAAGGTGCCGAAATCTGTCGGAGGACACGAATACCTCTTCGTGGCTATTGACAAGTTCACAAAGTGGGTGGAAGTGATGCCAGTACCACGCCAAATGGCCCAGGCCGCCATCAAGTTCATCGAGGGAATTGTCTATCGCTTCGGAGTACCTAACAGAATCATCACGGACAACGGCACTCAGTTCACAAGTCGAGCCTTTCTCAACTTCTGCGAAGAACTGGGCATCAAGGTGTGTTTTGCCTCGGTGTCCTATCCAAGATGCAGCGGACAAGTAGAGCGAGCCAATGTGGAGGTCCTGAAGGGTTTGAAGACCAATGCCTTTGACAAATTGGAAGACAAGGGGAAGAATGGATAGATCATCTACCAAGTGTACTATGGTCTCTCAGAACAACACCAAGCCGAGCAACTGGAGAAACACCCTTCTTCCTTGTCTATGGAGCTGAAGCTATCCTGCCAATAGAACTAAGGCACGGATCTACCCGGGTACTCGTCTATGATGAAGACACCCAAGTTGAACGGATGATTGATGACATAAACTTCCAGGAGGAGATTCGGTGTCGAGCTTCTTTATGATCTGCTCGATACCAGCAAGGGCTCCATCGCTATCGCAGTCGCTATGTCCGTTCACGGGAACTGCAACCCGGGGACCTGGTACTCTGCAAGAAGCAAAAACTCGATGGCATGAACAAGATGTCATCCAAGTGGGAAGGACCCTATCGGGTGACTCATACCCTGAGACCTGGAGCAGTCTATCTGGAGGATGAGAAAGGCAGGCCGGAGGGCAACGCCTGGAATATCGAAAATCTCCGCAAGTTCTACCCTAATTACGAACATGAATCGCCAAACGTCGAATCCGCTAAGCATGCCTAAGGGGTTAGTGTTCTGTAATAGGATGTAAGAATCATCGCCAAGAAATAAAAGATAAGTGTTTCAATTCGTGAGCCTCAATTCAAGTCGTGAAGTGTATTATCCGTAACAACCCCAAGCAGGGGGCTGATATAGTGCCGGTGGCTGACGGGTCGAGCGTGAGTGGCCTATCGGTAGGCACTGCCACCCGATCGTGCCGTACTGGCGCGGAGAGAAGTGAACATGCAGTGATGTGTTTTAAAGAACCTAAACACAGAGATGCACATTCAACTTTGCTTGCGGGTTGCTTCGGTATGAAACACTATCACGACTCGGAGGGAGGGTCCATTCTTTTCCTACTAAAAGTTTTCTATGTGTAGCGCCTTTCCTGGGACAGGAGCTGACGATGGAAAACGGCTAAGGATCTGGATACCCGAGAGGGACAGGACGGATCGAGGACATAGCAAAAATCAGCTAAGTCCTTGCATCTGCATCCTGCACTTAGGCATAACATCTCGCTCGGAGTCAATATACCATCAACCTGCGCATGCTTGATAGTTGATGAGAGCCTTTGCGGGGCTAATGCGTCCACCCCGGCGAACGGTCTGTTTCCCTCTGGCCTAGTACCCGAGGACAGTGGAGTGGGCTCCGGAAGGTATAGTGCTCTTAGGAGTACTACTACTGTGTCAGCATCTTACCAGCGAATTTGGGGTGCACGCAGTCAGAGTACTTGGCACCTAAGAGATCTCTGAAAACTTGACGGCGCGTTAGTGCAATGGGAGATTTGGGAAATGACCCCGGGAGTTGAGGCATAGGTTGCATTCATCTGAATTTAAGTTCTGATTTACATTCAGTTCAGCAACCTCCCAAGTACATATCAGCCTATGCTACTAAGGCCAGCTAGAACTCCTAGCTGTGTAGTCTTGTTTGTTTTTATTGCCTGCCGGGTGAACTCTTGATTCCCGGGGACGCCTGGGAAGAAGGAAAACACGCGCGCAGGATCTTAGGGATCCCACGGGCGGCGGAACTTTTCGGCAAACCCTAGCACGTGCTGGCTGCATACGGAATACATGTGGTCCATGAACTTGTCCATGGCGTCTTCTTCATCCTGCACCAGAAGAGGGCAAATCAAACCGCGAGACTTCCCGAGATCATTTCGCCCAGAATAAGGAGGCTCACCTGGAAGACTTTGTCAAGGTCGTCAAGGAGGCGAAGCAATCTTGGGTTGCCCACCGTCTCCTCCCACATCTTCCTATTGATGACATCATTCGCGTCGCCAACGCCACCGCTACCTCCATGGCGGCAGGGCCAGCTATGTTCCCTACCGCTGGGAAAACCAAGGAAGGGCGAGGTCGAGATGTGACTTCTTCTTCTTCAACTGCTCGGGCCCCAGCTTCCCTGGGTGCCTCCGCCGCGCCCTGAAGGCAGACGTCACCGTCGACACATCAGACAAGGACATCTCCCTCCTCACCGGACATTGCACTGCAATCTACGGAGGGGCGGGGAAAGGAACAAGGGAAGAAAGATGAGAAGCTGCGTTGAGGGAGTTGGGCATCGAGGGACCTTTTATAGACCCCTCACGCTCCACCTACCCCTCGACGGTACGGCTGCTGCAGTAATGAGAGCGCGTTTTGCAAAAAACCCGTTCTCATTCACACCAAGTACAACACGAAGGCCAAAGGAAAGTTCTTCTTCACGTCAAGATCTACAGAGAGGTGATACTTTTTGCAACAAAAAGGTTGGCCCCTGACGAACAAGGAGCACCACCGTACAATGGAAGATGCTACTTCCAGAAGTAAGTCGACGAGGCGGCCAAGAAGGAGGTCAAGGAGATCTTCGGGGCCGTCGTCTTGAAGCTCCTTGCCCTCACGAAGACGAGCTCCCCTCGGCCTTGATGCTAGATGAGTTTTCCTCATCTTCGTCCTCGCCGTCAGAGCTGGAACCGCTACTGCTCTCGCTCTTACGCATCACTCCACGCGCCCTCCTGCGGCCCGGAAGATCTTCACGACGAGCGTGTGATGCATGTAAAATGCATACATGAACTTTGCATTATTTTTACTTATATTCCAGTCATATTTGCATCACATAAGGGTTATATCACTGTTTTATAATGATTTTGGGAATATTTGATATGTTTCCTATTTTTATGGAATTAACTCTGCGTAGGCAGAAAACCCTATTTCTATATTTTAATGTTTCAGGGACCCAAACGACGTCCAAATGACCTGGAAATTTACGAGCATCATTTTTTTGGAAGGAACAAGACTTGGGGGTGAAGGAAGCGAACAAGCGGAGCCCCGAGGGCCAAAAGAGGTGGGCCCACGTGGCCCCTGTACCTGGCCGCATGGGACCCCCCCAATTGGGCCTCGACGCTCCGTTGCCGTCGATCTTTCCTCCACCGACTCCGTTTTGACCTAAAAACGCCTATAAAAATTGTCCCCGACGTTCTCTGGAAGGAGCGCCGAAGAAACACAGAAACACCAAAACAGAGACCTGGAGCTGCAGATTGGAGGGGGAAAACTCCGGCGGGGCGCTGCCGGCGTGGTCCATCTTGTCCAACGACTTCTCCACCGTCTCCATGATGAAGAGGAAGTAGTCCACCTCTGGACTATGGGTTTGTGGAAGTAACTTATGTATCTCTCTCTCTCGAGCTTCACTAATTAGTACCGTATGAGCTGCTGAACATGATTACGGTCATCTATGTAATACCTTTGTGGTGGATATTTTTATGAGTTAATATATGTTTGAGATTGCAATGGTTTTGTTTCAGTTATGAAAGTAGATGCATATTATGTACCCCGTTCTTATTTACTTGTCATGATCAAGCATGTTTATGAGAGCGTGTGAGGGGGAACGTGTGCATTAGTTGGAGTAACGGGGGTGGCTAGTGCAGTGAACGTGAGAGAAAGTTCTGCGATCCACTTGGGTATCTTTACCTTACTTTGTTGCCTCACTAGGGATAAAAAGAAATACCATGCTACCGGAGATGTGGGTGTGACCATTGCCACTTCCTCCATGACTAGATCTAGCATGTTCTTATTTTAACTTCATGTCATGATACTTATTGCTATACTCTGAGTTATCTTAATTACTGAGGTGTTATGATTTAGTTCGCATCTTGGTGGAGTATAAGAGAGACTAATAACCAAAAGGTCTCTATGTTAGGACGTGATGCCCATATAATTATAACTTGTCATTAAATTGTTGTGTTGCAATCTCATATGTCAACTCTAGTGTTCCATTGTCTTCCACTTTATTAAAGAGAGAGTGCATTTGTGAAACCATGAACCCGGTCCATTTTTAATCATAAGAAACACCTTTCCAACAACTTTTACCACTTTTCCATTTTCTGCCATTATTAAATCCGAAAATACAAAAACACTTTTACATCTTGCATTCATCATATAAAACCCAAAAATATCATTTATCATTGCTACCACCATCCTTGCATATTTATTTACCACCATTGCATATTTATTTCTTGTTTGCATTGCATATTATCTCGATATCATTCTCGCACCTTGTGCTTGACAACCACTAGGTGAGGTTGAGGACCAAAACATTTACTTTGTTTTGTAGGTAACCAAAAGAAGGATAGGAAAGATAAATCTTCACTACTGATTCCCCGAGAGTTCGATATTAAACCCTCGAGTCACCCTCGTGGGGAAAACACGTTTTCCACTTACTACACACTCTGCACTTGGAGTCTCAACCTAACACATTTACTTTTCACGCAGGTAACTACGTGAAGGGCCATCAAGAGTGCTTACTGGCGCCGTTGTAGGGGAAGATACGAAGCTTCCTACAGAATATTTTTCCCGTCACCTACACGCCATCAGCGTGGCATCGCCGTCAAACTTGCACGCAAGGTACTGCCCCCGGGTGAGGCGACGGGAGCGGGCTAACGACTTCCATCCCTGACCCAGGAGCATGGAGTCATCGACGGTGTACTCCACGAAGACCCAGGCGGGGCCATTGGGGCAACCGTCTACCTGCAACCACAAGCCTGGAGGCCTATTGTCCTCCACCGCCGCCGCGAAGGAGTCCGGAAGGTGGATCGGGTTACGGATCATGTGGCGCAGATCTATGACGAACTCGAACAGCGTGAAGCTCGTGTGGACCGCACTCCGCAGAGGTGGAGAAGGAGATCTCCCATGCCTCGTTGTCCTCGACCGCCGTGGCCGTGCTTTGCTCGCCCTCTCGAGGTGGCTTTTTCGCGATTGCTGGGGCCTTTCTCCGCCGGAGCCAAAGAACGAGGACGCCCAACACCTCTTTTCCCTCTCGCCACTCCTGGGAAAGGAGCAGTGAAGCAATGGAGAAGAAGGATGGAGATTCGCAAGGCGCCCCTCCGCTTTTATAGCGCTCGGCGCCTTCTCTATCCGGTGGTCTCCTCGGCTTCTCCATAGCGGGAATCGAGGAGGCAGGCGCAGTTATTCCCCCAAGCAGAATAACTCCAAGACCCACTCTCTGACGGATGGGACGGAGCAAGGAAGACCAGACGCCGGGACCCACTTTGACCAACTTTTTGGCCATAGCCCCGGCAGCAGTTGAAGCAAGAGCCGCCGGGACCATGCCCGGGGGCTTTTGTCGCAACAGTGGAACATGGGGTTCCCTGATGCTGTCAAAGCGGGTCCACCACCAGGGCCCACCAAGAAGATGGACAAGGCAAGGAGTCAAGACAGGCAGATGGGTCGGCCTATCTGCCCCCAAGAAAACCTGTCAAGTTCGACATCGATAAACCACGGCTAAGGACCAGGTGGCCTTCCGGGGTCACCTACTACCCGACGAACAAGGCGGGGTGCCCGCGGGTCCAGGCGCCCGGCAGGAGGCCAGGCGCACACCTGGGTTCTCCCTCCGTACAGCGAAGAGGATAAGCACGCCAGCTCGTGCGGGAAGCTTGTAGAAGACTTGGGCGCAAAGACGAAGGACGCGCCCCCAGTGACGTCGCCATGGCGTGGTCAGTGGGGCTGTTAGGCTTTGCCCGCCCCGCTTTCCAAAGGCGTACGACCACGCCCAACCACCCGAGATACTTGGACGAGAGGAGGCCACGTCGCCTCCATTAGACCACCGAGGGGTTTTCCCGCCTAAAACCCCTCACGTTCCTCGCGTGCTCATGTGGTATCCCTTAGCCTATAAAAGGAGGACCAAGGCACCGAGGGGAAGAGAGATGGGAAGCTTCTCCAGAGCAAGACTAGACTAGGGCTGGGAAGGTAGAGGAGGAAGGTGATCTCCTCAGGGCCAGGATCTGTCCTTCATCTACCTCCGGCCAAAACCTTCCGGGTACTCTATCCGAATGTCTCCTTGTAAAGATCCACCATGAAGAACTCATCAATCCAGACATGTAGGAGTAGGGTTGTTAGCCTCTGGGCGGCCTGAACCTGGGTAGCTCCTTGTGTCCCTCTGGTTGCTTGCTTCCATCGTTGAGAGGAGAGCTTGATCTGGATCACCGCGAGAGACGTTCCCAGCCTCCTTCGCGCCCCGTGCCGAACCTAAAAAGGGGGTATCCTTTACTCCTGTTGTCCTTGATCCGAGACACGACATGAGCCTTTTCATGTTTATCTCCCAACGAGGAATGGTTGTGGATCTACACAAGGCCACAATACGAATCATTTTGTTCAATTTTGTCCACAAATGTCGCACAACATCTATACTCAGAATCCACCCACACTTTCATCACAACTTTAATGAGGCTCTACATGAGTTTTAGCAAATCCAGTAAATATTATAGCAATAATTTAGTAAAATAATGTGGTGGATATGTAAAAAATCACTAATATATTCATTAATAGCATGTTAAATATTCTTTAAAATCTAGTAATATTGTAGCAAATACTCTGTACAATTCCAGCCAAGATTCTTGTAATAATCTAAAAGCCAATATTCTTGTAATGATCTAATGGATATGTAGCATGGTAATGATAAGGACACAACACACAAGGGATTATCTGGAAAAAAGATCAGCTACCCGTCGGCCCCACGAGCTTCCTAACGGTGCCACGTCATGGACTTAACACTGTCATGGCAATTGACTAACATGCAACATCTACGCAACTTCCAGACCAATTTCCTACATTTTTTGAGTATGTGACCAATATGCTCAACTTTATAGACCGTGGAAGCGTTTAACTCTAATCATAAACACAAAAATAGATGTACAAGTGCAACAAACGCGTATATGAGCAGTATACAAACACAAAGTAAAACTAGACACACATACATGCGCGCGTGTATCGCCGGATTTAAGCACCTCTCACAAACAAGCGCGCGTGCATGCATTCCACACATTCGTGGTTGCACGGTGCATGCATGGCAGTTAGCCTACTCCATGAAGATTGTAGCCCTCGGCCCCCTCCGGCAATCTCCCCATGGCTTCCTCAATTCCCCTATCGCGCTCGCAGTCCCCTCATCCGAAGAAGTCGTACTTGACCGGCGTGCCGGTCGGGTCAATCCATGGCTGCGCGTGGAGGAAGTTCTCCAAGGTGAACTTGGTCGCGTCCTCCTTGCTGATCGTCTTCTGGTACCCCGGCCAGTCGACGCGGCCGGCCGTGTCGGCTCCCGGCCCCTTATTGCCATACTCGGCGTAGAAGAGCGTCTTGAGCGCGAAGTCGCCCTGCCACGGCATGTACCCAGCCTTGTCGATGATCGCCGGGAGCTCGGACTCCATGATGATGGTGCGCGAGAACTCGCGCCACGGGCGGCCGAGGTAGTTTTTGATGGGCGGCTTCCCGGGCGCCGTGAGCGCGGTCTCGCCGTTGAACTCGCACTTCTGGAGCACGAACCCCGTGGTCTCCCGGCCGATGGCGCGGCCCTGCGCGGTGACGATGTTCTGCTGGTTGTCCATTGGGCGTCGGAGCGTGATGATGCAGTTCTGGAAGACGGCCGCCGCGTCGCCGAAGATGAAGTCCACGGTGCCGGTGATGATGCAGTTGCGGTAGAACTGCGCCTTGGAGTGCGCGTAGAGCGTGTCCTGGAACGCGTCCATGCGGCAGTTGAGGAAGATGGACTTGTCGGACGTCACCAGCAGCGCCACCGCCTGGTGCTTCTCCGCGCCCGCCGTGTTGTGGAACCCCATCCCGATCGCCATGAACCCGTCGCCTAGCGCCGCTACAGAAACCAGTTGCCACGTGTCGGCCGGTCGAGTTAGTGATCAAGCTAGCTAGTGCGAACAAGAGGGCGTTGAGTTGACGGCCGGCGTTATCTTACAGAAGGTTGCGGTCTTGAAGGTGGTGACGCCGTCGATGAAGTTCTTTTTACCGGTGACGATCGTCTTCTTGGAGCCGTCGCCGGTCATGGTCACGTTCGGCATCTGTCTTGTGATGGTAACATACTCCTCGTACACACCCTCCTTCACGTAGATCACATATCTAGGAGGCACAAAACAAACATCATAAGTACGCCACTGCGCACAAGGACATTTTCAGGAGATCGAGGGACACGCACGAGCGGACGAGCAATGGACAATGTACCTTCCATCGTAGGTCTTTGGCATGGCAGTGAGCGCCTCGTTGATGGTCTTGAACTTGCCACTGCCGTCCTTGGCCACCACCACGGTCGGCTTGATTTCCGCCTTGAACCCGCCGCCTTTGAGAACCCTCCGTTCGCTCTCGGGCACCCACTCCGGGATACCATCCTCCCCGAGCACCGGTTCCGCACGCCGTCGCTCGTCCTTGATGAGAAGCCGGCGCTGCGGGATCTTGAGGCCGGCGAGGAACGTGGACGCCTTCTCGATGAGCGCCAGGGCGTTGCTGGTCATCTCCTTCCCCTTGACGAACGACTCCTTCACCTTGTCCTTGAACTCCCCGTCGGGGAACCCGTCGATGCAGGTCTCCTGGTGCGCGATCACTGCGCTGAGCCAGATGCGCAGCTGGTACCCCTGCTTGGTGAGGCTGTCCTTGGCGTCCATGCCGCTGATCGTGCGGTTGAGCTCGTCCTTTGCCCACACGAAGAACTCCTTGCAGTCGGCCACGGCGGCCTTCACGCGGGGGTCGTTGCTCATGATCAGGTCGGCGCGGTCGAACGCCTGAGAGATCGCCTCGCCGATCACCTGCACGGAAGAGCGCACCACGTCCGTGGGCGAGGAGGCGCTCGCGTTCGCGCACCGCGTCAGGCTCTCCTGGCAGACGTCCTGGAAGTCCGTCTGCTTGCACAGCAGCGTGATGGTCTTCGACACGACTTTTAGGTCCCCCGTTGGCATGGCAGATCCTCCGCCTGAGCTTCCGCCTCCGCCTCCGCCGGAGCCGCCGCCGGACTTGCCCTTTGGCGGCGACGAGCCCTTCTTGCTGCCCGACCCTCCGGCTTTCTCGTCCTTTTTCCCGTTGTACATGACGGCGACGCCACAGACAATGAGTATGACGGCGATGGTCCCGCCGGCGATCATAAGGCGCTTGCGGGTCTGCCGCGCCTTCTCGGCTTTCCGGCGCTCCGTGAGCGGGCCGAAGTCGCCGAACGCCGACGACATGATCGACGGAGCAGCTGTTTATTTTCCTTTTGGGGGGAAAGCTTTTTTTTTCGTCCTTTATTTACAGCTTCTTCCTCTCTCTCGCTCTCTGCCTTACACCGGACATGGCAGAGAGGATCGGAGAAAGGGGGCGGAAGGCATTGGAGAACGAGTGTTTATTTGGGCACCGCGGGATTCCGAGGAAAGAAGGGCCGGGAGACGTTTGTGGAGGCTACGTTTGGGCGTGCATTGCTCCTTGATTGGTACTAGTAGCCTCGCCATGCAACAATGGCCACTAACTTGCGTCCTAATTAACATGCATTGTTTACCGCTTATTTTTCTCCCTTCGGCCAGGAGAGGATAGGTAGATGATCTGATGATCTTTGGTTTTGCCATGGGTGGAAGCTTTATCAACTAAATGTTAAGAGATCGCTAGCATTTATTTATTTTGAGCTGAAAAAAGATCGCTAGCATTTGGCGCTTTAGGTTGGGGGCTTGGGCAAAGGCGAAACCGAACTTCTAGACCCGTACGCGGTACGCCGTCAAAATAACACCCAAATCCCAAAATATAATGCGCGTTATTTTTATGCTGGCTTTCGATGCTTAGCTTTGACCATTAATATATACTCCCTCCATTCACAAAAGGATGTCTCAATCTTGTAGATACATACAAATCTAGAAAAGATGTGAACGGAGAGAGTAATAAATTATGTGGATCAAGAATGTATAAATGTTATCGTTAGATTCGTCTTGCAAAATTCTTTCATTTCATATAATTTTATACTAATTTCGTGGTCATATTATAAGTGTAAATCATGGTCAAAGTTGAACGACGTTGACCAGCGAAATTAAAGGGCGACTTATATTTTGGGATGGAGGGAGTAAGAATTTAATCTACAATTTTTCAAAATGTAAAAGAATCCCTAGTCAAAAGGATACATTCCGCGAATGTTGGTTCAGACTGCCTATTGCTCTACACACAGGTTACTCTCTCACTTATGGTGTGGTAGCATGGAGGTGGTTTTTGTCAGTGGCTTCCGGTTTTGCGGTACAGAAGCCCCTTGATTTTTTTTCCAAGACGAGAACTGAAAATACAGAATGCAGCAATTTTTTAACCATTTCATTGAGTTCTCGGCTATGTCTTCTAAATTTGATCCAATATTGATATGTTTTGGTTAACACTAAAGCTATTTTCTAGTAAAGTTAATTCCACGTCACATGTGATGATTGCGTGCCGAGGGGTGCATATGCATCGATGTAGTGGGCATCAAGCGCTACACAGATGGTGTTGCACTGCACCCCTGGTGCACAAAGAGATGGGGCAATGAGAAAACCCTTTATCCATGTCTGGGAGATGTCACTAGCAAATAACGACACATCGGACCCTTCTATGGAAACATGACGACTGTGGCGACGGAAAATTACGATTTGACCGTTGCCGACGAAGGCTGACAGAACTGGGCCGCAGGTGGCCCGTCAACTTTGTTTACGGAGAAATTCGAATCTCCGTCACTCATTATATTGGCAACGGTCATATATTATAACCTGTTTCCAATATGTACATCTATGGCAACGGAAAAATTTCGGAACCCATTTGCAATGGGGACACGTTCCATATCCTTGCAATTCGAAGCGAGCCGAATAAATGCAGCGGCGTAGTGGAACCGGCCGCTACTTCTTCAAAATCCCCAATCCCTTCTATCCCAGTACGCCATATAATCTCTTCTCTCTCGCTCCCTACTAGTGATTAGCCAAGATGCCTCAAAGCTAGGAATCACAGGAGCGCACTCCATCGCCGCCCGACAGTCCCGCCGTCAGCGACGGGTCAGTTGATGGAACGGGGAACACCCGTCACCACAGTCCAGCCAGGATTACGAGCTCACCGAGTGGTTGGAAGGGACCAAGGAGAAGCCAAAGGTTGATTCCGATGAGTCGACCGAGGAGGAGGAGGAGGAGGACGACGACGACCAGGAAGAGGAGGAGGCGCCACTCTCAAAGAACGGAACAAAGGCGAAGGAGAAAGATGCCACGCCCGAAGACGACGATATGCTGCCTTCGCCTCCGATGACTGATACGTCTCAAACGTATCTATAATTTTTGATGTTCCATGCTTGTTTTATATCAAATGCTACATGTTTTATTTACATTTATATCATTTTAGTACATTTTCTGGACTAACCTATTAACAAGATGTCCAATGCCAATTTCTGTTTTCTGCTATCTTTTTGTTTCAGAAATTCTATTAAGGAAATATTCTCGAAATCGCCTAAAAATTTACGGAGATTTATTTTTCATCGGAACAAAGACTGCGCCAGAAGATCAACCTCAGGTGGGACCCATAGGGTCCAGGAGACCCTTGGGTGTGGCCAGATCTGTTAACAACCGGTTTGATGTAACTTACTTGCCTATGAAGATGCCGACATGGAAATATCTTGTTGACAAGAGGTGGGTTGGCTTCTCCGGTTTCTCAATAAGAGCCACCTCAAGACGTAGGGAAGATATCATTTCAGTTTTGCTTAAACTCAAAGGGCTCATGTTTTAGCATATGTACATAACAATTGTAACTGCGAGGATTGTGGATGAAATCATTAATTAATTCCGTCCTTTTACATGATAGGTTTAGTATTGATGAAATATGTTATCATTTTACTACTTATGTTGTGTCACTTGTGATGGAAATGTAAAGGTGAAATTGTGATGGAAATATAAAGGTGATTTGATGTGTGAAATCTCTTGCCGCACGCAATATAAAGGTGATTTGATGTGTGAAATCTTTCAGTACTTGTCATGTGTGAGATAAAAGGCGAAGCGAAATATATATAACGGTCTAAATAAATATATATATACTAGGCTCACGCAAAATCTCAGTGCAAGATTGGAACAAAATCCCCGTAACTGATGATATCGACGTTACGACAGAATTAAGTGAATAACTGTTGTTAAAACTGTCCTCATCGGTGACGGTTATTTCCTCCATTACTGACGTGGTCATTCACATCATTAGTGGGGCTCGGGACATGTACCCTTTCTTCGTTTCCGAGGAGCGTTATGACCCATTTCCATAGCGTCGCTATGTAATAGTGTGTGTCACCGCCGTAGTTCATATTCCCCTTTTTCATATTTTCTTCTGTTGCGTTTTCATGTAAATAACACTCCAATCCTTCTGATCTAATGGCAACACAACCGTATTTTATTTAAAAAGAATGATAATGGGGGTAGATATTGGGCATCATCCAGGCATTACCTTTCATTCTGGCCCATATAGTAGTTACAACCCATAAACCCATTTCCTGTAAGCTCTAATGAAATTCTCGGGAGCTGCTTTACACCGCTCCTTAGCGGCGGTTCAGCCCTCCACAGCCTACATGTTTCCTTACGTTGGCCGGCCCAAGGCGCGGAATACATTTAGCTGCTGCTTCCTCTGTTTCGTTTTTTTATACTATTTCTATTCCTGAAACTTTGCAGTGAGTTTCAACACGAATATTTTTTACTCAGAATATTTTCAAAATAAGTACCATTTTAAAATCCGACATTTTCAAAATGCAACCATTTTCAAAAATAAATAATTTTCAAATTTGGAACCATTTTTAAATTTGGAAACTTTTTTAAATTTCGAACCATTTTCAAAATAGAACCATTTTTAAATTTGGAACCATTTTTAAATGGAACCATTTTAAAAAATGAACAATTTTGAAATTCGGAACCATTTTTAAATTTGGAACCATTTTCAAAATGGAACCATTTTTAAATTTGGAACCATTTTCAAAAAAGAAGAATTTTCAAATTTGGAACAATTTTCAAATTTGTAACCATTTTAAATTCGGAACAATTTTTGAATTTGGAATCATTTTCAAAATGGAACCATTTTTAAAATTAGAACCAGTTTCAAAATGAACTGTTTTAAAAACTGATTTTTTTAATTTGGAACCGTTTTCAAAATGGAACTATTTTCCAAAATGAACAATTTTCAAATTTGGAACCATTTTTAAATTTGGAACCATTTTCTAAATTTCAGAACCATTTTAAAATGGAACAATTTTTAAATTTGGAACCATTTTAAAAAATGAAACCGTTTTCAAACATTAACCATTTTAAAATTTGGAACCAATTTTAAATTTGGAACCATTTTCAAAAATGAATAATTTTCAAATTTGGAACCATTTTCAAAATTTTGAAGCCATTTTAAAATTGAACCATTATCAAAATGGACCATTTTAAAAATGGAACCGTTTTAAAAAATTAATAATTTTAAAATTTGGAACCATTTTCAAACAAAATTTAAAAAAGAACGAAAAACAATAAGAAAAAAGAAACAAAAACAGAAAAAGAAATAGAAACGAAAAAGAAAAAGAAAAACAGAAACAGAAAAAAAAAAAAAAAGAAAGAAAAAATAAGAAAAACGAAAGAAAAAGGGAACGCCACGCGATGGGCCAGCCCGGCAGAGCTCCCCCGTTAGCGGCGCGGTCGATTCGCGCCGCTAATGGGCGGCTTATAGGGTTTGCCGAAATTCTCCAGGAGACCAACCAGCAGCATGGGCTATGGCCTAGTTGCTCTGAAAATCTGCATTGGCCCTTTTAGCAAGTCTTAGTCGAATGTCGATTCCCGTCAGGGTAAACGTACTCCTGCGCTGCTGTCTCAGCGTCCAGTTCTGTTAACCCGGCAGGTCGTCATCAACTCAGCTGGCAGATGCTGTGAGCCGCATTCGATCATGCAGGGTAGGTGGCATGTCGCAGGGCTCGATCTATGATTCCGACTTCCGAGACAGGCATCAGCAATAGTGCGTGTGGTGCCGGCTTGTTGAGGTTGAACCGTCGAGCACATATCAACTTAGCTGGCACTGAGGGGAAGAACTAGGAGGCTATACGACCACGAATCTGCTAGGTTAGGTAAATCACAAGTAGAGAAAAGTGTAGCTGTATTGGCGTATTGCCGTGTACGTGATGTAAGAAACCACGATATTTTTCGGCTGATCAGGGCCGTGAGGGTCTATATCGTCCAACAGAGAAATCTCCAAGCTTAGGCTGAGAACGCGTCAAGCATCCTAATCCAAGTCGGCATCGGTGTAGCGAGATCAAGGACAGGCGTCTGGCGTCGTCGTGCAGCGTTAATTGCCATTCAGCACCGGAGAATCTGCGCGCGCGAACATATATATATGCATGTGCGTGCAAACTTGATCCTGAAGACTATATGCTTAGTTTGCTACTCCGACAGATTTTCAAGATCATGGCAATGATTTTTTCAAGATCATGACCTTGAGTTGCTAACATTTTCATTTCTTCTTCGTTGATCGGTCTGAGACGACGCTTCCCTGAAGATTGAGTCCAAGCAAAAGTATGGCCGCTAGTGCTGCTGCTGTTGCTAGAAATATCTTCCTACATGTGATGTAGCATCGTGTGCCGCAATGGTGTGTAGAGCCAACGGCCTACAAAGTACAGACCCCAGATGCTCCGAGTCAGCATCGTCCAGTTGTAAGTACAAGAGCGGAGCTGCTTTCCGCGTTCGGCCAAAAGAAAAGGTTGGAGGAGATTCGGGCAAGTTTTTGCAAATTGTTGGTTTGCCACCACACAGTTTCGATTAACTCCTTTTTCCACACGGTGATTAACTTTGAATGCCCACACCAACAGTAGGAGCTAGGGTTGAACTCAACTCGTTGAACGATCAGTTATATATGCACGAAGTCAAATACTCCTTGAAATAAGTTTCTGCTTTATTAATATAGTAACAGCAAAGTCAAATACTGCAAGCAGTTTGTCCTGTGTGAAGTTAGGATCTGAGGAGTGTGCTTATATCGCATTAGTTAACCAACAGAGTTCTTGGTACACAATCCATGGCATAGCGCGGTTGGTCCATGGTGCGTACCCGAGTTCCCAACAGAGGAGAAACTTGAAATGATTGGGAATCGGTCGGTTGGTACATCATTTCGTTCATCTTGTTGGGTTGCGCCAAAGCTGAAAAGCAAGAGAAAAGAATAAAGGGACAACTCACATGTTTAAATCTGATTTTTCTCTCTTTTTTTAATAAAAAAAACGCTTGGTCTAACTTTTTTTTTTGTGAGAAAAGACTGTTTGATCGAGAGGATCATCTAGGCTAGATCAGACGGGTAGAACAGAGAGATTGGGAGGGGAATGATCACCTTCTCATTGTTCAGCCGATCCCGATGCGCCGGCGATGGTGGAGGTGGCCGGTGATGGCAGGGAGTGGCGGCGGTGGTGGAGCTTCCCGCTGCTACTTCCACAACCCTAGATCGGTAGGGGGTCTTGGTGGGGTGCCTGGCGCACTAGTCAACCTCGTACTGAGTGCCGCCGGCCCCCACCTCTTTATATAGGCAGCGCAACAGGGGCCCACCAACCAGGGTTTGGTTGGGCGCCCCCGATCAGGGCGCGATCATGGGGTCACGGTGAGTCGTTGGACTCACGCGTGTGGAGATCAACCTAACATTCTCCCCCTTGATCTCAACTTTTCACTTTTACTCATTTCATCACAGATCGATACATAGAGCATGTTTCATCGTCTCAGCTCAATTGCCGATAGAATCAGACAGCTACAATATACCTATTTGTTTTGAAACAAATTCTTTGATCTTTTTGGGCCTCTTTATTGTCCGGAAATAATATAGACTATACCATAAACCCATGTCGACTATGTGTTCTCCAAAACACACTGGGCGGTAAGCCTTTAATTAGCAGATCTGCAAACACTTGTGTGTTTCTTTTATCTATTCCTCTTATGCTCCAAGCATTTCAACATAATTCCGGACTTTCTCCTTTACAACGTATAACTCTGTGTCAATGTGTTTGGCACCACACTTGACTCGTTGTCTTAGGAGTGAATTACTTAATGGTTATTGCTGTTGTCAACCATTATCAATTCCGGGTACAGGTTTCCTTAACCATTTTGCCTATCCCTCAGCCTCATATGATGCTATAACATATCTTTACATCACACTGATGTCAAACTTTAATTCTTTGGAGATTTTCCACACAAAAACTCCAAATGTGAAATTTAGCGACAATTGTGGATTTCGCTATACATTTCACAAATTCTTTCAGAGTACTCACAACCTTTTGAGAGCACTTATAGATCTATCTTTGTACTCACAACCTTTTGAGAGCACTTGTTTCTTTTAGCATGAGGCCAATATCTTTGATTCCATTCCAGTGATCTATATCTGGATTGGACATTGCCAAAACAACCCGGATACGTGAATTGTCAGGGTAATATTGAGCAACCAACAGCTGAAGCATATGGTACCATATCCATTTGATCCGTTCTATGTTATCTCTTGGAACACTAAAGTTCCCAATTCCATTACCCTTGTCAATAAGAACAGGCGTAGGTTTTCTCGACATGCATGCTTTAGAGACTTCTTCTCAGCATGTCCATGTGATATTTCTAATACCCCTTTTCTTCTTTTCTAGTAAATCTCGATACTTTTAACGAGAGACACTCTACCGAGAATACTCTTTTGAGGACAAGAACTTCTTTTCTCTGCCGGTAGTAGATTGACATCACCACTAGCAAGTAGGATATCATCCACATACACGGATTAGGAATGAATTTCCCATTCTATAAGTTTGAAAAGCGATTGTCCTCTCATTTCTTTAACCCAAAATAACTTTGATTCTAGAGACTTGCTCTAGTCCGTAAGATCCCTTGTGTTCTTTACTTTCATCTGATGTAACTCAGATCATTATGTGCCATTATCACTCATTATAATCTGTTTATTCTCTTAGCGCAAATCTTTCGATTTAAAATCGCTTTTTACATATTTCCTTTGGAGTCACATTGGCGTTGTAGACCCTTTATAGCCTACTGTTTTGGCTCCATTGGAAATTACTTATGAGTCCCAAACATCGTCGGGATTCACATAGTCTCTAATCATTAAGACAAGTAGACACTTGTCAAAATCGATTGAGCGCTGCTTATAATTTCTGTAAATGAGGTGGGATCAACCTTCATTTAAATTTCTCTGATATAGACTTTATAGTCATCTGTTTTTCTCATATGGGGATGTTGTTGTTCTGTCATTGCCTAGAGGCAATTAATTCTGTAGTCTTCTATTGCTATAGCTCTTACAAGGACCTAAATCACAAGATCCATGTTTGCTTGTTCATCTCTATTATAAAGCAACAAGCTCCCCCAGATAAAATCTATTCGAGCCTTAGGTATGTTCATACCATGCTCCCCCAGATTACTCCATTTTCTCCAAAATGGTGTATCCTTTTTTTTATTTGGGTTTATTCTGTTAACCTGTAATCTGTCTTCTTTATGGCACTTTGAGTACCGTCCTTAGTCTCCTTTCGGAGCTGTAAAAGATCCAGGAATAAATCTATCTCTTTACTTTAGGGGTATCATTATTATGACCGTCGTACTCCCCAGACGATCACAATTCATCATAGATCACTTAGATGCATAATATGCATCACATTATCTGAAGTATAGGGGAGTTTATACTGTAACATTCTCTATCTCCCCCTCGAAATGTGGCAAGAACCTTTTTGCCACAATTTCGAAACTTTGATTATCTGCTTTATTCAATATGAAGTTATCTTTTAACGTATGGGAGTACTTTTTCCTCATTCCTTTTCAAAACTCACAAGAGTTCTTTCTCAATGGTACTGCAAGTCACACTTGCATAACATTCTTATCTTTAGGTTCATTTGTAACTTTATTCTCTTTTGACTCATTAAGTGCTTTATAACTATGATACACAAGGTGTGCGGTCGATATAAAAACACATGAGTCATCACATCTTTCTTCTGTCATACAGAATAAGTCCTTTGTCAAAATTTTCTCCCGCCATGCGGGTATTTTCCCAGACTTTTCCCACCACGTGGGTATTATTATCGTCTTTTCCCGTCATGCGGGTAATTAAGAACACACAATGCCACAATTGGCTCTTTAGACTGCATATTCAATCATCAAATTCAGAAATAAATCTGAATACTCTTTTATACACATGCTTAATCCAACGTTAGTCAAATTAAGCATTCATGTTGCTCGTTTAAAAAATTTCTTCATATAGAGTACATGAAAGAAATTCGTTAAACAAAACTCTGAATGATTTATTTGTTTTCTGCATGGAGAGTACATGAAAGACATTTGTCAAACAAGACTCTCGATGATCTATTTGTATTCTTGGATTAACATCCAAGAATTCTTTTTCTTTTGCAGTCATTCTTTAGAGAGAACATACTCTCTCACTTTATGACCTTTCTTGGTCATCTTTCGGGTCACAAGTACCCATTCTTTTGCTTTCACGAATGAAAACATGAGAATCTTTGTCTGAGAAAATATTCAATAATAATAAACAATAATGAGCATAAAAATAACCCTACGTTGGTCTGGTTAAAGATATGCACATTAAATCTTTAAAACTTTCTTCTATATTCTAAATCACCGTTGGGCAGAATTAGAATGAAACATCATCTTTCTACACTAATTCTACATCACCGTTGGGCAGAAATAGAATCAATGCATAAAACTCATAAACAATATGATGATAATATTTCTATTGCAATAAAGAACTCTGTTTGGAAAATGACATTATCATCAACTCTATTTCAGCGGAAACATGAAATATACATATTTCTATAGTTCAAGAGCATTTCTTGATCTTTTATCTTTTCTCTGAAAATTGATCACTTTCATGCAAAATTATCAGAGATCTAGCCCTTTGACTATAGAACTCATATAATTATAGTACTGCTATCATCAACGTTGGTCAGAAAATAACAATACCATAATTAATCTGTTAAACAAGTATTTTCTTTTTCCTCCTCTCTAATTAAATTTTCCCGTTGGTTCCAATTTAATTAGAGAGAGTCCTTTTACTTTACAGCAGAAACTGTAATGTATTTCACAAACTTTGCACTGTTCAACGATTAACAAATCATGATTATGTTATTAACAACGTTGGTCATAAAATAACATAATCATAATCATTACTAAAAAACACTTTAACATGCTCCTTTAATTCTTACTTTTTAATTCTTTTGACCTTTTAAATTTAAAAGAGCACATTTCTCTATTTGCAGCGGAAAACATGAAATAAAAATTCCATGAACTTTAATATTCACTTTATCATATCTTTAAAAAAAATTAATTATCACTTGTTGCTTTTAAGCAATTTCTTTTAACTATTTGCAGCGGAAATATGAATGAAATTCATAAACTTTAAACTTTGAAGAAACATTTCTGTTACTTTTGAATTCTCTAAACAAAATTTTCGTTGGAATATTTTGAATAGAAAAAACTAGATGAAATTTGCTCAAAGTATGGACAAAAAACATCAAACTGTGTTCTGTAAAAATAACAGAGAAAAACTGATTTTTCGCAGCCCGGCCCACGGCCTGCCGTGGCTCTCCAGGCGAACGGCCCGAAAACGGCCCAGCCCAGCGCGGCTTGCCACAGACGCGGCTGCGCTATCTGCCGCCCGCGTTTGCGTAGAAAATGGCCCACGGAAGTGGCCTCTTTCATCTTTCGGCCTAATGGCCCATGAGGGAGCTAGGGTTTCATTCCTGGCCGTCGGATTGAATCCGACGGTCCAGCGCGATTTTCGCTGGATCAAAACTGGAGAGCTCTCGAGTTTCAACCCTAGCCGCACTTCACTTTCTTCCCCGCGGCTCTCGCTCGCCGGCGGCGGCCCGTGGAAGAAAAGAGACGCCGGTGGCCGGCGGCCGGCGACGGCCGCAAGCCCCACCGCGGCGTGCTTTCTTCTTCCTTTCTTTCCTCGCCCCCACCACCACAACGCGCCTGTGTGAGAGAGAGAGAGGGGAGACGCAAGTGCGCTCCCGCTGGTCCTTTGCGCCCGTGCGGTCCGGCGGCGTCCTGTGGAGGCAGGAAGCGGACGGCGGCCCGCCGGCGAGCGACGGCCCGCCAGAGACGGCGTTGAACACCGCCACGCCGTGCTCCCCTTTTCCCCTTGCCCTTCTTTCCTTCTCTCTCACTTTCCAACACCACGGCCACCTCACAGGGAGAGAACAGAGGAGCCCGCGGCTCCTGCTGCTTCCCCTGCGCCGGCGACGATGCGGGACGGTGGTCCGGCGGTGCTATTTTTGCCCCGAAGGGAACTCTTTCCTTTCGGCCGTGGCGGAGACGGTGCCCCGTCCACTGCCCGTGTTCTTCCTCCGACCCTCGGCTTGCCGATGCGTGTCGGATGGAGAGGAACGGCGCGACCTGCGGCGGCGCTGCTTTGCCGGTGACGCCGAGGCCCTCCGGTGAGCTTTTGTTCTTTTCCCTTTTCCCCTTTGATTAGGGTTAGGGTTCTACGGGGTGGGGATCTTTTCCCTTTTGATTTCTTTGTCTACCGAAGAGATCTAGCAACCTAGATAGGCTCTGATACCATTGTTTGATCGAGAGGATCATCTAGGCTAGATCAGACGGGTAGAACAGAGAGATTGGGAGGGGAATGATCACCTTCTCATTGTTCAGCCGATCCCGATGCGCCGGCGATGGTGGAGGTGGCCGGTGATGGCAGGGAGTGGCGGCGGTGGTGGAGCTTCCCGCTGCTACTGCCACAACCCTAGATCGGTAGGGGGTCTTGGTGGGGTGCCTGGCGCACTAGTCAACCTCGTACTGAGTGCCGCCGGCCCCCACCTCTTTATATAGGCAGGGCAACAGGGGCCCACTAACCAGGGTTTGGTTGGGCGCCCCCGATCAGGGCGCGATCATGGGGTCACGGTGAGTCGTTGGACTCACGCGTGTGGAGATCAACCTAACAAAGACATCCAAAGGGCACCGGTGAGTGGGACCCGTGAGTCAGACACGTGCCTCGGTTGCACCGCCTCCCGACGCCTATTTATTCATCTTGACCTAAAACCCTGCAGAGCGGAGTTTATTTTCGGAAAGCAGAGACGGTACTCTGCCGGAAAGGGGATACATTGCCAGAGGCTTCTTCATCGACCTTGTTGCATCCATGATGATGCGTGAGTAGTTCATTCCGTCTGAATCTCATAAGATTTATACACTCCTCCTGCTGTCAACCAAAAAGTCTCCACATAAAAATCCATTTTGACTATTGAATTGTTGTCCTTAATATGACTTAAACTCTAAACAAGGAATCCATTGATTCTAACCCTGGAGTTTTTATAATGGCTCAAAATTAACCCTAGACAAGCTTAGAAGTGGTTTTTTATTCCAAGAGTTTTGAAAAAATGTAAAAAAACAAACTAGATATGGGTAATGTTATGGCACGATGGCCAATAAATATTTAACCGAAAATATTTTTAGTTCTCTATTTATAGAATTTACACATGTGTAAATTCTTTCATGTTTAGGAACCTAGGAAGATGAAACCACCCTCCAAAACTTTATATGGTTATTTATGATGCTTTGATACATCAAAAGTTTAGAGAAGTAGTAAAATTCATGAATGTCAGTGATGTTACTGATTGGGAACCTGCAGAAGTTTATCCAAGAAAATGATATCCCGATTATCTCACACGGCACACATATTTATATGTTTACGAAATTTTGTAGCTTTTAAACTCCTAACATTCCCTACACATATGAATTTTTTTCACTGTTTTGAAAACCCTAAAATGCACATCCGTTGTTGATCTGGGATCAAGTTAAACAATTGTATACATAGTTCAATGTTCACGAAGAACGACTTTATGTCTCACAATTCAAATCTTACGAGAAATTGTGAGGGATTTAAAAATGGGAATGACTTTTGATAAACATTTACCAGTTTGTTAACCGGTAAACACTTAGAAAAGTGAAAGTGACGCAGTTAAGATACATATGGAGTTGACATGATGCAATTGGGGCTATCAAGATCATCTTTGTCAACAACAACGCTCTCAACTGTATCTTTGTGAACTGCAGTTCTCTCATCTACACCGTTTACAATGGTGTCCTTGTCAACTGCTTAGCTCATACTCACCCTTGCCAATTACTCTGTTGTCAACTGTATCGCTCTCAAATGCATTTTATCGAACACAACACACTAAATTGAAGGCAATTGTAATTGTTGCATTTAGATTGATTGGATCCCTTGATGGGATTTTATAGTACAAGGAGGTGGCTTGGTTACGAAGTAAAGAGTTTACAATTTAGAAGATAATTTAAACTAATTCTAATCCTGCTTGATTTCGGCTGATTAGACACGTACACGTCTAACAGAAACTGCACGAAAACATACAACTGGTTGAGTCAACTGCATGAAAAAATAAATTTTAGAAAACCATTTAATAGATTCTTATGGGGTAAACATAAAGTCTTACACTCTTACTGCATGAAAAGTACAACTTGTACAGACTTTTTATTAGTCTTACTACTACAGACATGGGTAGTGTCTAACTTGTCCAAGAGAGAATTTGCAGGGGATTGGGGGGAAATAAGTTTGTCGCTAGTGGCAGACATGGGTACCTGCAGTCCCTCATTCGTAGGCCGCAAATAGGCTGCCTAACTGCGTTTGCTGCGTGATGTGAAGCCGTATGTGGTGCTTCGATGGTTCCATCGTGTGTAACTGTAAATCTGTAATTCATCAATCTTTTGTTTACTTCCTGGATATCTGCCTAATCTGTTAATTGCTCGCCACCTAGCACATCTCCACTAATTGCCCTCGAATCACCATCAGCATCACTGCATCAGCACATCTCCATCACATGGCCCCAGGTTCTGATCAGCAGTTCAGCACAACCATTGCTCACATTTGTGTTTGGTTGACACAAGTACGCATTAGAGCATATACTACAGTTTCTAGTGGCGATCTTCTAATTCTACTACTCCCAATTTGTGGACAACAAGTGTCTTTAAATACCCATCACTCCTCTCCCCCTCACCTCTCACCACTACACAAACGCCATAGACTGAAGTGGTCACCTCCTCGGGCTCCACCATGCTCCCAAGGATCCAAAGAAGCATCTTCCACTCGGGGAGGAGGGTGGTGATGGTCACTGGGGCGCTGGCCATCATGAAGATGGAGAGAGCATTGTTGACTTCCATCAGCACCTCGGGGCACAAACACAGAGCCGCCGGCTGCGGCGAGGAGCACGAGACGGCGCCGATGTCGTCGTCGGGCTGAAGATCCTCGTCCAGCATCAACACCGCCACCACCCGCAACCGTGTCACGTCGTCCTCAAGCAGATGGTCAGCTGGCCAACGGCGCGCCACCGCCGGCCGTGCAGCTCATCGAGGGCCTGCTTCTTGTGCAGGAGGGAACTCAGCCCTAACAAGGACGTGTACATGTACAGGTACTGAAACATACATGGAAAAACTTGTGTTCTGAAGTTCTGAACCTCCAGGCAACATCGGAAGGCTTCCCGGTGCACGTCTAATTTTTGCTGTGTTTGCAGAGGTGATCAGGGATTCTGCAGCGAGGAGTGCCGGCGGGAGCAGATCTTGTCCGACGAGGCGAGAGAGCACGAGGCCATGGTCAGGAAAGACCGGCGAGGTCTGCCGCACCAACGTCGCCACCACCACGGGCCACGGCCGGCGCCGGCAGTGAACATCCGCGGCGTGCCGAGGAGATTACTGGCGGTAGCGTAGCTTGGGTATGCATAATTATGCAAGTAAGGACATGCTAGCTATGTTTAGAGATGAACAAAACGATCAAAAACTGTGCAAATTAATGGAAAAAATATGAATAAATGCATATTGTGAGATGATAGAGATGTTGAATGGTGCATTTTTTTTCAGGCGGGTTAGTTCAGATTTATAGTTAATCGAACAAATGAAAGCTGCTGGCCGCCTGTTATGCGCACATCCGGTAAATTTCAGATGGAAGAAACAAGAACGTAAAGAGAATATAACATGAAAACTGTGTAGTGTATTGCTTCAGTGATCAAATCTTGAACTTGTGGAGTAATTCTGGACACAAGTAGTCGTGGATTAATCTCTAGGTACCAAAATTTGATGCCAATGAGAAAACATGGGCAGAGAGAATGATGCTGTGGCATCTAGCACCTTGATGGGGAACACAAATGGCACCAGAATGGAATGTAGAGTTAGAAAACGACTAACACAACGACAGAACAAGAAGTACAAAGAGGCAACAGTGTAAGAGAGGGGTGGATTGTTAACTGGTGCATGTTTGCAAGTTTCTTAACTGGTAAACGGTCTGCACCGTTCTTACCGGTTGTGTCATGACACATTCATGACAAGTTTTGGGGTGTATTTCCTAAGTCTACATACATGCAATTTTACTAAATGGGTCTGATATCAGTTTAAAAAAAAAAAGGTCTGAGATTTAGACCAAAGGCAGAAAGGCCACAACCGAACTTTATTAGAAAGCCAAGATATGCGAGCTGCGTGTTCTCTTATCTTGCATGAT
Source organism: Poa pratensis (assembly GCA_947311845.1). Classification (NCBI taxonomy): domain Eukaryota; kingdom Viridiplantae; phylum Streptophyta; class Magnoliopsida; order Poales; family Poaceae; genus Poa; species Poa pratensis. The sequence continues at coordinate 28,368,580 of CAMZMU010000077.1, forward strand.
CTCCCAAGATAGGGAGTGTTTTTTTTGTCCCGTCTCATTCGGGCAAGTGACTGGGCCTGGGTGGAGTATCTGACTACTCCTTTCATGGGCTTAGCACATTGCCCTGATGTATTAACAAAAGCGGCTTTCTTACAGGAGTGTTTCTGCAGGCAATGATATAAAAGAATGACCATATCTGATATCTTTTTCCCCTGGTGCCGTGTCAGTAATATCCAGATAGTTTTGTTAATGTGAGAGTAATATCTAGATAGGTTTCTTAGTGCTTCTGTTGGAAATAACACGGCACCGCAGATGCAGTGCGCCAGTGTCTCACCAAATCCCATTTTTAATCAGGAAACCTTTATGTATGAGCATGCTTCCGCCAATCAGTTGGTAAAGCCAACATAACGTTGTTTCAGAAAGGACCATCATTTAACTTTATTTTCATTTTCCCTTGAACCCAACGCACTCTTCCCGCGTAAACTTTTGCAATTACTTCTTGTGCAACACCAAAAAGAAATCACATGTAAAATTACTATGCTAACTGAGATCATGCAGAATACATAGTGCAAAACAATTTAAGCATCTATTTTTTGTATTCATGTTTTTAAATTGCTCTGGTCGCTTGTATCTTTCTACCGTGAAGGACTCCGACTTCATGGTTATCACAAAGAGAAAGCGGAACAACGATCATGAGCACCCCCCCCCCCCCCTCCCACTCAACCTCCCCCGCCGCTTCTACCATCAACCTCGGTCGCGGTAGCAGTAGACTAAAAGTGCATCTAGAACTTCTAATGGTTCTTACTTGATTAATGATGAGGAAGTTGAGGGGCTTACAAATTTACGAAGTGTGTCGGGTTTTAGTGTCCAGACTAGCTAGATTAAAGTCAACTGTACCCCTCCCCCCACACCCCGAATGACAAAAAAATATGATGGCATCCCTCAAGCCTAGATATTTAAATTTGTTTGGATCATAAGTATGCGTATTATCAAAAAGGTCTACATATACAAAATAAGAGCATCTTCAATAGGTGATGTAAAATCGCAGCCCAAAAACTACTTGATGTAAATTATACATCGCCAAAAACGTGATTTTTACATCACCCAAATTGTCCAACTCCAACAGGTCATGTATTATAGGGCACGAGGGTCCCTAGTAGATGATGTAAAATAACGTCGTCGTGCGGCAGACTCCACCCAAAATATCATACAAATGGAACACTCATCTAGAACTTTTAGTAGACTAAAAGTGCATCTAGAACTTCTAATGGTTCTTACTTGATTAATGATGAGGAAGTTGAGGGGCTTACAAATTTACGAAGTGTGTCGGGTTTTAGTGTCCAGACTAGCTAGATTAAAGTCAACTGTACCCCTCCCCCCACACCCCGAATGACAAAAAAATATGATGGCATCCCTCAAGCCTAGATATTTAAATTTGTTTGGATCATAAGTATGCGTATTATCAAAAAGGTCTACATATACAAAATAAGAGCATCTTCAATAGGTGATGTAAAATCGCAGCCCAAAAACTACTTGATGTAAATTATACATCGCCAAAAACGTGATTTTTACATCACCCAAATTGTCCAACTCCAACAGGTCATGTATTATAGGGCACGAGGGTCCCTAGTAGATGATGTAAAATAACGTCGTCGTGCGGCAGACTCCACCCAAAATATCATACAAATGGAACACTCATATGAAATAAATTGAAAAAAAAACATGATAAAATAACAATAAAAAGTCAACAACCCATAAATTATTACCTAATTCGTTAGGTTCATAGCATGCAACAAAAAAACAGAGTTTTGCCCAAATTATTACAATAAAGTTCATCCAAAGACGATATAGTCTCCATTGTTTCCCATGCCATGTTGATACCTTCGATCCGGATTATCGGATTGCAGTATGTAGTTTTTTTCCCCTAAGAGATCCGGGGTTTATCGAATCCGGGAAGTATTTGCTTGACAAGGAAATTTATCAAGTTCAAGAAAGTTTTCAGAAGTTTCGTATTACCGGACCAAACTTTTTTTGATTGTGGTTGTTTTATCAATGGTTTAAAATAGGCCAGAGCTTAAGGTTCCACTTGCAGCAGTGAATGTTATGTATGGGAGAAATAAGATAGATGAAGCTCAGTTAGTGATAAATAATTCATATGAATACAACGATGTATAGGAGCAATGCGTCCAAGGGCACTAGTGTCTCACAGATCAGGAGCACAAAGGATTCATTTGTCCACCTCGGCACTATCCGTCTTGCAGTGGCGGAGCTACATGTTAGCTGTGGGGTCAGCTGACCCCACAGCTTTTCTGAAAACCCCCTTTAGTTTATACATATTTATGCATTAGTCCCTCCTATTATGATAATCTGACCCCACATGAGTTTGCTGACCCCACAGGAATCTGTCGCTGGCTCCGCCACTGCCGTCTTGCACGGGGTTTCCAAAGTAATTAAGTCTTTAACAGACAGACAGAAGCAGTAAGTTTTTTTACGTTATTGTTGTTCTCCAGGGAATTGCTTTCAGCTATTATATGGCTCGTACTGTCACCGAGGTTCTCGCATAACCTTCCACTTTTCCCGTCCCTTACCTCTACCTTGATCACTCTTCAGGGTCTTGGGTACCTGACAAATTCTAGGAGCGAGGCATTGATAAGATATATACACATGCATCATATCGTACTCTTTACACTAATATCCCAATGGTTAGTTTGCATATAGCTGCGAGCCTAGCCTCAGCTAGCCCTTAGCCCGAGTGGACTACTCACACATCGCGATCATATCAGCAATAGAAAACATCGTGGAAAACAAAAGATGAATGATTGAAAATAGTTCTTACAATGCTGTCAATCACGATGAGATCTAAATTACAAGTAGTATATGGCTATTGATGATGAATATAGATATGGTGATTTATATGGAGTGGAAATGGAGGCAGCACTTCGTGTAGGCGGTGAAGAATGGCGGCTCTCTCTTGAGAGGGTGTTCTCTCATTCTTATAGCAGTCTGGTAGGTTTCGAGGCGGTTCCCACGCGAAATAATATATGGGCCCTTCACGAAATTGCTCGGTTTGACGATGTTGATCCGACCGACACCGGTACGATTGGCGGTACGGTCGGGTGTGACCGCACCGTGACTCGTTAAGTTTGGTTTCGCCAGATTCTGGATCTTCTAGATATTTGGCAACTCTCCATCCGGATTATTTCTTCATAAATGCTTGATTTGCACCATTATATCTTCCTTAACTGCAAGAAAATAAATCACAAGGATATTTGCAAAGAAATTTGCACATTAGCGGCTAGTGGCAGGTACAGAGTGATATATTGCCATTTTCATGACAAATATACGATTTGAACATGGATAAAGATGTGTATATTTTGGACGCATCACATGTCCACCACTCCTCCATGAGATCCTTTTGAAGATCAACATGAGTATCGGCATCCCTAATCTCATGATAAACCTGATGAAAGCGTTGAATTCGGTTTGGGTTTTTAATTGGCCACACCTGGTGTCCCGTGAGGTCAAAGGCGTTGTAAGCCAAATTCTGTCCAAGCTCATTCTCAATAATCATGTTATGCAAGATCAATCGGGTTGTCATCATATACTAAAGGATTTCTTGATCCCCAAAACCTAGCCAGACCTCACACAATAGCAAATTGGGATTGCAAAAATGCCAAAAGCCCCCTCTACATCTTTTGTAGCAGCTGCTTGAGCTTTATGAAAATAAAGTTCTTTCTTACTTTGGGCATACACCCGTCTTGACAAATTAAGCCCACTTTGGATAAATTTCATCGGCAAGATAGTAACCAAAATTATATGTGCGACCATTTGCTTTGAATTCCAGAGGTGTTTGTTCCCCATTTGTTAACTTGGCAAAAAGAGGTGATCACTGAAGTATATTGATATCATTGCAAATTAAGACGTCCCAAATATGCACGCCAAAACCATATCTCATGATCAGCCACGGCCTCTAAATTAATGGTGGCATCCTTCTTGTGTTCTTTGAATTTTGCATGCCATGTTGCAGGGCAACTTTTCCACCTCCAGTGCATACAATCAATGGAACCAAGCATACCTGAAAACCATCTACCTTTGTTTATCTCCAATAACCTCAGTGTCCTGAGCATTGGGTACTCTCAAAAAAAAATCCCCAAAACCTTCTACCACCGCCTTTGCAAATGCTTTGACATAAAAGATTAAAGTGCTTTCTCCCATTGCAAAATCATCAATTAAATCGGCTGGAACACCATTTGACATCATGGGCAATGCGGTTGGGACCTTCTGCTCAATGTTGTGTCCAAGCATACCAGCATAATTTGTCCTTTGTTCGAATGATCATTCTAAACCGGCGGCGAAAGTACTTCTCCGGATAGATGGGATTCGGAACAAAATAGTTCGCATCAATCTATCGTGAGCATCTAGCCGTTCTCTTTGTAAGAACTCGCGGCCAAACACGTATCCGCCGTGTTTTGGCTTCTTGTTCTTGTGCACCATCACTTGAATTGCAATGTCCTCCTCTTCGGATTCTTCATCGGACGATGAATCATCATACTCATATGAACTCATCTACAAAATTATAAATCTTCGATTAACTAGTTCATTCGAAATATAAAAAAAGAGATGAAAGAAGAAAACCTTACCTTAGCCGCCGACGCGGAATTGAAGCGTCGTGATGGCCGGGGCGGCTACAAAGTTGCGGCGACAGTGGATAGTCGTGGCGACGATGGGAGGAGCGGCGGAGTGGCGATCACTGGGATCGAGAAGGCGGATATGCGGCGGCAGCGGCGGCGGAAATCAACTCAACCGACGGCGAAAATCGAGACGGCGGAGGGGCGGTGGTGGCAGCGGGGTCGCGGCGGGGTCTGGGGAGGGCTAGATATCGACAGCGGAGGGACGGCGGCGCCGGCGACGGTGGTGAAGCCGGCTTTCAACCGCGGGCGGGAAGTTTCCGCGCGCCCATTGGAGTCACGCGCGTCTGCATGCGTTTTAGGGCATGGATCTATGTGATCTATATTTGCATCACTTGTGCCAAAACTTATATCGCGACGTAAATTTTGTTTACCAAAATATATATTGCGAGTAGCCGTTGGAGCCTGGTTTTGCCCTCCATAAAAAACTGTTAAAAGCTATTTTACATCACTATTGGAGATGCTCTAAGAAACCGTTACATCGCAAAGAAATTCGTGAGAAGTCCAACTTCATTCGTATTCTTAATATCTTGGTTAAATATTGATATTTGGTTTGCCTTATTGCAGAGGTTTGGTGTATTTGGCGGAACTGTGAAGACCGAATCGTGCGTCCGGGATGGCCGCTACCACGGGCACATGTGGCACAAATCAACAAAAATCACACGGAACCAACCATGCCGATCCGAAGTTCCGAGCCCAGCCCCCGTTAGCTGTAGCTTGTAGCTCAGCGCGTGCGCCCTGGGCGTGCTTACACGACGTCGAGGCCCAGACTCCGAGCTTTGTTCCCACCCGGGACGTGGCAGCCCATAGCGTGCCACCGCGACCGCCTAAGCTCCTCTCCTTCACCCATGGTTCCACTGCCCAGCGACACACAAGCAACGCAGCCTCCCTCCTCCTCCTTCCCAGCGACCTCGCCGCCGGCGCCATGTCGTACAACAAGACCGCCTCCATCACCGCGGAGACCATAAACCCCAGGGTACGGCTAGCGCAAGCATCTTTCTTTACATGAAAATTGATGGAGTTACACGTTCACCATGGTTTCTGTTTGAAGGTCAAGGCGTTCAACTATGAGCCTTCCGGCGAGATTGCTAGGCACGCGGAGGTAATGCATGCTAAGCTCCTCACCTGCACTCTGCACAGACCTCAGCCGTTGCTTTAACTAGATTGTAAACCAAGCGAACTAATCCTCTAATAATTAGTTAGCACACGCAAAGATTCCTGTAAACTGGTCCATTTTGCACAAACTCTGATCCTCGTTGCATCACCGCATCCCTCGCCCATAAATCCATGGAGAACACTGGTTTTTTTTTTTTAAACGAAGGCAAAAGCTTTGCCTTATATTAATTAAGAAGAAGGTGCCCGGTTTATTAATGGAAGAAACCGAGCGAAAACCATACAACGAACATAAACAACATAACGTTATTCTTCTCGTATGCTGGCTTTTGTGTCATTCAGCGGTTTCAGGAGGAGCTGAACAAAAATCCAGGGTCACGCCCTTTCCAAGAGGTGCGTGCTTAGCCTTGTGTTACACTACTACAAGTGGTTCTGGTAGAACCCAACTTTTAATGATAAAATTTCTTTCTAGCAGATAATATACTGCAATCTTGGGAACCCCAGGCTCTCGGTCAGCGACCCGTAACTTTCTTTCGCGAGGTTACAATTCTTACGCTCTCCAAATTTTTAACATGGGAATACGACATTGATGCTCCATGCCAAGTGATTGCCTTCAGGTTCTTTCTCTGTGTGACAACCCAGCCCTCCTGAAGAGAGACGAGGCTCCCTTGTTATTCAGGTTGGACACTAAATAATACTAGCTCAATTTTATTTGGGGTCTTTCGTACGATCGTTAAAAGGAAATAAACAAAAGAGAACAAACTGGTATTATCTTCTTTCTGACACAATATTTGACTGACGCCAAATTGACCAATACTGTTTTAATCTAATGTTACAGTCCATGCGCCATAAACAGAGCGCAGAAGATTGTCGACGCAATGCCTGGCAGAGACTCCGGTCCATATACTCCCTGTCAGGTATTTGTTGGAGTACATGCTCGAGTGGTGTGATGGTTGGACTGCACTGATGCGCCAACATTCACAAATTACCAGCTAATAGGATCAGCATGCTGGAATGCCCTGGCTTTGGTGTTCTCCTTGTCCAACGACGATTTATGTTCCTATCTTATTAGGAATTCTATTTTTTTTATTTTTATATAATGATCAGGGAATCAAAATTCTGCGCGAATCGGTTGCTGATGGCATTGCTGCGAGAGATGGTTATCCATCAAGGCCAGAAGAAATTTTTCTGACAGATGGAGCGAGTTCAGCGGTAATAATCTCCACTCCACAGCTCCAACACATCACATGTGCATGATAGTTGGTCTATCTGGATATTCTAAACCTGGCTAGATTTTTTCCTTTCTTCCAGATAAATTTGACTATGCAGATACTCATCAGATCCGAGGAAGATGCCATTTTATGCCCTTTACCTGAATATCCGTTATACTCGGCTTCCATTATGCTTCATGGTGGAACAATGGTATGGTGCTAGCTTTATGCCTTTATGAAGTCATCAAGAATGGCAGTTCCTTGGAGTACCTTTGCTTATTGCATCTCAAACTTAGAATCAGATGGCTGACATTTTTTCTCGAAAAAATAAAAGTAAAACGGGAATATGTGTAACTGGACCAGTTACTGAATTGTGTATTGGGGTACCAGATAACCTTATTGAGAATGGTGATGTAACAGGACAGATAAATTTATTTACATGCAAAAAATGACTTTATTGAATTTACTTTTTAGGTACCGTATAACCTTAGTGAGGATGGTGATTGGGGCCTTGAGATTTTTGAAGTAAAGAGATGCTTGGAGGAGGCTCGTATATCCGGTTTGACTGTTCGAGCCATGGTGGTCATAAATCCTGGAAATCCTACTGGGCAGGTATGGAAACAGATATTCACAATACCATACATGTGAACTGGATAATATAATACATTTCTGAAAAAGGTTTGCCCGAAAAAAGAAAGAGTAAACCCAATGTCAAAATATATTGTTGGAGGTGGTCCTGCATCGTAGGATTCCTATCGGGCAAACCGCAAACTCCAAAGTTTCTTGTTCAACATTTCCAAGCTCTGTTGTAGGTATTCTCTGTCACCAACCAGGAGGAGATAGTAGAATTTTGTCGGAAAGAAGGTTTAGTTATACTTGCCGACGAGGTATGCCCTTTCTGAATGACATATCGTGTTCATTTTGTAAATTGCGTTCGTCGTGTCCTTCAGAAGGCAAGCACGGTAACTGCTAATGATGATTGTTTTGCAGATTAATTATTTATGTATTTACAGGTATACCAAGATAACGTTTATGTGGAGGATAAAAAATTTAGTTCTTTCAAGAAAGTTGCCAGATCACTTGGGTACAACGAGGATGACATCTCTATAGTTTCGCATCAATCGGTTTCAATGGGTAAATCTTCGCACATTAAAAACACGGTCCATACTGTCTACACAATAAGCCTTACGAGCATGGATTAAAGAAAATGGTTATTTTCTCATGATCTGAACTTAACAGGGTACTATGGGGAATGTGGCAGAAGGGGAGGCTACATGGAGATATGTGGTTTTGGAGAAGATGTGATGGGTGAGGTTCGCAAGGTGGCTTCTTTGACTCTTTGCCCCAACATAGGTGGACAAATTCTTACCAGCCTAGTTATGGATACGCCTAAGGTTTGTCCTGCCCTTCTCAAGCTCATTAGAATTTATTTTACATGATGTAGTTTTGTATCGTGAAATTACCGTCATACAACTTACATTCTTACGGTGCAACATTCAATCATGCCCCAGAATTGTAGCAATTGGACAACTAGTTTATTTTTCTAGCCATGGTCTACAAGTTCGTTGCCATGTATTTATTAGGTTATTCTTTGTTTTTCAGTTGACATTGCCGGGGAATATTTCCAAAACAATATGCTCAACAAATAACCGGTAGCATGTTTGTAATCATAATTTATATGATTAATAGTTTTATAGGAAACAATTAAAGAAGCAGTGAAGATAGACTTAAAAAACTAGTGAATGTAGAAATTTGATGAAGATATATTAGTTGCGCCTTATAGCTTACTATCTCAATTTTTCTCACAATCCAGAAACGCCTCCACCTTTTTTTTCATACACAAAGACATGTGTTTTTACCAAGTTTGTCTTGATATTTGCAGATAGGGGATGATAGTTTTGAGGAATTTGTGACCGAGAAGGAAAACATCCATTCATCTCTGGTCAAGCGTGCCAAGGTATGCAATCTACACAGAAATTGTGACAATCACACACCGTCTTTCTTCATGAGGTCGTAGGATAAAACTGAACCAAAGCAACCTTTGCAAGACTGATTCCGCCATGTCTTGGTTGCAGACCTTGGAGAAGGAATTCGGCAGCTTGGAGGGCGTGACCTGCAACAAGATAGAGGGCGCGATCTACGTCTTCCCCAGGATCCACCTCCCCGCAGCAGCCATCAAAGCTGCCAAGACCGAGGGCGTCTCCCCTGACGTGTTCTACGCGTGCCGCCTTCTCGACGACGCCGAGATCGCGGTCGTCCCTGGCTCCGGATTCCACCAGGTCAGATTTTTATATCTGTAAATGGAAAACAATGTAGGAGAAAATCCTCTCCGGTGGCATTGATCATTTATATCTTGCCACTTGCATATCATTTCCTTCACTTGGTAAGCTTTGGTGGCCTGACTTCGATCGGCATTGATCTTCTTGCAAATGCCCTGGACGCGACTAGGTCTCCGGACGCGGCAGGGCCACCGGGACATACCACATCCGGTGCACGATCCTCCCCGGCGAGGAAAAGATCAACGCCATGATACCACGCCTCAAGGCCTTCCACGAGGCCTTCATGAACGAATTCCGCGACCGAAGCTGATGCCGATCGGATCTGCAGCGTACTTTGTGCTTTTGGTTCCCTGTAAATTACGTACTAAGCTTGTGTTGTTGTACTAGTAAAACTTGTGATATGCTCTATACATATTAGCTATGAAACTGGCTCTTCTGCGAATGAATTCCGTGACTGTTTAAGCTGCGCCACACCTGAACTGAAAGCCGGGCTGAACTCTGACGACACCGTGGTCATGCATGCCTCCCTGTAGTAAATGACATGGGATCTGCCATTCGTGTTTATCCAACCCAAGCAGCCTCCATGAGGAGGAGGCGCCCGTAGCACGACGGCACGCCTTGTATTAATTGGTTTCGCTATTTCCCCTGCCATGCATATGATCCATGTGACCTTCGCATCGCCATCACTGGACTGTCTCGGTTTGACTTGTAACACGGGAGGAATTTTCCTTGCACGCTCACGAGGACAAAGCTTGCACTTGCAGTCTTGCACGACATCCCGGGTAGTAACCGCATTCATTCATGCAAGATCACATGGTATACAAGCCGCGAACAAGTACGCACGGCGTTCCAATCCGCCGCTGCCAACCTCTATATATAGCTACCTTGCTAAATGCAGTCTTCTCTCACGACTTGAGGCACCCACAACTCGATCCATCAAAAATACGTAGTTGTGTGCAAAGATGTTGAGGTCCACAGGCAGCTGCCTAGTGCTGGTGCTCGCACTGGCAGCGAGCCACCTGCTGCTCGCCGCCGGCGCTGGGTGCGGGCAGAGCGGCTCGCTCCGGCCGAGCCAGAGCCACTCGTGCGAGGACTGCTGCAAGGCCGGGCAGGCGTACCCCACGTACACGTGCTCGCCGGCGGTCTCCTCCGCCACCAGGGCTGTCATGACGCTGAACGACTTCAGCGAGGGCGGCGACGGCGGTGACCGGTCCGAGTGCGACAGCATGTTCCACCCCAACCCCGAGCGCGTGGTGGCGTTGTCCACGGGCTGGTACAGCCGGGGATCCCGCTGCGGCAGGAACATACGGATCCGGGCCAACGGCGGGTCCGTGCTCGCGAAGGTCGTCGACGAGTGTGACTCCGCCAACGGGTGCGACCGCGAGCACGCCTTCCAGCCGCCGTGCCGCAACAACGTCGTCGACGCGTCCAAGGCGGTGTGGAACGCGCTCGGGATCACCGGCGAGGACGTCGGCGAGTACGATATCACTTGGTCCGACGCATGACTTCCGTGCGTATGTACGTAGCCGCCGGTGGCATAAATAGCTGGGGCTGTCTACTCGGAGACTCTGTACCATGATGAATAAACCGCAGAACCTACTTATTTGCAGCGAAGAACTAAACCCATACATCCCTCACTTACACCACTGAGAGTGGAGATTTCTGGCGCCCTCACTGATCCATTTATTTTAAAAATAGTAAATAAGTTTTACATGTTGTCAATGATGTACTTAACAAACGTGCAAAATTTCATTTTGAAATACTTTACATTCCGAGCTACAAAAAAAATGACAAAGGCCCAGTTCTTTTTGGCGGTTTCTTCGAGAAGCTGCCCCTCCCCTGACTTTCTGGGGAACCGCCCTCAAAATTTAGCTAGGTTTTTAAAATAGGAACCTAACATTAAGTTTGGAAACCCTCTTAGCCCAATTCTTTTCGGCTCCGGCTTGAGTGTCCAGGGAAACAGCAATGGAAATAAGCTCGTGAGAATCTGTAGTCCAGTTCTTTCCGGCTTCCAATGTCTTAGCTTATTGTGTGAATTGTATGATGAAAAGTCTGTAAAACCCCTAGGATGATTTTATATTCTAACTAACCGGTTTTGAGTTATTTATGACTTTCTGTTTTGTTTTGCATATGAGCATAAATTCCGTAGTCTACATACTACCAAGGTTTTGGATACCGGTTCAAAAAAAATCCGGTGGGTGCCGATATTTCCGGTAACCGGGGTTATCGGAAAATACCGGCCGGTTACCGGCCCGAAACTCTCCGAATTTTTTTACGATTTAAACTTAGAACGTCAAAAAAATTGAAATTCAAATTTTCCGAGCATGAATTCGGTTCAAATTTGACTAATCCGGGATTTTTCATCCGATATACACAAATTCCCGGAGGGGGGGCCGTTAAATCCGGTTACCGGCCGGTAACCGCGAAATATCGGCCGGTAACCGAAACCTTGGATACTACTATGTTTCTGCTGCTGCCAGTGCTAATTTAGCGATTCATACGTAGCACCCCAAATTGACATGTACTGTACAGCAGTAACGGATGATCTATGGGTCCCTGCTTTGCATTTGTTTCTTGACAACACAACGGAGCTACAAAAGCTGTGAGAGCTCTACAGGCCTTGCCGCTCCCGGTGTTCGCAATCGCAGATCAGGCCGCGATATGTGCCGCTCGAACCAAGTACTGATTTGATATTCAGATATATCTGCAGTGCACTGCAACGACTGGACGACACCCTCAAGCAGTCGGGCTGGAGTAACCACGGCCCGCAGTGCGCCGCGCCGGGCGGGAAAATCTGCAGGACGCTGGCCACCATTGGTGATGGGCGGCGGCGGCGCTTCATCAGATCGATCCCCAGCCGGTGAGCTCGAGCTCGGCTCAATCCGCCATGGGATAGGATTGAAGACGGCGGGGGAAACTTTTCCCGGCGTGGGGTGGCGGGGGCGGCAGCCAGGGTTGCCCATGGCGGCAGGCTGGCAGCGACGCACGGGAGCAAGCAGAGGAACTCGGTCGGGGCTGAACAAGAAAACAGTACACTTAGGTCAGTTTTGTCGTAAACAGCGTGAAAGACAGGGGCATCAGCATGCAGCGATTCGTTTGATGGTCGAGAAGCTCGGGGAGCTGCAGAAAGCTGGAGTATCGCAGCTTCTCCCCACTGTGAAGGAATCAGTGAAGCTGGCTGCCCCAAGAAACGGCTTAAAATCGAGCTTTTTTGGGTTTAACCTTATTTTCACTATTAAGCTGCCCATAAGTTTCAAAAGAACTGGGCCTAAATGTGGCAGCTAGGGAGGGGCAACTTTTCGGAAAGCCGCTAAAAGAACTGGACCTAAATGTGGATATGAGTACACACATTTTCAAATTTCCAAAATATAAAAGATTTTGTCATTTGTGTATCCATAATACAAAGAATTTTGCATGCTGATTTTGCATACTTATATGATGCATCATTGACTACACCCAGAATTTTGTCACACAATTTTTTAAAAATTCTAAATATAGTTTTTGATTTTTTAAATAAAGGATCACTCGAACTCAGGAGTCAAAATTACAAGTGCTTGGATTAGAACTGCACAGTAAATAAAAATTTCCAAAAAGCTAATTACTCCATCGCAACAATAGGTTTGTTATGCTTAGTACTAAACTTGTTGAAGAGATGAAACAGAACCTAAGATCTAGTAGTATCTTTTGAGGCTGAATCTATCATCAGAACAGGAATTAGGCCAAAATTTCGTTAACATTCTGGGAAAAGAAAACTTAACGGAAGAGATGCAATGAAAAGCTCTCATAAATATTCTAGCATCAGTAAACATGTCTTAGTAGCCTTACATTTTCTCTTCTGATGCTAGGTGGAGTTTTGCCAATGATTTGAGCTTGTTCAGCCTCCTCCCTGATGTAATTCATCTGTTGGATCGAGTAATGTTGCATTCTGTAACAAGTATGACAGCTCAATCTACAATCATTTACATCAAAATTTACATCGAATGATCAGAGAATCTGAATTTGTCTGAGTTGACTGACAAAGGGTCAGATGGTGGTAACATGCACTCTGGCAAGGAAGACTGGAGATACAGATTAATTTATATCAACAGGCGCTTACACTTAATCTGGCCAACTACTGTAGTTGCCTCTCTGTTGTCGGTTGTTACATGCTATGAAAGAACTTAAGCTCCTACACTGAACCAAATTAATGGGATAATACAGATCAACACTACAAGCCTCCCCCCTCTCTATCAGGCCCTATACTCTACTGACTCATCTCCCCAAAACCTGGGGCAGAAAGGCAAAAAGGAAAGCAAGAAAGAAGAGAGTTAAACATTCCGTGATACAGGCGCCGTATTCGCAAAGCCGTTAGCTACTTTCTGGGGAGGCGGTGGCTTCTTCTTATAATTTGCTAGACTACAATGGGGCAGATGTATTCCAACCCATCCGTTTTCGCATAATCCTGCAAAGACAGATCACCCATGAGAGGAGTTTTGACACACGGAGGGAGGGGCCGTGTAAGTCAGTTCTAAGCAAGTTTTTACCTTGAAAGTGCCCAGCCCTTGCCGTCTATCACAACCGAAATGAGCCCATTCACCGCATAAACCACAGTTGACCCAGTCACCAGGAGCGCTACTGGAATTGTATATAAAGATGGTGTTAGGTTTCGTGATGACAAACTTGAAATCCAAAGCAACCATAATGACAGAAAGGATCGAACCTGTGACAAAGCAAACAGCATTCCCCATCCACATCATCATGTGATAGCTCATATTCCAGCAAGTAAGTCTCGTAGTGCCTTTTCAGTGTGTTCCCAACACCCTAAATATATATAGGCAAAGTGTAAAATTAGAACATGTAAAGCATTTTACTCGAGCAGCAGCGGTAAGGCTAAGAAGGAAGCTAATGGAAGTAACCATGAAATTTAGAAAATGGATGTGTTAATTAATAGTTATGAATAGCAGATCAAACTAAATTAGCACATGTCCATCTCGAAATGGAAAAGTACTCCTTCAAATGGCCCAGATGCCCAGGCTATTCCTTTGTTCTTCAGTAATCAGCATGATATATAAAAGATATAATAAAAATAATAATTGTAGGATAAGTGAATAGTGGATACATACAGTCATTCTATTTGTTACAGTATGGTTTCGCATCTTCGAAAAGACTTGACCTTTCCAGTTTATGCCATTGCCAACATAAAAGCCACCCCTGGACACCACCTAAAAAAAAAACTTGTCAGGGAACCATGAACCAACAAAATGCACATTTATCTACACCTATAGTCCTTGCACCGTAAGCTAATAAAAGTGCAGAATTACCTCTTTGTACAAGTTATAGAGATCAAGGCGTTTTGCATTAAGGACTGCGTCAGGAAATTCAGCTAGACCTCCATGAGGAACTAGTCGATTGTGACCCCTCTGAATTAAGAACTGCATGACATCCTTTAAAAAGTCCTCCTACGGAAGGTCAAAGAACAAATCCATTAATCTAGCTTTCTAGTGATCTAGAAGCATTTCATCCTCATAAAGGTCGAACAAGCATACCTCGGAGCACACTTGAATGGGCAACCGATCACATCCATGTTTCTTCATCGGAAGGGGATTCAGCTGAATGATTGATTGAGCATGAGATGGCCCTGATGTTGCTTTTCTGTAGGCTGCTGTAGCAGCAGGTACTGAATTATGCTTAACAGGTGGAGCAACTGGCAAGTTTGGCTTGGCCTGACTAGTTTCATGAGCGTTAGTTTCAGAGAAACCCATAAAAGGATGCATTTGCTGCTGTCGAGAGTGAGGCATGGGCCTCATAGTTGCAGGCTTCAATTTTCCCTTGAAGGATTTCAGCGAGGAAGGCCCTTCAACGGGAGGTTTCCTGTCCTCTAAAGTTCCATTCACACCTAACAAATTTGGTTTTGATTCCAAACCTGTCTTTGCTCTGTCCTTGGTAAGGGAGGCTGACCATCTTGGCAGATGGAAATATGGGCCACCTTCACTGGCTAAATCTTTCTGTTGACTGGTGCAAAAGAAAAGAAGGCGATCTGCATCTTGCCTGTCGAATGAAGCAACAGGAGTAGCATTTATGCATCCAACTCCAAGTGCAACTAGGCTCCTGTATGAAATTTCCGGTGCTAGATGCTTCAAAACCTGAATATCCAGAAAATAATGTTCAGTCAGGTATGGCCAAAATTGATTCATATGTAAACAACTCACTCTTAACGCACAGAAAAAGTTCATAAGGAGTCTTCGAAATAGGAGCACTAGCATGCATGGACAATATGAAAAAAAAGTAACCAAAGGATGACAAAGATAGTAGGAAATCAGCCAACCTGAAATTCTAATCAGTTACAAATCTGTTGCACTCAATTATTAAACCAACCTGTGCTGCCCACTTAGGAAGGGTCATCCACACTTCGAAGGTAGAAGCCCCACAGGCAGTGGACATGGAAGTGAAAGGCTCAGTCGATGACAACTTATTCTCGCTATTTGGGAGAGCACGGACAAGCTGGCTCTTCTCGATGAGTTCATTTTTTATGTGGCTTTCTAGAAGCTGCAGAGATAGTAAGCACCATATGACTTTGTGTGGTCAAGATAAAAAAATGTCTCAAATATGAGCTAATCTGTACCTGGTCATCAAAACATGTTTGTGCACTGCCAGAAACAAGAAGTGACACATGAGAAGAACTGCAAGTAGTGATATCACAACGCATGGTAACCATTCCACGTGGTAAAGACGCTGCTTCAAGGGGCGGTGGAGAAGCACTGCCACATAGGAAGAACACCCAATCAGTTTCTGCTCTACCACAAATAATCTTTGAAGGAGATAAAGTTTGTTGTAGAAAAGTAAACTGTTGATGAAAAGACTTCTTGCATGCGGTGACTCTGATTACAATGTTTACAAGGAAGATAGTATGCATGTAACTTTAGTAAGCAACTCTACTAATAAAAGCTCACTGGTTCATTTATATGAAATAATAATCTACTTCTAAAAGTATCCCCTCCCTCACTTTCATATAGAACGAACAATAAGTAACAACAGTGAAGTGCTAGATGAGGATAAATTGTGTATAACAAACTTGACATGCCTCGACATGAAGGTTATCAGCTAAGTATTCTCAAACCCCAACAGACAGAAATGCAACACACCTGATACGATTCTGAAGTTTGCTCCCACGCATCTGCCCATAAGAAGAATCAAACATTACATAAAGTTATTAATGATAAACTGGAGAATTAAATAAACAGAAGTGGTATAAAGATTGATAAATAAGAATTAGCTAAACAAATCCGAGCATCTAAGATTGGCACATTTGTTTCATTGGCTGCCTTGTTTTATTGGAGTATGCATGTGTTTATCACAAAATAGTAAGAGGAATAGCAGACTATAATAGTGCTTTTGGATGCGCATCAATCATAATATCAAGATGTAATCTGATTTTGGCACTTCATGTATAAGATCAAAGAATGGATATTCTTACTAGTCTTGTGATTCTATGTACAAATAGAATGAACTCAAGCTGCTTATCTAGTATTTCATTTACGTGCAGTGTTTGGTGCCACGCATGATGATGATTTGTTTATGTGGTCCGTGGAACAACTACCATACAAATTACAGCTCCTTCTGCCTGTTGAAATCCATGTACTTGAGGAAACAGATTTTCTGACATGTAACATATTAAACAAGATTTCTTAAATTATCTAACCCAACGATGCTATTAGACTCAATGTGCTACAGTACTTTTCCCTAACAAACAGTTTAACATTTGTTCGATGACTGAGAAATCATGTTTATTCCAGACATAGAAGGAAGCGGAGCACAAGAAGTATTGTCGAACTACAATGCTTTAGTACACACTACATACTTCAATATTCAGAAGTGCATTCAGACCATCTTCTAATGCACCCAGCAAACAAGGATCCTGCACAAAACATGACATTAGGAGATAATTGAGTTGAGGAACAAACAAGATGAAAGAGATGTGGATAATTCATATAACAGATCAAGCTTACCAGGGTGCTTGGTACTCCACATAGAAGAACTTTCATGTTGATGTCATCATCATATATTTTTATAGCTGGGGACACTTCAGAAGAACCTTCTTCCTCGTCCATTTCATTCTCGGGAGGGGCTACATTTACCTTTGGTGCATCCCCAAGAAGACGAGGCCCAAGCTTAACACTTTGCACATGATTGTTTCTTACACAGTATAGTCGAAAGGATGCATGAGCAAGCTGAAAGGAATCCCATGTATGGCTCACGGAACTACATCCAAACATAATCAGATTATTACATGTCATTAACATATGGTGATGCTAATGAATGGTGAAAAGGGGACGGCAGTACCTTTGAACTACTGACAACAACGCATTGCGAAAATGGGATGCTGCATACGATGAAAATGAATTTCTCCAGTATATTACATATGGAATACCCTGAAATGAAACAAGCAGCACTAATCAATTGTAAAGAGAGGCAAAATATCAGGGTAGAAAAATAAATATCCTTGGTTATTGAAAGACGTAAATTAGGGTAGTAATTATTTAGCAGATTACAATACTGTAAAAGTAAGATAGTGATTTTCTTTTGTCACACTTAAGACAGATTACGAGAAACTTCTGTGTGTAGCCAACTTCGTCAACTACAATCTGAGAAATGGACAATGGGACTCTAGTTGCTTGGGCAAAACATTGCAAACTTGGCGCAAAAAACTGAGTAATGTGTCTACCTTCGAATGAACTGCTTGGGCAAGTCTTTCGCCAATGGGGACCTCCAGATAAACCTGTGTTATAACCAGACAACACTGTTACCATCAACCATAAACAAGGAAAAGGAATCAATAGAATCTGATACAGACTACAGTGGCACAAGGCAAACAAAGTACAATGTAATATGGTGAAGAACTCTATCTCCGAAAAAACAAATTGGCTAATTTGTACGCCATGCGTCGAATGGACAAGACATTAGTTACTGTTATTATTGTGGCATGGGCAGACAAACTGTCTTATTGCAACAAATTAAACAAGCATCCTTGGACTAGTTCCTTCAGATTCATAAAGCAGCTGCAATCGAACATGATGGTTGCAGTATGACTTAAAACATCTCAAAGACCATCATGCAACTAGGAGCTGCTGCAGATACCAGGCACAGTTTTTTGCGATTTCATTAACACTTTAACAGCTAATACCACTGCAGCTTGCAGTCATCACTCAGCTAAGGAGTAATAACATTGCAAACGCTTGAGAGAATTTTGGTGCTTACTATCGTCGGGAACGGTGGGCTGATGAGAGAGATAAACGACTGCGGGTCAGACATGTCGGTGTCCCCCCAGACGAGCGAACCAATCTCCTTCTCATCTTCCAGCTGCTGCCCTTGGATGTAGAAGAAGTTGGGCTGCACCACCCGCTGTGCCTCCAGGAACTGCTCAGGTGTCGGATTGTACAGCGTGTGCACCTGCATCCCAAAAGCCCCATCCTTCAGCTCACAAGCAAATCCATCCCCAAGAAGCACCCAGGTGTGAGAACACTAAACTGACCTCCAGTCTCCCCGACGAGCTGAGCTCCGGAAACGGATACGACGGCCGCAGCCGCTTCGCCTCTGGCCCCGACCTCCCTGGCGGCGGCGTGCGCTTATCGGCGTGCTTACCACAGAGCACAGCGAGCAGCACGCAGCTCTGGCGCGACAAGCTCTGGATTTGCGACATGGCCACAGCGAAAGAGGTCCCGTGAATTCACCTCAGGCCTTCATGGAAACCCTGCGACAGCGAGCAAGAACGGATCACGCCAGGAATCCCCACCAAATCCGAAGCAAATCGGCGCAAGAAACGTACCAGGACGCGGATTTCGAGGCCGAATCGGCGGCGGCGCGGGCCAAATCGAGGGCCTCGGATCTGGACGCGGAGGGGAGGAGGGGGGGATTCGATTTGGGGAGAAAAGAGTAAAGCGTGGGGAGAAGACCTAACAAACACAAGAATCCCGTCGCCGAAATAGCTCTCACAGCGCAAAGGCAAATCCCAGTCCGGAAACAATAAAAAAGAAGCCTGTACTTGTGGTGGTGGAGGCGAATTGGACGCGAGCCCATCCATCCCGATCGACCGAGGCCCCGCGAACGAATGAATCCAAGAAACCTCCTCCTCCAAGAACCCGGACCAGAATCACGCGGAGATTCGCGGATTAGGCAGAAGAGCAATCAGCAGAAGCAGCATCAGCCACCAACCAACCGGGGCTAGCTGCTGGGATGGATGCCGATAATAATTATCGCGGAGCCGCAAACAAACTTGGAGAACAGTAGGGGATAGATAGAGAGGGACGCGTCCGTCAAAGATTGGATTTTGACGGCTCGGGGTGGGGGCTCGGACTTTTTTCCTTTGGGATGGATGGATAGATTTTTTTGTGCTCGCATCTAATCTTGCTCCGTCGATGATGATGCTCCTGCTGCCTCTGCAGCAGCCTGCTGGTGCGTTGTTGTTCTCTTGGCGCTTTTCGTTTTCTCTGCTGCCTCCTCATTACTGCTCGGACGGGAAAACAAAAATTAAAAAGATTAGATGGGATTTCGGGAATGGGATTGGGGAATTTGTTTTGTGTTTCTGGCTGCCCGATCGGATGGATGGATGCTTTGGTTTGGTTGGGTAGGTTTGGAGGAGAAAGTCCTAGTGCTACGTACCTGTGAATGTGTAATTTGAGTTGTTGGCGTTGTCTTTTGCCATCGATCCGACGGAATCTGTGCTGGTGCGGCGTACCATGTGTCGAATTGGACGAGGCGTGCAGCAGCGCTTTCGGGCTTGTTTGCGACTTTGCGTACTTGTTCGTGGGAGAGGACCCGTTTGATCCGTTTGGGCATGTGTCCCGCGCGATGGATGGAGCGAGCGGCATTGCGGCTACATGAGGTGGGCCCACCTAGCCTGTGCCATCTTTGCGTTAGTTTTTTTTAAAAAGCTGTAGAGCCCCAGCTTTAAATTAATAAAGCTAGTGGGCCACATGTTACAAGGTGTTGAGAAGATCATCTTACAAATCAGAGCTAGGTCAAGCTAAAAGAAAAGGGGTTACACTATGCCGAGCATCAAATCCTTGCGTAAAACGGTCAGCCAATAGGCAGGATCGGACCACCAGCGAAGGAACCACCGCAACTAGCATAGAGCTTGACATTGGAGAGTAAAGCAGGAGATGAAAGATCAGATTCTCCAGCAGACGTCGAGCACGAAGGAGAGGATGTCGAGCAACACAGCTCCGAGCATAGACCGCAACCTCGACAGCGGCAAGCACCAAACCTTGCGTACAACAGCCAGCCACCCGAGGGGCGGGATCGGACAACACCGACAGCGGCGAACACCAAAATCTTGCGTAAAACGGCCAGCCACCAGAGGGGCGGGATCGTAACACCGTGTCCGCCAGTTGTGCCTCCACCAAAGCACATGAACAAGGCAACATCACTTCAGATCGCGGCTGTGGAAAGACACCATCTTTACACTCAAGCAGCCATGTCGAAGAAAGGGGGCCCCTGCTCCAAGACGGTGCCTCCAAGGAGGTCACGACACAGTAGCGCTGCCACCGTCGGGTCAAAGACCGGGGTTTTCACCGGAGCATGCACGAGGGAGGTGGGATGGAACCACAACGTCGTCCCCAAGAGGGAAAGTGGCACCCACGAGCGTCGCCGACACCGGCGTCAAAGACGGCTTGAGCTTTCGCTCGGTCTGATCCCCACCTACCCATCGACAGGGGTCACCGGCTTCACCAAAACTGCAACAGAGCCTACAGATCTGAAACTGGGCGAGGACCAGCACCCACACCGGCACTCACCAGGAACTCCAAACGTCGACGTCCTTGCCACCCACACGGCCAAAGAACCCGACCAACACCACCGCAACGGGGCTTGCCGATGAGCCACCCGAGCGCCTGCCACCCAGAGTCGCCGCTCTGGCATCCGAGAGCACCTACCTCGCCCGTAGACGCAAGAAGACGAGCAGCCCACGCGAGACCGGCCACCCAGCCACCGCACCGAGCACAACTCCACGGTCGCCTGCCCAGAAATTCCCCAAGCAACAACATTGACCCTGCCCCATCTCAACGCACGAAGGAAGCACGGAGGCGGCGCATCGGCCGAAGACGCCGTCGGACAAAACCACGGACCAGCACCCAAGCTGGCGCGTGGGAGGCCCCCATGGCCAGATCTGCGAGGGCACCACCCGCCGGAGCACCTCAGCCCAGCACCCTTGCTGGGGAGGATGGCTCCCTTGCTGGCGGCGCGACCCTGCTGCCAACCGCCTCGAAGAAGAACGCCGATGTGGGGAGAAACTAGAAGAGCTGCTGGGGACAAAGAGCTGGGGAGGGTTGGAGCAGGAGGGGCAGTGCGGGGGCGGCGGCGGAGAGGAGGGTTTGAGCTAGGGTTGTGGGTATCGCCCCGTGAGTCGCAGGATCGACCCATGAGACGCATGTGCGGTCTCTGCTACTGCGGTTCCTTTGCGTTAGTTACTTAAAAAAACTATCACAATTGGAGCTATTTCACATGTCAGTGCCATTTTTTGGTATTTTTTCTAAAATATATCAGTTCTGGGGCATAGCGTTACAATTCGTACTAATTTCCGTCTAAAATCACTTTCACTTTATCTAAAGTATTTCGAGACTTCATTTTGATAGCAGAGCTGACTGGTGGTGGCTATCTATAACGGTTGAGTAGGCAACACATGGATGGCGAGTTGAGCTGACGTGGACGTGGGGCGTACTTGCCAGCTGAAAGGTCGTCTAGAGGAGGGGGGTGAATAGGCGACTACCAATTTTAATTATTTTTCCTTTTTAATTAGGGCTTTGAGCAAGTATAACAATGTTGACTAGATGTGCACTAGATGAATACAACCTATGTGATACAAGCAAGATACAAAACGTAGCGGAAGCAACAAGTAAAGGATAGAAGTAACCGCAAAGTAGAGACACGGAGATGATTCCCGTAGTTCCTTCCCAAGGGAAGTACGTCTACGTTGGAGGAGTGTGGAGCCACCTAGGCACTCCAATAGCACGGATGTGCTCACTCTATTCTCCATGAACTTTGCCCGTGAAGGCTCGGCTCTTCCACTATGAGGTCACCTTCGAGACGTTGACCAAGCCGTACACAAAGATCGGGGAACTCCACAATGAGTTGGAGCCTCCCAACAATGTCCCGGAGCACCTCGCAAACAAGTTGAGGCTTCCGAAAGGCACCAAGGCCTCCTAGGGTTACAAGCAACCCAAGGAGGAACAAGAACCACAAAGGGGATGAATGAATTTGAAATTCCTTCGGTGGAGATGTAGATCTAGACCTCCTCCTTCACTCCTCGAAGTATTAAGGCGATTGGTTGGTTGGAGTGGGAGATCTAGGAAGTTAAAGCTCAGCAGTAATGGAGGAGAGGGAATGTAAATCACAGCTTCTCTTTGGGGAAGAAGCACTCCTTTTATAGGGGCCACGAAAATCGAACCGTTATGCACAAAAATGTGCACAGCGGTACTACCGCTCCCTAGGATCACAGCGGCACTAGGTAGTACCACCACCCAGCCGCAGCGGTAGCGCGCTGCGCAACCGTTGGTGCCAGGCAGCGGTACTACCGGGAAACTGCTCCGGTACTACCACTGGCTTCGATGAATTAATTCGAAGAGCGCCAACGGTAGTACGTGGGAGCTACTCCCTAAGTACCATAGCGATACCAGAAAGGAAGTCGAGGTTGCCGGTACTTCCAGCGGTAGTACCGCTGCCTGAAAGGCACGGTACTAGCCGCGGTACTACTGCTGGAAGCAGGGTACCGGTATGCTATGGTAGTACAGCTCCAGGAGGAGCGGTACTACCGCCAGATACCAACGGTACTACCGCCGGCCAAAACTTCCTACTTAGTCCATTTTTCGAGCCCCTTTCTCTCTTCCATCTTCGGACTTGGCATGTTGTTAATTGAATACCTGATGACACTTAGAAACATTTTTAGTCTTGTTAGTGTGTTGTCATTAAGCTCCAAAACGGATTAAGATCTAGCATGCTCTTTCAATCTCCCCCCTTTTGGAGTTTGATGACAACACACCAACAAATAGTTCACAAAATGTAGACGGGCTCCCCCTATCAATATGCATCATTTGAGATTTTGCTTTTAAATGCAAAATGCATATTCCATAGGATCAACACTCCCCCTAGATTTTGTAAACCAAGCAAGTATATAAATAGAGCAATAAAGCATAACTTGCACAAGCATGATAAGACATAAACAAGGTAGTTATTACAACACATAGTTTTGAACGGAATAAAAGGAGTTCTACATGTCTTACACTTTGCAACGAGAAAGTTCACCTAAACCAAGTTCGAATAAAAAAAGAGAAGCACAAGCATAAAGATCAAAGAAAACACGAGCTTGTGCTTCCACCCATGCAAAACCCCGGAGAACCTAGTAGAACATTCTCCCCCTTTGGCATCAAGACACCAAAAAGGGAGAGGCGATGCTAACGCCCCACGTGGAGTCAGTCCTCGTCCTCCTCCTCATCATCCTCGCCATCGTCATCAACTGCGGGATCAACATCATCATCATCACTCTCATCATCATCACCATGAGCGGTCTCAATGTGTTCCTCTCCTTCGCGGACCCAAGGCTCGCCATGGTGAGAGGTGGAAGCATCATCTTGAAGCTCTGGATCAACCCATGTGTTGTAGCTCTTCTCTCTAATCCATTTGGAGTAGGTAGTGATGTTGTCCTCGGTACCCGCCGGGATCGGAGCACCCAAGGCCTCAAAGCGTTGACGAGTGCGTTGACGTTCTAACTTGGCCCTTTCATGCTCCTTCCAAGCTCTAACATTTGCATCCTCTTGGCGGCAAAAAATGGAGTTCATGGCATTGGCAAGCCACTTCTTAAACCCATGATCCTTCTTCTTGGGGGATAGCTCAAAAGTGGGATCATTGTCCTCATCATCGGTGTTGTAGGCTTCATCATTGTGGATGAGAGGCTTGAGATGCTTGTTTCGATCAAGGTCCTTGACAAGGTGGGAAGTGAGGGGAGCATCATTATCCAAGAGCTCCAAGGGATACTCCTTGAGGACCCAAGCATGAATGATGAGCTTCATAATAAGGGCACCAAAGATGGGAACCCTCCTCTTCATGATGACTTCATGTATCTCATGCCATATGATATCCATAACATCAAGCTTCTTGCCTTTGCCCACCATCTGAGAGGAAACAACCATAAGATCAATGAGGAGTCCATGTATTTGATCAAAGTTACCCACACGAGGAGTAACCGTGTTGTGGAAGATGTGATGCATAATGTGCCAAGTCTTTTGTAGGTGCTTGGACTCCCCGCAAACTCCACAACCCTGGATGAGAAGGTGAGAGAGGGTCGTAGGCTTCATAGGCTTGTTCATGTAGGAGAGGCGAAACACATGAGCATCATCCTCCACAGACATAAGATCACCATAATCTGTCATATGAATGAGAGCAGCAAAATCCTTCCATGAGGAGGTGAGCACCTTGTCCTTGGTCATCCATGTGATGGCTCTCTCGGAGGTGTGAAAGTGAACAGTCGCAAAGAACTGGTGCATAAGGTGCTCATCAAAGTCTTCTTGAATGTTGATGTAGTCCAAAATCCCAAATTCTTCACAAATCTCTAGGGCTCCACCAAAGTAGTCTGTGTGAGCTCTCATGTAGTCGGTGTTGATGCAAAACTGCTTCACCACTTTGGTCTTGTAGCGGGGGAGCACCTCATAAAATATCTTCTCTTGAAACTGAGTGTGGAAGAGCGGGTTTGCGTACTTTGGATTCATGTCAAGCAAATAGGGATTATGTCTCCTTTCCTTAGCAAAAGTCAGAGCTAGCATCTTCATGAGCGGATCTGTCTTCTTGGCAGCTGCTTGGGCTTTAGCTGATTGTTGACGGTGCGTGAGCTTCTCTGAATTGATCTCTGGTTCATCATCACCTTCCTGGTCATTGCGAGCTCTCTTTGGAGCACGAGAGCCACCCCCACGAACCTGCTTTCTAGGACCTGTGATAGCATAGGGAGGTAGCAAGAGGATAAGTATCACAAAACAAATCATGACCAAAGGAGAAGAATCAAGGTTGCATACTTCCTAGGAAATTCCAGTTCGACGGTAGTACCGTGGTCATACCGGTAGTACCGGTGAAGTGGTAGTACCGCTCGAGAGAGCGGTAGTACCACTGCCTCCAGATCTGGCGGTTTGACCCGCGGTACAGCATCGATCTATGAAATCGACCAACGAAAGTTTGCAAAGATGATTCTAATCATAGTACCATCTACTTTCTACCACTTCTACCACTAGAGCTACGGAAAATCTCCTCGAATCGTATCTCAACGAATCAACTAGGTTGAGAGAGAAGGAGAGACATTTACCGGAACTCATGGTGGAGGAGAGGAGAGAGGAGAAGGTCCTCAAGCACTCCCGAGGCCGGAGAGGGGCTGTCCTTGGCCGGAGGAGGCTCTCCCGGCGGCGGTAGGTGAGGGCGGCGGCAGTGAGAAAGAGGACAATGGGGGTCGGGTGTGGGGAGGTAGAATGGGGAAAACTACCCCCCACGCCCCACTTAACCCCACGGTCAAAATCCCTCAGCGGTAGTACCGCTGGGCCCTAGCGGTAGTACCGCCCGCTGGTATTGATGGTAGCTACATCGGAGATGTCCGCGAGTTGATCCTTGGTACCTACATCGGAGAGATCAATGTTGCCTCTTTCCACGTGCTCCCAGATGAAGTGGTGACGCACTTCAATATGTTTCGTCTTGGAATGTAGCACGAGGTTGTGGGCGATCTTGATAGCACTCTCATTGTCACAAAAGAGAGACACCTTGTCGAAGTTGGCTCCATAGTCCTTCATGGTTTGCCTCATCCAAAGCAATTGAGCACAACAACTCGCGGCGGAGATGTACTCGGCTTCGGTGGTGGAGAGAGCAACACAATTTTGCTTCTTAGAAGACCAACACACCAAGGAGCGACCAATGAATTTGCAACCCCCAAAAGTTGACTTCCTATCCTTCTTCTCTCCGACATAATACGCATCCGAGTAACCCAGGAGCTGAAAACTTGAACCCTTGGGATACCAAAGACTAAAGTTTGGGGTATGAATCAAATATCGAAGGATGCGCTTAACCGCCATCATATGGCTCTCCTTGGGAGCCGCTTGATACCTTGCACACTTACCCACACTAAACATGATATCCGGTCTAGATGCACAAAGATAGAGCAAAGAACCAATCATAGAACGATAAAGCTTTTGATCAACATCTTTACCCTCGGAGTCGGTGTGGAGGTCATGACTTGTGGACATGGGAATCTTGCTAAACTTGGCATCATCCATATTGAATCTCTTGAGCATGTCTTGGGTATATTTGGCTTGCTTGATGAAGGTACCTTCCCTGTATTGCTTCACTTCAAAACCTAGGAAGTACTCCAACTCCCCCATCATGGACATCTCAAACTTGCTAGTCATAAGCTTTGCAAACTCATCATTGAAAGCATTATTAGTAGAACCAAATATGATATCATCAACATAGAGTTGGCATATAAAAAGATTCCCCCCAACCTTTTCGGTGAAAAGGGTGGGATCAATTACACCCACTTGAAATCCACGATCGACTAGAAACTCGCGAATGTGTTCATACCACGCACATGGGGCTTGCTTGAGCCCATAGAGTGCCTTCTCGAGCTTATATACATGACCGGGAAAGTGGGGATCTTTGAACCCGGGGGGCTGCTTTACATATACCAACTCATTAATTGTACCATTACAAAAAGCACTTTTAACTTCCATTTGTTGAAGTTTAAAGTTATGATGAGATGCATATGCAAGCAAAATGCGAATAGATTCAAGACAGGCAATGGGAGCAAAAGTTTCACCGAAATCAACACCTTCGACTTGGGAGAAACCTTGTGCCACCAATCTTGCCTTGTTTCGAATGACAATGTCATTCGAATCTTGCTTGTTCTTGTAGACCCACTTGGTGCCGATGACGTTCTTGCAATCTTTCGGCCTTGGCACCAACTTCCACACCTTGTTGCGTTTGAAGTTGTTTAGCTCTTCATGCATGGCCTCCACCCAATCATGATCTTCAAGTGCTTCATAGACTTTCTTGGGCTCGATGAAGGAGACAAAAGCATGGTTGGAGCTAAAGCTTGCCAATTGCTTTCTTGTGACGACCTTGCCTCTAACATCTCCGAGAACTTGGTCCAAAGTGTGATCTTTGAGGATGAGGTCACGTTCTCTTCTCAATGATCTTCTTATCTTGAGCTCCTCCAAAGTTTCTTGAGTTGTGTGTTGGTCATCACCTTCATCATGGGAGTCATGTGCACCGCCTTGATCTTGAACTTGTTCTTGATCATGAAGTTGTTCTTTGCCTTGTGCATCATCATGAGCTTGTTCTTGAACATCATGTGTTGACACTAGTACAGAACGACACATCGGAAATGGGCCAAAAACCCCATCGGCAACGGAGAAAGGGCCCGTGTCCCCGACTCCGTGACTGATGTGAAGGCCTTCATAGGTAACGGAGGCAAAAAAACCGTTTCCGATGAGGTCTCCATTTGGCAACGGTTGTGCGCAGACCTCCGTTGCTTTAGTTTTCCTACATCAGATACGGAGTTTTCCATCTACTCGTTTGCACTGAGCTTTTCTCATATTTCGGTTATATGCCATAATACATGAAAGGCTGATTGCACAATGCACTAAAACGTTATTCAATTCATAACATAGAACAAATGCCATCATTACATTGGTATACAATAATATCACCGTTTTTTACAATTTGACTACAATCATATCTATCACACATTGGCATAATGTAATATCACCTATTACACTTTGACTACAATCATGAACTCTAAACCTATAAGCAACTAACCTAACAAGATGGAAGGCTGGCTTAATTAAGCCAACATTCCATCTTTGACTTGGAGCTCACCTTCTATGAGCTCTCGGTCGTCGATGTACCCACTCCAAGAATAGTATCCACGAAATTTCCTTGCCTTAAGGTTTTTGGTTCTCGAAATGATACATTGGTACTTTTATGCAGTGTTGCCGAAATAAACTCCTGCGTGAAAGAAAAAAAGATTAGCGAAATGTACAAAATACATCTGGATAAAAAAATCGGTGGCTATTTTCCAGCAACTGCTTTGTTCGGTTGCTTTTTTCGAGAAACTGCTAAGATCAACGGCAAATATCCAGGAACTGCTCTGTTCGGTGGCAGACAGTTCGCATTCCTTCCTTCTCTTCTTCCTCGTTCCACCCCAATCCCCCACCCGCCATGGACGACCGCAACAGAACAACAAAGACAACTACCGTCCGTACCCACGGCACCGTTCTGGAGGTGGTGGACACGAACGAGGAGCATACCGTGGAGCGGATCCTCGACAAGTACGAGGAATGGCTAGCAGAGGAGAAGCATCGGTTCATCGGCCTTGACATCGAGTACACCCGTAATCGTCGGCACATGTCTGTCCTGCAACTCGCCATGCACCAGCATGTCCTCGTGTTCCACTGGTGCAAGTCCAAGAAGAATTGTCCAGAGTTGGGCAAATTCTTTGAACGCAAGAATATCACCTTCGCAAGCGTGGACATCACCAACGACAGCAAGGTGCTTTCTTCTGCTGGCTTCCACATTCCACCGGAGTACTACGTGGACATCCAACTCGTATACAAAATCAAGAGTGGAGACGAGAGGGACGGAATGGGTGATCTAGTGGCAGACCTCATCGACAAATCATACGCCAACATGAAGAAGGAGTTCCCATCCAACCAGCACAATTTTTGGGAATGGATGCCGCTGCACAAAGTTAACCTCGACTACGCAGCAATACATGGGTACGTGACCTACGAGTTGTATCGCACGATCCTAACTTTGAAGGACAGGCTACGTCCAACATGGCAGGAAATGCTCTGCCCTAGGTGCAAGAATGTCCTAGGTGAATTGCAATAGGCTTTGGATGTCGGTGTTTAACTAGTTTGTACAGTTGGTGCTTTAACAATAAGTGTTTGTAATTATCAGAACATGTATGTGTGAATTTGCACTAGGAATTTGTTTATGTGATGAAATGCTCATACGTAGAACCTAGTTCATCGACATCACAGCCGGTCACAAAAATATTTATACCATTCACCCGGCGGGAGAGGAGGTGCAGGCCTCTGCCAGATGCGTTGCGATGCTACCAGCGCGCTGTGACGCAATCACCTCCTCCCCCTTCTCCTTCGTCGACATCCACCTCCTCCTCCTTCTCTAGATCAGACACCACCTACAGATCCTCCACCTCCTCCAGATCGGCCACTTCCTTCTCTAGATGGGTTTCTGCAGGTAGATCTGCTGGTAGATCCGCCGGAGGAGCTGCACCACCACCTCATGAATGACCTCCTCCACATCGGCCTGGCTCAAAAGAAGCCGAGCATCACCGGAGGAGGAGGGCGTCAGATGGTGGCGCTGCCGCATCATTAGCAGACGCATGGCCGCCTCCAGATCGACCTTCCCCTCACGAAGGGCTGCCGCTAGAACAGTGCTGCCGCGGCGGCTAGAGCCGCGGCCGCGATGGCCGGATCTAGAAGCGCCGATAAAGGAAGCCATTAGAGAGAGTGAGGAGAGTTGAAAGCCACAGTGTGCGGCTAGGGTTGGAAGAGAGACAGTGAGAGAGTGATAATGAGACCGATAATTTGCTAGAGCCGGCAGTATATATAAGCACCACATTGGCAACGGACATTTTATATAACCGTTTCCATTGCTTTTACACCAGCGAGAGAGTAAACTTACTAACATACGGACTTGATAATGAAGTAAATGATTACATATATGCTACTACAAATTCCCTACGGCACTCACGGCCGTCTTCACTGCCCAGCTGCCGTTCTCGCAGTCCTCCATCTTCAGATGCATGGTACCTGCCACCATGCCTTGGAGCTTCTGTGCGAACGCCCTCGGGAGCCTCAGGCGGCTCTCGAAACCCTTGTACAGGATAACCAAGAACTCGAAGCCGTGTAGCTCCGGGGACATGTCTTCAGAGGACGGTGAGGGCGACACCGACGGCGTGGCATTGCGGCTGCGCCCCCTACCACGGCCGCGCCCTCGTCCACGACCGCGACCGCTGATGGTACCTCTTGCCGGGGACATGTCTTCAGAGGACGGTGAGGGCGACACTGACGGCATGGCATTGCCGCTGCGCCCCCTACCACGGCCTCGCCCTCGTCCACGGTCGCGACCGCTGCTGGTACCTCTCGCAATGGATTTGGACGGAGGGGGTCTGGCGAAGTTTGAAAAACTGGAGGCGATGGACTGGGGCTTCAAAGAGACCGCTGCTGGTACCTCTCGCCATTTATACTCATGGGTCTGCTCCGCCCACCTCCCCATCTGCCCATTCGCTAGCCTCCACGTATCAACATTTTCAACAGTTGGAAAATTCTATCCGTTACCATAGAGGTAAATATTGGAAACTGACAATTTTATTAACCGTTGCCAATAAAATAAGTGACAGAGATTGGAAAGGGTCCGTTGCCAATGTAGGCGGGCCAGGTCAGGTTTGTACGTACTGGCCGCGCGGAAAGCGTGATTCTCCATCGCCTAACTCCTGCTGTTGCCATAGAAGGGTATCGGATGTGTCGTTCTGTACTAGTGTGAGGAGTCATGTGCACCGCCTTGATCTTGAACTTGTTCTTGATCATGAAGTTGTTCTTGGCCTTGTGCACCATCATCACCATTGGGTTGAACTTGATCGACAATGGGATGACTTTGTTCTTGAACTTGCCCGGTTGGTTGAGGGCTCGAAGCTTGTTCTTGGATTACTCGAGGAACTTGGATAGGTGATGGGTCTTGAGGTGGCTCAACTTGAGGAGGGTCCTCTTCAATAGGACGGATATCACCAATTTCCATCCTCCTCAAAGTAAGCTCCATGGGGACATCACCTACAACATTAGAATCAACTTGCCCCACTTGGAAGCCATTATCCTCATCAAACTTCACGTCACTAGATTCTTCAACTTGACCGGTGGTCTTGTTGTAGACTCTATTGCCGTGAGAGTTTGTGGAGTAACCAACAAATATACTATCAATAGATTTAGTCTCGAATTTTGACAAGCGATTACCTTTCTTGCGAATGAAGCACTTGCATCCAAAGACACGGAAATATGAAAGGTCCGACTTCTTGCCGAGGAGGATCTCATATGGAGTCTTGTTTGTAATCTTGCGGAGATAAACCCGGTCGGTGATGTAGCATGCGATAGCAATGGCTTCGGCCCAAAAGTTATACGGAGAAGCATACTCCGCAATCATTGTCCTAGCCGCATCCATGAGTGTACGGTTCTTCCTCTCCGCCACACCGTTTTGTTGAGGGGTATATGGGGTAGAGTATTGATTACCGATGGCAACCGCACCCATTGGGTGTGGGTAGAGCTTAACCAAACCCGCACCCGCGTCCTCGTATTTTAACCACACCTGCACCCACGCCCACGTCTGGGTATAGATTTTGTACCATACCCACACCCTTGTGGGTATTAAAAACCCGCGGGTACACCCACCAAACAAGTCATTCATGCACAATATATAAGAAAACCATCGACAAGTATGCTCATTCATCCACTGATTCGGCAAACGACACATATATATGAAACGAAAACAATAAAATAACACTATGTATATGAAAATGAACAACAAAACAACTCATTCATCCACGCGAAGCTCGCCTCCACCAGTGTTCATGGCGAGCGGTCGCCAGCGTGGCCGAGGAAACAACATGGGCGAGGCCTTCCTGGGAATTGTGAATTAGGCCACGAAAGTTAAGTGACCGTGCGTATGAGAAATAAACGAGAATTAGGTAGCCGGTTGGTATTTCGAATTTTTTCTTCGGAATAACCATCTAAAACCACAGTTCTACATGTCAAGAACAAAAAATAGACGGGTATGTGGGTGTGTGGGTATGGGTACTACGTTACCATACCCGCACCCGCAATACCCGCTGGGTACACACTTTTAACCATGTGCTTACTGTTGGGGGAATAATAACCCGGTAGGCCCATGAAGAGGGAAGCATGACCCACCAGGCAGGAGGCCGGACGAGGTCAGCTAACCATCGCCATGGGCCGGGTTACACTGATGGGCCGGAGAGCTTGTCGGTAACCCGGCCTACACAAGGAAGGTTCTGGAAGACCCGGAGCGGAGTCCAAGACTTGGAGGACACAGAAGATTAGAAGAGTTAGAGTAGGACTCCGATCTTGGGTGAGACTTGGCCTTACCTTGTAAACGACCAGGAGACCCGGTGGCCTTTATAAGCCGGCTCATAGGTCTTAGATCAATAAGCAATACAGAGTCCCCAAGTAGAGAGAGAGATCAAGACACCCTTGTAACCCTAGACTTGCAACCCGGCGACTTGTGTTCCCCGGGTTACGAGATCCACATATCAATACAAGTAAGCAGAAAGTAGGTCTTTATCTCCAATGGAGAGGCTGAACCTGGGTAAATCGTGTATCCCCGTGGAGCGAGACAATCTTCTGTACACCAGAGCTGCAATGACCCCAAACCTAAGTTACCCCCTGGTAACATCTGTCGTGACAATCCCACGACACTTACCCATGGGTAAGTTTTGTTTACCAAACCCTTACCCTAATGGGTAAATACCCACTGGGTATGCGGGTAATGGGTACCCATTGCCATCGGTACACAATTATTGATGTGCAATCCCCTCTTCACTAAGAAATCCCTCCACGGTGTAGTTCTTGAACTCGGACCCATTGTCACTTTGAATCACCATGATCTTCTCTTGATATTGTCGTTGGGCCATGTTGATGAAGTCAATGACTCTTTGTTGAGTCTCACTCTTCTTCTTGAAGAAATAGACCCATGTGTATCTTGAATAGTCATCAACAATCACCAAGCAATACTTCTTGCCCCCAAGACTATCATAAGATAGAGGACCAAAAAGATCCAAGTGAATGAGCTCAAGAATCTTGGAGGTGGTGATCTTCATCTTTTGTGGATGGGCTTCTCCATGTTGCTTGCCTAGAATGCAAGACCTACACACACGATTTTTGGAGAACTTAATATCGGTTAGTCCGAGAATGTGATTACCACTTTGAAGGTCATGCAAGGTTCTCATATTGGTGTGGGCTAGTCGGCGATGCCAAAGCCAACCCACATCAACTTTAGCCATTAGGCAAGTCGCGGTAGAAGTGCTTTCTTTCGAGAAATCAAGCACATACATACCGAACTCGACATGCCCAACAAAGACTACTTTAAGAGACCCCTTCACGGTGATAATCACGGTCTCGTCATCAAAGTAACACCCATAACCACATTTAGTAAGTTGATAGACGGAAAGCAAATTGTAACCAAGGGACTCAACAACAAGAACGTTCTTGATTGAGATTTCTCTCGCAACAACGACCTTGCCACGTCCCAATACCTTAAGCTCGGTTGTCGCCAACCTTGTCATGGGAATATTGAGGTAAGGGAGGTTCAATATCATCCACCAAGTCAATGCACCCGGTCATGTTGGGATGCGCCACTATCCACCGTCCATCGACCCGTACCGGACGCCACACCCTACAAGAGATCAATTCTTTGATTTAGGTACCCATTTTTGAATGGGTCCTTTCTTGTTAGTCACAAGGGTCTTTGGAACCCAAATAGCCCAATGATAATCATCACCATAAGAATTTCCAACATATTTAGCATAAACATGTCCATCTCTAGATTTCATAAGAACATAAGAAGGGTTATATTTTCCGGCGAAGTCATTGTGAGTGGCGTTGCCCCTTGTGGTCTCACCACCCACAATGGTGTTGGATTCCTTCTCCTTAGCCATCTCCCTCCTTAACAAAGACAATATTCTTGGAAGGGGGAGTTGACTTCTTCTTTTTTTGTTCTTCTTTGACTTGGTAGAGAACCCAAGTCCTTCTTTCCCAACTTGATCCTTTTGATTGCTCAAAAGATCATTGAGGTTCTTCTCACCTTGAATGCAAGAGGCAAGACCTTTTTCAAGTTGGGCCTTAAACCTAGAGTTCTCCTCAACAAGTTAGCATGCTCACAACAAGAGTTAGAGCTAGCAACATTAGTAATAGAGGAAGAAGCAAGGCAATTTTTAACTTGTTGACCTAAGTATTGATCATGAGACTTTTGTAGTTCATCAAAAGACTTTTTGAGGGCTTTGAGTTCCTCATCAAGTCTCTTGTTTTCCTTCTCAAGTCTAGCATGGCCAATACTTAGCTCATTTTTTCATTCTTATAGACTTTAGACAAAGCAAGAGCATGATCATGCTCCTTTTTCACTCTAGCCATATCAATAGCATAAGACTCCTCGGAGTTAGATAGAGCTTCCTCAAGAGCACTTCTACGAGATTTCTCCTTTTCAAGAGCAATAGATAGCTCCACTATCTCATTAGCGTATTCACGCTCATTACCTTCCAGGTCAAAAGTTTCTCCTCCTTTTCGTCTACAACAAGGTTAGTCTCATCAAGTTGCTTAATAAGAGCATTCACATGAACTTTATTCTCCCCTTGAGCTTAGCTAGCCATAAGTCCACCACATTTGGACTTTAGTCCTCCTTCTCAACATTTTCCACACAATCCAATAAAGAAGGAGGTGTAGAGGCAATGGGTTTAGGAGAAGGAGTTACCGCGGTGGCTTTTGCCATAAGTCATGTGTAGGGAATGGCCTCATTCTCATGGGGGGATTCGAATAGGGATGCCGGTGTAGAGGAAATAGTAGCAATGGCCACATGTGCCACACCTTCAACATCATCATCCTCATCACCGGACGTGTACTCTTCAAGAACCTTCCTATCTTGGACACACAAGGCATTGTGACCCTTCCTCTTCACAAAGTTCTTGTTGACGAAGGTCTTGTTCTTGTCTTTCCTCACAAGCTTGCCATTGGTGTCCTCTCTATTCTTGTACGGGCACTCGGCAATGTAGTGGTTTTGGTTGCTACAATTGTAGCAAGTTCTTGGACGCTCAATTCTTGTCTTGCCACCTTTTCGAAAGATCTTGAGTTGCCACCTTTAGGATGATTGCCCTAAAAAGCCTTCGTGGCAAGATCCATGTGTTCATTGTAGGCGAGCTTGGTCTCATCTGGATCATCCTCTTCATCTTCATGCTCAACCACTTCTTCATGGGAAATGGCCTTGGTCTTCAAAGCAATGTTTGGTGATTGACCCGCAAGGCCTCTTTGGCGAGCAAGAGCATGGATGGAGCTCTTGACCACCATTCCAATGGACACAAACTCATTGACCACCATGTTGGAGTCAAGGGAAACAAAGTACGGCCTTAATCGAATGGTTTGAGCCAAACCTTGGTTGAAGGGGGTGATTGCCTTGAGAAACTTGCGCTTGATCCAATCATCACCAATCTTTTCAAAGCCAAAGTCCCCAAAATGACGGCAAGGCGGTGAGTCTTATATAGAGTTCTTCGGGAGTCTCATCATCCATCATCACAAACTCATCGGCCATGTCTTGAACGGCTTCATACTGAGAGTGTTGAATGCTCTCATTCAACAAGAACAAAGTATGAAGAGCAGCCCATGATTGCTTCGCCGTCATGCACCTTCAAAGGTGAGTAAGGTATGTTGGACCGGCGGCGGTTTGTATCATGTGCATAGCGGTGGTGTTGAGTTGATGATCCGCCTTCTCACTTGGAGTCAAATTGTGGGGATCTCATATGTGATTTCATGCAAAATTGCCAATTAGGAAAGTCTTTTGGGTCAAGCTTAGGAGGTGTGCCCATATTGGCAATGTGTGGCTTGTCAACTTGTCGGTGAATTTGGTTATACACTTGTTCCGGTGGAACTTGTGAATACACCCCCGGATTACTCTTCTAGGTGGATGATGTACCATTCTCTCCTTTTCTCGAGTCGGCATCGGCTTGCGCCTTTGCCTTCTCGGGATCGACTTCCAAAGACAAGACGTTGCCGTCTTTGTTGAGGGAGTCTAGAGAGGATAGAGCGTCATCCACATGAGGGGATTTTCCCAAAATTTGCTCGAACATCTTCCGCATCTCATTAATGACATTGGAGGTAATCTTGTTGTCTAGATCATTGATCTTGGACTCAAGATAACCCACAATCTCATTTAGATGAGTCTTGGAGACGGGAGCTTCGGGATCACTCTCTTCGACCATTTTCTCTTAGGCGGTGAAGCCTTAGATAAGAGCCCACGCTCTGATACCAATTGAAAGGTCGTCTAGAGGGGGGGGTGAATAGGCGACTACCAATTTTAATTCTTTTTCCTTTGTAATTAGAGCTTTGAGCAAGTATAACAAGGTTGACTAGATGTGCACTAAATGAATACAACATATGTGATACTGATGGCCCTTGACGTAGTTACCTGCGTCAAAAGAATATGGGTTAGGTTGAGACTCCAAGTGCAGAGTGTATAGTATAGGAAAGACAATTTTCCCCACGAGGGGTGACTCGAGGGTTTAATATCGAACTCTCGGGGAACCAGTAGTGTAGGTTTTATCTTCTTATCCTTCTCTTGAGAACCTGCAAACAAAGTAAATTGTTTTGTGCCCTCAACCTCACCAAGTGGTTGTCATGCACAAGGTGTGAGAATGATATGATAAAGGTAAATGCAAAACAGTAAATAAATATGCAATGATGGTAAATAAATATGCAAGGATGGTGGAAACAATGATAAATGATATTTTTGGGTTTTATAATCTGAATGCAAGATGTAAAAGTATTTTTGTATTTTCGGATTTAATAATGGCAGAAATGTAAAATGGATAAAAGTTGTTGGAAAGGTGTTTCTTATGATTAAAAATGGACCGGGGTTCATGGTTTCACAAATGTACTCTCTCTTTAGTAAAGTGGTAGACAATGGAACACTAGAATTGACATATGAGATTACAACAAAAAGGTTTCATGACAAGTTACTAATTATATGGGCATCACGTCCTAACATATAGATCTTTTGTTTATTAATCTCTCTTATACTCCACCAAGATGCGAACTAAATCATAACACCTTAGTAATTAAGATAAATCAGAGCATAGCATTAAGTATCAAGACATGAAGTTAAAATAAGAACATGCTAGATCTAGTCATGGAGTAGTGGCAATGGTCACACCCACACTCCGGTAGCAAGGCATTTTTCTTTATCCCTAGTGAGGCAATAAAGTAAGGTAAAAACCTAAGTGGATCACGGAACTTTCTCTCACGTTCACCGCACTAGCCACCCCCGTTACTCCAACTAATGCACACGTTCCCCCTCACACGCTCTCATACACATGCTTGATCAAAACAAGTAAACACGAACGGGGTACATAATATGCATCTATTTTCATAACTGAAACAAAACTATTGCAATCCCAAACATATATTAACTCATATAAAGATCCACCACGAAGGTATTACATAGATGACCGTAATCATGTTCAGCAGCTCATACGGTACTAATTAGTGAAGCTCAAAGAGAGGAGAGATACATAAGTTACTTCCACAAACCCATAGTCCAGAGGTGGACTACTCCCTCTTCATCATGGAGATGGTGGAGAAGTCGTTGGAGGAGGTGGAGACCACACCGGCAGCGCCCGCTGGAGTTTTCCCCTCCAATCTGCAGCTCCAGGTCTCTGTTTCGTGGCTCCTTTCCGAAGTGCGTCGGGGACTATTTTTATTGTCGTTTTTTAGGTCAAGACGGAGGCTCGGGAAAAAAGATCGATGGCAACGAAGCCACGAGGCCCCAGTTGATGGGTCCCACGTGGCCAAGGAATCTGGCCACGTGGGCCCACTCAACTTGGCCCTCGGGCCTCTGCTTGTTCGCTTCCTTCGCTCCCACGCTTTGTTCCTTCCAAAAACTGATGCTCGTAAATTTACAGGTCATTTGGACGTCGTTTGTGTCCCTGAAACATCAAAATATAGAAAATAGGGTTTTCTGCCTCTGCAGGGTTAATTCCAGGAAAATAGGAAAACTATGAAATATTCCCAAAATCAATATAAAACAATGATATAACCTTTATATGATGCAAATATGATTGAAATATAAGCAATATAATGCAAAGTTCATGTATGCATTTTACATGCATCAGATACAAGCAAGATATAAAACGTAGCGGAGGCAACAAGTAAAGGATAGAAGTAACCGCAAAGTACAGATACGGAGATGATTCCCGTAGTTCCTTCCCAAGGGAAGTACGTTTACGTTGGAGGAGTGTGGAGCCACCTAGGCACTCCAATAGCACAAATGTGCTCACTCTATTCTCCGTGAGCTTTGCCCGTGAAGGCTCGGCTCTTCCACTATGAGGTCACCTTCGAGGCGTTGACCAAGCCGTACACAAAGGTCGGGGAACTCCACAATGAGTTGGAGCCTCCCAACAATGTCCCGGAGCACCTCGCAAACAAGTTGAGGCTTCCGAAATGCACGAGGGCCTTCTAGGGTTATAAGCAACCCAAGGAGGAACAAGAACCACAAAGGGGATGAATGAATTTGAAATTCCTTCGGTGGAAATATGGATCTAGACCTCCTCCTTCACTCCTCGAAGTATCAAGGCGATTGGTTGGTTGGAGTGGGAGATCTAGGAAGTTAAAGCTCAGCAGTAATGGAAGAGGGAGAATGTAAATCACAGCTTCTCTTTGGGGAAGAAGCACTCCTTTTATAGGGCCCCCGAAAATCGAACCGTTATGCATAGAAATGTGCACAACTGTACTACCGCTGGGAATCAGCGGTACTACCACTCCCTGTGATCACAACGGTACTAGGTAGTACCACCACCCAGCTACAGCGGTAGCGCGCTGCGCAACTGTTGCTGCCAGGCATCGGTACTACCGGGAAACTGCTCCGGTACTACCGCTGGCTTCGATGAATTAATTCGAAGAGCGCCAATGGTAGTACGTGGGAGCTACTCCCTAAGTACCGTAGCGATACCAGAGAGGAAGTTGAGGCTGCCGGTACTTCCAGCGGTAGTTCCAACAGTAGTACCGCTGCCTGAAAGGCACGGTACTACCGCGGTACTACTGCCGGAAGCAGGGTACTAGTATGCCGTGGTAGTACAACTCCAGGAGGAGCGGTACTACCGCAAGATACCAACGGTACTACCGCCGGCCAAAACTTCCTACTTAGTCCATTTTTCGAGCCCCTTTCTCTCTTCCATATTCGGACTTGGCGTGGTGTTAATTGAATACCTGATGACACTGAGAAACACTGTTAGTCCTGTTAGTGTGTTGTCATTAAGCTCCAAAACAGATTAAGAGCTAGCATGCTCTTTCACCAGCCCCCATCTTCTTCTTCCTCCTCATCTCTCTCTCTCTCTATCTCTATCTCTCTCCTGCGGATCCTGGCAATCCCCATGGGCTAGGGCATCGTGGTTTCTCACCTCATAGCCAGGGCCACATCCAGAGCGTTGGTGGTGGTCGCGCTGCTCCGGCCTAAGCACTGCTCCATCTGCCGGAGTTGACAAAATTGGTCGGACCACGCCGACCCGTACCCATGCCTCCCCGCCCACCGCAACCTCCACCTCGCCAGCAGCACGATGGCCCCGTGCAGTGTCGTCGGGCAGCGCTGTAGTCTTCTCGCCGCTCGCTACTTCGATGTCGTCCTTCGGGCCGCGCTATGTGGCGGGAGGACAAGTCAAGGAGGATAACACCGCGTTGGCAACCAGCGCGCCCACTGTCGTTGCGACCCCTGTAGATCGGCCGGGGAGCGGTTGTTCGGCCTTCACGATGATGGCCGCGGCGAGCTATTGTTAGTCACGCGTGCCTTGAGCGTGGGGGGGGGGAGGAGCCTGAGATGAATGCAGCACGAAGCAGGGAGCAACAAACATCGGCAGAGAGAGAGGAGGAAGAGAATAAGATAAAGGAAGAGGATTGGAAGAAGATGGCTCATAGGTAGGCCCCGCATCCACCTCAGCTCACCCTCCATGTGTACTGCCTACTCAGCCCTTAGGGATGGGCCCCACCGATTAGTGCTGCTTTCAAAATGCTTTTAGATGAAAATTACTACGATTTGTAACGCCACGCCCAGAACTGGTAGATTTTAGAAAAAATATCAAGAATGTTAATGACATGTGAAACTTGCCCCAATTGTGGTAATTTTTTGTTATTTACCCAGTAAGAAGCAAATCTATGTGCATGAGTGAACTAAGAGCCTCTCCATCGGTGACTTCGAAAATGTGTCGGGGTGCGAGATACGTGTGCGGTTCAATGGGGGAGCATCCTCATCTACATCCCCAAACGGCCAGTCATATCCATTTTTGCCCTTTTTTTGTTGCATTTGCAACAAAATAAAACCACCCCAATGCAACAAGTCCAACTACCAAAATACATAAAAGAAAAAAGCCGGCCACACCACAATAGGTACCAATTCAAAGCACCAGGTCTGACCACCAAAAATGTCACCAGATTTGGCACAAATACATAATCCAAAAATGTATACAAATAATTCTTCTTTGAGTTCCTCTCCTCAATATTGCGCTTGTGTTTCTCGGCAAACCAAGCTTTTCGATTCAGGCTCACGTTTGTCATGACATGGAAACGATATTGCGCTTCTCGACCCGTTTTCTTTAGTTTTCTATCGTCGTCCGTCTTCTTGAGATTTTGGCTTTGCACGTCGAAGTAGGTGAAACACCTTTTCGTTATCTTGGTGCATCAACTCTTTGTGAGTCGAGGACCATCAGACCTCTTTCGTGTGCTCGGCGTGCGAGTCTTGGGGGAGGAAGATGATGTCACCTTCATTGTTTCCCTTGCTTTGCTTGTCCCAATTGGCCATTCCGAGCCAGCCCCTGGCATCGGCTCTTCTTCTATATCGACACACTCACGCTTGCCCATCGCCTCTAGTCGCTTCATAAAGAGTTGAACGATTTTCCTTATTTGAAATCTTGAAAATAAAATGGACCAACAACGCATCAAATTGAACGTCTTGTTGTCGTACATACTTGTGTACAAGAGTTAGAGCATCTTGCAACTAGATAAAAAAAAGGCACATATCAAATAGATTGAAATTTGAGAGCATGCCAAATAGATAGGAGTTTATAGCATGGAGGGGTGCTAGCTACTCCCTACTCTCATTTCTTATCTTAATTTGATTTGTCGCCAGTCTCTTGTATGGGGCCCCACCAGTGTGAAAGCCCGCTCATCATGGTTCATATAAATCGTGTGACTCGTATTTCTTATTTTAAGTCTTCGTGGATCCTATTCCAATCTGATCTACGACTGTGATGCGCCGATAATTGGGTCTTTTTTGCTTATGCCATCCTAGTCTCTTTTTTTTCTATGGACACGCAACCAAAGGTTGCTGTCATTTCAATAAGAT
Organism: Poa pratensis; assembly: GCA_947311845.1. Classification (NCBI taxonomy): domain Eukaryota; kingdom Viridiplantae; phylum Streptophyta; class Magnoliopsida; order Poales; family Poaceae; genus Poa; species Poa pratensis. The sequence continues at coordinate 28,410,025 of CAMZMU010000077.1, forward strand.
TGGAATAGAGAGTTTTACAGCTTGCAAGGATTACAAACGGCCTAGCCGTCCTCTCCCACTGAAGTCTAAGGACTACTCTCGCTGATGTGCATTCTTCCAAGATTCTGCCCAGATCGCTAGTTCTTCGCTTACTCTTCTAACCAGGGTGTTTAGGCTCGTTTCTTTGCCCTCGAAAACTCTTGCATTTCTCTCCAGCCAGATTCTCCTCAGTCCAGCGATAATGAAGGTTGCCGTCTTCTTCTGCTTTCCTTTGCGTTTATCAAGTGTGGAATTCCACCACTCTCGTACTGGGATAAGCCCAACGGGTGTGATATCTTGATGTTGAGCCTTTTGACAAAGTCTGAACCAGAATGTTTTTGTGAACAAACATCCGGTCATCAGGTGGTCGAGAGTTTCTGGTTCTTGGTCACAAAGAGTGCAAACCACAGACCCTTGCAGTCCTCTCTTAGCTAGTCTATCTGCTGTCCAACAACGGTTGCGCATTAGAAGCAACCGAAAACTTTCTCCTTCAGAGGTGCTTTGCTGCTCCACAGCGCCTTCGCGTAATCAGCCTCAATCAACCCGTGGAACCTAGCTTTGTACGCCGATGCAGCCGTGTATTGCCCACTCGATGTCAGCCGCCAAGCAAGGTTATCGTCCTCGTCAGTGAGAGTGCCCCTGTCCTGAATCTTGCTCCACAAGTGCATGAACTGAACAATTGCGGGCAGTGTTAGATTCCCTCGTAAGTCTCTGATCCATTTTCCGTCCAGCAGGGCCTCAGCAACCGTTCTCTTCTTTGCTCCTCTAGCAGTTGCGAGCTTGAACAGGTCAGGAGCCAGCATACAAGGGCTGGATCCCTCTAGCCATCTGTCAGTCCAGAAAACCAGTTTGTCTCCTCTACCCAGAGAGCAGCATAGCGCCGTTTGGAAGAGGTTTTCAGCATCCGGTGATAGTTTAAAATTCAGACCAGACCATGCCCGGGGATCCCCAATTCTTTCAAACCACCGCCACCTAATTCTCAACGCATCATTCAGGAACTTGAGATTGTGCACCCCCAGGCCTCCATATTTGGTGGGCGTGCACACGCCATCCTAGTCTCACAACACGACATCCTACTCAACCTAACACGATTTTTCTCTTGGGGCACTCGTCCTCTTGATTTTTCTTGTCAGTTTCAACATCGTGTACCTCTTCTAGTCTTCTTCCTCTTGTGTATCTTCGACGGCCGAGACATCCTGGCCGGCCTCCGCGCCATTGGAATAGACACCGCCATGCATAAGTAATCCATGGCGGCGGTGGCCTCAATCTACACCAACATATAAACATAGCGACATTATTCCGTGCAAAAAAAATCACATTGCCTCCATCATTAAATGTACACATTCACATTGTCCGCTTTACTAAAGGCAAAACTTCACATTGTCAGCATCATTCAAAACACCCGTGCACAAAACCAATATAAATAAGCACCTCGTCAATGACGGTCGTTTCGTCGAGAAGGTTGGCGTGATGCCATCACCGAACAGCTCATGTCGGGAATCCGTGATGGTCGAGTCCCCGTTCGCGTGTCCCGTCCAATCTAGCGCCGGCAAGTCGTTGTAGGCGTCCTCCTCGTTGAGGTCGATGCATCAACCTCGGCCTTGGTTGATGGGCACAAAATCCACATTTGTGATTCCACTAAACAGAAGATAAGGTAGGATCCACAAAATTGTTGAGAACCAACATGCGATTGGATGGCGTTTGTTCCCCTGCCCAGCAAAGTTCAAATCCTAAATTTGACACTGATGTTTCTCATTTGGATGGATATTTTTTTTCAATGGGAGACAACGTTCCGGTCGATAGGGAGGCACCCGTGGAATATTTTTCAATGGAGACAATGTTCCGATCGATAGTGAGGCGCATGTGGTGACTTCATCAATTTCAAGACCCAACCCGTCGGCTCAGTCTTTTGAAGGTTGTGCGTGTATGTGAGTATTCGTATGTACCGTGTTTCACAGAAAAAAGATGCACAAATTTGCATGACGAAAACGCGTAAAATTAGATGTAATTGTGACCGAGATATGTTTTTCAGGTGAGATTCATCATCATCCGTCTAAAAATGTCGATGCAGCACGACAATCCTCATCCGTGCAGTAGCAATTGGAAGTGAATCACAAGACGCAACTTTCCACGGGTATGCATTGCCGCTTCACCAATATAGCTGTGCATCACAGGTGTCGCAAGGTTTCTATCATGCTTGATAAGCTAGTAACAAACCGGTGACGTGATTAATCTGGGAACAACATAAGGCACGATAAATTTAGGTATCACGACGCAAGACATAGCAGATCAGATGATGGATTACATTAACATTCCTGGCATAAACAGTAACCGCGCTTCAGATATCAGATGTACATAAATTCGCCTTCCCTGACAGCATTGGCCGCTCCCTTCCTGTCTTCTTCTTCCTCCCGCTCACGCTCCCTCCGGCTCTCGTAAGCATGGTCATCTGTCCTCAGCTCGTGCCGGCAGATCGGGCAGGAGTTGTTCTCATCCTGCGGGACAACCATCATCATTGGTTAGCTAAGCAGAGTTATAATGATCAATGTTGCTCCAAGAGTAATGGCTATGAGGTGTACGAGGGAGATTTACCAGCCATGGCTTGAGGCATGGAGGATGGAAAAGGTGCTTGCACGGCAGCTCCTGCATCTTGTCATCCACAACCAAGTTTTCCCGACAAACAGCACACTCAGTCTCACTGCCCAGTCTAGCAATGACTTCTTCGGTAACAGTTACAACAGGAAGATTAGCCACGAGTTCCTTTGAAGCTGGGGGTACCTTCGGCTGCGCTATAGTACCCTGACAATGAGAAATCGACTCTCAAGACCCATAAGAACGTACAATTTGTATATACTTATTGTACTGATAACTGAAAAGGAACCGCACAAGACTCTCAATCTTGATATACTTGTGATAGAAACACTAGAAAGTAGTAAATTAATTGTACTGGCAGATTCTTCCCATTCTAGCAAACAAAAAGAGTCTGTAAATTGATGATGCAGGTAAACTGAAGATAGTACATATTCAAAACCTATCGAGGATGTTGAGCTCTGTATTTAGCAATTGAGCACCACTTGCATGTAGTGTTGGATAGGCTTCAAAGGATGACTCACAAACTAAACTAAAGTACAGATTGGATGACATAGTAAACAGATTTATCAAATTTGTTCTCGGCTCTATAGCCCCAAGAAGTTGTATACCTTCTCTGGTTAGTTACGATATCAAGCATATCGTGTGCATCAACAAACTAAATATTGAAAAGTTAGGATGTAAAAATGGACACCAAATTTTTTTGATCCTCGTGAAGCACTTATGCCTACCTGCAGTGATGCTTCCAAGGCAGCTTCGAAATCCATGTCCCCTGATATGGTGTTTAAGAAGTTCAGTATATCATGTGGCATCTCCCCAGTTCTCGACTCTGTTCTAGTGTTGTTCCCGTCTGCAGAAGGTTCCTCTACAATGCTCAATTCGCGTGCTAAATTTTGGGCGACAAGCCATGCTGGAGGTGGAGGTTCTTGTCCCACAGTAAGGTGGCCTTCAAAAAGAAATCTAGAGTCTGGGAAAGGCAACACTTTATTAGCACATAGATATTTCAAAGGGCATATAAGCTTTTGATGGCAGATTATTGATGTAACCAAAGTACGCTTGTAAAGATCTTATACAGTCAAATCTCTTATGTGTTTATATATAGTTGCTGTAATCCACCAAATAATACTACCATCTATTAACTATGAAGTTACAAGCTGAAGTTCGTATAGCCATTACGAACTCTCCCTATGACCAATCAACAGATGATTACCAGAAAGGAATGTGCCGCTGAAATGTTGCATTCCAAAATCTCATAAATGTATCCATGCTAACTTGCTAAGCATTGATGTGTTATGAAACTTCACAAGATATTTAAATCTTAATTATATACCTGGTTGTCTGTTGCTTGGCATGGACTCCTCCTTTTCTTTTTCATCAAGATGCTCTCGGGCCCTCAAAATGCATGTCTTCAGGTGCCCCTTTTCAGAAGGATTAGTTAACAGCTTCTCTGTTCCTATGAAGAGGTTCAAACCAGCACGCCAGAATCCAGGTGCTGTATATCTGGTCTGAAGGACGGTTGCAACACGGCAAACAGTAGAGTACATCTGCAAAAAGCATTTCACATATATCAATGAAGACAATAAAGGAAGAAAAGTATATGACGGGTATGAAAAAAATGGACTGTAGAAATAGCAACCCAAACAATTGATTAAAAGTTAAACAAAAACAACATGGCTCACTGAGTCACGGCTGCATAGTAAGCAAACATCGTCCATGGGAATATTTCCGTCTAAAAAAGTGCTAGGCTAATTTGTACCAAGTACTACGAGGATCAGTTCAGGAGATAATGGAATAGAAACATATCATGAATGAATGCAATCCATGGCAAATATCTCCGCTAACATCTGTTTTGAACTCCATGTGTTTCCAATTCCAGTCGATAGCTTTGTGACATAAACCATGCATGATCTGATGATCATGAAGGTCGTTTTTTCATGGGTTCAACACAACGTGCATCCAGCCATAGAAGTCAATAGGCTCACACGCACAGCCATATTACTCTGCCACATCACGTCATGTACATATATCCTGCTACTTTGGATGGTGATTTAATATTTCAGTTTCTCACTTGCAATTCAGCGATGTTAATTCATATTAGCCCCATAGTCACAGGCTTTTTGTCACATATAGAACATGCAAAACACTTCCCCTAAATAGTTTGCCCGTGCAGCTTTTACCACGGCAAATATGAGATGATCGCATCACCAAAATCACTGTCTAGTCATGCAACACAATGAATAATAAGGATAACAATTCTACTTTTACCTACATAACGCCAGCTGCAAGCCTGCGATAGGGAAAACTACTAAATTATGTGCTGCTTGCCTGCTAGGGTAACCGGAATACTCAAGAACATGGAAATTGGAACAATCATCGTCCATCACGGCACGCTGCGAAGCAGATCGTTCATTGCTAATCGACTCAACCAAAACAGCCGCAGCTTAACTAATGGGAGTCTGAATTTAAGCAGTTGTATCGAAACAAACTGAAACTAATTATATCCCCAAATCGAGCCCCTCCTAGATCCACGCGAAGCAGCAGCCTCACCCTTCTCACAACAAATCTAATCTCACGCACACGCCAGCCATCCCCATGGCAGGCCAGGCGCGCGAATACTGCTCGTAGGGGTGGGGGAGGCCAGGTGAGAGAGGTCGTCCATACCGATTCGCGGAGGGCGGGCGAGGCGCCGGCGTAGCGGTCGCGGAGCGTGGCGGAGAGGTCGGCAACGGCCTCCTCGAAGTGCTGCTTCTTCCCGAGCTTCTTCCGCAGGGCCTCCAGGCGCTCCGCCACCGCCGCCTCGTCCCCCGCCACGGCTGCAGACATGGTGCCGCGCTTCCGGTCCCGGATGAATCCGCCGCTCCTGGGGTTTGGGATCGGGCGCTCGATGATCTGGCCGCGCGCGCTTTGTGTGTGATGGATGGATGATGCGTGTGTCGCCGGAGGTATAAATGGCGATGGAGTGCGGCGTCGTCTGGTGGTGTCTTGGAGGAGAGGAAAGAAACGCCGCGGAGCGGTGGCTTAGCCAGGCGGCGGTGACGACTGACGACGTCGTGCGTGGCGTGCGGATTTTTTTTTTTTAGACAGCGTGGACGGTTTTTTTTTTTTTTTGAAAACTCCACACGCCTTTATTCAACCAGAATAATGTTTACAGGAATATTAACATGTAACGGTGGCTCACCCAACCACACATGCCTACCCACTGGCAAAGATGTTGCCATTCTTGCCATTATAGATGTGTTGGGTCCGGTCCGGCCCACTGACCCGCTGGACCGGACCTCAACTTTGGTACCACTAGGGGCAGGTTCCGACCCACACAACATTAGGTTTAATATGGACCTAACCCGTTCGGACCTAGGATCTACCCGCACCTCTCGTCAGACTAACTGGAGGACGCTGCCGCTCTGCACTCGCCCGCAGAAACGAGGTGCTCCTATGCAACCGGCCGCCGCCCTGGATTCCCCGTTGCCGTCCCCGGATCGCCGCGCCGCCGAGCTGCCGGCCTTCCCACCACTAGGCAGGGCCACCTTGCCCGCCCACGGCCACTCGCCGGCGGCCCGGATTCCCGCCGTCGCCATGGAGTACCCAAATTATCAAGCAGCCTTGGTCAGCCAGCCCCGGATCGAGAGCTCCCTGGCGCCGTCACCAAGCAGCACTAGCTCCTGGCCGCCCGCCGGTTTAGGGCCTCGCCGCTCCCCGTGGCCGCCGCGCAGACGCGTGTCCGGCCGTCGCCACAGCTCCACAAGCTAAAGGACGTGCTGAAGATAGCGGAGGCGTACGATGCGGTGGCCGGCGGCTGGGACCCGATGTTGGACATGTCGGTGGAGGCCGCCGAGGCTGAAGGCCGGCACGGCGCACACGGTCGCCGTTGGAGGTGGCGAGCGGGGTGGTGGTTACCGGCGTCCTCGAGTCGGGAGAGCACGCGCGGTCGCCGTCGGAGGCGGAGAGCGGGTGGTGGTTACCGGCGTCCTCGAGTCGGGAGAGCACGCGCTTTGGGTGTTCGACGTCAAGTTGAAGAGCTGGAACCGTGGTGCCCTCGCCGCCCGAGTTCGCTGGCTTGTGGCTTCGTCTTCTCCCTGTCTTCCGTCCGCGTTCTTGTGCCGTTGACTGATCTAAAATCTGCGCATCAAGAGCTGTAGACACATGGTAGGGTCGAACCTATAGGTTACCCGTATCCTCTCAGAAGAGGTGCGGGCCGACCCTTGCACCTGGAATTTTGGCACAGGTCCACAGGTCCAGTAAGAGGTCCAAACCGGACCGGACCCAACGCATCGTGACTTGCCAGCCTATGCGCCTCGGCGTTCGACTCCCTTCTCTCATGACTGAAAGAAGTGCCTCCTCTTTGCTGAGGTCTCGCCTTCGCCTTTAGCAAGACACTCCCAAAAAGTCCCAAGTTCACCTCATGCAAGCCATTGACTACCTCTAAGCAGTCTGACACGACGTGAATACGATCCAGCAGTAAATCATCAGCTATGTCAAAAGCTTCCCTGCAGGCCAAAACTTCTAGCGTCCCCGGTGGTTTATACCCCGTATACTGTCACCGATGCACCCAGGAACAGACCTGCCGCTGATCTGTAAACCGCTCCTACCGCTCCCTTTGCTACTGACATGCCACCGCTGCATCTACATTCACCTTCACCGTATGAGCCGGAGGGGCGATCCACGGCTGTTGAGGTGCTACAGCTGGTCTGCTCTTCCGCTGTCCCTGAACCTTGCATGAAATCGCTTCCAAATCTGCAAGAAACTTGTTTACGAAAGTTGTTGTCGCTATAGGACTTTGGAATATCTCCTCATGGATGGCCTGACGCCTTTGCATGCCAGATTGCCCAAAGGGTCACCACCATCCGAGTGAGGTCTTCATGTTTCATCGATTCAAACATGGAGAATAGCCATTGTCTCACCGAAACCTCAGCCGTGAGCGAGATATGTTCAACAATGTCTGCCTCTGACAGAGCCCACACACACCTCGCCATATTACACTCAATGAGCGAGTGGCGCCACGAATCCTCGCGGCCACAGATTGAGCACGCAGGCGTCGTCGCCATGTTGCGTCGATGCCGGACATCCCTGTTGGCAGGGAATGTTGGGCGAGCCTCCATAGGAAAATTTCCACCTTAGACGGTACAACGATCTTCCAGAGCAAAGCCTAATCCTTGCGCTCCTGCCCTGTCCCCGACGAGGCCGGTGTCTCATCTGACCAGTCCTCCCGAGTTCTCTTAATCATCGCTAGTGCCCGATAGCAAGATCACACTGAGAACACTCCGGTGCGCTCAAAATGCCAGGCCCAAAAGTCCTCCTGCACACGGTGGCTCAGCGGTATATTCCTGATGATCTCAGTGTCCATTGGAAGGAAGAACTCCTCCAATTTATCAACGTCCCACCTCGCCTCTTGATGGACAATGTAGTCTGAAACAAGCTGCGGTGCATTTTCCTTCTGCGGTGCAATTGGTCTCAACCTCTCATTGCGTGGCAGCCAGTTCTGTACCCATGCTTCAGTACTCCTGACAGCGTGGACGGGTACCCTGCGGAGAAAGAGGTTGGCCCGAACCTTGAAGCTTACTGCAGGCCTCCAGGGCCCATACGACTAGAGATGGGAGCCACGAGCCCACGACTCCCCGCGGGGAGCTCCGCGCAGTAGGCTAGGCGGAGCGCGCTCGCTCCCGCCTGCAGCATCGATATGATATGAGCCACCACAACCCCGCATTTGTACCCGTTAAGTCTCTTCCTCACCTCCACCTGCACCGTCACGACATCGTCGTCGGCTACGGTGAGATCCACTCCTCGCCTGGTTGGTAACGTCGTGGCCAGGGATGACGTCTCTGTCGTCGGGGAGATCGGCATGCGTCTCGCCCCGACTTCTCCTTTTCTGGCCACACGCCTCACCTCGTCTTCCTCATATCCGGTTGCTCCGGTCGCCGCTTGTAGTAACGGCTAGGCCCATCCGCGACAAGGGGGTATGCAGGAGCGAACGGCATATAGGATTTGCCCTCGAGAGTCGGGACGGCGCTTCCTATATAGCGTTCGATATGGGGCTGACGATTAAAGTGCCTCCACTGGTGAGCTGGCCCAGGTAGAGTGGTGACGGGGATGTGCCCTTCGGGTCCCCTATTATTGGTATACCTGGTGCAGCCCAGACGAAGTCCCACCTGGTGGCCCAGCAATTACTTCAAGCACAAGTCAAGGACTCCAAGACGTAGTTTACCAGGACTCTTATAAACCCTACCTGGCTCCCTTTATAAAGCCAGGCAGGAGCACTCGCATAGGAGGATCCAAGAGAGAGACGAGACTAGATCCACAACTCGCATAGACATAGAGACATCACGTCTCACCACCAAAATCGCCATTACGGCCACCATGTAATCTCATATATGATCATAATCAGACAAGCAGGAGTAGGTCTTTACCTCACGATGAGGGGCCGAACCTGGATAAATCCTTGCTTGTCAGCCGTCCGATACTACCAGCACGCCATATTCTCTCTCTATACGAAACCCTAGGTATCTCACCATGGGATTTGATGAGTTAACCCCTCGTCAATTGGCGCCGTCTGTGGGAAGAACGCATGCTGGATCGCGGTTTCGGCGGCTACATCATCTTCATCGACAAATCTTCATTGACAAGAGCGGCCAGATCGCATCTAGCGGCGGCGTCCGTGCATGGCAGATCCAATCTACGTCAACAATGGCGGCGACTCGCAGATCAGCGCTCGGGGCTCGACATCACCATCGCCTCGTGTGCGGCTCATCAAAACAATCAAATCGCATGCAGACGGATTATTCGCCGCAACGATCGACGAGTTCCGTCATCAACAAGGCGACCTGGCGTCCGGCACCCGATGTGCCGGCGGGTGCGTCAATCTTTCCAACCAAGCAGGCACAAAGCACAAGGAAGCCGTCATGTACCGATGTACAGCGTCTGCTCTTGTTTGGCTCAAATCAGAGACTAGCGCAGACCGATTTGGGCAAAAGCAGGCAGGAAGCGACATGCATGGATCAATCTCGTCGAGAAAGCTCTAGCAGAAAAAACCTGCGGCTCCGCGTCTTTTCTGCTCCTCCTCCCGCATCCATGGCAGTGCGACCGCGGCTCCGTGGCGTCGACGCGGTGGCTGCGCACGACATCTACCAGACCGACGGCTACGTGGCGCTCCGGCGGTTCAATTTCCTAGCTGCCGTCCGTACAAGTCCGATCAACCGGGAAGAGCTAGCTAGCTCGTACAAGCAAAATCCATCAGCGATCAAGTCCCGAGGCAACAAGGCATCAGGTGCTATTTTTCGCTGTTTCGCTACGGACACCGACGACCATGCGGCGACCCAGCAACACAACGACTCCCTACGCCTTCATCAACAACCGCAACCTTCATCGACCCGATGCAAGATACCTTCGACGATTCGACAATCGTGTCATCTATGACCCGACAGATTCGGCGTTTAAGGAAGCCGACGAGTCGAAGAGTTCCGATCGTATTCGCATACATCGGATGGCAAAGGAGCAGCAAAACCACTCGCAGCACGTGCAACACATGGATCCGACCTCCATCCATCGTAGATCAATCCATGTCTTATTATTCTATTCATTATTTATTATTGTCTACTAACAAAAGCTTTATTTCCTAAACATGTATGTGCATGTACGAGAACCAAGACTCATCATCGACAAGACGGCGGTCGACTCTCGGCTCGCCAACGAGCATCTTCATCACCAAACGCCCAGGGGCTTGACGTTACAATCATCACCCACACGTGGCAGCCGATCAAATCCACAACGGCCACGGCTCACATCAGTCCGGCAACTCAACATCATCATACTCCAGCCGACGTTGGCGCGAGTCACCGGCGTGGAAACTGAGAAGACCAGGCGACCCACATGCGGTTGATCGATCGGTGCATGCTTCGTCTGCAAGGAGAGGAGCACAATTCGAGTGCTACTAGCACTCACATACTTGGGTCAAACACACCCATAGGCAGCACAAATCCCTAGATCTGATTAGTTCCTATGTTCACACGAAGACCAAAATCAAAGTTCTAGCTGATGTCTGATCCTTCTTGGGCATGGATTAAGCGGCCGGGGTACTAATCACATGCATGCACAACCTCACATACGAGCAATGGAAAAAGGAAGAGAGCAAGTAGCCAGCTCTGTCCAGCACGGCGACATCGACTACCCGACAACTTGGGTGCAGGCAAATTTCGAATCCACAACTTAATCGATCACCATGGCGACAATCGGCGTCGACGGTACCGGCACAGAAAACCTGCTCCCTAGAAGGGTACTACGTATCCTCGGGGGCTGACACTCGACATCAACAACAAAAAGCAACTTCACCGCTGCACCCGACAGGCGATTCGAGTGCCTTCGTCGACTCTACTTCGCTGTCTGCGGACTGCCGCATCGACACCCTACGCCTTCATCGGCTCTGCCTCCAACACTCGGGGGCTGGCGCTTCGACATCAACAACAAAAAGCAACTTCATCGCCGCACCCGACAGGCGATTCGAGTGCCTTCGTCGACTCTACTTCGCCGTCTGCGGACTGCCGCGTCGACACCCTACGCCTTCATTGGCTCTGCCTCCAACACTCGGGGGCTGGCGCTTCGACATCAACAACAAAAAGCAACTTCACCGCCGCACCCGATAGGCGATTCGAGTGCCTTCGTTGACTCTACTTCGCCGTCTGCGGACTGCCGCGTCGACACCCTACGCCTTCATCGGCTCTGCCTCCAACACTCGGGGGCTGGAGACACCCGTGACTTCTTCGACTCTGCATCCTCGACTCCACCTCCGATACTCGGGGGCTGGCGATTCGTCATCAACGGCAAACAACAAAAGTCTACAGATTTCGATCGCTCATGAACAGTTAAGTCAGTTTCATATTTTATTTTTTCAATTATAAACCTGCTCTGGTTGCATCCAACACTCGAGGGCTGGCACTTTTCGACTCCGGTCCGCCGCGGCGACCTCTTCGCCACATAACTCCGCCGCGTCGACTCCGGTCCGCCGCATCGACCTCTTCGCCACACAACTCCGCCGCGTCGACTCCGGTCCGCCGCGTCGACCTCTTCGCCACACAACTCCGCCGCGTCGACTCCGGTCCGCCGCGTCGACCTCTTCGCCATACAACTCTGCCGCGTCGACTTCGGTCCGCCGCGTCGACCTCTTCACCACACAACTCCGCCGCGTCGACTTCGGTCCGCCGCGTCGACCTCTTCACCACACAACTCCGCCGCATTGACTCCGGTCTGCCGCATCGACCTCTTCGCCACACAACTCCGTCGCTTCGACTTCGGTCCGCCGCGTCGACCTCTTCGCCACACAACTCCGCCGTGTCGACTTCGGTCCGCCGCGTCGACCTCTTCGCCGCTCAACTCCACCACGTCGACTCCGGTCCGCCGCGTCGACTTCTTCCGACTAAACATTGCAAGACTTAGCCGCACCCGATGCTCGGGGGCTACGCCGCACATGTCGCGACAAATTCGCCTTGGCCGCACCCAAACACTCGGGGGCTGCGCCGCGCAGGCTAAAGAAAATACACAAACATCGGACACACCCGAACTCTCGGGGGCTGTGCCGTGCAGGTTATAACAAATTCACCTTGGCCGCACCCGATGCTCGGGGGCTGCGCCGCACAGGTCGTAACAAATAATCCAAAGCCGGTCACTCGACCGCCTCGTCGATTTTGAAGGTGAAAATCAAACTAAGCCAAAGCCGGTCACTCGACCGCCTCGTCGATTTAGAGGGTGAAAGTCAAACTAAGACAAATTAGTCACTCGACCGTTTCATAGACAAGCACACATAACTGCCTTCGGGAGCGGATCAAAATTTTATTGACTGCTGTAAAAGATTCAAAGCTTTGAGATTATACTCAACTGCAAGCAATTAAGCACAATCTCGGGGGCTACTCCCATCGGGAGCGCTGCCGCGCACCCGATAAAGACTACGATCAAAGACATTAAGTTGCCCAGAACAAGCAGTCGAATCTTACTCGACTCAGATCAAAGCTTGCTCGACTTGGCTGCTTAGCCTTATGCAAATATCGATCACAAATCCCTGAGATTGCGTCCGCCGCAAATATAGCTCGGATGCAGCACGCATAGTGTAAATGTAAGACCCGCTGATCCGTCGAGTTGGGCCGGGGCCCGCTTCCAGCAGCGTAAGCCCTGCAATTTTCCATGTCAACAGACATGAATAAAATCCTAGCGGACGCGTTAGGTCGCAAAGTTATGCTGCAGGCCGGCTCAGTAAGACCTCCACGGCCTAAGTCGGACCTGACCAGCTTGTTCCGGGTTCGAGTCCAGGGACTCGAGCTTGATGTAGGCTAGTAAGGTTTTGCCCAAAAGTGCAGTTAACTGGTCCCGATCCGTCGAGCGTACCAGACCTACTATGCTATAATCCCTAGGCAAAATAAATAAAGCATTGGTCGACGTGTTTCCGACTCAGCATGCACGTTCGAGGCAATCTCAACTCCAAAGCAAATCATCAGTCGACGTACTTCCGACTCCGCAAGCACAATCGAGACAATCTCGACTCAAAATTAAATGGCAAAATAAACAAAACGTCAGTCGACGAATTACTGACTCAGCAAGCACACTCGAGACAATCTCGACTCAAAAAATACATAGCAAAATGAGCAAAGAATCAGATGGTGAAATACACCTGCAAACGAGTCCCTGCCCGATTCTTCGAATCGACCAGACATTCGGGGGCTATTCCCATCGGGAGCGCTGAGCGCGCACCGGACAAACTACCGAGTCAAAAGCACCAGACAACACATCAACATCGTGAAGACTAAGCCCAAGTCGAGAACATCCTTGGACAGCTCAAATTTCATTGATTACTCCCATCGGGAGCGCATTCGCCGTCAGCTCGATTGCTACGCAATTTTCAAAATCGGGTTTTTCTATAGCCCGCACGGATTTTTCAAAGTCGGGTTCTCTATACCCCGCACGGATTTATCAAAGTCGGGTTCTCTATAGCCCGCACCGGATTTCTCAAAGTCGGGGTTTTCCTTACACCCGCATCTAAATTATTAATATTGGATTTCTTACACCTAAACTGGATTTCTCAAGAATAATTCAACTCACAAAGTATGGATATTACAGTCATCACATGGTCATCAACACACCCGATGCATCGACTATGCCTACTCGACATACTGTTATGAGTCTCTGCCCGATACTTCGAATCGACCAAACACTCGGGGGCTAGTGACGGGGATGTGCCCTTGGGGTCCCCTATTATTGGTATACCTGGTGCAGCCCAGACGAAGGCCCACCTGGCGGCCCAGCAATTACTTCAAGCACAAGTCAAGGACTCCAAGACGTAGTCTACCAGGACTCTTGTAAACCCTACCTGGCTCCCTTTATAAAGCCAGGTAGGAACACTCGCATAGGAGGATCCAAGAGAGAGACGAGACTAGATCCACAACTCGCATAGACATAGAGACATCACGTCTCACCACACAATCGCCATTACGGCCACCATGTAACCTCATATATGATCATAATCAGACAAGCAGGAGTAGGTCTTTACCTCACGATGAGGGGCCGAATCTGGGTAAATCCTTGCTTGTCAGCCGTCCGATACTACCAGCACGCCATATTCTCTCTCTATACGAAACCCTAGGTATCTCACCATGTGATTTGATGAGTTAACCCCTCGTCAAGTGGTTTCCATTTGTTTATTCTTTTTTGTTCTCTGTTCCTTTTTCCTTCTTTTTCGTTTACTTTTTCCTTTTTATTTTATTTTATTTTTACCCTACAATTTTGTTCATGTTTCATTTTTTTGTAAACATATATAAATTTTTCTTGTGTAATGAATGAACAATTTTTTAAACCTATGAATAATTATTTTGATCCGTGCGTACATTTTTTCTTATGTAATGAGTTAAAAACACCTAAAACTGGACTTTTTGCATGATGAGTTTAAAGCAAAAATGAAAAGCATATGTTTAAATAATTTTGTGATTTATAAGCAAAAAACCAAGAGCCAAAATTAAAACCTAACCAAACATCGCCTAAGAACAATATTTTTTACTTTTTAATCAGAACGCTTTCACTCTCGTGTTCATAATAAGTGAGACGTGTTGGGACAACGGTCTTTGTCCCTGGCTCCCAATGGTGTTGGGCCATCTCCCTCCACATGAAGCTGTGTTGATCGAAGAGGTAAGAAAACGAAAACACTGACCACCCTTGGTGGTTACATGATGTGTGTGTGAGAGAGAAAACACACCAAAACACCACAAAGTGAGAAGAGAGGAAGAAAAGAGAGATGATTTCTGTCTAGATTGATGTTGTTGACCGATCTATCTTCAAACGGTGTTTGGAGTTTTAATGTGTTTGGATTCGCTCTAAACTTGATGAGTTTGTTCCTTCAAACTTTGTGCTGCTGACCGGTCTGTTTTAAGATTTGAGCCAATGGAGCATCATATTTGAGAGAGTTTTTCTAGATTCAGACTGCTGCGGTTTTAACACATATCAGTTTTGGTATGCGAACTGTTTGGGGGGGGGGGGGGGGCATATATGCGCTGGTTGAACCTAAAGTCATCGCAGGCTAAATAGTGGTGGGGCTGTGTCCTGTGCTCCTTTGCCTCAACAAAGTAAAACGATCACCGCGTGCAGGTGCAGCTAGCGATTTATATCAGCCCGGCCCGCTACTGCGCCGTATTCAGGCTTGCTCGCCCAGCAGACGTACGGTTGGTTCCTGTTTCCGCCTCCGATACAAACAATCAGTTTGGGCAGCTCTTAGGTCTCCTTTTTCCGCGGCCGCCGCTTAGAACCTAGGCGCCGCCATTTCTTCTCCTCCACCGTAGATTGGTTCGGGTAGCCCTATATGTCGCCTTATGCGAGTCGTACGATACGACTCGCTTGCTACGGCTCCTCTCGCCCAAAGGCCTGTTAAGCGCAACGGCCCATTTACGAGCTTGGTCGAACCGTTTTCCTTCTGTTTCTTCGTACACATTTCTTTTTTCTTCTGTTGAGTCGATCACTTCGGTCGTAGTAGCATTGATCAGTACAGCTAGCTCAAAAAAAAAGCTGAACTGAAATTATTATTACTTGGCGATCAGTAGTACTAGTGATCAGTACCAACTATTTCGTATCTTTTTGGTTTATAAAATCTGAATTTTTTCAAAATCTAAACTATTTAAAAAATCAGAACCATTTTTTAAAAAAGAACTATTTTACGAAAAATGAAACATTTTAAAAAAGGAACCATTTTTAAAAATCAGAACCATTTTTTTTATTCGGAACCATTTTCAAAAATCGGAAACATTTTTTCGGTTCGGAACCATTTTTTTCATTCGGAACCATTTTCAAAAAGGAACCATTTTTTTTGGTTCGGAACCATTTTCAAAATGGAACCATTTAAAAAAATCAGAACCATTTTCAAAAAGGAACCATTTTTTTGGTTCGGAAACAGTTTAAAAAATGAACCATTTTCAAAAAATCGGCACCATTTTTAAAAAGAAACCTTTTTTTCATTCAGAACCATTTTCAAAAAATCGGAACCATTTTTTGGTTCGGAACCATTTTGACAAAGGAACCATTTTCAAAAAGGAACCATTCTCAAAAATCGGAACCATTTTTTCGGTTCGAAAGCATTTTAAAAAAAGAACCATTTTCGAAAATCGGAACCATTTTTTAAAAGGAACCATTTTTTTCATTCGGAACCATTTTCAAAAATCGGAACCATTTTTTCATTCCGGAGCCATTTTAAAAAAGGAACCATTTTCAAAAAAAGGAACATTTTTTTTCATTCGGAGCCATTTTTTCGGTTCGGAACCATTTTTTTCGGTCCGGAACCATTTTCAAAAAGGAACCATTTTTTAAATCGGAACCATTTTTTTAAATCGGAACCATTTTTCTTAAAATCAGAACCCTTTTCAAAAAGGAACCATTTTTTAAATCGAACCACTTTGAAAATCGTAACCATTTTTTTAAACCGGAACCTTTTTCAAAAAGGAACCATTTTCAAAAAACGGAACCATTTTTAAAAAGAACCATTTTCAAAATCGGAACCATTTTTAAAATTGGAACCATTGTCAAAAATCGGGAACATTTTTTAAATCGGAACCATTTTCAAAAATCGGAACCATTTTCAAAAATCGGAACCATTTTTTAAAATCGGAACCATTTTCAAAAAGGAACCATTTTCAAAAACCGGAACCAATTTTTTAAATCGGAACCATTTTTTAAATCGGAACCATTTTCAAAAATCGGAACCATTTTTAAATTTGAACCATTTTTTAAAATCGGAACCATTTTCAAAAATTGGAACCAATTTTTTAAATTGGAACCATTTTTCTTAAAATCGGAACCATTTTCAAAAGGAACCATTTTTTAATCGAACCATTTTGTAAAATCGTAACAATTTTTTAAACCGGAACCTTTTTCAAAACGGAACCATTTTAAAAAAGAACCATTTTCAAAATCGGAACCATTTTTTAAATTGGAACCATTGTCAAAATCAGGAATATTTTTTAAATCGGAACCATTTTCAAAAATTAGAACTATTTTTTTAAATCGGAACCATTTCAAAAAAGGAACCATTTTCAAAAATCGGAACCAATTTTTTAAATCGGAACCATTTTTTAAAATCGGAACCATTTTTTAAAAATCGGAACCATTTTAAAAAAGAACCATTTAAAAAGTGCAGAATCATTTTCAAAAGGAACCATTTTTTAAATTGAACCATTTTCAAAAATCAGAATAAAATAAAATATTTTTCAAAACTGAATCATTTTAAAAAATATTTTTTTCCAAAATATGAACCATTTTCAAAATAAACGAAAATAAAACATAAAACGAAAGAAACAGGATAGAAGGAAACAGAAAAAACGGAAAACATAAAAAGGAAAACGGAAAAAAAACGAAAACAGCAAACGAGAAACAATACAAGGAAGAAAAAAAAGAATGAACAGGATCACGTCCCTAGCGCAGTGGCAATGCTCTCTAGCTCATTAGTGCGCGCGCGGTTCGAATCCCACTTCCAACGCTATCTCCTATTTACTCTGCTTTTCTTTGTGTGGATGTACTAATGGGCCGGCCCAGCGAGAAAACCTCCACGGGCGAGTCGTAGTTAGAGCTCGCAGAAGGCGATATATAGGGCTTGCCGATTGGTTCCCCCTCCTCCTGCTGGCCTTGCCGGCGTCGGGAGGGGTGGGAAATCCGATCTATGAGTGGAGTTTTTAATAAAAGTAGTATTTCAATCTAGGATTTTGGTTGTCGTCGTATTCATCAATGGAGATGACATCTTCTACAATAAGCAATTTTTCGGTCTTCGTTCGACGGCGAGATCTCCTTCCCGACGTCAATGGTGGTTTTGAAAGATTAAGTTTGTCTAGGTATGGTTCTTCAGATTTTGCTTCGCCAGATCAATCTTGGATTGTTTCTCATGGTTGCCGCGAGGAGGATTGTCCTCGCAATATCTGTCCCGGCTACTACGTCCTCGGCAATGTGATTCGTTCTCTCGATTCCCAACGACGTCGACAAAGTTGTTCGGTTGTTTGTCCCTGGAATATCACTGTTGGTGCTCTTGCCGATGTTGCTTGATTAATTTAATGGTTGTGTGCGTGTACAAAGCCTTGGCATTGCGGCTCAAAATTAAAAGTATGAGAGAGCCTTCGTTGGTATTCATAGGTCTGTGGTTTGATGTATTATTCGTTGTTCTACGGCTGGCTTCAGAAAAGTACAAGATTATGTCACGGAAAAAGAAAGGGCTTGACGATCTCAAAGATTTGCTCGTCTATTTTAGTATGGTTTTTATAATCGATGTAATCATGTACTATTTGTTGGTTTAATATATATGATATTTGGTCAAAAAAAAACTGCCGCTCCTCGTGGCTCGTTTTATCTCCTTCACCAGCATGTTGTTCAGCCGTCACTTAAGCATTTCCGTACGAAAACACGGCAGCGGGGGCCGGGCGAAAAAGCGAGCTGGGCGAGGTATTGATCTGAAAACCTACATATTCCTGGCCAGTAAAAGAAGACATGTGAAAAAAGTTTGAGTTGCTAGCCTTGTCCATTAGCACCAAGATTAGGACTAGCTAGATTCTATGTGAGATCGCATTGCGTTTTGTTTGCTCCCAGTACATTCAGTGTTTCAGTTCAGGTGGTTAGATCTCGCCGACCTGAATTAAATAGTCAGACTACCACTCCCTCATTCTCAAGGCTTAAACTATCCATAGTGGGGATATCATAGGTGGTATCATACATTCCATACATGCAAAAAGCTAACGTGACACTATAATTAATAATGAGAGAGGAGGTGGTGGTATCATAGGTAGATACCGTAACATAACGCATCCCAATGCACAATAAGTCTACAAATCTAATAAA
Organism: Poa pratensis; assembly: GCA_947311845.1. NCBI lineage: Eukaryota > Viridiplantae > Streptophyta > Magnoliopsida > Poales > Poaceae > Poa > Poa pratensis. The sequence goes on from CAMZMU010000077.1 coordinate 28,428,958, forward strand.
TGCATTATACATGATACTACACATATGTTACTATGCACTATGAAGGTAGTAACATAAACTAGTATCATGTGCTTGATACCACTCTATGTTACTTCCCACTATGAGTAGTCTTAGGGCGTAAAAAATCTGACTCGCCGATTAAGGAGTGTTTTAGCGATCAGATCTTTCCTAACGTGCCCCTATTAAATCGTGAGACTTAATTGAGAAAAAAATCACTTCCACCAAACCGTCTCCTAGTTTCTCTCATGCATGTCATTCTTCTCTCTCCTCGCGTGCGACATGCAAACCAATGGAAACGCTACAATAAGTGCGGCTCTCCCATTTTTTCTGCCCTCTCCATGCATGCAGCCATGCTCGGCCAGTAACAACCATACAATTATTGCTTCTCTCCCGATTTTCTTGGTCAATGCAAACAGTAAGGAGGGGCAATTCTGGCAGAAACGGGGGAAACAACACCCTGCACCTTATGCTATGGCGAAATTTTGGAAAAAAAATTACGCCCTAAGCCTTGAGAAGGAGGGAGTATTTCCCATGGGATTAAATAGTCCGCCATTAAGCATCTCGTAACGTTCGATGTACTTGTGATTGAAGTTCGATGACGGGGCAGGAGCACACATTTATTCTTCGTGCATGTGACGCCAAGCCAGGGTGACGTGTCTGCGTTAGAGACGCACAAAAAAAAAAGCACCCGGGATGGGTCACTAGTGGAGAACGGGCCTCTAGTCTCGGTTCTAAAGGGCCTCTAGTACCGATTTATCAACCAAGACTAGTAAATCGGGACTAAATGCCCCCTCTTTTCCATTAGCACCAAGATTAGGCCTAGCTAGATTCTCTGTGAGATCCCATTGCGTTTTGTTTGCTCCCAGTACATTCAGTGTTTCAGTTCAGATGGTTAGATCTCGCCGACCTGAATTAAATAGTCCGACTACTATTTCCCACGGAATTAAAATAGTCTGCCATTAAGCATCTCCTTCCGAGTTCAATGTATGATTGAAGTTCGATGACACGGCAGAAGTACACATTTTATTATTCGTGGTGCTCCTAGTTGCCATGTGACGCCGGCCAAGCCAGGGTGACGTGCAGCTCTAAGCCACGCACAAAAAATAATAGTGAACCCGGGGGATGGATCGGATGGGTATATAATTTTTTTTTAAACTATGGGCAAAAGCTTTACCCAATATATTAATTAAGCAGAAGGTGCCCGGTTTATTATGGAAGAAATCGGGCGAAAAATATACAACAACACGACACAACCCACGGGCGAAGTGCCACAACCACGAGAAACCACGACGCCGCACGACACGGCCACCCACAGCCCAAACTGCACCAGGAAAGCCGCTCGCAGACCACAGCCGCCACACCAACATCATCCGGGGTCGCTGCCCCGGCCTAAAAGGCAACCGCTGTTGCCGCTGCCCAAGTAGCCCCGACAGCCTCGCCGCCAGCACCCCCTACCGGGACCGCCGTCCCGACATAGCACCACTCGCAACCGAGCCACGACGCCGCATGAACCAGCCACCCGCAGCCCAAACTGCTCAGAGAGAGCTGCTCGTAGACCACGGACGTCATACCAACTTCCGGGGCCGCCGCCCCGACCTAAAAGACAGCCGCAGTTGCCGCCGCCACAACCCTACCACAGGTCCCTCTTGCCGAAATCCAGCTCCAAAGACGAAGCCCTCAAGAGGGAAACGACGCCAAGGCGCCGTCATCGTCCGATCACAAGATCAAGAGTTTCCCCCGGAGTTGGACCACCGATCGGAACGGTGCAAGAGGGGGCTGCAGCATAGCAGCAATGCCTCCAAGGAGGTAAACGACGGCCACAGCCGCCGCCATCACTGGTCACGGTACAAACCGAGACGGGGTTTTCACCCCCAGCTCCAAGCACACCCTCCGTCGCAGCGCCACCAGCACCGCCGCCGGCAAGCCTCACCAACCACCACCACCACCAACAAGCCAGACAACGAGGAGGACAGGACCACCGGACGCAGCACGCCACCACGCCATACCGAGCACCATGCCGGCATGGCAAGAAGGAGCGCCGCCCGTGGCCACGAACCACCACGGATCCTGGCCGTAGACCTGCACCACATCACGCAGCGCCTCATGCTGCGTCGTTGGCGTCGCTGCTCCCAAGTCCGGGGCCGCCGCCCCGGCATCCACGCGCCGTCGACCCGCCCAACGCCGCATCACCTCCACGCGCACCACCACCCCACCTCTGCCACGGACCTCCTCGCCTGCTCGGACTCCCCAGGACCCCTCCAAGCTCCTCGTCGTGAAGCACCTGCGACAGCACCTCCAGCCGCAACAGGCACCACGACCTCTGCCCCAGACGGCACTGCCACAAGCAGCACCGAGCCCGTCGTCGCGGCGCCGCCGCGCCGCCGTCCCCTATCCCCCACCACGCCGCCACCGGAGCCACCACCAAGATGCCCGCACCGCCCAGCCGCTCTCTGCCCGCCGGCCCGCTCGCGCCCAGATTGGGCCCTCGCAGGCCCATCTCGCCCGCCCCGCCCCGAGACCTCAACGCCGGCGCGAGAGAAGCGCCGCCACGCTGCAGGACGCCCGGCCCTCGCCGCTCCTCGGCCTGCCGGCCACCACCGGAGCCCAGGGCCGCCGCCCTGGCTTGCCGCGCCGCACCGCGCTTGAGACGACACGGAGGTCGTTGATCCGGGCCTCCCCGCACCACCACTTGGCAGTGAGGGGTCCGCCGCCACCGCGGCATGGCCGGCGGCAGCGGCGGCAAGGAGGGGGCTGCGTGGTAGAGCTCCCGGCGGCGCGGTGTGGGGAACCCTCGGGTCGCCCCTGGACAGGACGACGCGAGGGGAAGAAGCTGTTTTGTACGTTTTGTGATGGGTATATAATTTCCTCCGTGTACATTGAATAGAATATGCAGGGTTCGTTGTGCATGAGAATTTGGAGTTGACATTTTTAGTCGCACCAACAATTTTATCTGATAAAAAGGGAGTTGCAAAATTTAAGGGAGATGATTGGGCTAAGCTTTGTGTGATAATCGAATTTATCTCCCATGTATGTCAAGGATTTCTTATCTGATGCCAAGAGATGGCGAAATTGACTGTATATTACGTATTGTTGGAGATAAGAACAACCCGCAATTAATGCTGCAACTGAGCTACTGAACCCATGCTGTGTTGCAATTTCCCGTTTGTATTCATGTACAGTGTCAGAGTCAATCGCTTATGGACAAATTCCAGATGCTGAATGAAAAACAATGGACTTCAAAACCTGTCTTTGTATTGCTAGTATACAGCTACTCATCGACATCCGGTACAGTTATCTAGTTCTGATATATTTTCATAATCCCGAATACGACAAACCATGGAGTTTAATTGGGAATCTTCGTGTGCAATATAGATGGGGTGATGCGACGTATAACTACTACTCTTTTTTTTTTTTTTTTTTTTGAACAGGGGGTGCGGTCCAGAAGGACCGCTAGATGCATTTAAAGTCAACGCTGGAGGTACATCTTACAGATAAGGCTAAAAGAAAAATGGAAATTACACGCAAGCCCATACAAATTGCACTTTGGACCCTAGAAAAGATATGAGGAACGCAATCAGGTCCTGCTCCAACTCCAGCGCCGAAGAACACGAGCTCGCCGCAGCCAACCTTGCCGTCGCCGGGGACTACGCCACTTGGGGCGGGAAGGCGGGAGCGCGCTGCAACCGAGCTGAGGGGCCTCCGAAGTGGCATGACAGCCTGGAGGTTGATGGAATCCTTGAAACGCCGGCCGGAGGAAGCCGTAGCCGACGGTCGAGGTGGGAGCGGTCGCCCTTCGACCGTGGTGAACGACGACGACCACAACGCCGCCGTGAGAGAGCTCCCAAGAGAAGCATCGCCTCTCCCCTGGCGCAGAGCCAGCCGCATCCTGTCAGGAGCCTGGACATCCCCATCCTTCTCATCACCGCGACGAGTGCAGAGGAAAACATCCAGATCCCCACCAGCAGCAACCAACCTGCATAAAACGAGCTTATTCAGAGAAAGGGACGGCGAGCCTGCGTCGCGCAACGTCCCGGGCTTTGACCTCCGAAGCTCCAAGAACCGCAACCGCAATCTCACACACCGCCGGGAATGGCTCGAGCATTCCCGCAGCAACACCCCTGCACCAACTCCAGACCGAACAGAAGCCGCACCACTCCATCCTCTCCCCTCACCTCCACGGCCGGCCAGAGAGGAAGACATAGCGCCACAGCTGAAGATCCAGTGAAGGTCAGAACTGCCATTATTGAAGAAACGGCCTTCGGCCACCATACCACCGCCGCCAAACTTCCACCTTAGAAGCTCACCGGAGGGCATCGAGACCGGCCAGCCCGTGCTTGGCAGCAGCACCGGCATGGGAAGGCCCGGCAACCCGCCACTCGCCACGAAGGACAAGACAACAAACACAACACCTACATCTACGACAAGAGCAACTAGATCTACACTATACAGAGGACCCAGGCAACCATCTCGAGCTCTACCCCAGCCGGCGAGGCCAGCGGAGAGAGATCGGAGCGGCGCCGGGCGGTCAACGCCGACTCTCAAAACCGCAAGCTAGAGGAGAGGGAAAGAGAAAAAGGAGGTCTACAACGAGGTAGTAAGTAACTACTACCCACACAGAGCCTTCCAACAACAAAGCTGCCAATAAACAATTCACCTCAGGTATTCTGTTTCTGAATTCTTACTCGATCGTCTAGTTGGAAAAACAACTCAATCAGCGGCAATCCATTTTGGTGCCCAAACTCACATGCTCCCTGTATCCTGTCCCTGCATTCACATTGAGATTTGTATCAGTTGTCCCATTCGGAAATTATTTACCATGGTAAAATCAGTCCGGTGGCCTACCATGTGCAGTCAATAAATGACCAGTATAGCGGCAGTCGACGACGGAATAGACGGAGGAGAACTGTGGCGCGCCAACCTGACTGCTATACAGTGATACTGTGTCTCCGATTATCCGATACCAGCAGGCACACTATCAAAGCATAATAGAGAGATCAAGACTTGTGGAACAACTGGCACATCACAGACTCTACGACACAAAATTATATAGTTTAACTCTTATAATAGAGAAAGATAGCAAATGACAACCAGAGGTCACAGACCCAACATTACAACAGGCGGAAGCGAGGTGTGTTGTTCTAAACAACAAGAACCAAATTATGGCCTAAGAGGCCTGCAAATAAACAACCAGCGCCAGCTGTTCCGGGATGTCCCAATCTGCCACCTGGAACCCCAGACTACTCGTCGACGTCCACACAGAACCCACCTTCGAGGTCGGTGAAGTCCTCTCCTGAAAATAAGCAAACGACGTTGAGTTCGACGAACTCGCAAGATTAAGAGCTAATATATGCTCGATGATTGGCTTTCAAGGTTTTATGGCTGTTTTGCATAAAGCTGATTTTATTTTAAAAAGACATAACTCAATGGCATCGACTAATCAGAATATTTTGAAAAGGGGTAAGAAGTAACTCTTTTCTTTCATCACCTTACTCATCATCAACCAACAACAACCACTGTACCTGTTCATCAAAGGCACCTCCCCGAATCACCCTCGAGGAAGCTCACCTTGCATTTGTGAGTGGTACCTCTAGTACCCAGTTTTTAATCATTCCGTTAAAGTTATTCTATGATCTTACCTTCACTTCCCAAGTCGTCCATAACCGCGGACACGGCTTTTCGAAAAGATTTAACCCTGCAGGGGTGTACAAAGTGGAAGTCCCCGGAGTCCCGAGGGGCCCCAGCTCCTTCGCCACGCGTACCGTCCGGCCCATTACCTGTACAATTAGCTCTCTTCCATGGAAAGCCGGCTGGGTGGGAGCGGTGTCGACTTCTCCCTCGTTAAGGACTAACCCAGGATCATCAGTGAGGATGGAACAGGTTTGGTGTCTCCTCCAATCCCCTGTCCCGTGGCCACTCATTTTCCTAACACAACCATCCTCATCTCAGTTCATCCCACCATCATCACGCACGCGCAAATGGAAGCCCGAACTAGAGGACCCTGGCTAGCCCCGCTCGAGTTATTTAGTCTATGAGGGTTCCTGCAAATGCATAGGCCTCACGCATGGTTGCACGCTCAGTCTTGGTTCAAGAGGTAAAGAACTCGCACCTAGGCGGCGAGAACGAGACAAAACACCACAACCACAGTGGCCTCTCATCCCCACCTTCTTAGCATTTTATTATCCATCTCCACAATTCTCCACCATCAACATCACTGCCATAAGTTAACACCTGTTTCCAGCATTCACCATCCTTAGTACCACTAGGCATTTCACTAAGCATGGCTAAGCACTTGCATAGCATAGTAAGTATTTCATGGCCAACAATACAAACCTATGGTATTAGGAAGGTAAAACGGGTATTGGCAACAGGATTCTAATGCAACTAGTAGGATACTCTAATCCAGGCAAAAGACATTTAGAACCGCATGCAATATTATAGTGGAGAAAATAATTGCGGAAAATAGGATAAGATATGCTCAGAGGGGGGATTACGCTTGCCTTGTTGAGCGGAGGAGTCAAACTGCTCGTCGGAGTAATGATGATCAACTCCGAACTCGTGATCTACCGGGAGCAAACAACACCGGAAAGCAAAAACAACAATCAACACATGGCAATTGTGCAATGCATACAAGGATGATGATATGACATTTTAAATGCACCCTAGAAACTTTGAACAGGATCAACAAGTTAAATGGGGTCCCCGTTATATTATTTGCATTATTTGGAATAACCCCATATTAAAACTTAATGATTCTAATTACTACTAGAGCACGTTATTGTAATTGTGATCAAAGATGCATGATGATGATTCTGGGTGATTCAGGTTTTTCTGAACATTTTGATATAAGGAACACATTTTTCCGAGGTCCCTATAAAAAGTTATTAATTCTCTAAATTTCTTCTTTTAATTATATGCCGTTAAATAAATTGATTTCGACAAACTAATATTCGCAATCCACGGATTCGAGAGAGAGATAGAGTGGTCGAATCATCGGTGTTCGTTGTCCGTAGTTGCACGAGGGAGTGGCGGGAGACATGCGCCAAAGGGGGAGAAAACAGAAAAAAAGGAACCCAGGAAATAGTAAGAAAAACAGGCAAAACCGGCCTCAGGTCCGGCCTGGGCCGGTTTCTGGGCCGGCCTGCTAACAGAGGGCACCGGCCTCACACCCGGCCTGGGCCGGCAGGCAGGCCGGACACTAACCCGACCGAACCGGCCTGCAGCCCGGTCCAGGCCGTCTCCACGGCCGGGCGTGCGAGCAGGCGACGGAACGGCGAACGGCGATGATTTTCCCGCGAGCAACGCGGCTACGGCGAGGGAAGGGCGAGGGGAAGGGCACGGGGTGGTGCAGCAACTCACCACAAACTCGTTGGTGAGGTCGGGGACGGCGGAGGTGGCTCAACGGCGCCGGAATCGGGCGGCGGAGCGGCGGACGACCGCGGCGAAGAAGTGGACGGCGGCGGCGATGGTGAGCTTCCCGGCTCGATTCTTCTGGACAGGAGGTAGAGGAGAGCACGGCGGAGGTGCGGGTGGTCTTCACGCGGCGTGGGGCATCCTCAATCGCCGGCGATTCGGAGACCACGCTCGGCGGCCATGGCGCCCGTGGAAGAAGAGAAAAGGGGAGCAGGAAGCACGGCGAGTGGGGAAATGGGAGCAGCACGCGGTGGGGGCCTCGTGGTCTTGCTCTCCTCGTAGGGAAACATAGAGGAGGGGGCCGGGGTGGCGTGCACAGCGTCGATGGTCCGGCGGGAGCAGCGCGTCGCTGCGGGTCGCTACAGGAAGAAGAGATGGAGGTTTCGCAATTAGGCCCCTGGCCGAATTTCTTCTATCACGGACAGGTCCTCCGGGAATTACCAAGAGGTCCTTTTCCTTTTTAAAATCTGGACAGCAGCTTATTTGAATTAGAAGAGGCATTTGAACATTTTGTAAAAATGTAAGAAAAATCCAGTAGCCTCCCAATACAATATAGAGGCTCCCCAAATTTTGGTGTGGTCAACAAAAATGTTTTGGGCAACATTTGTTCGACGGCTTCAAATACTGCATTCTTTTCTGACTCCAAAATGTTGCCCATTTGGAAAATTAGAGCAAATGCAACAAGGATGCTATGATGCGATGATGCATGTATGAAGCAAAAAGTGAAAATTTGGTACAGATTTTAGGTTTCAAACGTTGGGCTGTCACAACTCTACCCTCCTTACAGGAATCTCGTCCCGAGATTCTTAGAGTAGGAAAGAGGAAAGGTTACGACGGTACTACACGATCTTCTCGCTTCAGGTGGCTTCTTTCTTGAAGAGGTTAACCTAGGGCATCACGGAGATCTCCATTGTCTTCACTCCGAGGTCATCATCCACGTACACCATAGGAAAAGAAGGGAACCTCACCAAAAGGATGGATCTTGGGGAAGATACAACGACCGAGTACCTCCTAGTAGAACCTAGGATGAGACTTCGAGCATCCCTTGATTTGACAGTTAGGAGACACATGCGTTTGACGGGAGATTGATAAGGAGTTTCCGGTTGATAGGCAACTGTCTCTCAAAGATTCAGAAGATGAACTTTGCACAAGGCCTTAAGTTTCTGAAGATGAAGGTTAAGCAAGATTCGAACAGATGAAGAGGCGACTTCTACCAAACAGTTTGAGTGGAACCTTCCTCACGGAGGAGCATTTCAGATCACCGGAGAAGATCTGGAAGGTGGACCAAGGGAACTTTACAAATTCTGGGAACATTAGTATCGGGAGAAACTCCTTGATATTATAGACATCGAGGTCAAGCTTCTTGAGGATCACCAGCTATCGTTTCTGATTGAGATTTAGATCTGGTTAGGTGTAGAGATACTTCAGACTCAGCTGTAGGGATAGGAAAATCTTTGCAAAGGATAATAACGGATTACATTCGCTAGAATCCCTAGGAGCGGGACTAAAATGTCTAACTCCAAAGGAGGAACAGGATTGCGGGACTCACGTATTAGCAATTTGTCAGAAGACATCTACACCTACATGAATTTCTTGCAGTGAGACACGATTGAGTTCTTGATGGGAAACACCAACGAAGACAAAAGGAGTTCTCAGACTTCCTCTCTTTCTGGAACAATTCAATCAGTGACTTGTGTGCATAGATGAAATTCTCATCGGATGGAGGTAACAACATTCCATTCCGAGAATATTCTACACATGCATGATCGAGTTGAGATGATTTCAAGGAACCAGACAATCCACTCAGATCCACGGCGACATCTTTCAGCAATTGCACGTGAACCAGGGAAAGTCACTTCTAACTCCAGAACATTGCCTTGTGACGACACAAGGTTAGTTCTAACAAGTTTCCAAACAAACATCGAGGAGAAAGAATGTAGTGGAAGGGCTCAACAGCCAACTTATCCAGATACTCCAAGACGGTCGACTCATATTTCACCAGAACGAGGCATAAACATTGCTCAGATTAACATCTTTCTAATCTGAGTTTAACCTACTGAATGTGTTAGTCTGAGTTTGATTTGACGATAACCCGAATCAAATCAAAAATTTGGAGGTTAGCATTTCCACCAAGGAAATACCACCTTGCTTCGACATGAACAGAATAGACATCCCCTTGAGAAGGAAATATATCAGGATAGAGCTCTTGTCTTTCAACTCTCCAAGTTGTCATTTAAGCTCAACCGACTAAAGCTGGATATCTAGCACGATTTTCTTGGAGAAGGGAGTTGTTCAGAGAACCAGCTTACTCATAAGCTCAACAGCACGGTCAGGTGACAACCTGGCGATACTTCTGGAAAGACCTCCAAAACATCACGATCCACATATGGGATATCACGTTATACCATTTCAAGAATCTTCTTCATTTGCATTATTGACTAGAATATCTCGATCCACATATATGATATCACGACATACCGGTGGATCTTGAGTTCAAGAGAGGATCATGCCTTTCAAGGCACAAAGAGAGGGTCTTGGGAGCTTCGGCACAAACCTAGCTCTTTGACCGAGGAAGAGCAACCGAGAAAACGAACTTGGGAACACAGTCCAGCTCAACTTATTGATTGGCTAACCAATCATGCTAAGGAGGACAATGGATATCCCTGGATTTCCGCACAGTAAGAACTGCTAAGAATATCCGGTAACCACATCATTGCTCACGACTTATCCTTCTCGAGTAACAAGTCACTCGGAGCACGGAGAGCAGCAAAGGGTAAGAGCATCACTTCATCAAGAGGATCATGATACTTATCACGATACTTTGATATAAAAGAGTGTGACACTCTAAGGTGGAGCAGAACAAAGCTAGGCAAGGCCCTTATTCTGCAGATTACATTATTTGACCTGGTCCGAGAAGTGGACAAGGTACTGGAGTTTGTTTTCTCTTAACAGGACGAAGTGGAAGATCTTGAGGGATCAGGAGAGTGACTTGCATCGGAACATACCAACGCACGATAAAACTTTTCCGTCAACGACAGACGAAGGTCTGAAAGCAAGTCAGAGTGAGAAACATGCTCAGGAGAAATCCTAAGATGTTGAGGATGCACCGGTTATTACTCAATTGTGATAACCATGCCCAAAAAAAAGGGAGATGCAGCAGAGTCAAACAAAACTGTAGTAAGATATTGTTGATTAGTAGCTCACCCTTAAGGACACCGGAATCTTCTTCAGCTTCTTCAGCAGGGACGTGGTTCAGGCGACGACGCACAATCGGTCCAGCCTTGCCAGCTGGAGTGGCAGGGGCTCGTGCAGGATTTCCCGTGATAGGTGCCTTCTGAGGGCAATCCCTGAAGTAGTGACCAGCCTGTCCACAGGTATAGCAGATGAGTCCAGGTGGAGCAGGTAGCTGAGGACGATACCCACTTCTGCTGGGGCACTCCCTGGAGTAGTGACCAGTCTGACCACAGGTGTAGCAGATAAGTCCAGGTGGAGCAGGTTGCATAGGACGACAACCACCTCCGCTTGACCCAGATGTCGAAGTAGTGGGGCGCGTGGTGGCGTGCTGAGCAATCTTCTCCTGGGCATCCTTTACTGCCCCCACTATGAACTCCATAGAACAATCAGCCGGGAAATGGTCATCTCCTTCGCATAGGTAGCAGGTGGCGTTAGCGGTTGGGCACTTGCCGAGTGGATGCTTGTTGCAACAATGCGGGCAACTGCCGGGGCATTGACTCGCCTGATGTCCACCCCTTCCGCACTGACTACATGCCTTTCCTTGTGGTAGTCCCCACTTTCCGGGGTAATTAAGGGGGCACTTCCGGTACGGATGTCCACGCTCCTTACAAGTGTAACACCTGAGTTTGCCTCTAGCTTCCTTGGGCAAAACTTGAGACGTATGGGATTTCTCCCGATCAAAGGGTGTCGAGTGGGTCCCTGGGGTGGCTTCGATTCGGTAGAGCGGAGGACGTTGTGCCATTCTGTAGATTTGACAAGGACGCAGTTAGTATCCACCTCGGTAGGGTTGAGACATTAGCATTAACGTACTCAAGTACTCAGACTAGGGACGATAATACTTTGTGCCACAACGAACAAGGAACCAACAAGATGGGACTTGGGTCGAAGATCAGCATCATGCACCAGTAGCGTGAGATTCAAATGGCTAAGAAACCACGTGATTCAACCCACACTATCCGGCACAATCCGGGACCTTATGTTCAAGTCCTTGGGTTAAAACCCGAAGAAAGGATCAAATGATTAGACTCCGTCGAAACATCTGAGTTGATTTCGGATTGCAACGCAGCGGGAGCAACTGGACATATAACACTAACGGTCGAACCCAACCCCGTTTCTAATCATTTTGAAGTAACAGACGAGGAGTAAAACCTTTAAATCAAATCGAGTAAGATTGCTCCGAGATTAGAGGGTAACCAGATAAGGAGTAAAAAGAATCCTAAGATGGTTTTCACAACTCATTTTTAGGTTAAAAATATTTTCACAAACACTAGACTCAACATCGACCAGTAGAAGGGTTTCCTACAGGCAGTACTGCTCTGATACCAACTTGTGGCGCCCCGACCTGACTGCTATACAGTGATACTGTGTCTCCGGTTATCCGATACCACCAGCACACTATCAAAGCATAATAGAGAGATCAAGACTTGTGGAACAACTGGCACATCACAGACTCTACGACACAAAATCATATAGTTCAACTCTTATAATAGAGAAAGATAGCAAATGACAACCAGAGGTCACAGACCCAACATTACAACAGCGGAAGCGAAGTGTGTTGTTCTAAACAACAAGAACCAAATTATGGCCTAAGAGGCCTGCAAATAAACATCCAGCGCCAGCTGTTCCGGGATGTCCCAAGCTGCCACCTGGGAACCCCAGACTACTCGTCGACGTCCACAAAGAACCCACCTTCGAGGTCGGTGAAGTCCTCTCCTGAAAATAAGCAAACGACGTTGAGTTCGACGAACTCGCAAGATTAAGAGCTAATATATGCTCGATGATTGGCTTTCAAGGTTTTATGGCTGTTTTGCATAAAGCTGATTTTATTTTAAAAAGACATAACTCCATGGCATCGACTAATCAGAATATTTTGAAAAGGGGTAAGAAGTAACTCTTTTCTTTCATCACCTTACTCATCATCAACCAACACAACCACTGTACCTGTTCATCAAAGGCACCTCCCCGAATCACCCTCGAGGAAGCTCACCTTGCATTTGTGAGTGGTACCTCTAGTACCCAGTTTTTAATCATTCCGTTAAAGTTATTCTATGATCTTACCTTCACTTCCCAAGTCGTCCATAACCGCGGACACGGCTTTTCGAAAAGATTTAACCCTGCAGGGGTGTACAAAGTGGAAGTCCCCGGAGTCCCGAGGGGCCCCAGCTCCTTCGCCACGCGTACCGTCCGGCCCATTACCTGTACAATTAGCTCTCTTCCTGGAAAGCCGGCTGGGTGGGAGCGGTGTCGACTTCTCCCTCGTTAAGGACTAACCAGGATCATCAGTGAGGACGGAACAGGTTTGGTGTCTCCTCCAATCCCCTGTCCCGTGGCCACTCATTTTCCTAACACAACCATCCTCATCTCAGTTCATCCCACCATCATCACGCACGCGCAAATGGAAGCCCGAACTAGAGGACCCTGGCTAGCCCCGCTCGAGTTATTTAGTCTATGAGGGTTCCTGCAAATGCATAGGCCTCACGCATGGTTGCACGCTCAGTCTTGGTTCAAGAGGTAAAGAACTCGCACCTAGGCGGCGAGAACGAGACAAAACACCACAACCACAGTGGCCTCTCATCCCCACCTTCTTAGCATTTTATTATCCATCTCCACAATTCTCCACCATCAACATCACTGCCACAAGTTAACACCTGTTTCCAGCATTCACCATCCTTAGTACCACTAGGCATTTCACTAAGCATGGCTAAGCACTTGCATAGCATAGTAAGTATTTCATGGCCAACAATACAAACCTATGGTATTAGGAAGGTAAAACGGGTATTGGCAACAGGATTCTAATGCAACTAGTAGGATACTCTAATCCAGGCAAAAGACATTTAGAACCGCATGCAATATTATAGTGGAGAAAATAATTGCGGAAAATAGGATAAGATATGCTCAGAGGGGGGATTACGCTTGCCTTGTTGAGCGGAGGAGTCAAACTGCTCGTCGGAGTAATGATGATCAACTCCGAACTCGTGATCTACCGGGAGCAAACAACACCGGAAAGCAAAAACAACAATCAACACATGGCAATTGTGCAATGCATACAAGGATGATGATATGACATTTTAAATGCACCCTAGAAACTTTGAACAGGATCAACAAGTTAAATGGGGTCCCCGTTATATTATTTGCATTATTTGGAATAATCTCATATTAAACTTAATGATTCTAATTACTACTAGAGCACGTTATTGTAATTGTGATCAAAGATGCATGATGATGATGATTCTGGGTGATTCAGGTTTTTCTGAACATTTTGATATAAGGAACACATTTTTCCGAGGTCCCTATAAAAAGTTATTAATTCTCTAAATTTCTTCTTTTAATTATATGCCGTTAAATAAATTGATTTCGACAAACTAATATTCGCAATCCACAGATTCGAGAGAGAGATAGAGTGGTCGAATCATCGGTGTTCGTTGTCCGTAGTTGCACGAGGGAGTGGCGGGAGACATGCGCCAAAGGGGGAGAAAACAGAAAAAAAGGAACCCAGGAAATAGTAAGAAAAACAGGCAAAACCGGCCTCAGGTCCGGCCTGGGCCGGTTTCTGGGCCGGCCTGCTAACAGAGGGCACCGGCCTCACACCCGGCCTGGGCCGGCAGGCAGGCCGGACACTAACCCGACCGAACCGGCCTGCAGCCCGGTCCAGGCCGTCTCCACGGCCGGGCGTGCGAGCAGGCGACGGAACGGCGAACGGCGATGATTTTCCCGCGAGCAACACGGCTACGGCGAGGGAAGGCGAGGGGAAGGGCACGGGGTGGTGCAGCAACTCACCACAAACTCGTTGGTGAGGTCGGGGACGGCGGAGGTGGCTCAACGGCGCCGGAATCGGGCGGCGGAGCGGCGGACGGCCGCGGCGAAGAAGTGGACGGCGGCGGCGATGGTGAGCTTCCCGGCTCGATTCTTCTGGACAGGAGGTAGAGGAGAGCACGGCGGAGGTGCGGGTGGTCTTCACGCGGCGTGGGGCATCCTCAATCGCCGGCGATTCGGAGACCACGCTCGGCGGCCATGGCGCCCGTGGAAGAAGAGAAAAGGGGAGCAGGAAGCACGGCGAGTGGGGAAATGGGAGCAGCACGCGGTGGGGGCCTCGTGGTCTTGCTCTCCTCGCAGGGAAACAGAGAGGAGGGGCCGGGGTGGCGTGCACAGCGTCGATGGTCCGGCGGGAGCAGCGCGTCGCTGCGGGTCGCTACAGGAAGAAGAGATGGAGGTTTCGCAATTAGGCCCCTAGCCGAATTTCTTCTATCACGGACAGGTCCTCCGGGAATTACCAAGAGGTCCTTTTCCTTTTTAAAATCTGGACAGCAGCTTATTTGAATTAGAAGAGGCATTTGAACATTTTGTAAAAATGTAAGAAAAATCCAGTAGCCTCCCAATACAATATAGAGGCTCCCCAAATTTTGGTGTGGTCAACAAAAATGTTTTGGGCAACATTTGTTCGACGGCTTCAAATACTGCATTCTTTTCCGACTCCAAAATGTTGCCCATTTGGAAAATTAGAGCAAATGCAACAAGGATGCTATGATGCGATGATGCATGTATGAAGCAAAAAGTGAAAATTTGGTACAGATTTTAGGTTTCAAACGTTGGGCTGTCACAAGAACGGACTGGACGTCTGGACCGCGCCGCATCGAGACGGACATGGCGATGGCAGCGGGTGCCATGACCGGAGGAACTACTCCGCCATCGCCGCTCCACCCTCCACCATCCATTTCCCTTCTCCGTCCGCGCTCCATAACTCTACTCCCCCGTCGGCGGCGACATTAAGCGTTCGACAACGATGGAGCAAGGCGACCAGGCGTCCAGCGATTCGAAGTAAGATCCGGTGGGTGGCGAGGTTTGCAGGTCCCATCCACCACGCCCTCGCCCGCGCCGCTCGCTCCTCCCGGTCCACACCCCCGCCGACACCGTATCCGCGTCTGAATCTGCAAATCCTAGCGACGAAGAGTGAAAATCGTTTCTTCCTAGTGACCCGCGGGAGGGCGTGGTGGTCATGGCGAAGCTCCTGCGGTACCACGGCGCCTTCCCGTGGACGCAGCTATGCTGGCCTACACCGTCAGGGAGCTCGGGATCTGGGGGGCAGGATCTGGAGCCATGCGGCAGGGACCTCGAGCACGAGCCGGCGAGCAGGGGCGGTGGAGGAGCTTGTGAAGAGGCGCCAGCGAGCAGGAGCCTGCCTCGAGCACGAGCAGGGGCGTTGGAGGAGCTCGTGCAGCGGCGCCAGAGAGCAGGATCCTGGCTGCAGGGACCTCGAGCACGAGCAGGCCGGCGAGCGGGGACGGTGGATGAGTTCGTGCAGCGGTGCCGGCGAGCAGGGACTCGTGCAGCGGCACCGGCGAGCAGGGACCTCGAGCACGAGCAGGCCAGCCAGCAAGGGCGGTGGAGGAGCTAGTGGAGCGGCGCCGGCGAGCAGGAGCTCATGCAGGGGTGCCCACTCCCCTCGAAACTTGTGACGTCTTTAAATCGCCTTCCCACTTAGACGGGAAACGACCAAACGATCGTCACACGGGGAACCCGCGATCCAGAACAATCCTCCACGTGGTCGTTCGATGTGGGGAAATTTACCACCGCACCTTCCTTTTTACCTTGCCATCGGACGTACTGACAAGGACCAGTTCACAATCTCAACGAAACCTGGTTCGTCCAGATAACATGTGCATCTGTGCTCGGGAGCCAAATCGCCTTCCTCCTCAATCAGATGCTATATATGTATGGTTTTATTCAAAATGATGGATTCGATAAAATTTAGTAATGTAGTATCTTAGAGCATTTCCCCTAATATTTTTTCCGAAGAAAACTTGTATTACCCAAACATCACGATTACAATCCACGTACGTGGCATCTCTCCCGTAAATCTTTAGGACTTGACGTTAACCGCACCGCCGTGCTGTCGTTTAGCCTAGCATAGTTGGCCATAAAATGACTAATAATATTTTGACACCTATAAACATGAGCAATACAAGTTTGTCGATGTTTCATCAACTATTTTATCTCCTCAATCAAAGATGAATATACTCTGTTGCTTCATTCTTCAGAAGTTTCACCATATCCACAATATCAACCTTGAAGCACATATTAGAGCTGCTCCAATAATGAATGGCCAAAGAGAGACCCTCCGCTATTGCGCTTAGCTCTGTCTCCAATTCGTCCCTACAAAAGGAGGTACCGATAGGCGAACAAGGTAATATCTCCACAGTGGTCACGACCAACCGTCCCAGCACATGAACCACCATTCGCCGAAAATGACCCATTTGTATGAAGCCTACACCAGCCTAAAGAGGGAGGAGACCATCGAGGTGTTGAGGTGCGTTGTTTTGCTCGGTCATAGTATGCATGCGATCCTCCTCAGAGAAGATAAACTTTCCTTTCACATGATTAGCCTCGGGTGAAGTTTGATTTCCATTAGGGAGTCCATATAGCTCATAAGAAATCTATGCCTTGCCCTAATACTTAACTTCCCATACCACCTCTCTAAACTTGACACCTAATAATTTGAGGGGTTTGAGAGGGTGGGAATTAGTCCTTCCCTAAAACCAATCTCAGTTTTTTTTTGCTTTTGCTATTTCTATCACCCAATTGCATACATGAAAATCATTTTTAATACATTTAAAAATTATAGATAAACCTTGGCATATCTAGTGCACACATTTGAACAACATTCTAGCTTCACAAATTTAACAACATTTCAAATTCAAGCAAATATGAATTTAACCAAAAGAAAATAAATAGTTCATCGAAAACGACTGTATACAACAAAAATCACGCAGCCCCTTTGCCACTACTACCATAGAGCATTGATGGTGGTATTTTGGAAGTCAAGAGTTTGTCTACAAGTGATCTCCTAATAGTTTATGTCGTATCTATCCCACAAGTATCACAGACATGATCCTTTTTTGTTGTCCGTTTTTTCTCGGCCTTCATCCTTAAGGGTGTGTTCGGTTGGAGAACCAAAGGGAATGGAATGTCATGGTTCCATTTTTGAGAATGGGTTGGTTCCATTCCTATGTTGGGTTTGTGCAAAATATGGAATGGGTAGATTCTATTCCTATGTTCGGTTGGAGAGTAGGAATGACCAGAATCTGTTTCAGCTCACCTCTTTCCTGGACATGGTGAGCATACCTCCCGTTTCTACCATCAGACAAATAAAAAATTCAGCAACACTTTGTTTGTATTTTCAAGAATAAGCAATAACAAGTATATTTCAGATGCATAACACATATATCTCAGCAAAGATAAGAGACATTTCCATCAATACAACCATAATAGTCATCGAAATTGTCCAAATTCAAACACTTCCAAGTTCAATGTCATAGTAGTGATCCAAAAGCACTAAATAGAGTTCATACGTCCATATTACAGTCCATTGAATAATATATGGTTCATTACGTTCATTACAGTCCATCAAGCAACTTGAACTTCATACCATCAGTTCAGATTATAGAGCACACCAAAGGTCTTCTCCGCATACCTACTCAACCAAACCAACTTGTTCTCAAGTTTAAGCGTCATGAACGCATTTGCAGTCTTCGGATTTTCAACAAGATAAGCATAGTAGTGAGCAATATGCCCCTCATCGAATCCCTTGATTGCAACCAAAACAGAAGTACAGAACCATATAGCAAACAGATTGCAAGTATACAAACAGATTGCAAGTATACAACAAATAGCAACAAAATCGAACAGATTGCAAGTATACAACAGAAGTACAGAACCATATAGCAAGTTAAGAACATATTTGGATGCCTCTCCTCCCAATCTTCTCAATCTCAATCTGCTGCCGGTCAAGTTCGAAACCGAAAATTGCAGTACCCGAGGGAGGAGTTGGGGGTGGAGGCAGGGGAGGGGTGGATTCATACCGTCCCGATGCGCCGCCGCCTGCTCGAGGTCCCGATGCGCCGTCGCCTGCTCGAGGTCCCGATGCGCCGTCGCCTACTCCTGCCCCGTCGCCGCCTGCTCCTGCCCCGCCGCGCTGCCTCCTGCTCCTGCCCCGCCGCGGCCTGCTCCTGCCTACGCCGCGCCGCTCCAGTCGACGGGAGGAGAGGGCGCCACTAGAGCAGCCGAGGGAGACGTAGAGGGAGAGGCTCCAGCGTCGCCACAGAGAAGGAAACGATGGAGAGGGTCGTGCGTGGGGTGGGTGAGATAGGGTTCGGGACGGGGGTGAGAGGTGTGATTGGTTTTCTTTTTTTCGTTAGCTCGCCTCGGAACCGAGGGATTCCACCGATTTGGAGGTATCGCCTAATTCCGAATCTATGCAGAATATTCCTTTTCCAGGAATCGCTAGGTTCTAGTTCTGGTTCCAACCGAACACACGAATCTGCTCTGGGTGCAGGTCCAACCCATTACGTTCCATGCGGTGACAACAACCGAACACACCCTAACCTCTCCTCCTCCGAAGCAAGTCTACACTCCTCCATCTTCTCCTTCTTCTCCTCAATCTCAATCAAGTGTGCCTCAGCACTAAGACTCCACCCTCAACCTCTCGTCGTCAATGTCTTTGAGCTCCATTCTCCTTGCCGGCAAGTAGCAATGGTTCAAAATGAAGAGCACATTCTTATTTTGCTTGTATAACTCTTGGATGTAAGATGTTGTACTCTTCAACTGACACTCCACTTGGTGCTAACAATCCGACCATTGGTTGCAGCAATCTTGAATTGCACTCCAATGTTGGATCCATGGTCCTCCATTTCAAGACTTTCACTTGGCACTTATTGGCTATTATCCGTAACTGAGTATACATTGTCATCGAGCCCGACGGTGCTAGAGTCACCTGACATGCTCCTAATTTTTTCATCTCATCCATCGTGGTGATGAGGAGGCACTACAGGCGAGATCGCGTGGCGGTGTTGGGCGACTGCATTGTGTTTTTCTGTAATATTATTCTAAAGTAGCAGATAATAAAAAAATAGGAAAAAAACAAACTAGTTGGACAAACGAAACGATCAATAAGCTCCGGTTACTCTACTAAGCCAAGATATCATCGTGTTTGTCGAGATAGAAAGAAAATCGAACTTGCACACTCGATCGGGAACGGCAATTTGCTAAGCACATAGGGACGTGAGTTATGTCCTTTTTTTTACAGCAAATGTGTCATACGTCTTGAAATATAAATATATTACATAGTTCTTTCTATCAGTTGGGATTTTTAGTTTAGATGGTTAGTGTAGCAATTATATATAGTATCAGAGCCAAGAGGTCGCGGCCTACACCGATTCCACGTTAAGTACTAAAATAGCCTAAACATAAGTAGAGTTTTGAAATATAAATATATTGTATAACTCTTTCTATCAGTTCGGACTTTTAGTTTAGATGGTTAGTGCAGTAATTATATACTGTAGTACTTAGTTGTTTTTCACAACTCTCGAAAAAACCGAAAAAGAAGCACGTGAGGAAAAACGTGACCACACGTATATTGCCGACATATACAGCGAGTTGGACGCAGAGCGGCCGCCGGCCGGAGTGGCGATTTAACGCGTCAGAGCGGCCGCCGCAACGTACTGCGAAACCACCTTTGAGCCCACCGATTACAGCTTACGTTGTCAATGGCCAATGCGGTAGCTAACGTAGTACTCTAGTACGGAGTACTATCTGTAACCGCATAATCTGGCCCCTCATTTTCCGAGGACAAACACCGAAAGAAGATATGACGACACCAAGCGAAGCACAACACAGCACGCACGTTGCGTTCGGCACACCCAACCCAAATCCTCGCTTGATCGATCACATGATCAGTTCGCTCCAAAAGCAGCTCTGCTAGATGCCACAACCATCTAATCGCCACCTAAAAGTAGAAAAAACTTTCTATCGTTTCTCTACAACACAAACTTAATTTACATCCGTACGAGAGAGCTCCTCAAACCTAGCCGCCACCACCTCCTCCTCCTCCTCCAACGTAGATTGGTTCCCCCTCCTCCGGTCGGTCTTGCCGGCGTCGGGAGGGGTGGGGAACCCGATCTATGAGTGGAGTTTTTAATAATAGTAGTGTTTCAACAGATTGGTTAGGGTTTTGGTAGCCGTCTTCTTTATCAATGGAGATGGCATCGTCTACAATAAGTAATCTCCCGGATTTCGTTCGGCGGCGAGATCTTCTTCCCGACGTCAATGGTGGTTTTGGAAGTTTGTCTAGGTATGATTCTTCAGATCTTACTTCGCGAGATCGATTTTGGACTGTTTCTCATGGCTGCTGCGAGGAGGATTGTCCTCGCAATATCTGTCCCGACTGCTACGTTCTCGACAATGGTGATTCGCGCTATCGGTTCCCGGCGACGTCGACCAGGCTGTTCGGTTTCTTTTCCCTGAAATATCGGTGTTGGTACTCTTGCCGATGTTGGTTGATCAATTTAATGGTTGCGTGCGTGCATCTAGCCTTGGCATTGCGGCTCAATATTACAATTATGGGAGAACCTTCGTTGGTATTCACAGGTCTGTTGTTTGATATCTTTGTCGTTTTACGGCTGCCTTCAGAAAAGTACAAGATCGTGTCTTGCAAGAAGAAAGAGTTTGAAGATTTCGAAAATTTGCTCGTTTCTTTAGACTTTATTTTATAATTAATTTAGTCAGCTCATGTATCTTTATTTTACAAACACCGAAAGAAGATATGACGACACCAAGCGAAGCACAACACAGCACGCACGTTGCGTTCGGCACACCCAACCCAAATCCTCGCTTGATCGATCACATGATCAGTTCGCTCCAAAAGCAGCTCTGCTAGATGCCACAACCATCTAATCGCCACCTAAAGCGCATTTAACATCACCCAAACTTTCTATCGTTTCTCTACAACACAAACTTAATTTACATCCGTACGAGAGAGCTCCTCAGACCTAGCCGCCACCACCTCCTCCTCCAACGTAGATCGGTTCACCCTCCTCCGGTCGGCCTTGCCGGCGTCGGGAGGGGTGGGGAACCCGATCTATGAGTGGAGTTTTTAATAATAGTAATGTTTCAACAGATTGGTTAGGGTTTTGGTAGCCGTCTTCTTTATCAATGGAGATGGCATCGTCTACAATAAGTAATCTCCCGGATTTCGTTCGACGTCAATGGACCCAGACTCTGAGAAATGGCAAAGTGCCATGAGATCCGAAATAGATTCCATGGACGAAAATCAAGTTTGGAACTTGGTTGACTTGCCTGATGGTCATAGGACCATCGAGTGCAAATGGATCTATAAGAAGAAGATTGATATGGATGGAAATGTTCACATCTATAAAGCTTGGCTTGTCGCAAAAGGTTTTCGACAAGTTCAAGGAGTTGACTACGAGGAGACTTTCTCGCCCGTAGTGATGCTTAAATCTATTCGGATAATTCTAGCTATTGCTGCATATTTTGATTATGAGATATGGCAAATGGATGTCAAGACGGCTTTCTTGAATGGATACCTTTCCAAGGACGTGTATATGATGCAGCCCGAGGGTTTTGTCGATCCTAAAAACGCTGGAAAGGTTTGCAAACTTCGGAAGTCCATTTATGGACTGAAGCAAGCGTCTCGGAGTTGGAATATTCGTTTTGATGAAGTGGTCCAAGGATTTGGCTTCACCAAAATCGAATCAGAGTCTTGTGTTTACAAGAAAAATAGTGGGAGCTCGCTCGTATTTCTAATCTTGTATGTGGATGACATATTGCTGGTTGGAAATGACATTCCTATGCTTGAATCCATTAAGATCTCATTGAAGAATAGTTTTTCGATGAAGAACTTAGGGGAAGCGGCATACATTCTGGGAATTAAGATCTATAGAGATAGATCAAAGAGGCTAATAGGATTAAGCCAGAGTACATACATTGACAAAGTGCTCGAACGGTTCGACATGGAAGAGGCAAAGAAATGGTTCTTACCTATGTCTCATGGCATAAATCTTAGCAAGACTCAGTGTCCTTCGACTACTGATGAGAAAGAGCGCATGAGAAAGATCCCATACGCTTCGGCAATTGGATCTGTCATGTATGCAATGACTTGTACTCGCCCAGATGTTTCTTATGCTCTAAGTGTTACGAGCAGGTACCAAGCTGATCCTGGTGAGAGTCACTGGACAGTGGTAAAGAATATCCTTAAGTACTTGAAAAGGACTAAGGATATGTTCCTTGTTTACGGAGGTGAGGAGGAGCTCGTTGTAAATGGTTACACCGATGCTAGTTTCCAAACCGATGTGGATGATTCCAAGTCGCAATCGGGCTATGTGTTCACGTTGAACGGTGGGGCGGTTAGCTGGAAGAGTTCCAAGCAGGACACGGTTGCTCATTCTACAATGGAGGCCGAGTATTATGATGCGGCAGAAGCTAGCATGGAAAGTGTTTGGATAAAGTAGTTCCTAACTGATCTCGGTGTTGTTCCTAGTGCGTCCAGTCCATTGGATCTCTACTGTGACAATAGTGGAACCATTGCGATAGCCAAGAAGCCAAGGAATCATTAGAAGACCAAACACTTCATGCGGCGGTTTCATCTCATTCGGCAGTACATCGAACGAGGTGAAATAAACTTGTGCAAAATACATACGGATCTGAATGTCGCTGATCCGTTGACAAAGTCTCTCACACAGAAGAATCATGACAAGCACACAAGAGCTATGGGTATTAGATATCTTCTAGATTGACTCTAGTGCAAGTGGGAGACTGTAGGAAATTTGCTCGAGAGGCAATCATGGAGATGATGATATTTCGATGTATCCATGATTTATAATAATGTGCCTTGAATAATGTCTTTGTATTGATTGGCAAGTACGTGACTTGTTTGTGAAACTCATTACTTGTATGGTTATTCAAAATATGTCCATAGTCGGAGTTCATGTGAGGACACACTTGAATATTAGACTAGCACATGTATTGGTTGATGACTATGTTTCACAAGTCATAGACATGGAGATGTTAAACCAATAATGTGGACTTATGTTATGAACATAGAGTTGGACTGACCCAACTTGAGACGATGCAGCAATGTTCATAGTTCTCTCTCTACACGATGTGTATGCTTTGTCCCTAGACCTGAGATTGTCGCATGTACCCGAGATGTGAATCGACCTACTTTGGGACTATCAAACGCTACACCGTGAAAGGTAGCTATAAAGGTAGCTTACGGGTTTGTCGTGAAACATGCTGCGGAGCATGGTCAGTCAAGATGGGATTTGCCCCTCTCTTCTTGAGAGAGATATTTCTCTGGGCCCCTCGAGTGATCGGATCCAGAAATGCATGGCCGTGCTACATAAGGTTAAGAAGTTAACCTAGTATGGGATTCCGAATCACATGATCGAGAAAGAGTGGTCAGCTGGAGGCTTGACCTAATATCGTGAGGCAAAGGGAATGGCATAAACATTGTGATGGTTCGTCCGATACGATCTTTATGTGCGTTTGGGAGTTGTCACGTTTTGCTAGAAGCCGCTACCAACTATTGGCCGAGTAGGTGTACTCGTGTCATGTCTAAACGTGCGTGAACCTATAGGGTCACACACTTAAGGCAGTGAAGGCAGAATTCGGATTGGATCCGAGTTGAGCTGGAATAGACTCCAGAATGGGCTTCGGTTGAGGCAGCCCAATATGGGGAGGTCTATATAAGGAGAGGAGGCTGGACGTTTTAGGGTTGCCCAATTCCGCACCACAATCCACCCAGCCACCGTCTCCCCACGCCCCTGCTGCCCGCGCGGACCTAGCAGTCCGGCGAGCGGCGCCTCCACGCCGTACGTGTGGATACCGATAGAGGTGCTACGCTTGGAGCACTTGGACGATCCGCCGAGAGGAGCTGTTCGAGGGAGCGACTGGATCGGAGAGGATTGTACGTCTACCCTGCCCCGACTCGCTTCACCGACTTCGGCACGGCACAGCGCGTCTAGTGGTAATCCCGTGATCTATAACTGCAGCAGTTCCTTGGTTGTTGCGGTAGAAAATTTTGATTTGCGCTAGCGTAGCCTACCCACGACCCTTCAGGGTACCATCGGCTACCCGAGATGTGAATCGACCTACTGCAGTTATAGATCCCTCCTACTCTGGCTTGGCACGGCGCCGTCGGACC
This sequence comes from Poa pratensis, assembly GCA_947311845.1. NCBI lineage: Eukaryota > Viridiplantae > Streptophyta > Magnoliopsida > Poales > Poaceae > Poa > Poa pratensis. The sequence continues at coordinate 28,453,595 of CAMZMU010000077.1, forward strand.
TATCCCTCCTTACTCCTTTCCAGGGGCCCTCTCTTCCGTTGGTTCTCTCTCACTCCCCTCTCATCTTTTTTCTTTTCTCTATGAAGGGCCGATTTGACCGAGCTCCGGCGTCCGGCGCACCTGCATCCCGAGCATGCTCTCATCCGGTTCTTCCCGTGCTGCTGCCTGCTACGCTGGGCGCGTGTATACCGCGTGCGTGCGTGGATGCTTGTTTTATTTGTGTGCTTGCCTGCCGATGCTAGGTGCTGGCTACTGATACCGATGTTTTGCTATTTTGCTGTGTAATGATTAATTTGTGTGCCTGGGCACGTTGATGCTAATCTTCAAGTATGGGCAATACAATGATTTGATATTTTGAAGTTCTAACATGAAGCAACAATTTTACGTAATATACTAATATAGCTTGTCCTTTTTATTTTGTGTGACATATCAGATGTTAAACAGGAAACATTTGTCTACATATATAAAACAAAATAACAAATGTTCATAGTCTCGTAGAGCTGCAATTTTTCACTTTGACCATCCAAACAAAATTTGGCATTCAAATATCTAAACATCCAAACAGAAATATTGATATTCAACCTCAATATCAAGTGTATGCTCCAAATATCTAAACATCCAAACAAAAATATTGATATTCAAACTCAATATCAATATCTTGGGATATTGACATTCAAGCCAATATAATGTCAAGCCTCTCAATGCAAACATCCAAAGGGAGCACTAGGGTTCTGAATTCCTCGTAGTTAATTATCAGTACGATCGCTCTGATTAGTCTGATATGAGATGTTCTGTCATCTTCAGTTCTTCACAGACCACAGCCACGTATGTAATCAATCAACTTTGGTAAATCGAGGAGCACATAAACGTAAATGGAATTCTTGGGAGACCGAGTAATTACTGGGGTAAAAAAGGACGGAGCTCCCAGCCAGTTTGATTGTCCCTGTCGAGTAGTGGCGTCAGCTTTTCAGATTGCCATTATAAGTAGGGAGCAGGATCCGGCAGCTACCACCACCTCCCCCACTCCGCCCTCTCTTCTCTCACAAGAACGAACGGCAAAGCAATCCACTGTGCCGCCCGTGCACCCACCGATCTGACCCATCCCCGCGATGTGTGGCGGAGCCATCCTCTCCGGCTTCATCCCGCCGTCGGCCGCGGCCAAGGCGGCGGCAGCCAAGAAGAAGCAGCAGCAGTATCAGCAGCGGAGGGTGACGGTCGACTCGCTGTGGCCGGGGCTGCGGAGGAAGGCGGCGCCCCGGGGCGAGGACGAGGACTTCGAGGCCGACTTCCGCGAGTTCGAGCGGGAATCCAGCGAGGATGATGAGGCCGCCGGCGACGACGATGACGTCGTCGATGAGGTTGCCCCGCCGCCGGCGCCGGCGGGGTTCCACTTCGGCGCCAAGACCGAGGTTGTGGTCCCTCCTGCCCTAGGTGAGCACTGAGAAGCGCGCCCCATTCAAGTTGGCTTCTTTCTTCTTTTCGCTTCAGTAGGAGGGCACAGAAATACCCCCGCTGCTCTGAGTCGCCATTGAGGAGAAAGATGTTCCATTCAGTACAAGATTTGATCTTGGGCGTTGGATGGAATGGGTACTGGGTACTCTAAATTTAGCTTAGTTCTCCAAATCTGGCTAGGGCATAAGGACTTGGTAAGAAATCTGGTTCTTTGATTGTTTCTGTGGGTTTGATGGTGGTACTGCAAGTGTGAAATTGCGGGTGGATCGTTAGACAAACCCTGTCTTAAAATCTGCTCCCTATTTTCCCTGAATAGTTCTAGTGTAGTAACGGGGAAATTGATGAGCTTGGAAGGTACTTTTTCTGGCTGTTCAGTGACTCAGTGTGTTTGTGCAACTCCATAACTAATATTGGGGTTAGTTTGATAGGCTCAGGCTTTGTATTATCGTCTGACGATTGACCGGCTATGTACTATGGTGATGCTCTTGTAATAAGTGGTCTGATGTGTGCTTATGGTCAATAGAATGTGTTAATCTTACCTTTTCTTGTTAAGTTTTCATCTGATGTACTGCCATCTCCTTCCAGTACCTTGAGATTTAGATGTCTACAGTTTGTGAGATTTATTAATGTGACAGAGTTTACTACGCTTGTTGATTTTCAGTACAATATTTCTCAACCTTTTCCTCTTACAATATTTCTGTACTAACTCCTAATTTCCTTTTCAAAATTTCTTGTTGAGATGCATTAATAAATAACCTTTGATATAGATGCTCTTCAACATGATGGATCTGCTACTAGACCGGTAAAGCGCAACGGAAGAATCAGTACAGAGGGATCCGCCAGCGTCCCTGGGGAAAATGGGCAGCTGAAATCCGAGACCCTAGCAAGGGTGTCCGGGTTTGGCTTGGAACATACAACACTGCCGAGGAGGCAGCTAGAGCATATGATGCTGAAGCCCGCAAGATCCGTGGCAAGAAAGCCAAGGTCAATTTTCCTGATGAAGTGGAAACTGCTCAGAAGGCCACTCTTAATCCAAATGCTCAAAGTTCACCCTGAAGCCAACTGCTGCCAAGTCAGAAAATCTAGTTCCACCTCCGAAGGTCTGCGAGGATGAACCTTTCATTCATCTGAGTAATGGGGACGATGATTTGTTCGCGATGTTCGCCTTCAATGACAAGAAGGTTCCTTCAAAGCCAACAGAAAATGTTGATTTCCTCCTTCCAGTGAGCCTCTTTTTCCCACTACGGCATTCGGGATGAACATGATCTCTGATCAGAGCAGCAACTCATTTGGCTCTACTGACTTTGGGTGGGACGACGAGGCCATGACACCAGACTACACATCCGTCTTCGTTCCAAATGCTAACATGCCAGCATATGGCGAGCCTGCTTACCTGCAAGGCGGAGCGCCAAAGAGGATGAAGAACAATTTTGGTGTAGCTGTGCTTCCTCAGGGAATGATGCGTCCAATCTCGCACAGGACATCTCTTCTTTCGACCATGAGATGAAGTTTTCACTGCCTTACGTCGAGAGCAGCTCAGATGGATCAATGGACAGCCTTCTGCTGAATTGTGTGATGCAAGATGGGGCAAGTAGTGGGGATCTCTGGGGCCTTGATGAGCTGTTCATGGCAGCTGATGCTTATTGAGGAGCCATGGTTCTGGTCAGTGGTCTGTCAATAGAAAAGATGTAAGCTATACATACTGTATAGTTTCTTTCTCTTCCGTATAAACTACAACTGTTGTTGACAAATGGTCTCCACTTTGGTTTTGTCGGCAGGTCCTATGCCTATGTTCAAGATGAAGAACCGGTGGCATCTGCTATGTTTCATAGCGGATCAAACCGTAGTTATATTATGTTGATGTATTGTCGTGTCTATGATTGGGTGCATGTTGGAGACTGGTTTTAATAACTACCTTGCTCATATGACTGTAATGTGCTTATTAAGTATGTATTGTGCTTATATTGTATACTTAATTACTTACAGTTGCTATGTGGGTGCTCCCTTTCGCTTTCTGTGAGCTCATCTGAAATCTAGATGGATCTAGAGAGAGCTAGACCAAATCAACAAGCTCACATATTAAACGATGTGGCAGGGCTTTATCATTTGTCTGCACTCAGCAGTTTGTTGAGAAGGATCATTGCCAGGTTACAGCATTGGATCTTGATTGGTAGATGGCCAAGCCATTGGCTGACATTTGTCTTTCTTTGGTGCTACACTTTAAGGCTGAAGATATAAAAAACTGGAGCCGTGACCTGGGACGGTTGTGACCTGTAAATTGAATGAATCTAAAAAATGACCAGTTGCACATTGGAACAGATTCCTGGTTTTGCTTTACCAGATTGGCGTTTCTCCAAACAACCATTACCATTAAGCCTCTGGATTATCTAGGAGAAAGTCTGCATCAACTTGCGTCTATAGCTGTTGGCATGTCCTTTTCATCGTACATGCTCAGTGACGGCCTTCTGTGCAAGTAGCAACATTTGTGGGGAACTCAGGCTCCAGGGCGAGTCTGCTTCATGGCTGATCACTTCCCTATGTTTCAGAGGAAAAAGTATATATAGTGTGCAAATTGGCCAACTTGGATACTTCCCTATCATGCATGGATGGTCCTCCGAATTATTGTTGCCATGGGAGTCTACATGACAAAGACTGCATGTCTAGTTGCATTGTGTTTTAAGGTCTCTAGCCAAGTGGGCTCACACAAATCTTGCTCTAACCTTGTATGATTCAGGGTCTGAATCCCAGAATAAATAAGTTTCAGTTTCCTATCACATAACAATTAGATCCGTGACAGACATCTACATCGATGAGCCTATGATCAGATGATATTGTATCACATATTTTTCGACTAGATTTCACATCAACTCTTGTGCAAGTGACAAAAACATCGCGTCCTTGGCGGGGAACTGTGGTACAACGATGAACACATAAAACACAGTGAAGACCAGCTATCGTGTAGATGGATAACAGGATAAGTGCTTTGGTTGGCCTTGTCAAGCGGGCTCACACATGCTCTAACTTTGCATGGCTAGAACAATGATATGTAATTCCCACAACCTAGTACTCCTTCTGTCGTAATATAAAATGTTATTACAACCATATACTCCTATATTGTTTGTAGTAGCATCTTACAATATGAAACATATGGTGATTTTTAGACGACGAACTTTACCTTTAGAATTCGGCGTGAAACTCGCAATATTCATGACGTGAATCTCAGAACAAATAGGTTCCAGTTTTCTATCACCGTAACATTTAGATCCATGACAAACATCTACATCGGTGAGCCGATCCTCATATATTTAACCCCTATTTTGCTACTAAAGTTCACACCAACCCTAAGGAAATTGGCCAACGTAGATACGACTGCCATGGGATCATGGATGTTCCGGCCGAAGCTTTGGCACAGAGCGTGAAAATTTGTTATCTTTTTTTGGAGTCAATGTGTCGAACCAAAAGTTTCCTGACGCTGAGAGCATGTTCAGGGCCGATCCAAACATAATTGGGATTCAGACTGGATTGAATTGATTATATTTTTATACTTTAAACTCATTTGTTGCATGCTTCTTATCAAATATAATTGTCTATTACTTATTTGACATAGTTAACCACATAATAAACTTATTAAATAATAATTATGTGTTGTTTGTATAGAGTTGTAATGTATATCGATGAAAAATACAATAGCATTGCGCCATATTTGAAACCAGATTCTGCAACATTATATCTTGATAAAATTTGTTTACAATTGCATAAAGTGTATATTATAGTACATTTTTATGGTAGAGATCTTTAAAAAGCCGCAACAAATATTTTGGCATATGAGTAGTTAAGCATATATACACATAGAAACTTGTAGAGCGTAGATGTAATTGTTAGGAAGATTCTTTATTGGGTTTTTTCATGGTCAACTGTGTCTTGCGAGGTCTTATGATTCAATATAAGTTGACATCATCTATATAGTCTCTATTTGCTAACAATAATCACGGAATTATAAAAATTATAAGGGATTAGACTATTTTTTTTTTGCATTCATACTTTTTGATTATTTGGCATGCTCGCATTCAATGCATTTGACATCATCTTCTGTAAACATGTGCCCATGGAAGTTTTTGAAATAAAATTCCATGCAGACTAGTTAATATTTTTTTACTAATGTATGCCATCGCAAACTAGGTTGTTTTTTCCTACATATTTGGTAGACGCCATTAATCTATGTGGATTCCTTTAAATGTAGTGTTCTATATTCTAAATATTTGATAATATCTTTAAGGCAATTGATAATACTACATTAATTGATATTATTCCCCCTCCCTCCGTGTTGGGGCACGGCGGTTGCTCTGTTTGCCCGACAATATCCTGATGGTGTTAGTGTTTTGTCTTTGTAGCTAGTACTGTTTCAGTGTGCTGTGTGAAGATGTTTAAGTGCTCTGATGAAGATGGGCAGGGGCGGAGCTACGCCTGGTGCTACCAGTGCTGTAGCACCGGCCTGTCAATATTACGTAGTAGAGAAACTATGTGACATCTAGCTCACAAGCATGAAGACCACAATAGCTCAGCACCATCTACCATATCTCATCACCAGTCTACAATCGTTTCTGGCTCCGCCACTGAAGATGGGTGTGAGCTTTAATTTAGAAGACCCACTGGGGATATATTTCTTCAATTTCATTTTCTTTAATGAAATTGCAGAAACATGATCAAATCATTTTTCTGTGCAAACTAGCTTGTTAGACTTAAAGACTGTACCTCATAAGAATTAAGCACAAAACTTGCAAGATTCCGGGTATAAATCCCAAAACAAATAAGTTTCAGTTTTCTATCACCGTAAACTATTGATTCCGTGATATTGTTATAAAACAACTTTCGAATCCGTGACAGACACCATCGATGAGGCGATGATCAGAATATGATCACATATCTTGAACTAGATTTCACGTCTACCCTTGTGCTTGTGCAAGTGACAAAAACGTCGCGGCCTGGGCGCGGAACTGCGGCGAAAGGACCAGATATCGTGTAGATGGAATGATGGATATGTGCTTTGGTTGGCCTTGTCGTTCGTGGTGCTGATACCTACGTACCGGTGTTTGATTGCCATGCCATGTCACACTCGCTCTCTCAGGTTCAGTGAACTAAGCAGAACCCTCTGCTGATGAGTAGCTTTCCTTTTTCTGAAAAATTGGCTGTGCTCTCATCTCTCTCTGATCACAGATAAGAGAGACCGAGCCATGCTCTGTCTGCACCGCAAAATCCACTTCCGCTACCAAGCTTGCCTCAGCTCCTGGATTCGCCATCGATCGCGCCATACCACCGTTTTCTGCCACACGAACACCTGCAAGTGTCCGTGTGCACCGCTGCATGCCTCCTTGTCTTCAGTTAGCTCGAACACCTGCCTGATCGATACCGTGTCAATCATTTGCTTTGCTTCTCGCGTGTCTTCTTCACGTGCCAGCTTGTCGTTGTTCCCTGATAGCATGATGCTATCTGACTGACGTGTGTGATTGGCGGGCAACAGAAAGTCGCTCAGTTGTGTTTTTTTATAAGATCGAGTGGAAGTCCGCGCTCGTCACCGGCACCGAGCATGTACAGCGGCCGGCGGTTCGCGGCAGAGGCGTATGCGTGGCGTCTCGAAGCCGTGCTGCGGCCTCAGTTTCCCGATTGAGGATGCGAATCGCCGCCTGGTTTTCCGGTCGCGGCAAGCCGGCGGCAAGGAAATTGCACTCGAATGCTTTCTTTGTGAAGTTCCTTTCAGCCTAGCTTACACTGTCACATGCATACACGGCTCTCCTTTCCCTGAAGACGGCACGGCGGCGGCAAGTACAGCGACTGTCCCATTGCAATCTGCAGGGAGATCGCATTACGCATCTATCCGTCTACTTGCAGCTAGATGCTGGTGCATGCATGTGCTCGCGCGCGGCGAGAGTGGACTACTTGGAGCAGCTCTTTACGTCGATTACGTTTCCTTTCATTTCGATAATTTTTTGTAGAGTAGGACGTTGCCGATCGAGTGTATATATATCTATATCCAACTTCGCCGAATGTGTGTTCTTGTCGATCGAGTATCCAAACAAGGAAATAAACATGTATTTTAGCGAGTGTATTCACCGAGTTTTGCTCTAACCTTGTATAATAAGATCAATGATCTGCGCAATCTAGCTTTCTTAGGCTAAAGACTGTATGTACCTTAGTAAGAATTAAGCGTGGAACTTGCAAGATTGGGCGTCTAAATCCCAGAACAAATAAGTTTCAGTTTTTCATCACCGTAACACTTAGATCGAGTAAGCGGTAGCACACAATTTGTGAGCACCCACTAATTTGTTACGGAATTTCTTGACACTTGTATGTAAAATCCGAGGAGTGGTATCATGGTATCATGCGAGACGTGGTATCACTAGATAGTATGGCCACACAGGCGCAAAGACGCACACGCACCAAGTGCCGTTTGCTTGTTGCAAGTGTCTATGCTTCCTTGTCTTTTTTTTTGAGGGATCTCCTTGTGTTTAGTTAGTCCCATACCCTGATGAGATGATACCCGCATCAATCATTTGCTTGTATTCACGCGCAGGCTTGTCGTTGTTCCCTGCTATATATGCAGCTATCTCACCGACGTGTATGATTGGGGCTGGGGCAACAGAAAGTCGTTCCCTCCGTTTCTATATGCTCGAGAGAAAGTCCCCGCTCGTCACCGGCGCCGAGCGCAGCGGCCTCATTTTCCGGCGGAGGCGAATTGATCGCCACTCGGTTTCCCGGTCGCCGCAAGACTGGCAAGGAGTAGTAAGAGCACCTCCAATCGGGGTTGTCAAACCGCGCCCAAACGTCCGGGCGGACAGCCCGGCCACAATTTGAGCCAAAAACATGCACCCAACCGTCTTTCCCAAAATCAGCCCAAACGTCCGGGTTGTCCAGCAACCAATCCATATGTGGGGAGGGTTTGGGGGAGACCGGACGCGTACGGGCTGTGCGCTTTTGTTTTGTTTTCTTTTCTTTTGTCCTTCATTGATTATTCTCTCTCCTTCTCCATCAATCATATGCAATTGACCCCACATTATGGAGAGGCTTTAGGAGACACAGTTGGAGAAGGCAATATTTGGGGTTTGTCCGGTCACTGTCCGCGGACACGTCTGAACGTGTCTGCGGACAGTTTGGTGGCCAAATTTGGAGGTTGTGGTTGGAGATGCTCTAACCCGGCCAATTACCTAATCATCTGTACAAATTGTACCTGTGAAATCTCTTCGTCCGAATGTCAAACCTGTGCAGCGATTCAAGGAGGTAACACAAACAGCTAACACGTACGGTAGCTAGCTAGGGAGCCGTTTGTGTGTATCGCATCCATGATCCGTCTCTGTCGCGCGTGCCGGCACAAGTTTTCCCCATGACGCCACGACGGCTTACAGCGACATAGGCTAGCTAGCCGGCGTCCGTTTCCAGCGGCGCGGCGGCGGACGCAGGAACGTAGACTATTGATTTTTCTCCCAGAAGGCTATTTGTTTCAATAAATCTTTACACCCATATCAGAGAGTGCCGCCATGGTTTATTGATGAGCAGTTTCATTTGATACCCATCTGGGTGAACTCTCGGTGTAGCAAAAGGCCAACATGGATCTCGGCAACAGGGAACCTCCGATCGACAGTCGGCTATCGCTGGATCATATTTCCAACAGTTTGCATATGTTTCCCAACGCTCTTAACTCACGGTGTAAGTAGCATATGTTGTAGTGACGTGGACGCTTGTCGTCGCTGTAGAATGAATACAATACTTTTAAAATGCTTGCATATAATTCTAAATAATGGCATTCAAAATGTATATAATCTAGGTTGGTGCGTACAAGATATTAATTTGGACGTAGAAAACACTTTAGCATGAAGGGTGAAGGGAACTAACCGGTCACCTATGGAACGAGGAGCCACCACTACTATGAGGGGAGGTTGGCCTCTGCCAAACGGGAGTAGAACAAACACCTTCAGGATTATTCGATGCGTCTGATTCCTACATGTTTACGCTAGAGATTCTAAGTACAAATCGCTATGGGTCGAAAGAGCGAGGCCTGTTGATTGAGAAGATTGAAGAAGACTAACCGAAGTACATGAGGCATGTGGAGAGGGTGGCATCAGTGCCTTCGGTGGCGGCAGTGGCATCGGTGCCTTCGGTGGCATCTGTGGCGGCGGTGGCATCAGTGTCATCAGAGTGCCATCTTGGCGAGAAGAATTCATGCCCTTCAAATTTGTTTAGAAGCGGTAATGTCACATGTGGAAAAGACAAAGATTAAATAGTTAAACTACGACTTTTTCTTAGCTATTATGGGTAAGAACTAACTGTCCTGAAGGAGTTGCAATACTCTTGGTACTGTTGTTCCCACACGTGTAGTCTCTCGTTGGCTTCGCGTATCTCGTACATGTCGCGTTTTATCTCAGATATTCGTAGTTTGTTCCTGGCGTATCTTGTAGATCTTGAGTTGTGTCTCCAGCTGGGCCTAGAGTATGTCCCCACCAAAAAATACGACTATTGTTCCGGAAATTGTTGATAAGAAAGTTAAAGTCATGATCGAGTGGGTGTTTCTGTTTTACTTTGGCCCATACGGAATTTAAGATTTTTTTTCTTCATTTTAACACGTCGAGAGCTCTTTTTTTTTTCAGGTTATCCCCTTGTATGTGGTCCTATCTCCTATTGACGGAGCAGTGTCCATTCGTTTGGAAAGTCGTCTATTTTTGTTTTGTTTATTTAGATGATATATACATGTATCGAACTTATGTAATCTTTTCACTAAGATGATAAAAATGCTATATGCAGTCCCGGTATGGTGGAGGTGTTTGGAAAACACGAACTGTGGTGTTAATTTCCGCAATATGTACCGTAATACAAACACTGAAACACATTTGCCTGACCCAAGAGTATTTAGACTGCCGTTGGGCGCTGGAGGCCCTCAGGGTCAGGAGGAATTCCCATCAAAAATGTTCGGATTGATTTACCCAAATCTACAAGTCTTACAGCCAAACACAAACAAATCAACTAATCCCAAACAAACATTTCAGATAGTGTGTGATCAGTGTAGAATTAAGGGGGTTTTGTCGTTCTCTCCACAGGGATCAAACTATTGGTGCTCTTTGTTTCCAGAAGCTAAGCCAAAATCAAAAGGTTTGGTTTTTTACTGACAGAAAAGGGTTTAAGCAAGTTTTAGACAGGGCTTGTCAGGCAAAGGAACTAGCAATTGGAGGCAAGGGGGAAATTCAACACACAAACATGCAGAGGGTTACTTCTCAGGTCACAGATCAAGCAAGTTTCAGAATTAGCAATGAACTGTGTCACTCAATTCAAAGTCAATACCAAATCAAGCAAGCTTTACACACAGAGGGATGATCTACTAGTTTCTAAGCAATTATAACAGAGGATTAGAGAAATGAGCCTTGGCTGTTCTTCACTGAAGCTGTCGAAGCAGGGGAAGCAAAGGTGTAGACAAGGATGGATGCATAAGCAAGGGTAGCAGAGAAGTAGACAAGGGTGGATGCAGATCTTGTGCTTCAGTTCATCACGACCATCTCTCTTCTTCTCCTGGTCTCCATGTTCATCTTCTTCTTCTTGCTGTTCTTGATGTTCTTGGTGGTGGAAAAGGTGTTGTGGTGGCCAATGAAAGGTGGAGAGGGTTGTGTTGTGGATGGAGCTGTCCAGGAGGTGGTCTTGGTGCTTTATAGCCTTTTTCCATTTTGGTGGAGTAGAGGTGCGTGGTGGTTGAGAGGGAAGCTTCCCCCCTTCCTCCACAGCTCACAGTGCACATGGGGTGTGCCCCCTTTCCCACCTTTTTGCCTTTTGAGCTTTGCTTCCTTCCCAAGTTGATCTCATCTTTGCTTGTTCAAACTTTCTCTTCTTATCTCATCTTGGGTCACTTTCTGCTAGTGTTGAAGAAGAATGTGCCTTGGCGCACTGATCTGCAAAATGGACACAATGCTGTGAATTGCAGCTAAAAACCTTTACCGAATGTCTGAATGAGAGCAATGTTTAGTGTTTTAGGGTTTAAGATAGTGTGCAAAATTCATAGTGATCAAAACCCCCACACTCGAACCTTTGCTTGTCCCCAAGTAAAGCAAATGTGATAAAACGACAATAGCAAGATAGTGAACAGTGCTCAATTTTGAAAACACAACAGATCAGGCATATTGGATTCATTACAGTTTCTGCTTACAAATGTTGCAAGTTCTAGTTCTGAAATAAGTTTCAAATAGCAGAATTTATATATTTCTAGGTTCAGAGCTTTTGGATTAGCAGGATAAGACAATTGGCAAGGAAATTGAATGGAAGTGATCCAGGAAATAGCCATTATGCAGAAATGATTATTAACTAAAATTGAAAGTCAGTGCTTCACCTGCTACAGTTCCCAGGAACATAGTAGGCTAATGCATTGGTCAAACATAAGTTAGGTAAGCAGTTCCTTGTTAAGTTAACAGAATTAGTGCTTCACAAACTACAATCCCAGGATCATAGCTGCTAATGCCAAAAATTGCTTCAGAATTCTGTCAGAAACTTCAGGTTAGTGCTTCACATACCACAATCCCAAGATCATGGTTGATAATGCATAAAAGGTTTTAATTATCACTTTTCAGTTAGTCACTATGTCAGTGCCTCACATGTCACCGATCCAGAGATCATGACGTGCTAATGCAAAAGAATTAGAACAGGGCCTTTCAGTGGATCAAACCAATCAAGTTCAGAGCTAATTAAATTATCCAAGTACCCTTAAGCTTTGAATAGAGAAATATAGAAATTCATTTTTGAAAAGTAATTCTGAACATAAGCATTTGCAAGTTCATAGGCAGAGATCATGCAAGATTCACAATAGCAGAAAATTTGTTTAAACAGGATAAAGCACTCCATAAAGCCTTACTGTGATAACAACCATAACATAACCAATAGCAGAAAAAATCTTGAGCATCATGGCACATGATATGTGTTCAGAATGAAAGTTTAGTTTCAGGGATTGGAATGTTTCCACCTGATTTTTACTTCTGCTCCTTGCTTCATAGATCACTGCCAACCTTCTCCATTCCTCTTTTATTCCTAAATCTGAAAAAAAAACAAAAAGAAACAACCAAAACAAAAATAGCAAATAAAGAAAAGGAATATGAAATAGCATAAAAAGGATATCAGGCTGCCTCCCAATGAGCGCTTGTTTAAGGTCACGAGCCTACCGTTGCAACTCTTCACTGCTTCTCTTGAGCAGAAGATGCATTGCCAGCATCCTCTAGCTAATCATTCTCTATTACTTCGGTGTCTTCAAATCAATTTTCTCTCCAACCACATAATGCTTCATTCTCTGACCATTGACCTTGAAAGTGCCTTCATTTGAACTCTGAACTTCGAAAGCACCATGTCCCAAATCTCTCTTGATGATACAAGGGCCAAACCATCTTGACTTGAATTTGCCAGAGAACAAATGCAGTTTGGAGTCATAAACAAGCACTGATGTCCAATACAGAATTCCTTCCTGAGAATGTGCTTGTCATGCCATTTCTTTGCTTTTTTTGTAGATCTTGGAACTCTCATAAGCATCATGCCTCAGCTCTTCCAATTCACACATCTGCAACTTCCTTGCACTTCCAGCTTTTCCCAAGTCCATGTTCAATTTTCTGATAGCCCACTGAGCTCTGTGCTCTAGCTCCACAGGCAGGTGGCATGCCTTTCCATAGACAAGTCTGAATGGTGACATTCCAATAGGTGTTTTGTATCCAGTTCTGTATGCCCATAGGGTGTCAGACAATTTCAGAGACCAATCTGTCCTGGATTTGGATACAACTTTTTCCAAGATTTGCTTTATCTCTCTATTGGATAGCTCAACTTGTCCATTGGCCTGAGAATGGTAGGGAGTTTTACTCTATGTTTTTCACTCCATATTTGCTCAACAGTCTTTCTAGCTGCTCATTGTTGAAATGTGCACCACCATCACTGATCACTACCCTGGGAACTCCAAATCTGGAAGATCACATTTTTGAAAAGTTTGCACATACCTTGGAATCAGCACTCATGTTGGAACAGCTTCTACCCACTTTGACACATAATCAACTGCCACAAGAATGTGCTTGTAGCCTTGAGAGAAGGTAAAGGTCCAACAAAGTCCACACCCCAGACATCAAAAAGCTCAACTTCTAAAATGCCCTGCTGTGGCATCTCATTTCTCTTGGAGATCTTTCCAGCCCTTGGCAAGGATCACATTGCTTGATATAGTCATGAACATCCTTGAACAGGCTAGGCCAATAAAATCCAGCTTGCAGGATTTTTGCCTGGGTTTTCATTACTCCAGCATGGCCTCCATACATGCCTGCATGGCATTGGAACATAACATCACTTATTTCTTCAGATGGTACACATCTCCTTACTACACCATCAGCACAATATTTGTACAGAAATGCTCATCCCAGAATAGCTCTTGGCATCATGTATAAATTTCTTCCTCTGTTGGTAGGACATTTCAGCTGGCACTATTTCACAGACAAGGAAGTTCACTATGTCAGCATACCATGGAGTGCTAGCATTTACTTTCATTAGTTGTTCACCAGGCATACCATCTTGGATTTTCCTCTTTTCAGGACAGTTTATTCTGGACAAGTGTCTGCTACTGAATTTTCTGAACCTTTCTTGTCTTTGATCTCAATATCAAATTCTTGTAGCAAAAGGATCCATCTGATGAGCCTTGGTTTGCATCCTTCTTACTGATCAAGTACCTTATTGCTGCATGGTCTGTGAAACTGTGTATTTGTGTCCAACAAGATAAGGCCTGAATTTGTCAAAGGAAAACACTACTGCCAGCAATTCTTTTTCAGTAGTGGTGTAGTTGATCTGAGCTTCATCTAGTGTTTTACTGCATAATGAATCACATGACTGTCTTTTCCTTCTTCTGACCAAGCACTGCTCCTACTGCATAATCACTGGCATCACACATTACTCAAAAGGTAGGTCCAATCTGGAGGTTGCACTATTGGAGCAGTGATGAGAGCTTCTTTCAACTGATTGAATGCTTGCAAGCATGCTTCATCGAAAATGAACTTGACATCTTGATTCAGTAGATTTGTAAGTGGTTTTGCAATGAGAGAAAAATTCTTGATGAACCTTCTGTAAAATCCAGCATGTCCCAAAAACTTTGTATTCCTTTCACATTTTCAGGAGGAGGTAGCTTAGCAATAACATCAACCTTGGCTTTATCCACTTCTATGCCTCTGGCAGAAACCATGTGGCCTAGCACAATTCCTTCAGTTACCAAGAAATGACATTTTCCCAGTTCAAGATCAGGTTCTGTTCTGAACATCTATGCAGAACAGCTGTCAGGTTCTTTAGACAAGTGACAAAATCTTTGCCATAAACAGTAAAATCATCCATGAACACTCCATGATTCTTTCAATGTAGTCAGAGAATATGGACATCATACATCTCTGAAATGTGCCAGGTGCATTACACAAACCGAAAGGCAGTCTCTTGTAAGCAAAAGTTCCATATGGACAGGTGAAAGTTGTTTTTTCTTGGTCAGCTGGGTGTATTGGGATTTGGAGAAATCCAGAATATCCATCCAGGTAACAATAAAATTCCTGCCCTGCTAATCTTTCCAACATCTGATCCATGAAAGGTAAAGGAAAATGATCTTTTCTTGTGGCTTTGTTCAATTTCCTGAAATCATTTACCATTCTCCATCCTGTGACAGGTCTGTGGTCATTAATTTTCCTTCTTCATTTTCTATCACTGTATAGCCACCTTTCTTGGGCACAATGTGAATTGGACTCACCCACTCACTGTCAGAAATGGGGTATATCATGCCTGCCTGAAGGAGTTTCAGAACCTCCTTTTTCACCACTTCTTGCATAGCAGGGTTTAGTCTTCTCTGTCCCTCTCTAGATGGTGTACTATCATCTTCCAGATGTATTCTGTGAGAACAGACCTTCTCATCAATTCCCTTAATGTCATCAATGGAATAACCAATCACATTCTTGTATAATCTGAGCACTGACAACAGACTTGTTCCTGTTCATCATCCAGTGCAGAGCTAATTATTACAGGGTGTATCTTTTCTTTCTCTAGAAAAGAATACTTCAAGTGAGCAGGCAATTCTTTTAACTCAACAATGGAGTTGTGAGACTGCTGGGGAGCTTCTCTTTCAACATTTTCAGAAGCATCACTGCAGAGAGTAATTCCAAACAATTCCTGAGGTTTTGTGTTGTCAGCTGTTACAAACACTTGTACTTCAGGTTCTTTAGGCTGCAATTCCTTCAGAGACTCAGTGACACTCTTGTCAACTACATCTACTAAATGGCATTTCTCCAAGGTATTGGGGAGGTGAGAAGCATGCTTCATGCTGAACTCAGCTTGCTCAGACCCAAATTGCAATTTCAATTTTCCAGCTTTTACATCAATTATTGCACCAGCTGTGCCAAAAATGGTCTGCCCAGTATCATTGAGTCAGAATTGTCTTCCATTTCCAACACCACAAAATCAACTGGATAAGCAAAGTTTCCAACTTGAACTGGCACATCTTCAAGAATTCCAGATGGCTTTCTCAGTGTTCTGTCAGCAAGTTGCAGAGTCATGGAAGTAGGTTTCAGACACCTAACTGCAGAGTCTGACTGACAGCTAAAGGCAAAACACTAACTGAAGAACCCAAATCACAGAGAGTTGTGAAAGTCTTTTTTCCAACCACACATGGAATATTAAAACTGCCTGGATCTCCAGCTTCTTAGGCATGTAGTTTGAATAATAGCACTGCAGTCCTCTGTCAGTGCTACAATCTCAGGATCTTCAAGACTTCTTTTCTTGATTATCAGGTCCTTGAAGAATTTTGCATATAGAGGAATATGTAGTACTGCATCTAGAATAGGAATTGTGATCTGCACTTCCCTCATAGTCTCCAGAAACTTAGCATATTGCTTTTCTTCCTTAGTTTTTTCAGCCTTTCAGGGAATGGGACTTTCTGTGCACAGACTTCTCCACTATAGGTGTTACTATTGGTTCCATTGGTTTTGCAGGTTCAGCTACAGTGGGTTCAGAAGGAGTTGGTTGCTGTACTGGCACTCTCCTTGGGGGGCAACATAAGTGACCATAGGAGGTGTTTCAGGGAATGGGACTTTTTGTCACAAACTGGTTTAGTGTTCACTCCACTCCTAGTGGTTACAGCTTCAGTGGTTAATATTGCACCACACTGTTTGGGATTTTTCTCTGCTTGAGCAGGAAGTTTATTCTCTGGCTAATTTCCCTGAGCACTTGAAACCCCAGCTGTGAGCTGCTGCATTGTTTATAAAAAAAATTCTGATTGCATTTTCATTGTCTCTTGCATACCATTGAACATTTCCTTTTGAATCCTCATCATTTCACTGATGTCTGCTTGGCTACTTGAGAGGATTAGATTGTGCTGCATGTTGCTGCTGGTATGAAGCATTAGCTTGTGGCCTATAGCCTTGGTGAGTTGCAGGTGCAAAATTCTGCTGATTGGCTTGAGGGAAGTTGTGCTGAGCTGCATTTTTATAGGAAAGGTTGGGGTGGTTCCTCCAGGAAGGATTGTAGCTCTGAGAAAAGGGTCCCTGATTCTGAGTATAATTTACTTCTGCCAATTGATTTTCAGTAGGAACAAACAGGGAACACTCGTGAGATGAATGACCCTCATTTCCACAGATTAGGCAAGTGGCTGAAACTTGGTTTACAGGTACTATTGCCTTACTATTCTTCTCCTGCATGAGCTGTGATATCTGGTTTGTTAGGCTATCCAGCTTTGCTTCTAAAGCATATTGACCACTCAACTGAATCATAGACTGATGGGTTGGATGAGTTGCCCTCTCATTGCTCCAGGAGAAATTGTGTAAAGCCATACTCTCAATGAGCTCAGTAGCTTCATCTAGGGTCTTGTTCATAATACCTCCACCAGCAGCTGAATCGACAAAGGACCTAGTTTGTTCTGTCAGACCTTTGTAAAATGTCTGCAGAATTAACCACTGCTCATGGCCATGGTTTGGACACATTCTAATGAGACCTTGATATCTCTGCCAGGCATCATACAAACTCTCATCATTATACTGCAGAAATCTTGTGATTTTATCTCTACACTCAGCTGCTTTGGTGGGTGGGAAGTATCTCTCAAAGAAAGCCTGCACCAAATGTTCCCAAGTGTCTCTGCAATGAATTGGCAATGCATGAAACCAAATCTTTGCAGTTCCTGACAGAGAAAAAGGGAATAGCTACATTCTAATTGCTTCAGGTGGCACTTCATTGTGATTGAGAGTGTTGCAATACTCTAGAAAATTTCTGATATGCTCATGAGGACTTTCCAAAGCAGAACCTTTAAAAGGGTTGTGCTACACCATGTTAATCAAGGTTGGCTTAATTTCCCAGTTGTTTGCCTGAATGGCAGGCATAACAACTTCTGCATTTGATACCTGATCCTTGGGGATCCACAAATCTCTCAACTTTTTGTAACCCATGTGAAAGGACACGGATGTCGCCTAGAGGGGGGGGGGGTGAATAGGCGATTAAAATTCTTTGCGGTTTAGGCTTGAATAAATACGGAATAAAACTAGCGTTTAATTTATCAAGCACGAAACCTAAACAAGCTAGGTTAACCTATGTGCACCAACAACTTATGCTAAACAAGATAAGCAAATATGTGATAGCAAGATATATTACTTCAAGCTCGATGGCTATCACAAAGTAAATAGCATAAGTAAGAAGCTCGGGTATAGAAATACCGAGGCACTTGGAGACGATGATTTATCCCGAAGTTCACTTCCCAATGGAAGCTACGTCTCCGTTGGAGCGGTGCGGAGTCACAAAGTGATCCCCGAATAGCCGTCAAATGGCACACCGTAATCTCCTTCGTGCCTCCACCAATGCGGAGTGCCACGAACCACTATGGGACACTTGAGGGTGGTCACCGAACCCGTACAAGGATGAGGCACACTCCACAACTTAATTGGAGGCTCTCACCAAATTCCCGCGGCTCCCAAAGCCACAAGAATCACAAGGTTGGGGCGCGACTCCACAACTTAATTGGAGGCTCCCAACTATCCCGCGAGCCACCAAAACTCCGAGATCAACAAGGACCGTCTAGGGCACTCCAAGTACCCAAGAGGACAAGCTCTAGGGCACCCCAAGTACCCAAGAGTAACAAGCTTCTCAACTTCGATTTCCACGTATCACCGTGGAGAACTCAAACCGATGCAACTGATGCAAGAAGGCAAGACCACTAGAAGTGGTCAAATCCTTCACTCCCAAATCCCACCAAAAGCAACTAATGCTTGTGGGGTGAGAAGAGAGGAAGAACAAGGAAGAACTCAACAAATGGAACTTCAAGATCACGATCTACTAGGTTCCCCTCACTTAGAGAAGGAATGGATTGGATGAATATGTAGATCTAGATCTCCTCTCAAATTCCCTCAAAGATATGCAAGAATCATGGGAGGGATTGAGAGGAAGGCAAGCTTTTCCAAAGGTCAACAATGGAGGAGAGAGAGGGGGAAAAGCTAGCTCAAGAGATGAGAGAACCGTTGGGGAAGAAACCCCCTTAAAAAGGTGCTCTCAAAAATCTGCCCGTTGCAGACGAAAAAGGCCGCAGCGGTAGTACCGGGCCTCGCCCGGTAGTACCGGCTGTGTTGTCTCGAGGAAGAACGAAGACCAGTCAGCGCTCCCTGACTCGGCGCGCAATGGTAGTACCGGACCACCTGGCCCGGTAGTGCTCCCTTCCCGGTAGTAACGCGCCACTACCGGGGCAACTACCAGGTTAAAACTTCGAGAGGCAGAGAGCCATCCGAAGATGCAGTACTGGGCCCGGTACTGCCCGCGGTAGTTCCGCAAGGGGTCACCCGGTAGTACCGGGCTAGGGTCGGTACTACCGGACTAAGAAGAAACTGCAGAACCAGGAAAGGAGAACCACAATAACTTTTGCAAGGAAGCTCCAAACGAGATGAATCCAATTCTATTGGAAAGGTAGCGACAAGAGCTTTACTACAAAAAGTGGAAATATTAAGGGTCACAAATATAGAGGGGATACCACACATGAGAAGGTGTGAACCCTATCTCGAAGGTGGACCGATAATATTTCCAACCAGAAAATGCAACAAGTTTTCCATACGAAATCCGTTTTCGGAGAACTTGGGCTTGTCATGAAGATCACAACAAGCACCAAAACCCAACAAGGAGAAAATCCAAATAAGAACCAAGAAAGATGATGAAGGCAAGTATGCAAAGGTTTGAGCTCTCTCCAACTGATACGCTAAAGCTCAATCGAGAGCCCCTCTTGATAGTACGATATCTATCCTATAACCCGGTCTCCCAACTAGTACCACGAGACCGGTAAAATAGAAACCCTATCATACCTTTGCCTTGCGCATTCCACTTGAGCTAGATGACGTCGATCTTGATCTCTTCAAGTGGACCACCTTTCTTGATTGCGCTTCGCTTGGTGAAGACTCAAACATTGCTCCCCCATACTCCACTATGGGAGAGCCTCTCTTAGGCACATCTTCATATGAACATTATCTCTAAATGGGTGGCAAGCTTCAAGCTTAGGATTTCTTCGAGATGCTCCTCTTGAACTTGCGCTTCTCAACATTGATGACGATCACCACTTAACGTCATCGATCATGGGCCATATGAAATCTTCATTTGATGTAAGCCCATGGAAAGATACCTAACCACACATAAATGCTACACACATATCATGGGTTAGTTCACAAAGCTATATGGACAATTGCTTACCATACCAAGAGATACATGACCCCACTTGGTACATCTTGTAGCTTTGTGTGTTGATCAATACTTGATCAACCTTGTATCTTTTCTTCTCTTTTCAATAGATGATGTCTTGAAGATAACCATGAATGATCACATAATTCTTTTCTTCAAGACATACTTGCAATATGCTCAACTCGATGATCTTGATGCCAAATACTTCATTATATCAATATATTCATGGCATCAACCTTGAATCCAACATATGGAGTTCAAGCATGGTCTATGGACAAACACTACAAGTAAAACTCAATGCAACCATTAGTCCATAGGGATTGTCATTAATTACCAAAACCACACATGGGGGCGCCATGCCCTTTCACCATGTTGCTAACAACTACTGTTTCTTCTACTGAGGCTTCTGAAGCTGCTCTTCTCCTATTAGCAAGAAAAGTTCTCTCAGGTTCAGGGTCAAAAGGAGCTAGAGGGGAATCTTCAGACGACTGCATTCACAAAATCCACCAACTGCATAAAGGAGATCATAATTCCTCTACACACAAGCACAAACAAGAAATTTATCAAGGGTTAGTGAACTAAAACCCCTAATAACAATTCTAGTTGCAGGATTACAGAACCAAAAGTACCACAGAACTCAAGATCAGGCAAACGGTTCAACAGTTTCAGAGAAACAACACAGCCTAGTCTACTTTACTCGAAAGAACAATCAATATTTGATCCCCGGCAACGGCGCCAATTTGATCAGTGTAGAATTAGGGGGTTTTGTCATTCTCTCCACAGGGATCAAACTATTGGTGCTCTTTGTTTCCAGAAGCTAAGCCAAAATCAAAAGGTTTGGTTTCTTACTGACATAAAAGGGTTTAAGCAAGTTTTAGACAGGGATGGATCAACACTTAAACATGAAAAGTAAAGACTTTTGCTTGTCAGGCAAAGGAACTAGCAATTGGAGGCAAGGGGGAAATTCAACACACAAACATGCAGAGGGTTACTTCTCAGGTCACAGATCAAGCATCACATGAGTAGATCAAGCAAGTTTCAGAATTAGCAATGAAATGTGTCACTCAATTCAAAGTCAAGACCAAATCAAGCAAGCTTTACACACAGAGGGATGATCTACTAGTTTCTAAGCAATTATAACAGAGAATTAGAGAAACGAGCCTTGACTGTTCTTCAAGGATGGATGCAGAAGCAAGGGCAGCACAGAAGTAGACAACTTTTGAAGAGAAACTTTATGAAAATTATCATGGATGATACACTTTTAGCATTGACATGATCACTTATTATCATGTCTTATATATGCAATATGAACTAAAAGTCTACAACACTTGCATAAATTGTTAAGTCCCTAAATATCTTGTGATGAATCATTCAAAACTCTTAGCGATCCTAGATGACTCTTAGGGCCAAGTTGGAAAGTTTTTTTTTTAAATGGGGAAATACCTCAGCCTCTGCAATTGATGCACACAACCGTTTATTGCATAGTTTAGCGGTAGCTTTAAACCGGATAGAAATGGCAAAATCACAATGTGCTTGAGGCTAATCTACGTCAGGGAGAGTAAATAGTGAACAATTTTTTTGAAAATGAAAGCTCATATCTCACAACGAGGTCACCGATCTTCTAAACCATGAAACTAATTACCTCTTTTTTTTAGAAAAGGGAATTTTATTAATCCCAGCCTCTGCATCGATTGATGCACACAGCCGATTATTACAAAGTTCAAGAGTATCTTATTTAGCTACCATCTCCCAAAAGAGTATAAGTCGAGACATGCCTCAACCAAACAATGACACATAAAAAAGAAAGACTACGAAAGCCGACTAATATGTTGCCACGTATGCCGGGAGAAAAAATCCTGTGCCACGCGCAGCAGTCGCGTGCACCCAGCCACCATAAGGCCCCGCTGATCCGAAGGCAGCAGGAAATCCCATAACTGTATCCAGTGAACCGCCCTGTGAATAACCTGTAAGACATGAAAATTATCCTTTCTGTTAAACACAATATCATTTCGACAATTCCAAATAGACCAACAAATACCGGAAACACCGATACGAATCCTATCCTTGGTCTTTTTGTCTATCCCCCTCAAGCAATTCCCAAACATGTTTGTGACATTAGTAGGGGGAGGGATATTATAAGTACAAAAGACAACACGCCATACAAGTTTTGCAAAAGGGCAAGCAATAAAAAGGTGATCAATACTCTCATCATTCCCACAAAAAGAACAATGTGAGCTACCTTTCCAATTCTTCTTAGCTAGATTATCTTTAGTTAACAAGACTTTTCGATGAAGGAACCACATAATTTTTTTAATCTTTTGCGGTATTTTTAATTTCCAAAGATACTTCTGTAAATAAGTTGTGTGACCATTCATGAGGTCCTCATACATTGATTTAACTGTGAATTGTCCATTTTGGTTTAGATTCCATTTAAAATAGTCAAGAACATTATTCAGTGTTACTTGCATCAATCTAAGGCACAGATGAGACCACATGTCCCATTTGTTCCCCACTAAGGCTTTTCGAAATCCTATATTCAGTGGGGGTGCATTGTGCAACACATCATGGACCGAAACATTTCGGTGCTGCACAATATTGTACAATAACGAATATTGGTTCATCAATGGAGATTTACCTAACCAAGTGTCCTCCCAAAACCTTGTGGTTTCTCCATTACCAACAACAAATGATTCTCTACTAAAGAAATCATCTTTGACTCTCATCAATCCCTTCCAAAAGGGGGAGTCAGTAGGTTGAGCCTCTACTTGAGCTAAAGTTTTACTTTGGAGGTATTTGTTTTGTAACAGCTCCTGCCACACACCCTCCTCATTCAAAAGTTTGAAAAGCCACTTGCTAAGCAAACATTTGTTCTTTAATTCAAGTACTTCGACTCCTAAACCTCCCTGATCCTTTGGTCTACATATAATGTTCCATTTTGTCAATCTATATTTCTTCTTATTCTCGTCACTTTGCCAGAAAAATCGAGATCGATAGAAGTCCAACCGTTTCCTCACCCCTTTAGGTAATTCTAAAAAGGATAGCATGAACATCGGAAGGCTTGTTAAAACCGAATTCACAAGTACCAACCGATCCCCATAGGACAACATCTTCCCCTTCCAGCAACCGAGTTTGCCTTCGAAACGACATTCCACCGGTTGCCATTCATCGTTTCGGAGTCTCCGATAATGAATCGGAACTCCCAAATATTTAAAAGGTAGAGACCCCGACTCACATCCGAAGATTTGACTAATTACCTCTTCTAGAGTTGTTTAATCGAATCGAGACAAATTCAAAATGTGGAGGGTCAATTGTGGTGGATGTAAATCTCGATAGTGAGTAGTTAGTTTTTCGTGGGTGTGAGGTGTTTAGTTGACACCCATGTGTGCAAGACGATGTCAACTTCTTGTAATTAACATTCTCAAATGTGGTTGTTAAAGACTTTTAGCAACCAAATTGGACTTTTAATGACCACATATACCGTCGCTAAAACTCATTTTTTTACAAGTGTCTCTTCTATAAAGTTGTGGCACGCCTGGACATACTTCTGAAAAAAATCAATCCCTTAATATCTCTATCTCTACTACGGAGTATATAATACGAGTAACGGTGGCGGTCGTAGTGGTACGTTGCGCCTATTTTGCAGTTTAGCCCCTCATGAAGTACGAAATCAATCCGCACTCCACACTTATTTCTTGCCCAATTTTCGTTTTCACCCTTCAGCCGACCGGTAAGATGGAGAGAAAAGAAAATCGCAGAGCACCTTCATCGTTCCCCACCCCTCTCGCGATTTGCAGGCGGCAGGGCGGCGGCCGGGACGACGCGGCCGTGGAAGGTCGGCGCAAGCCACCCGCACGCTCGAAGATCCCCACCGCCGGCCGACCGCACTCCCCAGCGGCCAACGCCCTCCCCGACCTCACCTGCTCCATCGCGGCCGGCACGACGCGGCCGTGGAAGGTCGGCGCAAGCCACCCGCACGCTCGAAGCTCCCCATCGCCGGCCGACCGCACTACCCAGCGGCCAGCGCCCTCCCCGACCTCACCTGCTCCGTCGCGTGCGGACGACCAGCCGCAACAGTTTGTGGACAGCGCGTGGAGGCATGACGAGGATAAAAGAGGGCAGAAGGCCAGCGTGCTGGTGGGTGAGTTCTCGGCCACATACGTCGTCTTGTACAGGAAGCGGCAGGCCAACATCCGTGGTCCAGGTACGCGACTACTCCACGCATCTCAGGTTCTTGTGATTGCCGACAAAGCAAAGGCATAATTTTAGAGTTGTCTTGGAGTAATTAGATGAATTTATGCTTCTCTTCCGCTAGCTATGGAGAACTGCACACTAATTGCAGTACGTCTATACTCTCAATAGTTGGCAGATTCGTTCTGACTAAAGCGCACACTAAGCAGACATGGAGACACCAAATGCTGGCGGCCAACACGGCTCCTGTTCTATTATCAATACACAGTGATGCCTCAAGTTACTTCCCTTTCTATGTGCATATACTTCTTGAATGATCAGAATTCAGAAATGAGGTATGGCCCTAGCTCTGCTAACAAATATTCGGTAATCTGGATTCGCTATGCTAAAACTTCATCAGCACCAGTCTCTTATTTGTATCGTCATAATGTCAACTACTCAGTCTATCTTTGTGAGCTATACGATAGCTATACTACCAATTTTGTACATAAAGAAAAACTTAATCAACTTTCAGTTCAGATCAGGGTTTAATTTGTTCTCTATACGCAGTACTTTTAAGCAAAAAGCAGCAAAATGTTTAGACCCTATTTTAGTATGGACGTCTCTTCAGAATGGTTGTTTCAGTGAATCTGAATTCAGTCAGACAGGTTGTCCTCTATAAATAAAAGGCTGACGGCAACAATTAAAAAACAAACTACTATGAATTGTTTTGTGAAAACAGGAGCTGTTAGCGTTGAAGTACAAATGTGTGATCAAGCGCATTAACAGTTCAGGTCATGCGATCTTTGCTTTTCAAGTATTATGCTACTTAAACCTTAATTAGTTAAAGAATATGCATTAGAAATTCATGGAGCTTGAGTTCCAGTGAGAGTTTTACTAGGACCTCTCTTACTCTCGTGACAACTGCTATTTTCAATGTTGATAGAGCAACTCACTTTCTGCTATGTATTGTTTTCGCTCATATTTTTGGAGTGCTTTACTGATTGCCATGTTTTCATATTCAGTTATGTACAAACAAAAATCTTTAGGAGATTATGGTGCTTACTTTAATAAGTTTTTTCTAAATATATGAAGTTTATCTAATGAAGAAGGTGGTGTAGAAACTCAAGCCGGAGTTGAGTTTGCTTCACCAAGTAAGTTAATACAAAAGGTTCGACCAAGCTGGGTTCAAACACAACTCTTTCAAAGCAAACAATAAACAGACATTTACCGCTACACACGATCCAATAGGTTATGTATTATCACAGTACCGTCCCTGGTAGGATATCCATGCCTTCATCCTTATAAGCCTCTTAACAAGTTTACTTACCTGTTATCTTCCCTTCCAAGGTCATTGATCTATATTTGTGCATGCTAAAATGGTGAGGAGATTGAGATGGAAGTGGATGGCATGCTCAACTGTGGTCGATAGTTCATTTAGTTCTCTATTTGTCGCACTTAGTGTAATTATGTTTTAGATTAGTCTCAGTGTAAGTTTATATAGATTAGTTTTCAAGTTTGTACTGTTAACATGCTTTTTGAGAGGTCGGGGAGTAAATGAAATAGTATCAGGTTCATTTCTACAGGTTCACTACAAGTTCTTTTGAGGGCTCAGGTTCAGTTCCTCAAAGATAATTCGTGTTTGCTGAACCTGGAAATATTTTTATTTACATATGTTGCCTTAATACAAAATGATTTGTATGCGGGTTCATTTTTATGGTCCCATAGCAACGCACGGGCATTCAACTAGTTGAAATTAATATAGATAGATCACTCTTTACCCTACGATGAATCACACCCATTTTGTTTTCAGTTTCACCGTTTACTTCTACAAACCAAAGAAAAAACCAGCATTGTGTTAGACAAACCCTTATCTTTAGCCAGAGTTTTCTTCTAGGTGAATTTGGAAGAATTTTCATACAATAGGATTTTATAGTGAAAATATTATAACAAAATTAAAATCGGTAGCCTAAAACTGAAGAGCCCGATCTCACGCGGGAAGTCCCTGAGCCCAGGTCGGATTCATGGGTCGTGACACAAAATCTGCATCCTGCCACTCTGGACCATCCGTTCGCTGAATCAGCATCTGTAACATACTGTTACTCCCTCCGTTCCATTTTAATTGACTTGCTATCCACCAAATATGGATGTATCTATACTTGTAACAAGTATAGATACATCCACATGTGGTGGATAGCAAGTCAATTAAAATGGAACGGAGGGAGTACAAATACAACATGAAATATATCGAGCTATAGCTGCCACCCGCTATAAATTATTTCAAACTCAACCAAATCCAAATATCCAGACTATAAATTCTTTCAATATTCCAACCAGTAAAATGACATTGTCACTTGAAAATAATCAAAATCACTTGGGTCATGCATGCATAAATGTTACTCTTCCACTACATGCATGCACCAGCTTCTAAAATTGACACACCGATTAATCAAACCAGGCGCCATCCTCCTCTGGGTCTATGTCCCACACGGGCTGGTTTAGTGCGACCTCCACGGGCGGCTGCGGCAGGTTCAGGTCGATCTCCACGGGCGGCAGCTGCATCATTTGATCGACAATATTGGGGTGGGCCTGGTGGTGGTGGCCCATGGCTAAGGCGAGCCCGACGTTGTTGCACCGGCATGGTGCCAGCCCTGCAGCCGCCGCTCCTCCTACCTGACCCCCGTATCGCGGCATCCCGCACTGGTAGCAGAACACGAAGCGGCACCTGCAAAACATGTGCAATGCACGACAGAGAGTTAGCAGAGCTTAGTATGAATAGTATCGTCAGAATTGCCAAGCAAAAAAGGTCACATCAATATTGTAGCACTAGCTAGCACCGGAGAATGCCTCAAAAGCTGAAATGACATGCAAGTTGATCACCGGAGAATGTCTCAAAAGTTACAACCTCTGTATCAAAATATATGATGTTTTAGCATTTTTTTGATACGAATGTATCTAGACTCGTATTAGTACGGATATATCTAGACTCGTATAGATTCACTCATTTCTATCCATCTGTAGTCTATATATGACATATCTAAACATCTTATATTTTGATACGAAGCGAGTAAATGACAGTGCAGATGGAGTATATGCCTAGTTGCAAATTGCAAGTTATAGGTGATCAACCTAGCTAGACTTCCGTTGACGGCAAATTATGCATTGTATTTTTTTAGCAAGATCTATATGTATTTTCAAAAGTTACTATGAGCTAAATATTTGAAATAGACGAATTATGTGGTAAAGATAACTACACGACCGAGATGATTGGAACCGTAGAAGACTATTGTATTTATTAGTCAGGAATGAAGTGATGAAGCCATCAACTATCTCCTATAAGTTGGCTGAAATTGTCTCAAATCCTAGCCACATTTTGGTAGTCTATGATACTCCATATATAATTTACGGAGTAGTTATGTTTTGCAAAAAAAAGTACACACCATCAAACTGCAACCATAGACTAACTAACTAACACGCAACGCGAATAAGTAATATTTTTCCTCGAGAAACACAGCTAACTGACTCAGACAACAGGGAGTAGAACAATACTAGCTACTAACAAGTATTCTTTTACTAAATAATTAATGACGCGCATGTAAGAACTTTAAGGCAAATATTAGAAGAGAGCATCTCAGAGCAGTACCTGCATGTCATGTGATTGCATCCGTCAATCTTCTCAACGAACGTCTTGCAGCTCGGGCACTGCTTCCACCGGCGTTCCTGCGCGAGCTTCCTCAGGAGGGCGTCGTCCGGGCCCTTGGCGCAGTCGTGCCCGCCGAGACCGGTGCCGTCAGAGCTCCACTGCATGCCGCAGGTGGCGCACAGAGCCTCTCCGCAAGCCGGGCACGCCGCCTTGGCCGGCTCCACCTCGCCGCTGGTCTCCAGTGGGACCCCGCACCGTCTGTTCGGGCAGTACGCGCGCCGGTCCGGCCGGAGCGCGTTCTCGGCGAGCCGCGAGCCCCATTCGACGAACGCCCCGTAGTCGATCGCCTTCTTGCACTTCTCCGGGCGGAGCACGCCTCGGCCGCCACCCCCCCTGCCGCACGACGTGTCGGGGCACGGGATGGGCAGCTCGGTCGACCGGATCCTGCCCTCCACGTACGTGGTCATGCACGAGGCGCAGAACTTGTGGCTGCAGGGGAGCCCGTGGAAGAGGTCGAAGACGGGGAGGGTGTGAAAGCAGATGCCACAGTCGAACGTGGGGACCTCGTGGTCGCCGAGAGGGGGCACCTTGGGCGCCCTCGTCGACGGGCCGGGCTCGTCGGGATGCATGTCAGACTCGACGACGCCCCACCTCTGGCAGAAGTCCTGGAGCGAGAATTCGTGCCCCTCGGTGACCGTGGCGCCGGGGTTGCAGGGTTCAGATCTCGGAAGACATAGTTGCAAAGATTCATTGAGGCTCTGCACCTCCACCTGCTCTGGCTTCTCATCCTCGTCAGGGACGACCATGGACTCGTAAAATCTGTTGTTGTGCCCTTCTTCCATGCCGCCGAAGATGATCGCCGAGTCGGCATTGGCAAGGAGGTCCCGTCGTTTCGTGGAAACGGGGCCGTCGTTGGCAGGGACGGCGGGTCTTGCCCGTGGGGCCATAGCGCTGCAACCTGCCGATGGGACAACGTTGGCGAGCACCGGAGTCTCGCTTGCTACAGTGGAGGCTTTTCCGTCTCCGGAGACCTGCTGGGTTGACGAGGAGCCGGCTGCGTCTTTGGAGACCTGCTGGGTCTTTCTCGCTGGAGTTGTGGCGAAATCAGGGCTACCTGCGAAATCACGGGGACCGGGCCTCATAAGTCCAGAAGTGGTGTTTGTGCCGGCTCCGCGATTGGCCGCCATGGTTACCGACCTAGGGAGGAAGACGGCGTCTGTCTCCGCCTGTGGTATCTCCGACGAAGAGCCGGGCCGCCATTGCTTGCGCTCGGCGCCGTAGCGAGGATCTCCTGGATTCTCTTATCCGCCAGAGTTTCGAAGGGTCCCGGAATTCGAGCGTTCCGAGGGGTCCCGGAATCCTCAACGCTCTCGGAGGTCCCTCTCGCTCTCGCTTGAGGCGGGACGTAAGGCTCGACGACGGGGTCCTTGGGGTTCAGGGCATAGGGCGGGGTGCCGGCCCAGAATTTTCCCGGCGCGGAGGTGTTGAAGCCGACACCGGCGCGGGAGGAGGAGGACGAGGAGCTGGGGAAGTCGCTGAGCGGCAATTCTAGGGCAGCCCGGAGGGAAGGGCGGTTCATGTCGCGCAGCTCCCACTCCTCCATCTGCATGAGCTCCTCCATGTACATACGGTGTGCCATCTCCTCGTCGGCCGCAATGGCGGCGGCGCGATTCTGCCCATCGGCCTCCTCCCTCGCTGCCATCTCCATGTAAATAGCCTGCCGATCCTCCTCCAAGTAATCCTCCTCGTCGTCCATGTAGTCGTCGTAGACGGGAGCATCGGGGTCGGCGGCGGCTGCGGCTGCGGCGCCAGGGGTGACGATGGCTTCTACTTCCTCAGCTGGCTCGAGCTGGTGATCTGGAGGTTGGGATTTTTCTTCCTCCATTGCACTTCACGAGATCGCTCTCCTTGGTGCGCGTGGCAGGCTAGCAAGCTGGATTTCGACGATCTTGGCTGCGCTTCACGAGAGATTTTTCTTCATGACCTGCACAATAGGAAGGGGGGGACGACGTATATAAGAAGGTTTCTTGGGCGCCGAGTTGCTTACGAGCTGTCAACCTGTCATTGGCCGGTAAACGGATCCAAATCGACGTACGAATCCGAGACTCTTCCAGCTACCTGTTTCCAAAGACCAAACACGGATCGTGCCGGATAGGAAGGAGTACAAACAAAAGGAGTATGAGCGGGAGGCCGACATGGTTGATGTGATCGTGGTGCTGTGCAAGCCTGCAGAAGTTGAGGAACCTGGAGGGGGAGGGCGCACCTGGAGAGCGCCGTGGGCTCGCTGGACGACATCTCCAATGACGCCTTTTTCAGTTTCCTCGAGGAAGCCGCCGTACGCACCCGCGTCCGTCCAGATCTGCGAGCTGCACGAAGCCACCAAGCCTCCCAGGCAAGACTAAACAACACATCAGTTTGCCTCCTTTTTCCATCCTGCTCACATATCTTTTGGATTGCTTCTGACGAATGAAAAACAGGGAGAACACTGTGAGAATCGATACAACTCAGATGTTAAATTGGATCAGTGCTCAGTTTATATGTGCTAAAGCATTACGCAACCCCTTGCATTTGTCCGTTTGGGTTCAAGGTTAGGGATGTCGACAGGCTGTATACTATATTGACAAGCGCATAACACTGACAACATCGACATCTAAAATAGACTCTCATCATACTAATATCGTACGGAACTGAAGCAACTTTGCCTTTATCTCAATATATGTTCAGGCTGCACTTAGTATTGGACCCACAAGATCTACAAAATTATGCAGACCAAGATTGGTATTTTCTTGTACAACGATTAAATATGTGCCGACAATCTGATAGGTTTCTTGTGCTCTTGTATGGAGTAGTACACTATTTTATTTATTGGAACATAACTTCCATCTTGTTGTGTACTTCTGAAATACTGATGGTGATATGAATATATGATTACTAAACGCCGGAAGTCATCTTCGAGATCTTGGTGTTCTTCCTGGTTGGCTCTTACTGGGTCTTCTTGCTTGATGCATGGACACATCTCCATTTGATTGGACACCGAATTTATGGTTATTTCCTTTGATTGGATTGTGGAGATTTGAAACTGAAAAGGGTTTGATTGATACATAATATCTGATGATATATCCTTCTAAGTAATGCTAAAGGTCGTGAATTATGATACAGTGCACAATATAGTTATATACCCAGCCAGTAACACTTGCCGCTGTTTTTCAAGGAACAATAGTTGTTGTATGCCGATTTGTCTCTGTAGAATTTTCTACATGCAAATTATTAGCACTCTACTTTATTCTTCTATAAATTATGACAGCAAAAGTGTAGTAAGAGTCTGTCTCTCCAGGTTATTTCTTCCAGTTTCGTATATGAAATTTTTGTTGTCTATGTGGAATATGAGTGAAGGGGAGCCTTGGCGCAGCGGTAACAGCTGCTGCCTTGTGACCATGAGGTCACGGGTTCAAGTCCTGAAAACAGCCTCTTGCAGAAATGCAGGGAAAGGCTGCGTACTGAAGACCCAAAGTGGTCGGACCCTTCCCCGGACCCTGCGCAAGCGGGAGCTACTGCACCGGGGCTGCCCTTTATGTGGAATATGAGTTCAGATATTAACTGAAGGTAATCTATTCATAGCAGCATATTATTTGCTTGCGCACAAAAGGAATTTCTTAATGCAGGAACCCCTCACAAAAATTCTAATGATTGAACCAATGAGTAATATAAAGTAACAAACATATTTACATATTGTTCAGAGTTAAATGATTGTCAGAGTAGATTCAAGCAAGAGCATCACCGATATTGGATACCTTGTAACATCGACTTGCCAGTTATTGCCAGTTTGACTTGCTGCACAAATGGACAACAAAGCTTGCCAGTTCATTAGCAGTTTGACTTGCTACAAAGAATAGACGGCAAAGCGATGCAAGATCTGTATAAAAACATGAACACACTAATTCTGGGTGTAAAAAATATTCTAGGTAGACACACCTAGCACTCTGTACACTCCTTGGTGCACAAATCCTGTTGAGCTGATAGATATTTAATTAAGGCATTTATTTCAACTTTATCCAATTGGTATTCGGAGTGCGTATCTGAGAGGAAGTTCATTTAGAAGCCATGACAGCGTACACATAAAGTATAAGGAATAAATATGCTATCAATATGGAAGACTTTATGTTGGCTAAAAACTCGAAGTATCAGTTTGAGTGAGATATTTTTCAAACCTTGCGTGGATTTAATCACTGTGCTAAGAGATTTGGGGAGCCTAAGTGGGCAGGGTTGAGATTTAGGCTGCAACAATAGTCCTTATTCATATGTTATCTGTTCAGACTGTCACAAGTGCACATAAGAGCATGGACATGGAGCTTTTGTTGTATTGAGGTGATGTATACATCTCAAATAAAAGAGATTATTTATGGTCAACTACAATTGCTATTATTAACTTTGTTTCACATTTGGTGATTGTTAGGCTTCTAAAGTTTCGATCGATCAAGTCGCACATTTTCAATCTGATAGGGATGACTTATGATCGATCTACAATATATCAGGACTCAACAAGGTGATTTGAAAATATATTTTAGCGAATTTACTATTATTGGTACAAAAATTTCCGAATCTTTTGTTGATTTTATATCGGTCGACACGAAATTTTTTGATCGATGGTATAGACGTGTGTTGCACGTGCACGTATACTAGTGTTAATAATTACCGAAATAACAATGAATTGAAAGCTATTGATTCGCAAAAAAAAACACTGAATTGTTTTTTCTTATTTCGAGACAATTCATGAACAAACAAAGCGGGTTGGTTTCAAGTCTGTCTAACCAATTCTATTTCGTTTCCAATTATTAAGAACCAACATCTTGGAGTCTTGGAATCTTGCCCTGCCTGCATCTCACGAAAAAAGAACCAACATCTTGCTACTCAAAAGGAAAACAAAATAGAACAAAAGGTTTTCAACAGTCTCATGTAATTGCCTTCATCCCTATCACCTCTCTCTCACACAAACAATTTAGAACTGTCGCCGCCATACCCTCGCCAACCACTACACCTCTCGACAATATCATCCATACCGTGCTAACCCCGCACCGCGCATATAAACGGATTTCTTCTAACGAAAAATTTATATGCATCGGCTACATATTATTTTTGACATCAAAGTTGTAAGAAGAAACTGAATATAAAAACAAAAGTTGTAGTATTATACCATTTGTAGAAGAACACGAAGACATATGATGATTGGGTGACGATTGGGTGGCTCGCCATTCGCTTGGAAGGAGAACATCAACAAAAAGATCAACCACAGTGGAGGAGATGGCCGACTTGACAAAACAACATGTATGCTTAGGGAAGCTAGGATTGGAAGATTTGTTGGAGGGGCTGATCTAGCGAGGTAGTTTTAAAAGAGATAGTGATTGTTGGGATCATGCTAGACGAGAGGGACGAATGTGGTTTGTTTGTTGACCTCAGCCTTTGGATTTGATCTTGTTGGAGTATATATAGGAGAATCTAGGGTTGGAAGATTTATATGAGAGATCACAGCCTTTGGATTTGATCTTGTTAGATCTTAAGTGGGCCATATGATTAGGCTTGATAACAATAGTTTTTAGGTTGACCTTTTGATTGGGTTTAGCCGTAAGAACCGTGACAACCACAAAAATGGGCTTGGCCCAAAGCGACAAACATTATGCTCGAGCCAAAAATGAGTAAAAAAATTATCTCGATATTAAATGGGTTGAACTGCCAAAATGGACTCAACTCAAAACGGGTTGAGTTTTTTTGGATAGGGTTGCACAAGCATGGGTTAAGGCGCCATCTTGGTGTTGTGCCAAAAATGGCTGACTTGACCATCGTAGGTGGACTCGGCCAGTTAGGTTTTTGAACAAAATTTTATGACACGCCACATCCTACATGGTATACTCGTCATTCGGGCCAAGCTAGACAAGAGTGCATAATGATTTTCGGTCCAACATAGCGCCAATATAGCATCTACTTTAAATTTTTGTTATAGATTGATGGAGAAACTGTGAAATAGACTTCATTGATGAGTTTGATGGAATGAAAAACACTAACATTCGACTTGTTATGGTGAAATGTATCACCCTATGGATGTATAAAAGTCTCATCAGTATCCCGAACATCAAATCGATCGGTGCCCATTAGTAGGGGTGTAAACGAATAGGATAATTTCGCACCGAATCCGCCGCCAAATCCGTTTTAAAGAATCCATATCCGGTTTCAAAGAATCCGACGGACAAGGGTATCTGTTTCCGAACTGAACACCCGATATGGTATAGGATATGGTATGGAAAATAGCATCCGAAGATGAATTATCCGAAAATTACTTAGGATTATCCGATGGTTATAATCCAATAATCTGATTTTCTACCGAAATGTCTAAACTATTAGAGCACAATTTGTAGTTAGCGAGTAGTGTAGTTCATCCGTTGAACAACAACTCACTTAAATGGTCATTGTACATACTATGGAATACAACCTTGTTGGGTTATTAAGTTGTAGAGCGATTATTTTTAGTTTTGTGGGTTGATGATGTACATTGCGTGTACCGATCCGATTAATTTTATTTCCGCCCCGAATCCGCTCCGCTTCCGTTCCGAATCCATGATCATATATATCCGCCACCGAATCCGCAACCGTTCATTATCTGATCCAATCCGAATCCGAGGAAAAAAATGTGGTAAAGGATATGGTAGAGGCAAATTCCGATCCGATCCGTTTACATCCCTACCCATTAGTATTCAATGAGAGGGGCCATAAGGAGGAGCACAATGCCACAAGAAAATCAATACCACCACACAGTGATGAAGTGTGCTTTTTGAGAAGATCTCCCAAACACAAGAGCGACAAGTAATCAATTTGTTCCCATTGGGATTATTCTCGAATTAAGTGGTGTTTAGTCAAGTCAGAGAGACATTTCTACTGAAACATTTTTTCTTTTGCCACATTTATTTTTCTTTGATATCTTTACGATGTGGACTTATCATTTTGTTTCTTTTTCTGGTTTTTTATGGGTCATCTATAACTTATATGAAAAGTATGGATTATGACATTCGAGCTGGCCCATGTCCTTGCGATGTTTACTGCAACTTTGGGTCCAAGGACCAAGTTAAAACGCGAGCAGTTCTAGGTGCAGCCCACCCCTGATGCCAACACAAGAAGTTGATAATTTCATCTCCATCCAGCAAGTTACTCTCTTTGAAAAGATGACAACTCAAGATTACCAATCAAAACCAACGCCTTTTCTTCTCCTATAGCTTCATCATTACATATTTCACTAGTTGTTTCGGTTCGATCAACTATCCTTTTTGAAGCGGATAGTTCACGGTTGACTTTCGAAATAAAATACCCTTCTTCCCTGTTTTGCAAATTCACCTAGAGCTAACGAAGCAGCAAGATGGGGTTGCTTGGATAACAACAACCAACCTCCAAGACTGCACTTTATCTATGATTCTTTCTAGTATTTAGGGAATAGATTTCATGTTACCGCGGTTCATTTATTCCTTTCCAACGCTACCACCAGACAAACATGTTTTTGAAGCCGACATTTTTCCATCTTCATTGTTCAAGAGAACGTATCCTGTGCACCTAGCTCCGGTTGACCATCTAAAATGTTTTAAAAATCCCAAACAATTGGGCATTGATACAACATTAATATACATTATCACCAAAATCCAAGTCTAAATTTGAAACACAACATTAACAGAGAAAATAAAAATGTTATCAATAGTGTCAAGGGTAGTGTCAATGGGCCAAATGCAAAGCCCAACTTAAATTTTGCACTGTTCATTATTGGATTTGTCTATTTTGTTTGTTGATCTGTCTTATGAATATCGACTGGGTCTAGACGCCGTCAATGATCACCTTGTGGACTTAGAGATTCTGGCTCGACAAGTCATTGTATAAGTTAGGCCAATATCTCGTGGCCGACAACCCTTTACCCATGGATCAGACCAGAAGTGTGCTCTTTCACTGTTGCCAAGTATCAAGATGGATGATGCACTCACGATGACAATGGTCTCCTGACCAGAAGGGACAAACAACCCTTTCCACGGCTATGTTGGGTCTATCTATGGGAGCCATTGCCATCTCATACGAAAGCGTACACCCATGACGGTGGAGGCATGGGATTTCTAGACCACTGAGATTCTTAGGTTTCCACACATGAGTCCACTGGACAAGGTAATTACTGCTGGGAACATGGTCATCTGCATCGCACATGAAAGCACATCAAAATTTATCGATTAGCTTGATCAGCCAAGCCGGGGAAGAAATAGCCATAAGGTGGTAAATCGCCATAGCTAAAAGCGTTGATCAAGCAAGCTCAACTCTCAGCTATAGTGAACCATTTGGTCTTCCATCCACCCAAAGGTTTTGCAAGGCGGTCGACACGAGGTAGATGATGGGAAAGGAGGCCTTGGGTCATCCCATTTGTAGCTTCTATCGGTAGACCCTCGCACCCCTGATACCATTGTGCTCTCCCATAACAACGGTTTACATGCACATCTTTTTTTGTAGGGGAAACATGTGCAACTTTACCACTTGTACATGCAGAAGATATGTAAATCAACCTGATGAAAAGTTAAATTGTGATCATAGATCAACTTCCATGAATTTCCCGTTTTAATGTTATACGTAGGTCCAATTTTGCTTTGTTCTGCTATGATGTTACGATTATTTATTTCTCCTTTACCATTTACGAACAGACAAAGATTTCAAGTCTCGATCATACCCCCTTTCTTTTGGATACTGATAATAACAAAACACCACCTCCCAAATTCTATCGATTTGAGAAATGGTGGTTGAAGCAGGAGGGTTTTGCTGACCTAGTTGCTAGTGTTTGGAACACGCCTTGCAATTGCACTACTGCAATTCACATATGGCAATTTAAATTGAGACTATTAAGGAAAAAAAACTAAAGGATGGGATATCAATGTTGGCGCTGCTTTGAAAAAAAGGGAAAAAAGATCTTTTACAAGAATACGATATTTGTCCCGTTTTAATGTTATACGTAGGTCCAATTTTGCTTTGTTCTGCTATGATGTTACGATTATTTATTTCTCCTTTACCATTTACGAACAGACAAAGATTTCAAGTCTCGATCATACCCCCTTTCTTTTGGATACTGATAATAACAAAACACCACCTCCCAAATTATATCGATTTGAGAAATGGTGGTTGAAGCAGGAGGGTTTTGCTGTCCTAGTTGCTAGTGTTTGGAACACGCCTTGCAATTGCACTACTGCAATTCACATATGGCAATTTAAATTGAGACTATTAAGGAAAAAACTAAAGGATGGGATATCAATGTTGGCGCTGCTTTGAAAAAAAGGAAAAAAAAGATCTTTTACAAGAATACGATATTTGAGATGTTTTTTCGGAGCAGAACCAACTGAATAATGCCGAGAAAATGAGAATGAAAGAAATTAAGCTTGGCTAGATGAGATTTGGAGCCAGGAAGAAACTAAGGCTTGGCAACTGTCTCGAGACAGAATATTTTTGGAGGGTGATAGGAGAATACGACATACTTTCATGCCGTAGCTAACAAAAGGAGGCAAAAAAACCTTAACCATTTTAGATGGTCCTAACGGTCCCGCAGAGAAGACAGAGGATATGCTTAAAATAGCCTTAGATTTTTACAAGAATCTTTTTGCTGCGAAAGTTAGACCAAACATCTCTTTGGATGCTTATTTTTGGGATCATCAAGATCTTTTCATTGATGAGGAAGTCGAGATGCTTGATAGACCTTTCTCTGAAGAAGAAATTCTTGAGGCCATTAAAAAGTCTTATATTGCTGGTGCCCCTGGCCCAGATGGTTTCTCTTCTTATTTTACCAAACCTTCTCACGATAATTAGGGAAGATTTCATGGCACTAGTTAAAGATTTTGAAGCCAGTACTCTTGATATAGCTATAATTAACTTTGCTATTATCACTTTAATCCCAAGGAGAACAGTGCTAGAGACATGAAAAAATTCAAACCAATCAGTCTTGGCAACCGCAGTCTGAAAATTCTGACTGAAGCCATGACCAACAGGGTTGCCCCTGTGGCTGATCGTATTATTGCCAAAAACAAACAACCTTTTTGAAAGATAGATTTATCTTGGAAAGTGTGGTTGCTGTGCATGAGGTGATTCATGAGGTCCATTCAAACAAAAATAGAGTGGTCTTGTTTTTAAACTCGACTACGAAAAAACTTATGATAGAATAGACTTGGATTCTTGGAAAGTATGCTAATCTCGAAGAATTTTGACCCTAACTTCAGATTTTGGATTAAGCCATTCTGGTTAAGGGTTCTTTTTGTGTGAGAATAAATGATGTTAATGGTAAGTATTTTGTGGCAGGAAAGGGTTTTAAATAGGGGGGTCCCCTCTCCCCCATTCTTTTTAACCTTGTTGCTGATGTGCTTACAAAATTTTGTCTCGGGCGGCTAGCAACAGTTTGATTTTTGGCTTGATGCCCGATGTGATTCCAGGAGCTGTCATCAACCTCCAATATGTTGATGACACCATCCTCTTTTTGAAAAATGATATTGATATGGCAAGGAATTTAAAATGGATCTCGACATGTTTTGAAAAGATGTCTATTATGCGAATTAATTTTCAGAAAAGTGATTTAGTCACAATAAACTTGCCAAAAGAAGAAGCTGATGTGTTTTGCAAATCTTTGGTTGTAAGTTGGGAGAGTTCCCTTTCACTTACTTGGGAGTTCCTATACATTTTGCTATGCTCCTAAAGGAGGACTTACAACCGATTATTGACAAGATTATTAAGAGGATTTCGGGATGGATGGGGAGATTGCTCTCCTTCAGGGGGAGGTGATACGTCTCAAACATATTTACAATTTTTTATGTTCCATGCTTGTTTTATATCAAATGCTACATGTTTTATTTATGGTTTTATATCATTTTTATGCATTTTTTAGAACTAACCTATTAACAAGATGCCCAATGCCAGTTCATATTTTGTGCTGTCTTTTGTTTTCAGAAATCCAGTAAGGAAATATTGTCCGAAAGACTTGAAAATTTACGGGGATTAATTTTACGAAGAAAAGAAGGCATTGATATGTCTCAAACGTATCTATAATTTTGATGTTCCATACTTGTTTTAGAACAATGCCACATGTGTTTACTATCATTTTTATGCATTTCCTAGAACTAACCTATTAACTAGATGCCCAGTGCCAGTTCCTATTTTTTGCTGCCTTTTTGTTTCAGAAAAGATAGTCAGGAAATATTCCCCCTCGGAGATTTAGTTGGAGATTTAGTTTTCACCAGAACGAAGATGGAGCCCAAAGACCTGCTGCAGGGGGCCCACAGCCCCCAGACACCCCCTCGGCACGTGATACGTCTCCAACGTATCCATAATTTCTGCTGTTCCATGCTTATATTATACCATTTGCTACATGTTTTATATACACTTCATATCACTTTTATGCATTTTTTGGGACAAACCTATTAACAAGATGCCACAGTGCCAGTTCCCTGTTTTCTGCTGTTTTTGGTTTCAGAAAGTTACTTCTGGAAATATTCTCGAAATTGCACGAAACAAAAGGCCAAGTCCCTATTTCTCCAACACGTACACGGAGTCCGAAGGAGAGACGAAGACTCGCCAAGAGGTGGCCAAACCACCTGGCGGCGTGGCCCCACCTTCTGCCGCGCCAGCCTGTGGTTTGGGCCCCTCGGGGGTCCACCGACATCGCCCCTTCGCCTATTTATTCCCCGAGACGTGAAAACCCTAAAACACCGAGCCTTTCATCCAGAACATATTCGCTGCCGCCGCCATCATCAACCCTAACTCGGGGGGTTCTGAAGCTCTTCCCGGCACCCTGCCGGAGAGGGGAATCATCACCGGAGGGCTCTACATCGCCATGCCCGTCTCCGGAGTGATGCGTGAGTAGTTCATCCTTGGACTATGGGTCCATAGCAGTAGCTAGATTGTTGTCTTCTCCACTTGTGCCATCATGTTTAGATCTTGTGAGCTGCCTATCATGATCAAGATCATCTTATTGTAATGCTACATGTTGTGTTTGTTGGGATCTGATTTATATTGATACCTATGTGGAGCTGAATATTATATTATCATGTCTATGTCATTTGTGATCTTGCATGCTCTCCGTTACTTGTTGAAGCCTTGGCCAAGTGAATACTTGTGACTCCAAGAGAGGGTATTTATGCATGATAGTTGGGTTCAACCTCTATTTAACCTGGGATAGTGACAGCAAGTTCTAAGGTTGTAGATGTGTTGTTGCCACTAGGGGTAAAACAGCAATGCTTTATTCAAGGATGAATGTATTGTTTACATTACGCACATTACTTAATGCAATTGTCTGTTGCTTGCAACTTAATACTGGAAGGGGTACGGATGTTAACCGAAAGGTGGACTATTTAGGCATAGATGCATGCTGGATAGCGGTCTATGGACTTTGTCGTAATGCCCAAATGAATCTCATAGTAGACACCACAACTCGCACATGCATGTTATATGCACTTATCAATTGTCAATTGCCCAGCTGTAATTTGTTTACCCAGCATGTTAGTTATCTTATTGGAGAGACACCACTAGTGAACTGTGGACCCCGGTCCATTCTTTTACATCTGAAATACAATCTACTGCAATCATTGTTCTCTACTGTTTTATGCAAACAAACATCATCTTCCATACGATACGTTTAGCCCTTTGTTTTCAGCAAGCCGGTGAGATTGACAACCTCACTGTTAAGTAGGGGCAAAGTAATTTGATTGTGTTGTGCAGGTTCCACATTGGCACCGGAATCCCTGGTGTTGCGCCGCACTACACTCCTTCACCAACACCTTCGAAGCAACCTCGTTTTCCTACTGGTTCGATAAACCTTGGTTTCATACTGAGGGAAAACTTGCTGCTGCACTCATCATACCTTCCTCTTGGGGTTCCCAACTGACGTGTGACGTTACACGCATCAAGCATAGTTTCTGGCGCTGTTGTCGGGGAGATATTCCCTCGTCAACTTAGCGCTAGCAGCACGGCAGAAGGTGGGGTCACGTCGGGGGTTGTCTGGCCACCTCGTCCACCGCCTTATGCCGCCTCTTCGCCCATAAATACCTCCCTGGCCTAAAACTCCCGCACACCGAAGGATTTTCCCCGATACGACTCCGAGCTCCGCCGCCATCAAACCCTACTTTCGGGGTCAGAAGTTCCTGTTCCGGCACCCTGCCGGGACGGGGATAGACCCCCGGAGCCATCTCCTTCGACGCCGCCGCCTCCATGATGGTCTGTGAGTAGTTCCCCCATAGACTACGAGTTCTAGTTGTAGCTAGTTGGTACTCTCTCTCCCATGTTCTTCAATTCATTGATCTCATGAGCTGCCTTACATGATTGAGATCCATCTGATGTAATCGGTGTTGTGTTTGTTGGGATCCGATGAATTGTTACATTATGATCAGTCTATCCATTAAGTTTGTGAGTTATTGTTGCTACAATCTTATTGTGTTCATTGCTTGTCACTAGTGCACGAGTGGCATGATATTAGATTTGAAGTATAATTGTTGCTTTAGATTATATCTACAAGTTGTTTGCACATATTACTATCCGTAACCCGAGGCTCCAAAGTTTCAACAATTGAGACAAACAGAGGGGATGGCTGTAGCATGAGGATCACATGTTTTCACCAAGTGATAATGTTTTGCTCCGGTGCTCTATAACAAGAGTACCTTAATTACTAGTAGGTTTCATGATTGGTCCCGCTGAAAACGGGTTGGATGGAAAAAAATGTCATGCAAGATTTTTCGAAAATGTTAGGAAAAGCGCTAGCTTCCCGGGCGCACGCTCCCCGCCGCATGCGCTGCCAGCACGTGGTGGAGCCTGGTGTGTGCTTTCCATCCGCGCATCCTTTCCCTGCTCGCCACGTGTTGGCCCATGCTGCTTTGCTCATTAGGTGGCCGTGCTCATGTGTCTCTGCGATCGAGTAGGGTGAGTGTGCTAGCTAGCTGATTATTTTTATCGTTTCTAATTTGAAGACAAAAAATAGAATATCTTGTGAACAGATTTTCGAAATCACGATCCGTTTTCAGGAATGGGTTGGTTGCGTCGAGATCTTTAAAATTAGATCCCATGTTGATATGTTTCGACGAACTTTTTTTTGTGCACTGCCCGGAGTGTGTAGTTTGGACTGCCTTCCTGTTTTCTGTAGTGCAGTGCAACGTGTTCTCTTTTGCAGTGCACTGCCTCGGATGGCATTGTCATGCCCTTACAATTTGTCAATTGCCTAACTGTAATTTGTTTACCCATCATGTATGTTTATCTTTTTTATGTAGAGACACCACTAGCGAACTATGGATCCCGGTCCATTCTTTTATATTGCTTAAAACACCGTTTCCACTGCTTCCCGTCATCATTTGTTCATTGTTACTTTTTGCATTTATATTTGTTTTCCACACCATATGTTTAATATCTTTGATTCAGCAAGCCAGGGAGATTGACAACCTTCTTTTTTCGTTGGGGCAAATTAATTTGTTTGTGTTTGTGTGCAGGTCCATGTCAGAAGCTCTTTTCTGGCACCGTGTCGAAGCCTTCTCCAAGTCCTACTCATTCGATAAACCTTGGTTTCATAACTGAGTGAAACTTGCTACTACGCTGTTTCACACCTTGCTCTTGGGGTTCCCAATAGGCTGTGTAGGCCGCATCAGGAAGTGATAACCCCCAAGAGCAGGGAATCACTGTAGCACCTCTCAATGTGGAAGTAGGGTATCGATCTGTAGGAGTAAGAAGAAAAAATTATCTATTCCCTACAACTAAAGTGTCACAAGTTTTAGTTGATTATGCACTAAACAAGTTTAAAGAACAAGATGGTTGATTTAATGGATGGAAGTTTAATGTAACAAAACAAGAATGTAAAAGTGTCCCAATCCTCTTCAATGCAAGAGGACAAGACAAAGGTTTTCTCTTATAGTAACAATGGACATGGGTTCATGGGTTCACTCAATCCTCTCTCCCATCTATGGTGATTATCATGTTATAGATAAAAAGTACACACAATTGTCATGCTTTAATGGTAAACTTTTATGACGGCTACATGTCCTAAAACACATAGTTGAAAGAAAATAATCATTTGTGTTGCTAGGATCACCCTTGTAAGGCTAGCGTGGTTTGTTGTCACTCCCACATCATACTTCTTCCTTTTTACCCCCAGATAAAGGATGTTGGGCTGTATTGTGTCACTCAATACATATGCCGTTGTCACATCGGCCACCCCGTACCTACATACATCATACTTCTTAATGGACAATATTCTAAACACCAGTGTAATGATTCATATTTCGTGTGCATGACCACATCTCTCTCATCTATCTACACTTGGTGGTGTCAATCACCTCATGACAAGGATAAACAAGGCATTATGCATAAATCAAACCATCACATGCATCATAGAATATCTCCAAAGTATGACAAGTCATAAAAGCTCCAACACAACGGTAAATGCATAACAAATATTACCTCATACCACAATATCCACCATAGGAATTACATAGATAGATCCATACTTATGCAAGGTACATTATATGGACTTCAACAATGATAATACATAGAGAGATTAGATCAAATTACCACCACAAACCCAAAGTCCAGGGGTGGACTACTGATAATCCCCAAGAGTAAGGAATCACTGTAGCACAATTCGATAAGTATTTGAGTGTCGAACCCACGAGGAGCTGAAGGTAAACTATCTATTCTCTAAAGCCCTATAACCCTCTTATATGGCTGTTTGTGCAAAGCAGTAAGTTTAAATATGAAAGGAACTAACTAATGAAAGCAAGTGATGTGGAATGGGTTTATCTAGTAACAAGTTTCTCAATCAAGTTTCAAACGCAAGTTTCTTAGAGCAAGTTTCTCAAAGTAGCAAGTAGCAAATATCTCAAGTAGCAAATATCTCAAGGGAGCAAATATTCTAGCAATTGTTATTTCATTCGTGTGGTTGTGATAATTAGTGAAGCACATGTTTCAGTCTTAATTGTTTCTTCTAGGAATGAGCAATAAATAGGTGTAGCCAAGTAAATGAACTAAAACCCCTTATGGTGGATCTCATGGCCAAGTAAATGAGCACACAAGAATTATTAAGACATAAAAGTCTCACCATAGCCTTAAGTTCTAAGGTCCCC
Organism: Poa pratensis; assembly: GCA_947311845.1. NCBI lineage: Eukaryota > Viridiplantae > Streptophyta > Magnoliopsida > Poales > Poaceae > Poa > Poa pratensis. Next base: position 28,497,692 of record CAMZMU010000077.1, read on the forward strand.
TATATATATCCCCCAATAAAGTAACTTCATGACTCGGTCTCAGGTTTACATGTCCTCCCAAGTCTCCCTCACACCATTACATTACCGGTGATCACCTTACATGCATTCCCCAACATATGTGTGCACTCATATATTGTACATAAAGACAATCATAAAAGATAACAAAACTTGTATGCAACCAATCAACGAACTATTTCACTATTGCCATGAACAAATCACTTCTCAAACATAGACGGGGAGACACAATAGATCAAGGGAATAGTATATTGCAACATATATCATGTTTGCCAAGAGTTCACAGTGGAGAGATGGAGATGATCTTGCTGTAGATGTTGATGATGAACACACCGGAGGGGGGTAGAGCCCTCCGGAGGTGATTCCGGTGGCGTTTCCCCCTCCGATCTTCTCCGACGGTAGCCTTCTGACTCTCTGTTTCGTGGTTTTGTGTTTCTCCGCCGCCTCCTCCCGAAACTCCCCGGGGGACTATTTTTATAGCCGATTTTAGGTCAAGACGAAGCCACGGAGACGAAAACGGACGGCATCGGAGCCACGAGGGGAAAAGAGGGGTCCTCACGCGGTCCGAAACACTAAAAAAAGACGTTTTCTGGAAAACAGAGTTAGAACCAAAGAGGGGGGGGGGTTGTTTAGAAAATCCCTGAGATCATTATAAAACATGAATATAACATCATATAAGTTGCAAATATGTAGGAATATCTAGTAATAACATGCAAAGTTCATGTATGTATTTGACATGCATCAACTACTCCCCCTTCATCATGGTGATGATGGTGGAGATGTTGGAGAAGATGGAGACCACCCCGACAGCGCCCCGCCGGAGTTTCCCCCCTCCAATCTACAACTTTAGGTCTCTGTTTCGTGGTTTTTGTGTTTCGGCGGCGCTCCTTTCCGAAAGGTGTCGGGAACTATTTTTATAGTCGTTTTTAGGTCAAGACGGGGGCTCGGGAAAAAAGATCGACGGCAACAGAGCATCGAGGCCCAAGATGGTGGGTCCCATGCGGCCAAGGAATCTGGCTGCGTGGGCCACCCTATCTTGGCCCTCGGGCCTCCGTTTGTTCGCTTCCTTCGCTCCCGCGCTTCGTTCCTCCCAAAAACTGACGCTCGTAAATTTTCAGGTCATTTGGACGTCGTTTGGGTCCCTGAAACATCAAAATATAGAAAATAGGGTTTTCTGCCTGTGCAGGTTAATTCCAGAAAAATAGGGAAACTATGAAATATTCCCAAAATCAATATAAAACAATGATATAACCCTTATATGATGCAAATATGATTGAAATATAAGTAATACAATGCAAAGTTCATGTATGCATTTTACATGCATCAGGAGGCTGCTGCTTTTACAAGCATGTATTGCAAGCATCCCAATGTATTTATTTTCCCTCATAAAATTTCCTAAATGGGCGATAAAGATCATTAATACTCAATGGCTCACTTTTTTTTTCGAATGATACTGATACCTCCCACAAATACCATTTAGTAAACTGGGATATGATTTCCGAGAAAAAGAATTTGATGGGTTAGGTAGTCAAAACTTTCATGAATTTAATCTGTGTCTCTTGGCCTATTAGATCAAGAGATACCATTTGGATAATAACAAGATCTGAAAAATAATTGTTGATCACAAGTATGACCTATCTCCTAACATTTTTAGGGCTAAGCCGGTACATTGTTCCCCTTTTTGGAAAGGGGTGATGTGGGCTACCTCTGGTGCCAAAATTGGGTATAAATGAAACTTGGGTAATGGCCGCAAAATTCTTTTTTGGGAAGACATATGGCTTGGTAATTGCTCACTAGCCACTATGTTTTGGGACATTTATGTGATTGTAAATGAACAATGTTGTACTGTTGCTGAAGCTTGGGACGGTTCTGAGTTTAGATTTACACTAGGAAATTTGCCCGTGCGATGCCACGGGGATTTCAATAGATAGATTTTATTTTTATTAACATTTTGGTATATTCAGGAAATCTAAAGTGCAGGAAATCACAATTACCATCAGTATCCCAATTACCAGCAGGAAATCTTGTTTCCTTAATAATCACCGATCAAACTGCTACACCAATCTTGTCTCATCAATAATCACAAGCTGGTACACCAAACTTGCAGTCGAAATGTCAAATCCTACCAACAAGAAATACACAAATCCTGCTACTCCAAGAGCAGGCCACACTCAAATCAAGCACGCTCTCTTTTCCTCTCTTTTTTGCACACTCAAATCAGGCCACATTCAAGTTCAGTATTAGTACCTGAGGCACGGAGAGGGCTTGGCGGCCGGCCGGAGAACGGAGACACGGAGGGTCGCTTGCGATTCCCTGCTGGCTTCTGCTGAGCTGCTCACAGCGCGCGGTCAAGTAGAACCGAGCGACGGAGCCTGCGCTGGCCAACTGCCGCCATCACCATGCGCCACCTAGGCTGGCCGGAGCGGGCGAGGACGGCCGGAGGAGGTGTGCCGGCGGGTAGATTGAGGGTGGCGGCGAAAGCGAGAAAGGGGATCGAGGTCCCTCCCGTCGCCGTCGAGCGCTGAGAGGTGGGGGCGGCCATGGAAGAGGAGGCCAGAAGGAGGAGCAGGGTAGCGTGCGGGGCCGCGGTGGTGGCTTCGAGCCCCGGACGCGGGGCAGCCGCTCTCGGGGGCCGTGCTCGCGGCGGCGCACGAGAGGAGCGAGGGCAGGCGTCGGGAAAGGGGACGAGCAGCAGCGGCCGGTGGTGGCGCATCTGGAGGAGGACGGGGATGGGTGCGTGCGTTGTGTGGATAGAGAGAGAGGGAGAGAGAGGTTGCGTTTTTTCGAAAAGGTCCCTAGGTTTTCCGAAAATTACAAATAAGTCCCTCCGACGTACGGAAAGACAAAGGCTCCTTTGCCCTGTGGACTGCGGGTTGATTTCCGTATTCGTCAGGGGGGTTTCTGCAAAACAGGGCGACGGACGAACGGACGAAACGAAGGAAGCCGTGCTTCCTTTAGTAGTAGGAGAGATTTAGGCGAACCGTCAATCAGGCTTCGTTAGACAGGTGGTGGGAATTGGTCACTTTAATGGAAAGTATACACTTTTATGGAACTGATGATTCCCCCATTTGGCTGTTTCATCCATGAGGGCAATACTCTGTTAAATCTTTTTATGGTATAATCAATTTTGGTGGGATTATGCCGGTACATACACCTGCTGTTTGGAATTTGCATATTCCCCCCCAGAATTCATATCTTTCTGTGGTTGTTAGCTAATAATAAATTGCTCTCCAGGACGAATCTAAGCGTAGACCAGTTGAGGATATGACCTGTCTCTTTTGCAAGGAACAGGAAACAGTCCATCATATATTCTTTGATTGTGTGATTGCTCAAGTTATGTGGAGCTACATTTCAGATATCTTTGATTTCCAGATTGGATCCGATTTTGAATTTGTTGCCAGATTCTGGATCAGTGAGAATAGGAATTCTATCATTAATATTTTCTCTTCCGCATTGATGTGGAATATCTGGTCCTTAAGGAACAATATGTGTTTTCAAGCAGTAAGCTGGCCAGGTGTAAGGAGCCTCCTGGATATGAAGCTGCTACTACTCGATCGCCACCAGAAGATCTTCTCGGGATAGCATGGCGTTCATGATCCTGAGATGTTTTGCATGCCTCGACTGAAGATGATGCAGAAGAAGTCTAGAAGAGCGGCGTCAGGGGAAGGCCTGCGAAGCTCTGTGTAATGATGCTCATCTGTAGCTGCGTCGTAGGCTTTGTCTCTGTTTTGCTGCTTCTTTCTGGCGTCTTCTGTTTTATTTCAGTAAGGCTTGTGAATAAGCTGAGACTTGTAATACTGAGCTCTAAACTCTATGACACTGTGGTTGCATGTTAATGGAACCAGGGGGAAACCCCTTAATTTCTAAAACAAAAAGGTCTCGATCATCCACATATGTTGTACACTTGTACTTGTACCTATGGCTATACTTGCCGAGAAGCTTAACTTATCGATCAAGCTTAGTATCCCAGCGGCAAAGACCAGATACTAGTCACCTCTTCAAGTGATCTCCATCTTCTCCATGAAGAAGCTCAAATTCAGACAAACTTTTCAAGAAAGGAATAAAGGCAACCAAAGTATTGCACGAGGCTTGCGACCATGGAGAAGCCCTACGGACCTACGGTCTTTTCCTCTCGCTTGGTACAATACAATAACATATATATTCAGTCATCTTACTCTGATCCATGTCTCCTCTCACTAGCGAGCTGTGTCGATCATCGCACACATATCCATGGATCCTATCAAGATCAGCGGCAGCAGGAGAGGAGGCTACAGCTGCAAGGAGAGCTGCCATCGCCACTGCCAACGTACTCACTCTGCCAAATGCCTCTGCCTCTACCTCCTGCTCTCGCTCATCTTCTTCGTCCTTGTCGCGGCCGTGATGCTCGTCGTCTTCATCACGAGGCTGAAGAAGCCGACCTTCTACCTGCAATCCATCCAGATGGACAAGTCGTTCAGCCTCCGGTCGTCGCCGCCTTCGAACAAGAGTGGTGACAACGGGACGTCCTTGTGGTCGTGCTCGGTGGCGTCGCTGTTGTTCGCGGCGCAGAACCCCAACGGGATCGGGATACGGTACAGCGCGGCAGACCTCGGCGTGGCCTACGCGAACGAGTCGGTCGGCGCCATGGACGTGCCGGTGTTCTACCAGCCGCCCCGGAGCAGCAACGTGACGGTGCTCATGCACGCCCTGTTCCAGGAGTCCAACGTCAGCAGGCTCGTCGTCAGCGAGCTGTCCGCGCAGAGGAAGCTCGTCGAGATCAGGATCGCCGGGAGAATCGACGCCACGACGCACATCATGAACTTCCCTCTGCCAAAAGTTCAGGTTCAGACTCCATACTTGTTCCTTCTTCAGAACATGTTTGGAAATATATGTGTTCCGTTTTAACAAGTTCAATTTGTCTAAATTTCGTGCTGTTTTTGTATTGCAGTTCACGCTCGATTGCACGATAGCAACGAACTACACCGATATAGTGCGGGGGGAAGGGATCAAGTCTGCAACTGCACTCAAGGTATCTAGTGACTGAACGTGTCTAGCCTGCGACTGTTAATTAATTTACATGTGCATGCTTCTGTCCAGAACTCAGACGAGTGATATGTTTGCAGGCTCTCCAACTATCTGCACTGCCTCACATCTCGCAGAAGTGCTCTATAAAGCTTGATATGAGGTCGAGAGGGAAGAGGACGAGACTCTCAGATTTAGGATGTTGATCACCTAGCTAGGATTTATTGGATTAATAATGTACATACCTATTTTTCGCCTAGAGAAATATTCTTTGTGCGATGCTCAGATATAGTGGAATGTAAATGTCTTCAACGGCTGGCCAATGTTTTATCCTTTTTCTTTCTTGCTTGCGCAGTTGTGCTTGTCACTGTGTAAGCAGTTGGCTTCTGGTATGTACTCCCTCCGTTTCTAATTATAAGATGTTTATATTACAATGGTGAGAAGGCCAAATTTTGAAAATTACCCGCTTTGCAACCAAGTGCAAGAATCGGCGGACCACTTGCTTTTCAAGTGCCGGTTCACCATGCTTAATTCTTGGGAAATTTGGAAAGAGCGCAACGCTAGAGTCTTCCGACATGTTGCCTTGCCGGCCTTTGTGGTCATGACACGCATCAAAGAGGAGGCGAGAGCTTGGGCTTTGGCAGGGGCCACAGGCGTAGCTTAGCGGAGGCCAACATGGGCCATGGCCCCCCCCCCCCCCCCCCAACTTAATTAAAATTTGCATACAAGTACTATGTATTAACCACTTTTGACCATGTAAAACACAAAATACTTTAAAGTGGCCCCCTCAGCTATCATCTAATTTTTTTTGGCCCCTCCTAATATGTTGGTCAAGCTCCGCCACTGGCAGGGGCTAAATATGAGGCAATGTAATTTCGGGAGAGTGACTCTCCTTGTGAAGTCCTAGGGATTGTCCTAGGCAAAAAACTCTAAAAAAAAGCTTCTTCTTAATTAATGAAAATGGCAAATCTTTTGCCTTGTTTAAAAAAAACTATAGACTGACTGAAATGAATGAGCATATACACTAAAACATGTCTATATACATTGAAATCAGTAAAAACATGAAAAAACTAAAACATCCTATATTTAGGAACAAAGGTAGTAGTAGCACACAACTTTTGTGATGCCTCAATTTTGTCCATCAACTACTAATTAAGTTTATCCGGGAAAAAACTGGAGTATTGACTAACTTTAAATAATATATGACTACTAATTTTCTTAACAAGATAAATTTGACCCCCTTAAATTTCTATAATGGAGTCTATGCATGATGTTTTGATAGTTTCCATGAGAATCTTTTGTAATACACGGTTACTTAAAAAAAACACTCCGTTTCCTCTACTTCTAACAACGAAGATCAAACATCAAGTTTCAGGAAAAAAAATGAAGATCAAATCATCACCTATAATCTAACAATGAAAGACCAACGATCTATGACACAAACAAAGAACAATGTACACCTGCTGCTTCAAAGCAGTCCGGATAATCGACCCGTAGGCCTCCATCTGCAATTGAAATCGACCACAACATAAATCATCCATAAAACATGAGTACATGACATGCTTGAGTTTCAGATTGCCTCGGAAATTAGAATATATATACCACGTTCGGTAGGTGGGCACTCCACTATTTTCAGGTTTGTAACAAATGTTGTACGATCCCTGGTCCCGAGGACAGCCGCCTATTTAACGATGCACTGGTATATTAACATTGTATACAACAAGAGTTAAAAAGCTGGGGAAAGACAATTACAACGCCTAAGGCAGGGTACCTGAATTAACCTGGAGGACGACTGGTTGCGTATTCACAACAATCTCCATCGTGTGTAGAAGCATTGCCGTAAACTGATGATGGCATGGAAAATTTAAGATAAGCTACAAAGGTAAAAAGACTCGAACAGGGAACAAATCTGATTGACATATAAGAACACCAAAACACTATGTCTAGGTTTCTCCATGTGAGCCAGAGAAAGCCAGGTAAAGATGAATGAGTTAGATCATGAAAATTGAGGCTGTCATAGCGCCTTGTCTTGTAGCAGTCACAATGCCTTCTCTTCGACTTTGGTGGGAGGCCGCCTGGTCTTGGCGGAGTGGTGTTTGGGCTTGGTCCTAGTTGTGCTGGTGATTATGTGGGCTTGTCGTCCTCGGTTGTATTGGTTTTTGCCTGGTTTTCATTAATTAACCAAACAACTCTCTTTTTAGTTAGTAGAAAATTAAAATCATTTTCCTCGTTTTAAAAAGAAACATTGAAATGTATCAGCAGATAACTAAAGGGTATTGGTGATTTCCCGTGAGACTGCAAATAGTCTTTGAATTCATCGCATTTTAAGACATAATGCATTTCTACGGGTTTGCTTTCACTTATCTTACTTGTGAGACCTACTTAAGATAATCAACCGACAAATATGTCATTTGTCAATCTCAATTGTTACTCACATGTTCAGGTTTACCTCCCAAATGCACACTGAGTTCATTCATTGTAAAAGGCACCAAACCATAACTTGTGTCTTGCTGGCGGCTAGCTAAAAAATTACTTTTTTTTCACGAGTTCTTGTCATACATTCTCTCCATTTTCAAATAAGTGTACTTATAGATTTGTCCTAAGTCAAATTTCGTCAAGTTTGACTAAGTGCATAGAAAAATTGCAATATTTACAACACCAAATTAATATAACTAGATGCATCTTGAAATAAAGTTTGATAATATGCCAATTTAATGTCATACATATTGCTGCAACTTTTACAAACTTAAAAAAGTTTGACTTAGCACAAACCCGAAAGTACACTTATTTGAGAAAGAACGAAGAGAGTAGCAGAGAACTTGTATGTGGCAAGATGGTTAGGAGGGTGGTTGTATCCCCAGCCCACCAGAGTTCAAACCCGGGTTTGACGCTGATGTTTCTCATTTAAGGCGTAATATTCTTCAGTGGGAGGCGACGTTCCCGTCGACAGCGAGGTCTCTCGGAGGTGCTCATAGGGGTAGGGTGTGCGTGCGTGCGTTCATAGGGGTGACTGTGTACGTGTGTATATGAGCGCTTGCGTTGTACTGTGTTTAGCAAAAAAAAAGTACTCCCTCCGATCCATATTAGTGGGCATAGCTTTGTCTAAATTCATATATATCTAGTTATGTGTATCTAGACAAAGTTGTGCCCACTAATATGGATCAGAGGGAGTAGCAAAGTTCAAAAACAAGTAGGAGTAGCAATTCGTGATTTGTATAATTCATTTATATCTATTTGTCGAGAAAAAAAAATCTCGTTGCTATAAAAAAAGAGGGAAAATTGCCATTCAAATTCGAAGGTTTTTTTTAGATTTATTTTATCCGTAATAATCTGAGATCTCTCTCGATCCGCGGCTGCCAGACTACCTCGTTGGACCTTGCGCGCGCCGGCTGATCAACACAAACACGGGGCCGCATCCGCGAGCCCTCCGCCCTCCGCCCGGCGGCCACGCAGAACCGCTCCGGTGGCCCATCCGCCTCAGATTTGGGGATCCGCCGACCATCTTTTGGGATTTCGCTTTCCACTTGAAACCCCAAATTTCTTCTTGGTATCTTACGGCGTCCAACCTCCTCGAGGCAAGCCTGCAGCATCAGGACTGAAGAACTGTGCCTTGACAACGGAAGCAAGGTATGGATTGCCGTATTGGCCTTTGGGGTGCTTCTCGATCTGGTATACTATGCTAAGGAAGAGTACTGTTTACCGTAATTGTTACAGTATTAGCTGCCTGACTTGTATTTGATTCTGAAGAGAAAAAACGTCTATTTGCGCCTCCTGGTGCTAGTTCAAGGGAAAACTGTTCATTTCTTCTTCTTCTTTGTACAGTAGGGACTAGGGAGTAATGAAGCTGGTATTGGTTTACTGAATTTGGTCTGCATTGCCGAGTAGATTCAGATATCCTATATAAAGATGTTTATTAGATGTCAATTATGATTTAGGCATTCTCTCTCTACAGGCCTACAAGATGCCTAGAGAGAATCAAGAACGTAGAAACATATGTGGAGGAGAAAGCACAAGTAAGAGGCAAAAGACCTCCTCACCTTCCTGTTGTAAAACTTCGCAGCAAAAGTAGATCAAACAAAGAACAAGAACACATATTTTTACGTGGAAAACCCTTACGGGAAAAAACCACGGAACGCACGAAGGCGTATCACTATAATCGGGAGGAGTATTACAATGCACGAGAGTACAAACCCTCTACGTGCTATGGATATGGTGGAACTATCTCTCAATCTAATCTATGACTACCTGGAACTATATATGGGGGCAAACAACTCTCTTTCTTGGCGGACACGAAACAGATCTGTAGACATGCCTTATTCCGTTAGGACTCCATATATGGTAGGATTAGGATTCGGAGCACAATAAAACAACACTTCCAACTCCAACCGAGATGGTGAACAGAGCTCAACCACTTCTTGAGACCCCATTGATTTCTGAATTATCATGAAATTACTAATTAAAACTTACCATTAATGCTTTTCATTGCCCTTTTCTGCAGATTCTCCGCCTCCGAGGGACGGTTAGTGTTATTTGGGCATGTAACCGACAGACTTTACCTTGCATATGGCAATCATTGGTAATTATTGTATCAAGTTCCCACCCTATTGTATAGCAGACTTCACACGTATAATGCGAAGCAGACTACTTCCTCGTGGTTATCCTATGCCAGATAGGATTGTTGGCAAGTTCTAACTTCCCATTTTTCTAATTCTTCCCTCCCTTATTTTTTGATGTGTTTTTGCAGATTTATTCCTTACTTCGTTATGTCATGTTTCTCTGACTAGGGGGCATGCGCTTGGTGAACACCTTTGAATTTTGTTTTAAGGAGTTAGATGGCTACAGTGAAGAGCACACCAAGATCAAATTACTTGCTTTAAGCATGTCTCAGTCTATTGTTTCACTTGCTTCGTTTAAGGGTAATAATACAGTCATTTTTCTGCAAGGATTCTATTATTTTAAGTTAATCAGCAATTAAAATGCTGGTCTTGTGTAGGGAAAACACGGCTGTTTACGTGTACGGGCACAATTATAGGACACACGCAATCCACCATGAGTATTCTAACGTCTGCTAGTTTTGTTAGATGCGACAAAGATGAAAGTAAAATAAATGATAAATTGAAGGTTAGTGCTGCAAGCCATTTTTTCTCTCCCATTGCTTCTTTTGCGTTTTTTGCTTTATGAGATGATCAATACCTGCCACTTGGTTGCAGATTAAGGTGCGCCTTCCCAATGGCACAGAGAGTAGTATTTTGTTTCCTTTTTTGTGTCGCTATGCCATTTTTGTGTACATTTGCTATCTTCTTCACCGTTTCCTGAGAGCAGGGCCGGTCCTGGAGGGGGGCGAGAGGGGCGGCCGCCCCGGGTCCAGAAATTTTGGGGGCCCTCCAGGTATATGTAGTATACTGTATATGGCACGTATGAAAAAATAAAATACCAATCGCTAGTCAATCAAGTTTCAGGTCCACGTAAAAAACAAATCCATACAAGCTGATTGGGCCCTTCTGTTTCCGTCGGAGACCCAGCCCAGGAAGAGGAGCACCACACGTACGTATTCCATTTCCATATAGGCCCTACCCTCGAAAAAAACATTCCATATAGGCATGTTTGCTTATACTCGCCCGATGGAAAACCACATCGCTGCCGCTCCAGTTTCCTCTCATCCGTGGCGGCGCCCAAGGACCAAGGTAGCTGATTGACTGATTAGGGTAAGTTCAAAATGTAATACAACTCTATCACACTGAAATTACGCATTCGTGCGTCCGTGGGCCCCTGCCTCATTTCTCTCGTTTAGTCTCTATTTGATTAGCTAATACATGTGTTTATTTATTTATACTAAGAGCATCCGCAATGCTTAGACCCTTGTATGAAATCTTAAGGGACAAAATAATGCCTAACTTAGATAGCACCTCTACTAAGAGCTTTGGTCTCCAACGCACATGTGAACATAAGCAGAGATGTCTAGTGTTTCTTGCAACGGTCCGACCGCGTAAATTAGAGCAATCGTCTGACATCTGGTCAAGCGGCGATGCCAACCTTCAACGTGAAAAGAATCCCACTCTGGTAAAACAGTTGCGATTTTCTCCCCTACTGCCCGTAGACAGCGTCGCATTTCAGATGATCTAAGGGGCCCAAATTTTAGTTTCGCCCCGGGTCCCCGAAATCTCAGGACCGGCCCTGCCTGAGAGGAACCACCAGTTAGGCCATCCCACCCAGGAGTTGTTGTTTACAAGAATCAGTCGTATCTAGGTATTAGGAGTGAGCCGAGTTGTGTTAGAGTACGTGATGGGCCTGGGCCGTTAGTCTTAGGGTTTGCTTAGGGGTCAAGTAAGCCTTGTTTGGGAGTCAAGTAAACCTCTCTATATAAGGAGAGGAGATGTATCAATCTAATCAAGCAAGAATTAAGAAGGAAAACCCTTCCCTCTTGCCCGGCCGTCCCCACGGCCGGCTCTCTCGCTCAAACCTTAGCAACCATAACATCTGGTATCAGATTGCTCAGGCTCGATCATGTTCACCCCATTGCCGCCGCTTCCCGTCGCCCTCACCCTGGAGGAGATCGCCGGAGCAATCCGCGATCTCACCACCGCCGTCCAAGAGATCTGCCTCTTCTTGGCCGGTCCCTACGGACCGCCGCCGGCCGCGCCATCAGTCGCCGCCTACGGGCCGGCGCTGCTGCCGTGGCAGCCGCCGCACCAGGCGGCCTCCGCCGCGATCGCCGGGCCGCGGCAGCCGACGCTGCTGCTGTCGTCACCGCTACTCGACGCCAGGCTGCTGCAGCCGTCGCTGCCGCTGTCCATCTCCGGGCCGATCTATACGGCGGCCTGGGCGCCGCCGCACATCCAGTCACCACCGGCGCCATCCCAACAGTACGGCGGGCCCTCCCGCCTCGCCGGTCCTTACGCCGGTCCCGACGGTGCGCCGTTCCACGGGGGTCCTCCATGGTCACAGCACCGGCGCCGACCACCGCACGGCCGCCGCCGCTGCCCTCGGCTGCGACTACGGCGCCGGTCATCACGTTCCAGCATGGGATGCCCTACGACGGGACTGCGACGACCTCGTTCCCAGCAGCGACACCGCCGTCCAGGGCGATCCCATCCAGCAGATGAAGTTCCCGCCGTCGCCGTCACCGCTTCCGGCTTGGATCGCTCCTCACCACGTGTCGGCGGCGGTGCGGCTGCAGGCTGCTGCGCGCGGCCTCCAAGCGCGTCGGCATGTGCGGGAGATGCGTGATTTGCAGCTGCAGCTCCTCCAAGTTGCGCTTCGCGGCGCAACGGACCTCGATCTCGTCCGCTGCGTCGGGGATCTTGGGCATGCGGTTTCCCCCAAGGGCGGCGGGCATGCTGTTTTTCCCGCGGGCAGCGACCTCCAAGTCCGCGACATCGACAGTCAGCCGGCGGGGAGACGACATGGCGTCACCGACAGGAGCGCACCGCGTGGCACCACTGCATTCTGCCGCCGGCCGCCGCGAGGGCTCCTTTGGTCCCGATGGTGTCCATGGGATCCAGGGGGCTGCAAACGCAAAAGTTCGGCGCGCGGAGGATTCTCGCCTTATCGTTCGGAGTAAAAATAAAGAGTCGGAGTCTAATTCGGGTTAGCTTATTTCAGGTCAATACAATAGGCCGAGATGTAAAAGGCTTGTTTTTAGGCGTTAGGTTTGTGTGGAGTCGAGTCGTCGTTAGGTTGCAGCTCGAGGACGAGCTGCATGTCCAGGTGGGGTGTAGTGTTAGAGTACGTGATGGGTCTGGTCCCGTTAGTCTTAGGGTTTGCTTAGGGGTCAAGTAAGCCTTGTTTGGGAGTCAAGTAAACCTCTCTATATAAGGAGAGGAGATGTATCAATCTAATCAAGCAAGAATTAAGAAGGAAAACCCTTCCCTCTTGCCCGGCCGTCCCCACGGCCGGCTCTCTCGCGCCCTCGCAGCTCTCTCTCTCGCTCAAACCTTAGCAACCATAATAAGTTGACTGATATTTTTTCGTCAATCTTAGTTTAATGTTGATCCATGGCTTGAACAAAATGGAAAGAGAAAAGAAACCAAGGGAGGAAGGAAAAAAAGAAGAAATTAATCTTTTATTTATACCTATATAGAGGTAAAACCTATCCATCCATGGGTCTTAACTTCTTTCCTGCATTCTATATTTGCAATATATCGAGTTACATGATAGATACGGTAACAGGTTCTAATTATGACACAACATAAGCCTTTTGAGATTGAATATGAACATAACTAGGACTTACATATTGTTTATGTTGAGCAGTTGTCATGATGAGTTGGTTTTTAGGTTTTTTCATTCATCCTTGATTTGCTTGATAGGTTTTTGATGGATCCCAGCACAAAATTCTGGAATCAACGTTGGCGATGTCATTACCAAGCTTGATGAAGTCGCTTTGTTCACTGCACAAGAGGTTCTGTTTCATAAGTTTGTTGTGTGTGATTTTTTTTTCTAAAACTATGTTGCGAAGTCAGATTTTTCATTTATCTTAGTTGCTTTTCTGCGTCTGAGCACATTACTTATCCATTGCATTTTTTAGAAATTCGCTTTTTAGAAACCTCTGTTTATTTTGAAAGTTCCCTAGTTTGGCTGTGTTTATGCTTAGCTGCACCTCTGATATTTTTCATTGTGTCAATATAATAACAACTAAGAGGACGTCAAGATGAAAATTTATTGATTTGGTAAACAAGTGATAGGTATCGTGTTTTCATGAGACAGTTAAACAGCTTCTAATTATGACAACATTTTCTGAGAAAAAGATTGCGAGAACATCCCACCAAAACAAAATGGACCATCCCAGCCTGTCACTAGTCCTGTTCAGTACATGTGGACAGAATGTTCGAGCGGTCGAACGACGCGGACAGCTTTCTCTTATTTCCCGAACAAAGCGTTGACTTCCCTCTTTCTCTTCTTCCTCCCGACGGTGACGGTGGCCAGCCGAGCCGGAGCCGCCGGAGCCGCGGCTGGCCGCGGCGGAGGCAGCGACGGTGAGCCAGGAACTTAACTTGGGGGGGGGGGGGGGGGTGCGGGGGGCCGGGGTCGCCGGAGGTCGGAGAAGGGGGGATTTAGAGGGGATGGTCCGGGCGGCGGAGGACCGGCGGTGGGAGGCGGTTTGAGAAGGGTGGGGCGGCGAGGCGGTCGTGGGAGCGCCGCCGGCCGCGGACGGCGAAAGCAGGCGGTCCGGCCGGCGGTGGCTGCGGGGGCGGCGATGGTCTTCCTCCTCCCGACGGTCGCTAGACGACAAAATCGTTCGATCGATCGAACGTTCGATAGCTAGCCTCCCCCAATCTTTTTTGATAACATACATTTTATACATGGTTAAGTTTTTTAGAAGCGTAACTTACAAATGTTCATGTTTTAAACAATCTACTGGTCTAACAATTTTATTTGTACCTCTTCAGTTTCATGATCTGGTTTTAGACAAGACAGAGAGCACTTCGCGACATGGTGAAGGGATACGCTTTGAGGTCAGTTGCAATGCTTTTACTATGGATTATTTATTCTTCCACAACTTGCACTTATTATTCTTAATTCCTCGCCGTTTCATATGAAAATAGGTGTTTGTCCTAAGGCCAAGTAACAATTTTGAGTTCAGTGCACCTATCAACGCTGAAGTGATTGACATGAGCAAGCAAAACATGTTTTTCCTGACACTCACAGTGAGTTTGTTAAAACATCATGTCAGTATTTTCCATAATTTTTTTTGTGATAGATGGCCGTTACCCAAGACGAAGTGGCTATATCCAGGTGACAAACGTCATGTGGAGGAGACGACCCTCTTTTGAAAGTGTACCCAACCTAACTATGTATATATCGTGCCAAGTGATGGGATGCCTCTTTTTTTTGTACAAGGGGTGGGGCCCGAGGACCCCGATGCTGCAATTACCATTCAAACCCGTCGCAGGTACAAATTACATTCCAGCCCTTTTTGTCTATTGCCCTAGAAGAACTCAAATTCGAAGAAAAGGCCAGAAAACTTACAAAAAAGACCCTAAAGCTAAAGGAAGAAAAGCAATCAAGTCCTGGGTCTTCTCCGCCACCAGCCGCCGGCGATCTCCAGGCGTGTGAGCGCCGAGACCGGAGATCCTTGAGGCACTCGGGCTCTCCCTTTCGGCGGACGACCTCTGACGCCGGCACACACGACACAGCCGGGGACGAAACCACTTGGCTACATCGAGGAGCCGAGCTCCGGCGTCGGGTCGAGCAGGCCTCCGATGTGGAGGTTGAAGATTGGCCACCCTCATGGCCGTAGATCGCGGCGGCAAGCATGGCCACCGCGTGTGGAGCTCGGAGATGCAGCAAAGGCCTCTCTACCGAAGCAAGGAAAGAACTGCAGCTCCACTTCCTCCCCTCGCCGCCACGGCCGATCGGAGCAAGATGCAGCCACCGCACTCCATGCTCGAGAAAAAGGCGACAACGCTTGATGAAGGAGTTGAAAGTGCATGTGTTGCCCCGTGCGTGGTTTTGGTAATTAATGACAATCCTTATGGACTAATGTTTGCATTGAGATATCTTTATAGATCTTGTCCATGAAGAAGTTTGGAGTTCATGTGTTGGACTCTAGAAGATTACATGATGATCAATGCTCTATTCAAAGGTTTATATGAAGAATGGTCATGTGTAGAGTTGAGCATATTGCAAGTATGTCTTGAAAGATTCAAGACATCATCTTCATGAAGTCAGAGATAAGCGAGGCTCTCCCATAATGGTGTATGAGGAGTATTTGAAGAAGTCTTCATCAAGCATGTGCTAGCAAGCGCAATCAAAAAGGTGGTCCACTTGAAGAGATAAAGATCGTCATCATCTAGTTCAAGTGGAATGCGCAAGACAAAGTTATGATCTTTATAGGGTTTCTATTTTATCGGTCTCATGTTGTTAGTTTGGAGACCGAGTTATAGGATAGACGACGTACTATCAAGAGGGGCTCTCAAGTGAGTAACTTGATCGCATCTTTATGGAGAGCTCAAACCTTTGCATATTTGACATTTCATCTTTCTTGGTTCTTCTTTGGCTTTTATCCATGTGAGAATTTAGAGCTTGTGTTCATCTCCATACCAAGCTCTAGTTCATCAAAAAAGGATTTTATTTGGTTATCTAGTGGTGTTTTTGATGTTGGAGATTTTACCGGTTCGTCTCTTGTAGAGAGGTCAAACTCTCCTCTTGTGTTATCCTCCTCACATAATGGACTATGATGTGTATATGCATGATCTTGTAGTGCTTATGATTATCTTCGGAGAAAGCCCAAGATCATTGAAAACGGAGTCCGGATGGAAAACTTGTTGCGTTCTCGGTGTTGGAAATATTACCGGTACTCCTCGAGATAAGGTCCACACCTCCCATGTGTGATATCTCTTCCATATTTGTGACCCTTAATATTTGTAGGAAAGCTCTTGTCGCTACCTTTCCAACCTCGTTGGTTTCATCTCGTTTGGAGCTTCCTTGCAAAAGTTATTGCATTTCAGGTTTTGCAGTTTTGCTGTTTTGCTTAGGCCGGAGTCTCCGGCCTCAGGGGTGCTCAGTGGCTGGAGTTTCCGGCCCATCGAGTTCTGGAGCAAAGAGCTCCTCACGGCGGCATTCACTACATCGAGGCCGGAGTTGGTCCGGAGTTTCCGGTCCATCTGGATTTGCTGCGAAGAGTGCAACGTGGCGGCAATCGCTGTTTTGAGGCCGGAGTAGATCCGGAGTTGCCCCGGAGTTTCCGCCCAGGCTGGAGTTTCCAGCCTCCCAGACCGGAAACTCCGGACTAAGTGGACTGCAACGGCTCTTTTTCTGGGAGGGGTATAAATACCCCTCCACCTTCCTCCAGCCAGCTAGCTCTTCCAAGCACATTTTTCCTCTTCTCTCACCTCCATTGTTGACCTTGGAAAGCTTGCTCCTCTCCCAATTCCTCCCATGATTCTTGCATATCTTTGAGAGATTTGAGAGAGAAGATCTAGATCCACATTTCCACCAATCCATCTCCCCTCTAAGTGATGGGAACCTAGTAGATCTTGATCTTGGAGTTCTTGTGTGGTTCTCTTGTTTGTTCTTCCTCTCTTCTCCCCCATAAGCATTTGTTGCTTGTGGTGGGATTTGAGAGTGGAGGATTTGAGCACTTGTGCTCTTGCCATTGCTTTGTGCATCGGTTTGTGCTTTCTACGAGGATTCGTGGAAGTTGAAAGCTTGTGAACTTGTTACTTTTGGGTCTTTGGACCCTAGACGCCCGTGTGGTGGTTGAGACCCTTATGTGGTCACTTGTAGCTGTTCGGGAGCCCCCAATCCCGTTGTGGGTTGTGCCCCGGATCGTTGTTGAAAGGCTCCGGATTTCCGCCTCGAAGGATTCCGATAGTGGAAGGTGAACCAAACCTTTGTGGTGCGGTTCATCGGAGAAGAAGGTGAAACCTTTGTGGTCGTTGAACCATTGTGTTGGTTCACACCTCTCCAACGAGACGTACTCCCCTAAAAAGGAGAAACTCGGGAATACATCCTCGTCTCCGCGTGTCTCGGTTATTTCTATAACCGAACTCTTTATTTATGCACTTTACTTTGTGATAGTCTTCGTGCTTGAAGTATTCTATCTTGCTATCACTTTGTTTCTTGTCTTGCTTAGCATAATTTGTTGGTGCACATAGGTGAGCTTAGTTTATTTAGGTTGTTGGCTTGTTAATTTAAACACCTAGTTTTATTCCGCAATTAGCAAGTCTAAACCGGAAAAGTTTTAATCACCTATTCACCCCCCTCTAGGCGACATCATTGTCCTTTCAGGAGCTGACTCCAAGCAGCCCCTGCTTCGGCTTCCACCATGGAAGCCTGCCGGAGATGCATCGCAATCGCCGTCCCACGCCGCGCTTGAATGCAAGGACGAACCAGCTCCAGCTAACCCGAGGGCCAGCAAGCCACTCCGCCGATCTTGAAGAAGAACAGCAGCACAATCTCCTCTCCTCGCCGCCACGGCCGGCCAGTGGAGAACAGCACCACATCTTCTCTCGATCTGCAAAGAGGAGCCGGGAGCGCTTATTGGAGGAGCTCGCTCCACGGCCCAATCTGCACTTTTTCCACCATGGAAGCAGGACAGAGAGAGCCAAGAGCAGTCACACGGCGCCGCGCTCATGCACCGGGACAAGGAAGCTCGACGACCTGGCCTTATTGACGGAGATCTCTGGGCGAAACTTCACCGCACACAGGCACACGCGCCCTCCCATGGCGATGAACAGCCCGCGCAGCACGCTCCGGATCTGGCCAGAAAAATCCGGAGACCTACTCCCAAACGCCAAAGAGGACGAAGCACACCTAAATCTACACCTACTGTACAAGGGAACAACACCGGCGCCTCTCCTCAGCCACTCAACGACGGCAGCGCCGCCGATGAGAGCCTCGGATCGGCTCAGAAAAGCGAGACTTGCTCTCAACTACTGTTCACAGGAGAGAGAAGGCTGGGGATAAGAATGAGCCCCTTTTCGAGTAGCATTCGGATGCCTCTTTTTCTTGGAAAATCATAACAGATGTCTAGGATAACAAGTGTTGACTCTAGACATTATCGACCAAAATTTGCGCTGCTCAACCGTCCTAGCCATTACTTTCGAAAGCATACTCTCAGTGTTATTTAGTTAACTTTGTACAGAATTTAGGTAGCAACCTCGCTTACTGGGAAATGTGGTAGTTTGGCAAGTAGGGTCACTTTTAAAGTCTGGGAGGGTACCTTCACTTTTTTTGGCACACAAACCCTGCATTCATTCAGTTCAGAGTACACGATTCGGACTTAACAGACCCAGTTACATAAGCAGCCATCTTACTATATATAAAAGTAGGACAAAATTGCTCCCAGTTCTGGCATCCATGTCGCCCGGAAAATGTCGTCCGTTCGATCAGCCCGTCCGACGGTCCAGATCGCGTCCTAGCTACAGTAACACGGTAGCAGGCAATTTCTACCAATGGGACGCGGACACGTCGCGCTGCAGCGGACCTTTTGCAAAAAACCGCCCGCAGAGGACCCAAACGCAATTTTTGGAAACTTGAGGGATCTCCATGTAAAAATGACAGCACAACACGTTCCTCTCCCGCGTCGGCCGTGGTCGCCGGCGCCGCCGACACGGCGCGCCGCCGCGTCGCCCTCCCCGCTCAAATCGGAGGCAACTGCGAGCTCCGCCGTCACCGCCTCGCCCTCCTCGCCGCGATTCGGCCGCCGGAACGCCGCCAAACCGCCGGAATCGCCGCCGTGCCGCTCCGCGTCCGCCGCCGCTTCCGGAGGCCGCCGGCGAGCCCGACGCCGCCGCGGGCGGCGGAGCCTCTGGATTTTTTTCTTTAAAAAAAAAACTGGCACGCGGGACCCACTGCCAGTTTTGGAATGTTGTAAATTGAAAAATTAATAACTTTTAAATTACAATTCAGAAAAACAACTAATATACCAAAAAAATCAGAAAATAAAATCTTTATAGCTAACACATTTTCTTAAATACAAATTGTAAAATTCATACCTTGCAAACCAAAATTAAAAATGCATGTAAATTGTAAAACTATTAACTTTAAAACCATAATTAAAACAAAAACAACTAACATACCAACATTTCCAACAAATTAAAATCTTTACAACTAACACATTTTCATACGTACTTAACCAACTATAATTTCTACTTAATTTTATCAAACGTAAAAATTATAAAAAAAATGACATCTCGCCTACATTTAACCCCATCTTTGTATTTCTTTTCTTTTGTTGTTAGCTTCCCTTTTGTTATGCAATAAAACAACTTTGGAATGATGATAAAAAAAAAAGAAAAATAAATGCAAGATATTTTGATATGCAAAACAATTGTAATAATATTTATTATAGCTATATTTAATTTCACATTATTTCCCTATTCAAAACAACAAATTCGATCATTTATTTTTTTCGAAAATTAGAAACACTCTAAAATATATCTCACAAATTACGTTCACCCTAATTATGAAGTTAAAACAAATTTTATGTTAGACTCCAAATATGACCAAACATCCCAAACTTCCAAATATCTAAAAATACTCGATATGACAAATTGCTTCTTACACAATAAATATATATCATAATTCTCACAAACAAATACATGCAACACATTTGAAAAATTGAATTTGCTAAAAATAAAATAAAAAATGAAATCCTCTAAAATATATATATCTCACATATTATCTCACATAATCCATTCTCCCGAATTATAAAGTTTCACCACTCTAATTTGAAAAATATTTGTACAAATTACAAATGAATTTTCTCTAACTACAAATTAACTTTAACAAACGACCATATACTATACATCCTCCAATTATGAAATTCAAACAAATATATCAACAAAATACAAACATATAAAACCATTCCACCTTACTAAACATTTAACGTAACTCTAAAATGTGTGAGCAAACTTAAAAAAAAATACTAACTATTTAGGAATATTTTCACACACAAAAAAAACAAACCACATTTGAAATTGAATTACAATAATTTTCGATTTTAAGCAATCTCCAAAATCCAACCATTTTTAAAACGGAAACATTTTTCAATTTCAATGATTTCCAAACTTAGACAACTTTAAAACATCGCCATTTTCAAATTCAAATTTACAAACACGGGCGCGCGGCATTTGCCGCGCTTATATCCCTAGTAGAAAGCAAAACTACATTGCAAATACTGCTAAGATCATGATGAAGCTGACTTTCATGTCACTGCCGCTGACGACCACAGCCTTTTTCATGTCACTGCGGTCACTGCCGTTGACGAGCCGAGAATTCCCACCAGCAAAACAGAGTACCGCACGACATGACCAATGCCATTGTGGTATAATTTGTCCTAATGGCACTTAGCCAAACTTTCCGCCAGATCTGATCTCTAAAAAAAAAAAAAAAATCAGCCACTTCTAACCCCGGGGTAGTCGCACCATTTGCTCTAATGGTTTCTCAGCTGGAGGCTCCATGTTTGCTGGCGTAAATTCACTGACAATAACAACTATGTTTAAGTTATCTCAGTTAGAGCATCTCTTGACATGCCCCTAACACAGCGTTCGGCAACGGAGGTTGGACGGGCACTATTGGGGGGCGCCAGAACATGTTGTCCCAATATGGCCGTCCCAATAGTTATTTTCTTGCCAAAATCAAACATTTTGGTAAATACAAATCTAAATATTTGTATGCTTCATACTCTCTCCATTTTTTAATATAAGATGTTTTAGGTTTTGTCCACATTCACATGCACACAAATGTATATAGACACATTTTACTTTATATGTTCACTATTTTAGTATGCATCTGGACAACATGTGTAATATCTAAAACATCTTATATTACAAAACGGAGGGAGTAGTTTTCAACACATATAAATTATTTTTGCAATAATTAAAATAGAAATAAAACAATTCATACAATTCAAATAAATTAAGTTCAACTAGATCACGGTGGCGTTTCCTTTGAGCGCACAAATGCTATAATAGATCATTTTGCAGTTGGTGTTGAAGAACTTCACCGCGGATTTCCGTATGCATGGCGGCGAGAGGACCCCGATGATCATACATTCGAGTATCATTCACTTGATCTCGGCGCTCACTCTCGTGCATGATCACACTAGTATTCATGACCTCCCACATCTACTCCCTCGACCATGTAAGAGCAGGGTATCAGACAATAGCGAAGTGAGATTGGAGCACATCAAATATCCGCTCAACATCCTTCCTGTCACTATTGTTCTTTAGCAAACCAAGATTTTTGTGAGCTAGAGGATCAGGGATTGTCTTCACAAATGTCGACCATGTTAGATGCATGCCATCAGCTAGGTAGTATCTTTGACGTACTGGTAGCCATTGATCTCATAGTTGACCGCCGGAGAATGGCGTTCAACAAGTCTCACAAACATCGGAGAGCGTTGCAACACATTGATGTATTGTGAGATCGCGCCATGCTAAAAAAAGTGCTAAATCCACATGTCAAAAATTTGCCACGACTTAAAGTACCACACTTCACCGTGTAGTATGCCCTTTGTATAACCCTTGCCAAACAAATTGGCAATTCTTTCAGCTCCAATACATACAATCGATGTTTCCAACCATTTTACAAAATATTGTCACTATGTTTTGTTCCGTGATTTGAACAGTTTCAACTTCATTTTGATCCTCTCAAATAGGATGGTCCAAACTACGCCGCTGCCACCACCACCCCGCAATGCATCCATCCTTCAGTTTATTGCAGGCGCACGTGGGAGTGATACTCTCACGGTATTATTTTATTGTCGTTTGGGGTCTGGACTCCATCGGTTTAACCCGGCAGGAGGATCATAAATCAACCAAGGAATCGTTCAAACAGGGTATTGCACTTATAAAAATTCGACAAATACGGAAACGGAGGTAGATATTGGTCAGCCATATATCCAAATGATACGATAGAGAGACCGAGCGATAGCTCGAGTGGCTGAGGTCGCTGGTGAGCACCCAGCCCGCCAGAGTTCGACTCCTACGGAGCGAATTTCGGGGCGTTTCACGGTACACTGTTCACATGTGCACTGTAGCAACACTGTTCTCTGAATAGTGCAATAAATCACAGGTGTCTCTCTTCGTCCACGTGCCATAGGCGAGGTCGACGTGCCCGTCGGTCCCGGAGCGCTGGTCTTTGGATAAGTCTCTCATAACGTATTAGGAATATAAGTTGTAGGTCTTGTTTAGATATATAGGTGGTGTGTACATGTGGTGTGTGTGCGTGTGGTGTGCGTGCCTGTGTGTCCAATCAGATACTACAACTTATATTCTTAGGAGAGGCTCTAAAAAAAAATGATACGATAGAGAATATGTATTGCAGATATCCGTGGATATGAATTATCTAATATTTTTTGCATATCATCCTAGCTTTTCAAATAGAACTATTCCGTAAAATTGGGGCCAAACACAAATGCATAGACAACCATGTTAGTTCGTCTGTTTTTTTGAATGAGTGAGGACATAGAAGTGCCCAATTTTCATTCAGCTCAAAAGCATAATACAGATAATAGTACAATACCCTCGAGATGTACATTAGCAGTAGCATCAAGCACATGACAACTTGTATTGCTATGAGCAGAGTTCATGTAAGAACAAATAGGCTCAGATCGGATGGATCTTTTTGCCTGATGTGCACAACTGTGAGCGACTCCGTTGATGCCTCGTCCAACGTGATAGACCTCGTATCGCAGAGGGTTGGCCAACTCCTTAAACTGCATCACAAGGCCACGAACTTCCCGAAGAACAAAAACACCGACGGCGATTGCTTGGATCAAAACATCAATGTTCCTCCCCATTCCTGCCAATGACCATAGACTCCAATTCCTGTCGGAGGTATAGCATTCCTCCTAGTTTGGCGTGTTGGGTTCATTAGATATTTTCTCCACTTCCTATTGGAGTCTGTCCCAAAATTTCGAATTTGAAGTTGAGTATAATTCACATTCGGATCCGCATCCGATTATTAGCCGCTCCGCTTCTAATCTAGCAAGAATATATGAGAAAGGATATGAAAAGAACATTATGCGATGTGATCCAATCCATTTACATCCATACTAATTCCTTCCTATTCAACTGCTTATTCATTTTTCTATCATGCACGCGGTTTACCATTTTTTTTTCAAGGAAATGAATTATAGTGAATTGAATCAATGAAAATTTTGAAGTACTAGAACTACAATTCGGTCAAAAAAGGACACCAAAGTCCCAACGAGAAGCCCCACCAAGCCGCTCGAACGTTCTTCTTTCTGTACTTGTCCGTCCAGCCCGCCCCGGACCGCAGGCATGCACGCCACCGAGCTACGCCACGCACTCGTCGCTGCTCTTCCCCGCCACATCTTCCCGGGACACCTGCTCTCGCCCGCCCACTAGAAGGAAACCGGCCCTCTCGAGAGCTTTCCCACTGACACACCGGTCCACAACCTCCTCCTCCCTCCCGCGCCCCCAGGGACGCCGCACACGTAGCTCTCGCCGACGGCGGGTCGACACGCGCGCCAAGCCTCGGTCCGGGCCCACGAATCAGCGACAGTACCCGTGGGTCCGGTCGACGTCGTCCCATTTCCCTTCCCAATCCGCGCCTCCGCCTCCTCTCTCCACCACCGCTTCCTTCGCCGTAGCCTCCTCAACTCCACCCCCAGCCAGCTTCACGGAGCGCCGCTGATGCTTCTCCGCCCCGCCCCGCCAACGCACCTCCCGGCCGCCGCGGCCCGCAGGAGCGCCGCCCCCACCACACCCCCCTTCTTTCTCGTGCTCCGCGTCGCCAGCGGAGG
This sequence comes from Poa pratensis, assembly GCA_947311845.1. Lineage (NCBI taxonomy): Eukaryota > Viridiplantae > Streptophyta > Magnoliopsida > Poales > Poaceae > Poa > Poa pratensis. Next base: position 28,521,924 of record CAMZMU010000077.1, read on the forward strand.
CGGCGGCACCGCCCCTACACGCTCCTCCGCGCCTCCCTCCCCGACATCCTCGCCAGCCTCCCCGCCTCCCTCGCGCTCGTCGGCCCCGCGGCGGCCGCGGCCGCCGCCGCCGTCGTCTCTTCCTTCGCCTCCCCCACCCTCCCCCCACCTTCCCCAAACCCAGACCCCTCCTCCGCCTCCCAGGCCGACGCCGCGGGCGAGTGGATCCTCTTCACGAGCCCGACGCCCTTCAACCGGTGCGTGCTGCTGCGGTGCCCCTCCGTGTCCTTCGAGGACGGGGGCCAGCTGCTCGACGGCCTCAACGACCGCCTGCTCGCCGAGGAGCGCCACTACGTCAACCTCAGCCGGGGCCGCATCCCCGCCGCGGCGCGTGAAGCCGCCGCCAACGCCGAGATACTGTCGTACCAGAGGGTCTGCATCCCCGCGGAGGACGGCGGGGTGATCGCGCTCGACTGGCCCGAGAACTTGGATCTGGATAAGGAGCATGGGCTCGATTCCACGGTGCTCGTCGTGCCTGGCACCCCCGAGGGCAGCATGGAGACGGGCATCGAGGTGTTCGTGCTCGATGCGCTCAAGAGTGGCTACTTCCCCATTGTGATGAACCCCAGAGGCTGCGGTGGGTCACCGCTTACTACGCCCAGGTGAAATCATTTTACACTCTAAAACTCCTCTGCACATTTAGCACACATATGGAAGCGCTCCAGTAGGTTACTGGCAACATCACTCCTAAGTATTCATAGATTCTTATTTCGTAGTGTACTTTAAGTTTCTCAAGTTTTGTGGGTCATGTTTGCTAGACCCAAAATATAAGGGTTCGCCAAATGTGTTACTTCTCTTAAAACTCCTCTGAACATTTAGCACACATAGAAGCGATAAGATACTTTTTTATAGATGTGGGTGTTACTACTGGAATTCAGCAGTGAATGGTAAGGTGAAATGCGTAGAGACATGACACTTTGTAGGGGAAAATGCATCTCTTACAAACTTAATCACTAAACTAAGATATTTAACAGGAGATGGCATATGCTTGTTATCTAGACATAATCTAGAAACGTGTTACTTCTCTTAATGAAACTAGGGAATTTGTCAGCAAATCAACTTCTTGAGGGCAAAAATCAATTAATGAGTGTAGCTTCAAATTTGTAGGAAATACCAGCAGAAGGAAATTGTCAATAAAGTTCAGACAGTATAATCAATAATAATTTTAGCTTCTTACCTATCAATCACATTTCGATTTGTGGTACATTGGGGTAATTTGAAACATCAAGGACCACTATTGTGATGGCTATGCTGTTGATCTGATGCACCCCTTTTATATAGGAATGTCATTGCAATATTGTACTCTGTTGATGGTTATATACAAGTTTTGAGGTTTGGCGGTGATGGATATCTTGCCTAAAATTGTAGGTTCTAAACAAACTGCTTTTGTAGGTTATTTACAGCGGCTGACAGTGATGATATCTGCACAGCAATACACTTCATAAACAGCAAAAGACCGTGGACGACTCTAATGGGTGTTGGGTGGGGATATGGTGCCAATATGCTACAAAGTACCTTGTCAAAGTTGGAGAGTCTACTCCTCTTACTGCTGCTGTTTGTATTGATAATCCTTTTGACCTAGAAGAAGCAACGAGATCGTATCCTCATAATGTCGCTCTTGATCAAAAACTCACGGCTGGCTTGGTTGATATTCTGCGTGCTAATAAGGTTTTGGCACCACACTCTACCCCTCCCCCCCACCCCCTACTCATGCACTTGCATATCTTCGTATGACAAAATTTCACATAAGCAATGCACAAATCAGTTGAACAGTCATTGTAGTAAATAACTGGCCATAGTAGTATTTTATTAGCGTTCTATGTAATTAGAGCAATGCAAGCTATACAGGTTGAACCACTTGACCAACCAGCTGTCTTTGATGGAAATTCGCTGCATTTCTGATGTTTTATTTTTTCAGGAACTCTTTCAAGGTAAGGATAAAAACTTTGATGTTCACAAGGCTTTGTCGGCCAACTGTTTGCGGGACTTTGATGGGGCAATATCCATGGTTTCACATGGGTTTGCTACGGTTGATGACTTCTATGCGGAAAATAGCATGAGGCTATCAGTTGCTTGTGTGAAAATACCTGTACTCTTTATACAGGTATAAGTTCAAAATATTGTTAATATGTCATGTCACCTGCATATCATATTAATCTAATGCCAAGTTATCCAAATGTTTAATACTGAATCCGCTTCAGGCTTTGTCAACACCGTTTATTTAGTTATCTAATTTGAAGCCATATTTTACAGAGTGATGACGGGACTGTGCCACTTCTGTCAGTACCACGCAGTTCAATATCAGAAAATCCTTTTACCAGCCTTCTTCTTTGTTCTTGTGTACATTCCACTGTCTTCACCTTTGAGAGGTACACCGCGTTGTGGTGCCAGAATCTTACCTTAGAGGTAAACATTCATTTTCTTCATTTGACTCCCAGTGGAGGCATTTTTGTACCACTTCAAAGAGGAGTTTATATGCATATTTCTGAATCTTCACCATGATCTCTTCCCCCTCCCCTTTGGTCTGTGTGTGCTGGGTGTATGGGCAAGTATGTGGGTGCTCACTCATAATGGGCTTAAGCGATCTCCTGGACCTTTTCTGTGATCTACTAGGAGTATCTAACCGTTGACGATCCATTCTAAGCAATTGTGCCGAACACTACTTCTTGTAGTACACAATAGTATTTACTAACATTCTTATGGATCATGTGTGCAATTACTTATTCCATGTTGCTCATTTTCAGCCGTTGATTTTTTTTTATTTTATGCAGTGGTTGTCTGCAGTGGAGTTTGCACTTCTGAAGGGTCGCCATCCGCTTATCAAAGATGTAGACATCACTATTAACCCATCCAAAACTCTAGCATTCGTTGAACCTCAACCAAATAATAAGATCCCGAAAGATAATAATTTTCATGAGCAATCTCAGCTGATATTTTCTAATAATGTTCCACATGGAACAAATGAGCTGCTCACTGGTTCTGCAAATGGATATGCCGCTGAAAACAGCGAAAGTGGGCTGTTCGAAGATAATGGTGACATGGGCAGGGTTGGCGAAGATTCAAATGAAGAGTCAGAACAGAGTTCTAAAGATAATGGTGACATGGGCAGGGTTAGCGAAGATTCAGATGAAGAGGAGTCAGAAGAGATTTCTGAAGATGATGAAAAAGGTCAAGTACTACAATCCGCAAGTCTTGTGATGAATATGTTGGATGCTACAATGCCTGGTACTCTGGATGATGATCAAAAGAAGAAGGTAAATAAGATTTATCAAATGTTTCTCTGTAGTAAATTATCCATGCATTGTAGCATTTCAATACAAAAATATGGCTACTCGCTAAACATCTAAGTTTGTCTTCACAGTCTAAACATCCTAAGTTATTTTGCGATATGTAATTTATTAGGTTTAAAGTTATTGAGGCAGTTCTTGTAGGATGCTCCAACTTACCTCTTGAGTGGTAAGACCCTAAGAGGCATATTTAATCCTAGCCGTGCATTACTCAAACGTAAATTGACCATAGGAAGGTTCCACATATAGCAAGTAAGAGAAAAAAAAATGAATGAAATTATCCCTTCCTCCTATACCAAGATTACCACACGTGCCTTACCCACACCATTTTTCTTTTCTTTTCTTGCCCTATGCCTATGGTACACTGTTTGCAAGCATTTATCTGTACTATTTTTTCCTTGTATTATATTATAGTGAAGTTATGGCCATGAGTTTCTTAGTAGAACAAAATTGTTCATGTGGAACAATTGATATCACTCGTGGGAGATCATGACTAAAAATACAAAAATATTGTACGATAAAGACCACTGAAGAAGTAATGGCAATGCGAGTATAAGATCTGCATGGACTTAAGATCTTGATGCATCCAACATTGGTCTTAGACTCTTAGTTAGTAGATCTCGTCAGGAGAAACACACTGGTTCAAAGGGATAGCAAATCGGACTGTGAGTTTATAACATATGCATTTTCTGAGAAAATAGTCAAAGTTTAACTTCCATGGACGAAACAAAGAGAAAGGTATGAACAAACATTAGCACTAAAAAATTCGCATGTTTACCTTGTGCTTTAATTACTACTCCCTCCGTTCCTGTTATAAGATATTCTAGTTGTTTTTGAATCGCATGTATATAGACACGTTTCAGTGTCTGTTCACTCGTTTCGGTCTGTATATAGTCCACATTGAATTATCCATAACATCTTATAATTTCGGAACAGAGGGAGTACTGTTTATTTCCTTGTTTAGACAAACCGCAAAGTCCATGTTAACCGCAAAGTATTGTTAGCCATTGAATCACATGGAATTAATGGCTCACATTGTGTAGTGCGTCTTAATTTTTTTCTTATTGGAGTATTCTTAGCGCTTGAACATGCTTCGACCCAACTTGATACTGTACAAACTTATGCTAAACTCAAGATAGATTTGCAAGAAACTTGAACTGAAGCTACATGCTGTTTGAATGCTTCCTCCATCTTGATGGTAGGATATTTTCTGTGATAGATGCGAGCGCTGCTGTAACTTTCTTGCAATTTCAAAATTATGGATTATCTGCATCTCAGCAGGGTATTATCATCCTCAATTCAAAACACAAGTTTGCTTGCGATGGTCTTGTGAGGAACATGCCAATTTTCTTACATGTTTCTTTCTTGTCATAAGGTTATGGTGGCAGTGGAACAAGGTGAATCTCTGGTGAAAGCTCTAGAAGAAGCTGTACCTGAAGATGTGCGTGGAAAGCTTACAACTTCTGTGGCTGAAATTTTACAATCTAAACGAGGCAATTTCAATTTAGAGGCACTGAAGCGGGGCTGGACTAATGTAAGATCATCCCGCAAGTCAGTGGTCCAAGAAAAGGTCAAAGAGTCAGATCAGGAAAGTGGATTTAAGGATGCGAAAACGCTTGATCAGGACAGGATTGCTATATCCACTGGTGAGAGAGACCAAAAGGACACTAATTTGACCTCGAGCGACAGGAATCCTGGAGAAGGCACTGATCTATTACAAGAAAAGCCTTTCCAAGCTTCTGGCACTATTGGAACTGGAATTGAAACGGGAAGTGAACAGACTCAGCTCAACAAATCAGAGAAAGGTAACTCTGGATCAAATGAAAGCAGTGAAGAACAGCACAGGAACGATGAGGGAAGTGAAACAGCTCCAACTAATATTTCCGATGATCAATCAACGGCCAACTCAAATGGGGCTCCTAGAGAGCAAGTGCAATCGGCAGATTCTACAACAGAGCCGAATCCACAGCCTAATGTGATAGATAAGGAAGGCGATGCAGTTCGTGCCAATGAAGATAAGGTTGCACATAATGTTGTTGATCAGAGCATGCAAGTCCCTAAGGCAGAAGAATCTAGATCTCCCCCAGTTAGTGTGACACAGGCATTAGATGCCTTAACTGGATTTGATGACTCGACTCAAATGGCTGTCAACAGTGTATTTGGAGTTCTCGAAAATATGATTGACCGGTTTCAAAAACATCATGACTCTGAGAATGGGGGCAATTCTGAGGGAACCACTGATGAATCTTCTGTAGATGAGACAGAGTCTAGTGTGACGGCAGATGTGGACAATGAGTTGAGTGGGAAGAACAAACAATCATCATCTGATCAACCGAAGCACAGTATTTCTGTTAAACTCGTCCAGTAGTGTCTGAGGATCACACTATTGGTGAGACAAATTCTGATTTAATCGTTCCACCTTCGAAAGGAAAGATAAGAGATTCTCAAAGAAACAAACCTAGGAACTATGTGAGTGGTGATGTTACAAAGCAGAGCAGTGGCTCACCTGATTTTTTATTGGATATAGCTGCTAATTCTTATTTGAAGGTGCAGTATGCTTTGTACCTTCATGAATATCTTTCAAGACAATTGCAACTCCAGTCACCAGATTTGAACTCAGCAACTGATCTTTTCCTTGACCCACAAGAGGGTAAATGGAAACTAGCAGATCAAATGGACAATGTGCAAGACGACGGTACTAAATCTGGCAAGCATGCAGCATTGAGGAAGAGATCGAACATGCTGATTCTTCCCAAGCTCTACCTATGGCAGGCAATGTTATTTTGCCACCATACTCAGTCCTGAGAAATTTGGCAGACTCTAAAAGCAAGGTAAATGAAAAGTTACCGGGTAATGCTTTGAGACAGACGCTGATATACTTCATTACTGATGAATTATCACATGCCCTCAAAATTGAAGTTGGTCGCAAATTGGGGATTAAAAAAACCGAGAAACTTCAAAGAAGTCTTGCACATGATGTAGAACGACTCGCTGCTCAAGTTTCTAGAACTATTGTGCGCGACTGTGAGTTATACAGAGCTACATCTGTGCAGAGAAATCCAACAACTGTGAAATTTGGTGTGGTTCATGGAGAAAATGTCATTGAAGCTGTATCAACTGCAGTTCAGCAATCTGATGATCTGAGAAATGTTCTTCCAGTGGGTGTCATAATTGGTGTAACCTTAGCATCTTTGAGAAATTATTTCCAAGTTGGTGTCTCAAAGCATGACAACCTTACAAAAGCTGCAGTGAAGTCAGGATTTTAAATGAGGATCTTATTGTTCAGGATGCAGGCAAAGCAAATATTGATAATCCATCCTCCAGAGAAAAAGTAGCAAATATAGATATTGAAAAAACTGGACAGCCCAAGCAGCAGGAGATAACAAGGTCAGAGGGTAAAGGCATGATGGTTGGGGCTGTTACAGCTGCCCTAGGTGCCTCCGCCTTGGTAGCACATCATCAAGTAAGTTAATAATGCCCTGTAATTTCTTTCTATCTTTATACTTTGTGCGTACGTGTGCACACCTTTGGATCATGTTTGAAGTTAGTTAGATGAGAACATAACAGTCTTATATTGACATGTCTATTATCTCTTGAATGAAACACTAGATGATGGAGTCAGCCCAGCTTTTTGTTTGAACATTAGTCCAAATATCTTGTGTAGTATCAGGTAATAGGTACTAGTTCTCACTTGTCAGTTGTCACAAGTTCAAGTAGTGCACAGAGATTGATCCTTATAGCAAATTCCATGTTACACCAAAACAGATGCCTACTGCAAATTTGAATTCCTAATCCTCCTTGTTGAGATATTTGACATAAACATTTTTATCTAACAATACATACTTTTTTATATCTCAGCAAAAGGAGGTTGAAGAGGAAACTGAACAGGAAAAGAGCCAGAACAACTTAGTGAGCAGCTTTGCTGAGAAAGCCATGTCTGTTGCAGCTCCCGTAGTACCCACAAGGGATGATGGTGAGGTTGATCATGATAGGTATGTTTAGTGTGTCCATTTCATTTATCGGTTTTTGTTTTCTCTTTGTTATCTCTTGAATAGAGTTACCATGTCTGACTCTGCAAGCAGGCTCGTTGCTGTTTTAGCTGAACTTGGACAAAGAGGTGGAACTTTGAAATTTGTGGGGAAAATCGCTCTACTCTGGGGAGGTATTCGTGGTGCTATGAGCTTGACTGACAGGCTTATCTCGTTCTTACGTATCAGCGAACGTCCCTTATTTCAGAGGTCAGTTTTTCCAAGTTCTAATTCGCTCCAAACAAATAGACAAAAAATCACATGCCATATTATGATAGAAGGATATAGAAGTTTCTAAACGGCTGGCTAAGTACCTCTGGATTGCAGCCGGCCTCGAATGAGCACACCATAATTCCAACCGTTTAGTATGTCAATCATATTATGAAATGACCTTGCAGAAGTAGTTACCAACTTTCTACATGATAACTCAGTCACAACTGCTTGATTTGTCTTTGGTGGGATGGTGAAACAACCAGCAATCCAGCATCATGACCACATATTTAGGATTTTTTGTTAAATTTTGTTTCCTCCCTGAGCCACTTCGCATGGCATGTTTACTGTTGCATTTCAAGTAGCTATAGATGGTTAAACATAGTCATTCCATCTTTCCTTGTTACGGTTCAGCTAAGCTCGTAGACTACAAATACATGGTATGTCTCCAGAAGCGTTACCAGATGTAACCAATGTTTGAAAAGTCATTTTTCCTTATCTTTTAGACACTATTTTCAGAAAACCGAAAGGAACAATGGGCAGATTACACCCAAACGAGTGCACCTCCTATATGTACACCGCATACCTCCACACAAAATGCGTAGTTAAACAACCGCATCATCATCTTCTCATGCTCATCCCAGATTCTCTTGCGCCAACAACTTCCTGATGTGCATCTTCACTGCTATCAAAGCTCGATGAAAACCGCCCAATGTTTCCTTGCACAGAAAGTCCCACATCCTAAAACGAAAGGCCTTGCGTGATTCAGCTATTTTATCCACTTTTATACCGAGATCAGAAGTCCTTCCTTTTTTTATGGATACCTGCGGTCCCCTTGAATTTTTCAGTTCAGCCAACAGATTATGCATGCCACGCAATTGCACTTCTAAAGTAATGCAACTGATGATTGTTTATTGATATATCAAATGGTCATAACCATATGTTTTAACCACTAACAGCATTATCAGTGAGTGGCTCATTCTAGACTCATAGATTAGTTTTTTTTTTGCGATGATCATAGATTAGTTATTTGAACAGTGATTTGCTTGAATATATTCTTTTACTGCAAGTGATGTGAAATACTGTCCCCACCCCCATAGATTAGTATGGTGGAACTCTACTGCGCATGGCAGATATATTAAACTTGTTACAGCCTTTCATGGTAATGTCTTATTATCATTTTTATTTTTTATGCTTAACTCGTCCTTTTCAAATCTAGGATCTTGGGATTTTCCTTCATGGTACTTGTTCTATGGTCTCCTGTTGTGATTCCTCTACTGCCAACACTTGTTCAAAGTTGGACAATAAGCGCCTCAACAGGAATTGTTGGAGATGCTTGCATTGTTGGCCTGTATGTATCTATAATGATACTTGTCATGCTATGGGGAAAAAGAATACGTGGCTACGAGGATCCAGTTGAGCAATATGGGATGAATCTTACATCTGTCTCAAGGGTATGATCATTGCTTTGTCTCGTGTGCAAATATTTGTCGGATGCTTGCAGCGTATTTATATATGACAGCTTAACCTTGGATTGCAGCTGCAAGAATTTTTGCAAGGTCTTCTTGGAGGTGTGGCTGTTGTTTGGTTGGTGCATTCGACAAGTATTTTACTTGGCTTTGCAACTGTTCGAGAAGGGTCATCTTCTTTCTTAGCTAGACCATTTGATGTTCTCAAATATTCAAGCAATGCGTTGTTGCTAGCTCTTAGAGGGTTTATCACTGCAACTAGCATTGCTGTGGTGGAAGAAGTGGTTTTTAGATCATGGCTTCCAGAAGAAGTTTTGGTTGATCATGGTTACTACCATGCATTCTGATGTCTGGAGTTGCCTTTTCTCTAATTCACCGGTATATCCATTCTCGTTACAATCCGTTCTGTTATTTCACTGCTTTATTTTTTGAATTTTGATACACTGTTCATATTACTGCTGGTAATTCTCAAGGCACTGAATACTCATGAGCAACTGTGTGGTTTGGGAGGCAAATATTAATAGCGTTGACACATGTCGCTGTGTGTGTGTGTGTGTAGGTTTGTGGACTGTAGAAGAGCCCAATCCTAAAATTAAAGTTCGATTTCACCTCCATTAGCAAACAAACTCTTACATTTTTGTACCAACCTTGAAAGATTGTTGTATGCAAACCATGGTTAGTTGTGGGACGAAGCGAACAATCAGTATATTGACTCTTTTACAAATGAATGGCAGGTCTCTACCTTCAGTACCAGGTTTCTTGCTACTTTCGCTGGTGCTTTTTGGGCTTAAGCAAAGAACGCAAGGGAATCTCGCTGCACCAATTGGCCTGCGATCTGGAATTATGACTGCCAGTTATCTTACACGAAGTAGTAGCATTATTACATTCAATCCTGATACTCCGTCCTGGATGATAAGCACCTACCATCTGCATCCTTTCGATGGTGCAATTGGCTTAAGTATATGTGCGTTACTTGCTATTCTTTTCTTCCCACAAAAACCTGGTCAGAAGAATACGTCTGTTTCATGAGAATCAGGACAAAAAAAAATTCTTGAGGCGAGTTTCAAGAAGACCTCAGCACTGAAGGGTTGCTCTTCTGGGGCTCAAATTACGGGTGCATTGTAACTTGCTCAAAAAGAACACCGGTTAGCTCCTTGATTGCACTGAAGGGTGCTGCTCATGGATTTGGAGCTGTGACTGGGTTTATGAGGGATTGATCACTCGCAAGTTTATATGCCACTCTTTTCTGGACACTTTATGGATGAGCTTGTAATCATCGCGGTAACAAGATGGATTCCAAACACGAATGCTTTATTCCATTCGTTATAAGGTATACATGTTTCAACTACTATTATAATTTATTTATAGTCTGCTAAATTACTAACTCTGACTCTCCTCAATGTTATTGCAAATGCAGGTGGGGTAGTATAAAACAATTTGGAGATGCCTTGGAGAGAGACATGATAATATAGATGTGAGGAAGAAGTTGGTACTTCTCCCATATTTGCTGAGAATGCTGTGCAGCTGTCTGAGAAACGCTCTAGTTTATACTAACAAGTTAATGTATAGGTTTAGTATGTACATCTGATCGGTCTCTTTTTGACATCTTACTGAAAATCTGACGCAAAGCATACCCAAGTTTTGAGGTTGGAAAACATGTATAGTACACTGTATGTAGAAAGTAGTCACATGACAGACTTAGCCGATGTATCATGCAATGTATGTTCCTCATCTTCTCACTGTAAGGTTGACTGCAGATAAAATGCTTCCACTATGTGAAGGAGAATCTTTTGAGATCTAAAGGAAAATATACAAATGCATTATACCTCGTTTGCTGTGATGTTCTATACCTCTTTTGCTGTCTTCTCCAGAAACTAGTCTTATGTTCCAGTAGTCATCGTGCCTTTCCTCTAAAATACTCTGGTAATCATCTGTTTCTTACTCCCTCCGTTCCAAATTATTTGACTTAGGTTTGTCCAAATATGGATGTATGTAGACACTAAATAAGTATAGATACATCCGTATTTAAACAAATCTAAGTCAAGTAATTTGGAACGGAGGGAGTAGTTCTGAATTAATCATGAGAATTAATTGGAAACCTTAAGGGCTCCTTTGATTCAAGGGAATATAATAGGATTCTTTGTATGATAGGATTTTTGGAGGATTGGATATTTGGATCAACTTGTTTGATTCATAGGATCATTATCTTATAGGAATCTTGTAGTGTAATCCCATAGGAAAAAAGAATGAGGTCTAAACTCATGGAAAATCTTTTGCCACAATCAAAGATAATTTCTTCCCATAGGATTCACTTAGACATGCTATTCATATCCTATAGCTTTCCTATTCTTATATTTTTCCTATTCTATGAATCAAAGTAGGGTATTTTTTTAACTTACACTGTGAAGTGCATGCCGTACCTTATCGTACGTGGACTCGCGGAAACAAAGTGACAAGGGTTTCTTGCCTCTGTTGGCGGCGCCGCTGATCCACTCGCAGAAACAAAGTGACAAGGGTTTCTTGCCTCTGTTGGCGGCGCCACTGATCCACTCGCCTCTGTGGCCTTAGGGCCATGGTCGCGTGGTGGATTCCGTTCCTTGCCGGTGGGAGGGCCGTTCCCAGATGTTTTCTGTGTTTGGTTGGAATTTGTGTCCTACTTGATAAGATGAGGCGGCGGCGGCTTCCTGAGGATGGAATAAGGTTTTTCCTGCCTAGCTCCCATTCTGGCAGTGCGTCTAGTGTCGTCGGAGTGCGTGTGGAGGTGTGTCTTTGGCTGATCTCGTGGGATTCGGTTGATTTTTGTCTTCGGTAGATCCGATTGGACGCGGTCTTTGTTCGTCTGTGTTCGTATGTTTACAGGTTGGATCTTTTGATCTACGTATCTCTTCATCGGTGACGGTTACTGTTAGGTGCGTTGGTCCTGTGAGGCTTAGCACGACGACTTCCCGACTGTCTACTATAACAAGGTCTACCCTGCTCCAGTGATGGAGGGGCAATGACAGTGGCGCGCCTTCGGCTCGCTCTAGTGTTTGTAGTCGTCGCTTTGGTCTATGTTTTTTGTATTGCCTTGACAGTTGATGAATATATGGGAACTTTTTTTTACAAAGTAGCCCTAATTTTATGTGTTTTATTGATCAGAATCAAATTATAAGAGTTGCAAGAATGCAGGAAAAAGAAACCTGATTAAAATAGCGCTGACTAGGTACGCAGCTCCCAACTTAAATTCTCTCGCCGAGATCGGGCGGCGCTTGCGCAGCCGCGTGGTTCTGTTTTCCTCACATCTTCAGGCGCGGCCACGCCGTGGGCCTCGTGGTGAAACCATCAGTTCCACACCTCCGGCTCCAACACTTCCCATGGCGGCAACGGCGGCGGCCCACATCCTCTCCACCAGACCCGTCGCATCCGGTCTCCCTCCACGGCCGAGCCCTCGGCACCGCCGCCGCACCGGCACACACCAGACCTATGCCACCAGGAGCATATCCTGCCGCGCGACGCTCGGCCCCGATGGCCCCCTAACCGCGCTCGCCGCCGCCGGACCGGCACCCGCCCTGGGAAGGACGTACCTGCGGGAGCACTCCTGCCTCCTCTTCCCGCCCCTCGCGGCCGCCGCCCGCTCGCCGTCGTCAAGTTCCTCGGCGGCGCCTTCATCGGGGCCGTCCCCGAGGCCACCTACGGGTAACAATCGGACCAGACTCCATCCAGCCTCACAGCAATCTACGATTGCTTCGGTGCGGGGAAGAATTGTAGTACTGATTTGCGTTTCGGATCGCGTGGTTTGGTTGCAGCTACCTGCTGGAGCTCCTCGCGCAGGAGGGCTTCCTCGTGGTGACCGTGCCGTACAACGTCACCTTCGACCACGCGGCCGCCGCGCGGGAGGTCTTCGACAGGTTCCACGGCTGCTACGACGCGCTCCTCGCGTCGGGGCTGCCGGAGGCCGGGCTGAGCGCTCTGGACATCGCGGGGCTCCCGCTCTACTCCGTTGGCCACAGGTGATACTGAGTGTGATGGAGTGGCGCACGCCTCCTGTTCGATGCTTTGCCACAGAGGATGTTTGAAGCTTTGTTTTGTTAATGATGTATATTCTTCTATGGGTTTCAGCAATGGTGCGCTGCTTCAGCTCTTGGTGGGGAGCTACTTCTCGGAAAAGATACCAAAGGTTTGCTTCGTATTTAGTTGATAATAAGAGGATCCACATGTTTCTGTTTACTTTTAATGATTATGGGTCGATTGAGGATGAAAGTTTAGTTCCTATTTTTGCCTTTAGTTTCTTGAAACAGTGCCAATTGGTTGATTTTCTTTCATTGGATTCTGATCGTTTCAGGCTAATGCCATTGTCTCGTTCAACAATAGGCCCGCTTCAGAAGCTGTTCCTTACTTTGAGCAGGTATTTTGGTCTGCGCTTTCTTGCACATTGCATCCTAGTTACATTCTGGTCAATGAGAGTAACAATTCTGTTTCCTGCTTTATTGTTGAACTAACTGACATACATCCCAAATTTGCACAATGGGAGAGGGATATAACCAATAAGGCTTGACCTTTTAGCAACTATTTTCAGCCTGAACATTTGATTTACTGTTAACTAGTGTACTGATGCATGATATTGTGACACGGCCCTCGTTCATCACTGGACATACGTTTATGAAAAAAAAATTGACACAAGAGAAATATTTACTACTTCGCGCATAATGATAGAAGCATATTTCTCTCATGCACGGGGAAAATGAAAATGCGGGCCTGCCATACACAAAGAAAAAGAGATGGAAAAGTATTGTCTTCCTCTTATAACAAATACAATTCCTTGATGCTTTGCTCCGCGGCCTGCTAGATTGCCAGATTGACTGGTGGTGTTGTCTCCTTGTTCCCAAGTATTTTCTTCATCTTATAGATGACAAATACAATTCCTTGATGCTTTGAACGTTCACCTAGTTGAGTCCACACCCGCGCGCAACCGCAAAGTCAACTTCATGGGGAGCATTTGTTTAGAAGTGATTCTGTTTCTGGCAAGATGATCGGTAAGTTACAGTGCAAATTATAGTAGTACATGACACTAAGCAAAGAAGATACATACATGAATTGATTTTGTACGTGGTAAGTTGATCACGTTAAAATGTTAGTAAGTTATATTTGCAAATTATACTAGTACATTGTAACTAAGCAAAGAAGATACACATACATGAAGCTGGCTATATGTAAATTGATAACTTTGCATGGGAATGCATGGGCCAAGTGCACATTGAACTAGCTGATGCATGCTTGACTTTGACACCAACCGAAGCGAATCAAACTCGATCTGAGTCGCCGTAGCCGTACATATAATCAGCCTAGATTACTTGTGTGCGCAGCATACCATATATGCACGGCTGCGTTGAGTCAATTGGTCCGATACCTAGGAGCACAAATGTCTAGATTTCTCGGGACAATAATGTGTGCGATTGATGGGATAAATATCTCCGCACACAAGTGTTGCCGGGATCACGTGCTCCACTGCTATCCATCCTGCCACCTATAAAAGAGTGCAGAGACCACGTAGTTGCGGAGGCCTCATACACAACACCGGAACGAGATGCACAACGCACGCAGCTCGCGCCCAGCCGCAGGCAACCATCCAGATCACAATATAACATCCGAAGGTGGGAGATTGTGTCTATGAGCAACAGACCTTCGGAGACGCTTAAAAGTAATGTTGCTTTAAGTAACTTGTTTTATTAGTCTTTCAAAGTTACTCGTAAGATCTTAGCTTTACCATATGCTCTCTCATGTTCTTTTGTTATTATTTATTTTATAAATTGGTTTTGTGCAGATTGGTCCCCTATTTAGTCAACTAGTGCCTATGATGGAGGCGTCACCTGGATACTCCGTAGCAAGAGATGCGTCAGGTGATAGTTCATTTAGATCTCACCTTATATCTACAGTCCCAATTAATATTCAGGTGTAATGGAAATATTGTGGCTTGCCTCTAACCCTCCATATACCTATTATATCTACCAATTAATATATAGGTGTAATGGAAATTATGTGGCTTGCCTCAAACCCTCCATATCAATCAAGTAGCATAAAAGAGCTTATGATGTTGTAGCTTTTGGATAACTGGTCCTATGCCTCACGGCTTCTGTTATTTCCATGACATGTTCTAAATGTCTAGTGTTAAAACATTAATTGGATGCGAGAGTAAGTTTGAACAAAGATATAAAAAACTGCTAAAAAAGGGTTATGATGGCTTCGCAGTAAGATGTGGTGCAACTTTGTAGGGGACGCATGGAAGGCTCTATTTGATTTAGCTGGAGGTTTGATACGACAGTATGATCAAGAAGTTGTGGCATCTGTGAGCAAATTTGTCGATCAGTTACCCTCAGTAATGAATCAGGTACCGTATGAATCTAAGTTATTTGATTACCCAAATGTGCTTCTACAACATGTTCATTCATAAATATATTTCTAACCTGAACATATATGCTTCCGATGTTATTTATAGGTTACAGAAGGTGTATCTGAATTTAAACCAACACCGCCTGAGAACCGTGAATTCTGCAAGAAGTCCTACAGTGTACCAAAAACATTATTGGTAGTGCTGACAAACTTGCACTTAGGCTAGCATCTTTCTGTTCTATTTTAGCATTTATTAATTTTCATGCATCGTATTGTAGGTGAAATTCAGCAATGATGCTATTGATGATACAGACATAATTGAGGACATCTTGAGACCTCGGGTAGAATCAATTGGTGGACAAATAAAGAAGGTCATACTTTCAGGAACACATCTTACGCCATGTATACAGGTATGGCTGGTCATACTTTTCATCTGAAAAATTGTATGATGCATCATATGCAACATATAGAACTCGACATATTCGCGTCAGGGTCGTTTTATTAGGGCATTCACCACCAATAGTATCTCCGTGGTGCTATCAGAAACAAGCGGATATTTGTAGTTGAACTAGGAATGTAACAATTTGTCATTCTCGCAATCACTAGATCATATCAAAGACTGCTTCCCTATTTATGTGTACCCACACATTTGTGCGGCTAAAATTCTACATTATTGTTATTGTATAATTTTGGAGGCTAATTTGTTTCGTAAGTATTTGTCTGTTTTATGGTTTGATTAGTGTGATTGTGTGCCATTTGGCAATCATTTGCAGTCAAAAAAAGTTTTTGATTGAATACACTTCGTATTCATAGGCTCATTTGACTCCATGTTAAATAGTGGTTCTACCTAGCAAGTTAAATCAGCACTCAGTTACATATGTACTAGCAAGCAGTTTTGTTGATGGAAAAGGTACACTTAATTAATCCTTGCTAATATAGCTTCTGCCCAAGTGCAGACTTCTACATGAGCAGTTCAACACAGTTCTTTTTTTTTTTGCTTAACTCAGATGATAAGCTAGTACATATATAACAAATTGCTTAGTCAAGGTGGTCCTGACCGCCATCGCCATCTACCACCTCACAGTCCTTCCCTTGCCTGCTTTTGGCCATTGACAAATTAGATGGGCATTTCTTTGGGCCAGTGAGGAATCGGTCTCCGGGGGGAAATGCAAAATCAAATGGTAGTTGGTTTGTAGACCACTGCTTTTGGGCGGGATGGGGTGCTTTTTTTTTGCCGAAGGGGGCTGGGGGTGCTTGACCTTGAGAAATTCTCGAGAGCTCTGCGGCTGTGGTGGTTGTGGTATGAATGGAAGGAACCGGATAGGGCTAGGATCGGTTTGGGCAACCCATGCAATGAGGAGGACTTGGATCTTTTTTACAAGGCAACCACGATCACTATTGGCGTTGGTAAAATGGCGAAGTTCTGGCATGCGCCTTGGCTAGGAGGGAGGAAGCTGAAAGATATCGCCCCGTCCATATTCTCCATGTCAAAAGCGAAAAACTCGAATGTGACGAAGGCTCTCACTGATGGAGCATGGGTGAGCAACATTGATACCTCGGACCGATCACTCTCCAACATCTCAATGAGTTCTTCTCCCTCTAGATTTTAGTGGCCGATGTACACCTTGATGACGACTTGGTTGATGACATTTCCTGGCACCTCACCGCGTCCGGCGCCTACTCGGCAAAGTCGTCCTACCAAGCTCAGTTTGATGAGATTTCCACACAATAATGAAGCTTTGGTGCAACTGGGCACCACCGAAATGCAAAATTTTGCGTGGTTAACCGTGTTTGGACCGCCGATATACTTCAGCGAAGGGGATGGCCAAACTGCGGCTTATGTCAGCTATGCAAAAATGAACCCGAGACTGCCGCTCACATCTTGTTCAAATGCCGCTACACTAATGGATTTGCTCCTTGGTTAGGGACTGGCTTGGTCTTTAGGAGCTTTAAATCGATACTTGGCATCGCTTTGCCACAGTCAAAGATTGGTGGTGTGTGGTCGGCAATCTTCAGGGCACCCAACGCAAGGCATTCCTCTCCCTCATGATGCTTGTCTCCTAGGAGGTCTGGAAAGAGCGGAATGCTCGAGTCTTTAGGCATGTTTCTTCCGTGCCTTCCGTTGTGCTCTGTTATATTAAGCGTGAGGCAACCCTCTGGGGTTTCACGGGTGCGTAGTTTTTGAGCTCTTTAATGCCGCGAGAGTAGACTTTTAGATTTTTATTTGGCCTTTGTTGGCAAACCTTCCTAAACCCTTCTTTATTAATGAGATGAGGCAAATCTTTTGCCTTCGTTTCAGAAAAAAAAAAAGGTCGACACGCAGTATCTTTTTACATCAAGTACCCTTTTATTTATTTTTCCAATGTACCACATCTTCATTGTCTCCTGATGCCATGAATTCTGCTGGTGATTTTACACCGTTATGATTTGATCTCAGAAAAATAAGCAGCATAGATCAGTTTTCGCTGCTAAAGTAATCTCGCGTTACAGTATTCAATTTTAAAAATGAGCGAAGTAGGTTCTTTTTCCTTCTGATTCTAGCCAGTCGCTCCAAAAGAAGCTACGCACATCTGTTTATCCAGAACTAACTTAATAACGCCTCCTTAAATAATGTACCTAGATTTTTTTCTGTAAACTAATCTATGTAATGTCGTCCTGTGAACATAAACGTTGTGGCTCTTTCCATTCAGCTATCCATAAAAGTTGTCATGAGTTTTTGTAGCACAAAAGTCTTGTATTGTCCAGAGGAGCATTTTATCTGTTGGGGCAAGCGGCATAATAATTCTCTATACTGTTATGGAGTAATTCCAAATTCAGTCCATGTGTGGCTCTGGTTCAGTTGGATGGGATTTATTCGTACCTTTTGTGCTTGTATTGTAAGCCAACTTGTACGCTACCTATTCTGATCTTACACGTACTAATTGAATTGTAATTTGCTTTGTGCGCTGGCAAGTCTCTGCTCGTAACCTTCTACATCTTGGTTATGGACTTATGGTTACCTTAAGACATCCATCCTAATTTACTCAGCTACGGTGAACTCTTAGTCAAGCATACAGATCTATGTTTTACGTTGCCTAGTCTATATTGGTCAACCTGGACCGTTGAAATGCTCTAACTTTACATGGTTAAATCTGTACCGTTATTTTTATTTTTCTACCGCTTTAATAATATAATACATATATATCATTTATGTACACGGCATTAATATTCATGTGTGCGGTGTGCCAGGCACTAATTATTACTGTGCTACAGGATGTTAAATGGCAGACTGGTTCGCAATACACTCCAGCAGATGCTCTGGCCCAGGGTTTAAAATCGTTGGCTCTCAATGAGACTAGGGTCCTCTCAAGAACTATCGCTGATTGGTTCAGATCCCTCTAGAAGTTTATATATTTATATATACTAGTTGGAATGTACGTGCAACGCACGTCTTCTCGATTAAAGGAACAATTTATAAGTAGGAAATACCATACCAATGAAGACGTGGATTACTTCTTTTACACTTTTCCATCGGTTCTAAATTTATATTTCACAACATTCTATCATAGAGCCAGGAAGTCACTTACTCCTCCTCTTTCGCCTAACAGTTATTTTAGAAAACCTTAGCAATCCGTTGTGTTGTTCGTCTATGTATGAGTAAAAAAGTATCAAGTTGACTACTTAACTTCATCGTACATAACTAATGTTGCTTGTATGCAGTACACCTAAATCTTTAGTAGGAGCTATGTTAACCCATAAGAAACCTAAGACAATGTCAAGAATGTACGCTAGATAAACATGGGTAAGATACCATATTTGTGTGTCGCGACGGAAGATAAAAAAATCTGCATCGTGATGTTGTGTAAAGTCTAAAATGAAACATGCAAGTCAACAATCAAGCAACTAATTCGAGTGGTAAAAGCTAACTATCCCTGATATAATTTGGGTGACTGCTGATCAATTACAAAAGAAAGAGCTTTGTATGTAGACCAGTACAAAAGTCTCAAGGAACACACACTGAGAAAAATATGCATAAACTGAGTAGTGTAAGAAGAAAACATAGCAAGTACCCTGCTATATGTTCATAATGACGACCACGTGAAATGTATTCAACTTCAACAGTGACCTCATTAGCTATATCTTTTAAGTATTGGAAATAAGCTTTTGGTTGTTGACAAATCACATAATCGAAAAGGCCTGCACAAAAAGGGACGATGTTCAAACAGAAAAAATGAGGTGTAAGTAACAGTAATTTCGTCCACAATAATTTCACCTCTCGGAATACATTTTGTGCCTAAATGTGCAAACAATAATTTCGAAGTTGGATGGTCATGCTGCCTCCCAATTTTGTACGGAGATCCTTCAAATCTTGTTCTTAAACCTGACCATATGTACTAAGCTTTAGATTCGTCCACATAGGGTAAAGTAACCTGCACACGATTAAGAAAAATAAACAATCATCTGAAGCTATTGTGTCGTCTGGTTTGCAGTTGCAGCCAACGGAAGCAGTCTCCCGTGGGACCCACATGCCATCTCTCTCATACTTTCCCCATCTATTTCACTTTCCCATCTCGTTCATATGCCGTTTCAGAATTTCTGCGATTCAAGCAGGAAGAAAAGGAACGATCATAGCTGCTCAAGTCTCTCTTTTATTTTACTCGAATAAATCTCTCATCCACGCATCAAGATGCTCAAATTGACAAAATCAGTTCAGCTGCTTCTTCCGCTCGTCATCCCGAGCTCGCGGCGCTCATCATGGTCGCAGCAGCCAGCTCACACAGTCACACTCGGCCAAAATTCGGCGGCCATGGCCACAACCTCGAGCAACCACAGACCCACTGCCGCCATGGCGTTGAGAAGAAGGATACAACGGCGGAAATTTGTTCGCCCGTGCCGGTGAGGAGGGCGCCGCTGATTAAGACGGAGCAGAACGGGAGAGGTGCTACGCGTATTGGGCCGGCGGACGGCGGGGGCACACCTTGAGACCCTGTCATCGACCTGGGACGGGGCTTGTGCGCATGCTGGATGGCAAGCTGGCTGGCAGCCTCGCGTGCGTGCTGGGCGGCAACCTCGTCCAGGGCAAGGGCTTCGCGATAAGGGTGCCATCAACGGAAAAGCTCACTCGGCGACCTCCAGCACGGGTAGGTCGATGAAGGTGTGCCCCGACGCGCCGGCGGCATCGCCATCATCCCATGCGCTGCCTCCAATACGCCTCTTCCTCCTCCGCCGGCAATAGGGCAGGACGATGGCGCGCGGATATTGCGATGACCGGGTGGAGACAATGGAGAAATACGGCAGGGGCAGATGGCCAACAATCTCGTCCCCGCGCCGATCTTGTTCCGTGCCGACTGCGACGGCCACTGGTGGTAATTTCTTTTAGCGGTGGCAAATCTCGTAATTATCACGAAACGAAATAAAACGAACAGGTACGATGGCATTAGCAGTATTATGTGATTTGGTGGGAGGGTAAAACGGGCAAAAGTGGATTTGTGTTGAGTTGTCAAACATTGGAGCGATCTGGACCGTTGGCCAAATATTAAAGGGCTCAGATTCAATGTATCAACACAAGTTTGCTCTTTTAATAGTAGTATAGATATAGATACTTAATTACTGTATGTTTGTTGAAGTTCAGAATGCTGATTACGAAGGTATGCAATACTACTTGTACCTAGATCCATATATAGTCACTTCAGAACCATTCACGGACTTTGACACCTTCGTGCAACTTCTGTGGTGTAAAAACATCACTTGCATTACTCATGCAGTTTCACATTGGAGATCCTTTTACACACATTAGAGCCAGAACTGCAGAAGTATCTGTAGAATTTGTTGTTACTATACGGTCTTCATACGGTCTTCATTCAGTTAAACTCTGGATCATGCATCACAAACATTGTGTTGGTTCCTGCAGAATTGGCTGATGCAATTGGCTGGGCGTGGAGGTTGCCAACTTGCCATTTCAAGGAGAGATAGGAGTAAGTATTATACATAGCACCTACCGACTCCAAGAGCGATGCATTTGGACCGAGTTGAGTAAGTTCGGTCCTGCAAGCTCACCGGCAGTCCGTACGGCCACTATTATCTGATCAAGGTTTGGAGGTTGGGACCAAGTGTTGGGACACCCAAAGTCCAGGAGAGCAGTGATCTAATCTCAGGTATGGCACCAGCGAGGCTGAGTTGGCCTTATACACCTTGCAGCAGGCAGGCAGGCAATCCTGTCCATGTACGGCCTTCTCCTGGTTGGTGTTTTACGTGTGATACAACAATATGTACAAGATGCGTAGATTGTCATGTAATCATGTTTTATCTTTTGTATAGGTACTTAAAAAACATCTGTATAGACAGATAACATTTGTAACACTTTTGTGTACTTTGTTTAGTATATTGAAGATGCTTGCAGTAAGCAGTTTTACAATAGCTAGCTCCCAACTTTGTCATTTGAACTTGAGCACTGGATGCGAACCATAGTTGTCAATTTTTTCTGGTTCTCCAGAATACAGAATACATATGGGATATAGAATACATATGGTGCAGAACGATCTTTAGCATGAAAGAATGTTACAAATGCAACAACTGTGAGTTTTTTGTGAGTTATTTTATCATGAACGGTTAAGCTCGGCAACACCTACCGGTGCCTAGTCCTGTGGCCTGAGCCCTCCAAGGCACCAAATCCATCGAGAAAATCTGCCCAGTTCAGTATTCGCTGGAATTGGTTTCTCCAGGCTCCGGCCAGAATCAAGATGCAGAATTTTTGTGGGGGAGCAAGACTCACGAGATGCAGATTTCTGCATGAACCGAATGGATCTTTGTCGGGGCATTTCAACTTGTATACGCTATAGCCTCCCTTCGGCGATCATCGTCGTATCGAACCGAATCACAGCTCACGGATAACATCTGGGACCAAATCTCTCCTGCTCGATCACGACGGCAAATTAACGTAGCCTAGGCTGGCGAGAGACGATGAGCCCATACTACGTACAAGCCCGGCCGGCATGCGGAAACTGCCACGCCCGCGCGGCACAAAACCGACGGCGGGTATTGATTTCGAGATCTGCGCCGCCGCAAAGTGGTGCAAATGATCAGCGGACATGTGGCCACGTTGCCAGGGCCCGTATGGCCCGTATGATATGGGATCGAGCAGGTTCCTGTTTGATTCCGGATTGGTTGCCCCTCGGTAATTCGTAGTACCACTCGGTATATGTTTCTGCCTTGAGATTTTGTGCCATGATCGACATTCAGTTGCTTCTCAACGTATTGATCAGATGACACATGATCGATCATCTGCATTTGATCACATAACCGCAGTTTTGTCTAGGTTTGTTCCATGCGTTCTGTAATAGGGGGAGTTTACGAGTTCCACACGTGCCACCACCATCAGGAGATTAAGGAGTCCATATTTCTGAACCTTTTCTGTTTTGGTGTTAACTTTTGCCCGGGGCTTGTAATAATGTCGTGGACGTTCTCGGCGCATATGGTGCAAAGCCGTATGGCCGGATCATGCTGCAGTTTTTGCACATGTCTTTGTTGCCGCTGAGCAAGTTCAGTAATGGAAAGTATTTCCAGCTCAAAAAAACCATCATTTGAAATGAAATGCTCGATCGACACGGCGATAGCTCCAAAACCACGCCGAGCTCTACAAGCACTTTATTTTAAAAAATCCAAAAATTGTATTTTCAAATTTCAAAAATATCTGGAAAAAATCCTTGATTACAAGCTACAAAATTCTAAGCTACAAAAAATCCTTGACCATAATGCAATCTCGCACACGTAAAATCTCACCTCAAAATAATACATATTCTAAGCTACAAAAAAAACATGAAAATCTGATAGATTTGGGAGAGGTGAAATCCTTGCACCATTCACTACTTTTAAATGTCAGATTTATTATTTTTGTGAAGCCCAAAAAACAAGATATTTATAGTTGAGAGTTTACACGTTGGTAAAATACAACATTGTCTATATCAATGATTGTTTTTCAGGATTTTTTTGAACCTTGACAATATGATTTTTGAATTTTTAAATGGATCTCAGGCTCCATTTATCCGCACTCACGATATCTCACCAACTATATAGGATTAGATTGGTTAATTATACATACTATAAAATAAAGACGGAACGTTGTCGTGTCTCCTTAATTTATTTTGTATGTTTTTTTTGAACCTTTTATGACAGTGGGAAAGGCTCCCACTGCCTCTATATCACCAACCGAATAGAGTTACATATTTACAAGAGGCCAGAGACCAAAAAGAGTTCTTTATAAACTATTTACTAAGGAATGAATAAAGGGGTGCAAAGAGGACTTAGTCCTATGTTCCAGAAGGGAAAAATCTTCTTTAAACCTCATCTTCTAGGAGGAGAGTGAATTTGGGATGCCCTCAAATAGCAACCCATTGCGCTCTTTCCACAGGCTCCAAGTAGCAATAGTCACCACCTCCATAAACAGAGGCTTATTCCATCTTGTTCTAGCATCCAAAAATGAGACTCGGACGATCTCCCAATTGATCCCAATGAATGTCAAGCGAATTCCAGGAGCTCACACTGAAGGGACAATGAAAGAAAAGATGCTCCACAATTTCCTCACGTGCAAGGGAGCAAATCAAGCATGCAACGATTATTCCCAATGTTGAAATGTCTTGCCGCAACATATTTCGAGTGTTAAGTCTGTCTGCCAACATAAGCCGTCAAAAGAACTTAAGTT
The DNA here is from genome assembly GCA_947311845.1 of Poa pratensis. Classification (NCBI taxonomy): domain Eukaryota; kingdom Viridiplantae; phylum Streptophyta; class Magnoliopsida; order Poales; family Poaceae; genus Poa; species Poa pratensis. The sequence continues at coordinate 28,546,000 of CAMZMU010000077.1, forward strand.
TTGTGGTGGATTTGGACTTCCACAGCCAACGAAAAGCTTCATGGGGAGTGAAATTTCTGAAGCAGAACCTGTAGTACTTGCTCGAAGCATAAACCCTGGACCCCCAAGCGAAGAGCCAATCATCTCCATCCGTGGCATCTGTCATAGTGATGTGAGCAGAAGAAAGCTGCAAGTCTCTAACCTCATCCATAGCTTGACTCTTTTGTATGTTGCAGTGTTGCCTGTAAATACCGCAACATGGCGTCCCAAGTCCCAACTACTATGGTAATACGAGCATGGTTCTGTTTCAATAACTGCACCGCTTAGCGATCTTTGTTTTCGCTCAACACACACTAGACCAATACAAAGCTGTTACAAGCTAGAAGGTACCCTACGGGTAATTTCATCATTTACTACCGTACACCAACTATGTATCACTCACGTATTATTCCCAGAAGGTTTCGCTAGCGGGTCTCCAATAGCATTCAATTTTCCTTCTCTCTGCGGCACTCCATTGCTCTCTCCTCTCCATTTCGATTCATTGCTTATGTTGGCTGCAGACATTTCTCTCTCTCTCTCCATTACGCTTCATTGCATCTGTTGGGTGTAGAATTGTGTTGTAATAAATGTTAGAGGCAGTCGCCTCCCCCGTGTGCGAGAGGGTTGGTTAATTACTGAAAGTAGTATGCTAGATCGTTTCGTAGAAAATCTTATTGTCTTTTCACCGTTGTATTTTGCACGATCGTGTGTGAAATGATGGTCGCAACACTGAAGGACAACCAATTAATTGTTTTGGCCCGGAGCAAATCAAATTAAATACAATGTTTACTAAATTTTTATACTTATTTAAATTTTATTTTTAGCATGTTACAATATTACCGGTATATTTTTTTGTTCGCGTACTTATCCACATAACTGTTAATCTTACTAAATATTAGTTGATGTGTTTTTCATTTGTACTAAATATCATTGAAAGATATTGTATTTTGTAACACAAGTATGTTTTAGAACTACTTTTTCTACAATACATAACCTATATAGTACATACGTATGGTAAATATCTGCATAGAGTACGATGTAACAAATATTTCAATAGCGTTTTCTAGTGTATGATTAAGTACGCATATTTATACAAAACTATGAGTAGAAACTAAACAAATGTGACTACTTTATCATGGTCAAAATTGTGTAGCAAGTCAATTTTTTTTAAAAAAAGTGCATGCTCTATACTTGGTATTGAAACAAGAGTAAAATACGTTTTAGGTCCTAAAATTATCGGTGGGGTGCCAAGTTAGTCCTAATTCTTCTATGAAAATGTATATCTGAGTACTAATAGTTTGTGTGTCACCACAAGTCCTAGTCGGATCTGACCGGCCACGTGGCACACTGACCGGTACCATGCAGTCAATATTTTAGAGAAATTATCCCTCAAAATTTATACCTTTTAATATTTTACAAAAGTTCTCAATATTGCCTAGCACCAAATCAGTTGGTACTGTTCGATTGTCTATGGATTAACAAACAAATTAAGATTGGCACCTTAAATTTGTACTATGGCACGTACCGGTGTTGAACTCGTGGGTCAGCGTTATCGGACATACTGGCGGTTGTTTCAAGGATTATTCACAGAGGATGGAGAGAAGTTGACGCTCCACTGTTCGTATGCGCACATGGTTTCATTGTGTAGCGGTATTGTAACACCCCAACCCACCCGGACCGGTGGCTGTTACCTCTCGCAGCTCTTTAGAATCTCTAAACTGGTCCCACAATCAATACTAGTCTTTTTTTACGCACTTTGTTCTCACTCGTGTGCACCCGGGAACAGCTTCCCGGTTGGTCACCCATCCTCAGATTGCTCCGGGCCAAACATGTTTAATCTCGGAGTTCTTTCATATGAGCTTCCGGAAAATAAGGCTTGTCGATATGAGTTAGTTGTAGATCTGACATTCATTAGTTGTACCTGGCAATGGCGGCTCTTGGCCATTTCCTTATTAAAGGCATTGTCTGGAGAATTTTCGTACCTTTTTCGGGTAGGAAAACTCTTGATCTGACTATGGTGATTGGGCGATGACAGCGTTGGCGTACTTTTACCTTCTTGGTGGTGTCGATTTGAAGAACTTGTTTTGCATTCTAGGTGTCACCAAGGGTGATGGTTTGTTTCTTGCTGTTTCAAGCCTCTGATAGCGTTGACGGGGCTTTTTTCCGGTTGTATGCATCCTTATTCCTTACCGGTTAGATTAACCCATCCCGATGGTTCAAAAGTTACTCGCACATTATCATAGTGTTCACAAATTTGATTATGCCCTTCTTTTAGACCAGATATGTTTGTTTCAAGAGTATTAAGTCTATCACTTATGCTTGTCAAAGCCAAATCAATTTTACTGATTGGAGGGCTAGAAATTGTAATCATTTTTTATAGCATTAAAAGCTTGATCCCCATCATAACGAAGGAAATCTCCTCCTACCACAGCATCTAAATCATACCTGTAGCAAAGAACAAGACCAAAATAAAAGCTACTAAGAAGCAGGCTTAAAATCATTTTAGATTCAGTTTTAGCATAAGACTCAAAAATTCTAGACCAAGCATCTTTAAAACTCTCCTCACTTCCTTGGTTGAAAGTAAAGATCTCTTCCTCCGATGACATGATGACAGGAACAGGGCTAGACATGATAACAAGACTAAATAACAATTAGAAAAATAAAAGTAACTAATTTTTTTGTGTTTTTGATAAATAAAGCAAACAAGATTTAAATAAAAATAAACTAAGCAAGACAATAACAAAGTAAAGAGATTGGAAGTGTGAAACTCCCCTTGTAGAAATCCTCTTGCTTCCCGGCACCAGAAAAAGAGCTGTTGCAGGGAGTTAGAGGAGCTCTCAAAAATATTTCTTGCTCCCCAGCAACGGCGCCAGAAAAAGAGCTTGATTGCGTGGATCACACGTTCGCTGGGAGAGCCCAAGAGGAAGGTATGAAGCAGTGTAGCAGCAGTTTCCCTCAGTATGCAACCAAGGTTTAATCGAACCAGTAGGAGCAAGAAATCACTTCTGAAGGTTGTTGGTGGCGGAATATGGCACGGCGCAACACCAAGGAATCCGGCACCGACGTGGAATCTGCACACAACACAATCAAACTACTTTGCCCCAACGAAACAGTGAGGTTGTCAATCTCACCGGCTTGCTGAAAACAAAGGATTAAACGTATGGTGTGAAAAATAGTAGTAAATTGTAGAGAATGAAAAGGAACAGTGTTTACAGTTGGTTGTATTATCAGTGTAAAAGAATGGACCGGGGTCCACAGTTCACTAGTGGTGTCTCTCCATAACAGATAACTAACATGCTGGGTGAACAAATTACAGCTGGGCAATTGACAAAATATTGAGCGCATAAGACATGATGATTACTATGATATTCATGTGTGCATTACGACAAAATACATAGACCGTTATCCAACAAAGTCTATAACTAATAATCCACCGCCAGGTTGTCATACCAAGTTCCTCGTTGGTATTAAGTTGCAAGCAACGGATAATTGCATTAAGTAATGTGCGTAAAGTAAACAAATACATTAGACCTAACGGCGTACCCTTAAGCTAAGCATCAGTTATTTTATCCCTAGTGGAAACAACACATCTACAATCTTAGAAGTTATTGTCACTCTCCCAGATTACCGGAGGCATGAACCCACTATCTAGCATAAATACTCACTCTTTGAGTTACAAGCATCTACTTGGCCAAAGCATCTACTAGTAACGGAAAGCATGCAAGATCATAAATAACAAATAAGATAGATTGATAATCAACTTGACATAGTATTCAATATTCATCGGATCCAGCAAACACAACATGTAGCATTACAATAAGATGATCTTGATCATGACAGGCAGCTCACAAGATCTAAACATGATAGCATAAAGTGGAGAGACAATCATCTAGCTACTGCCATGGACCCGTAGTCCAAGGATGAACTACTCACGCATCACTCCGGAGGCAGGCATGGTGATGTAGAGCCCTCCGGTGATGATTCCCCTCTCCGGCAAGGTGCCGGGAAGAGCTTCTGAACCCTCCCGAGCTAGGATTGACGGCGGCGGCGTCTCTGGAACTTTTCAGGGATAATGGCTCGGATATCTAGGGTTTTCGCGTCGGGAGGAATAAATAGGCGAAAGGGCGGCGGCTGCGGAGCCACGAGGGCCCCACACCACCCCACGGCGCGGCCGGGGGGTCCCGCGCGGCCCCATGGTATGGGCGCCACGTGGCTCCCCTCCGTGTCTCCTCTGGACTCCGTCTTTGTGTTGGAAAAATAGGAGGTTCTGTCCAAGTTTCGTCCAATTCCGAGAATATTTCCAGACTTGCTTTTCTGGAATACAAAAACAGTAGAAAACATGAACTGACACTGTGGCATCTTGTTAATAGGTTAGTCCCAGAAAATGCATAAAAATGCTATGAAGTGTATATAAAACATGTAACAATTGGTATAATACCAACATGGAACATCAGAAATTATAGATACGTTTGAGACGTATCAGTCAGCTTCTCACTAAAGGAACCCGTCACCACACTCCTGAACAGGTTTCAAACCCTGCCCGGCAAAGAAAATGAATTAATGAATGAGTTATTCATTACCTGATATCTCATGAAATCAACGAAAGAGACCGATATAGCGCGAAAATTACCTCTGGAGCATGTCCTGCATGTTGCGGAACTCTTCCAGGTGTCTCTTTAATGGGTCCATGACTTCAACTCTTCCCTTATCAACTTGAATGTCTAGCAGAATCCAGTGGAACCTGCACACGTTTATATATACGTCAGTAACTCATCAATTACACTTAACATCGAGTAAGCAAAAGTGAATGTGTACAACAGAGTAAGACCCTCACTGGAAGTTGTAAGGAAACAGTATGTGGTCACAGAAATTTTGCTCCGTTAGAAACCTTAGAAGGTTTTCCGCCGTCTCGTCGGGTTTCGTCGTTAGCGAATGTATATGTATTTTATCTGGGTCAATGAACCCAACACTATAGATCTTTCTTTTACATTCCCGGATCTTCATTCTGCATAATAGAGTACAAAAGGATATAATGAGGATAATTACATGCAATGAACTGAACAACTGAAAAACTGAACAACTTATATGTAGACAATGAATTCAACAACTTACAGACAATAGCAACTCATGAGAGTTTTGTCGAGGGCGTCGAAATTGTATAACTGGAAGAGTTCTGAAAACTCAACATGGCCTCTTCAGGTCGGAAGAAGTACTCATGTGGGACTTTCGCCACGATCATTGTTCTGCCCCCCCTACCACAATCAAGTACCATTCATGCAAATTCTGCATTTGTGTTGGCAGTTGTTCCAACTTCTCTTTGCTGACCAAAGGCTTCCCTGAGACATATGTAGGGACAACATCAACCTTGGGTAACTTATCGTCTTGGGAACCTAGCAATTCAGCAACAGTCACACCCATAGCGGCCGCCAACTTCGCAGCTTCTTCCATATCCTGCTGCAGCACCTGGGAACGTTTTCGGATAACACCTTGAGGGGTGGGATCGATTGTTTGGCCTGTTCTCCGAGCTGGGGAACGTCCCTTCTTTTCCCGCTTGCACTTTTACTTGATTTGCTCCCGCATGCACTTTTACTTGATTTGCTCTTCTCCACTTCCTTCCGAAGTGTGCGTAGATAGTCATCTGGCTTATGGTGCAACTCATATTGCGATTTTGTATTCAGAAAATCACGTGCCCACGCTTTTTGCTTCTCGATGTATACCGGGGCGGGCTTGGGTTTCTTCTTTGCAAAATGCGCATCTTTTTCGGCCTTTGCGATCGCTGCGGTTTGCTCGTCAGTACGATCGTAAGTTCTGATGGGAAGATTCTTATGAGGTACTCTTGGGAGGGGCGACATTTGTCGTTTTGGGCTGCTGCGTTGGTTAGTACTCATCGACGGAGCACGCTTCCGCTTATTGTCCTTAGCGGGCAAAGGCGGCGGCGAAGACGGCTGACCCAAGTCCGGCGGTGGAGATCGAGATGGACTCGCGCTGTGGTGGTCGTAGTCATGGGGTGGTCTTCTTGGAGGTGATGGAGGTGTAGGTGACCTGCGACGACTCGGAGGCGGTGTTGTCCTTGGCGTCGAGCCTGGAAACTTGATGTAGTTCTTGTCCCATAGAATGATATCACCCACAACTTCTCCGAGTGTCCTCTCATCTTCAGGTCCAGGGATGTCAAGCTCCATATCATGAAACCCCGATATGATTTCATCCACGCCGACTTTAGCATAGCCAGCTGGAATCTCACGGTCTTGCCAGCGTGCGTCAGGTGGACAAGGTAAAGCATATCTGACCGCCACCTTCATGGATATGTTCTTCAATTTCTGATGGAGCTCACAAGATATTGAATCCTTGATTCCATCCACGGGGTAGCCGGGGCCGCCATCTATCATCCGCCGTGCATCGTCAGCCGGAACCTCCGAGTCACCCACGCTGATTTTCCGCTGAGATGGGCCGGCGGTAATATCGAGTACAGGATCTTGCAGGCGCACTACTCCTCTAAGTTCGTCAATCTGCTGCTGGTGGTGGTTAATTCTGGCAAGCAACTGGTTGAACCTGTCTCCCTCCTCCTCCTGCTGTCGCTGCTTTGCTCTGGCTCGGCTTCTGTAAGTTTCTATGTCTTTGGCAAACCCAAGCCACCACGGATACTTAGGGCCAAGGCCTCGTGTTCATCCTCCTTTTTCGTCATTCCCGAGGACCAGTGTCAGCAAGTCTTTCTCTCTATCGGGATGGAACTTTAATTTCCCTCTTTAATTTCTTTCACCACTTTAAGCCAATTTTCCCTGGGTATCCTAATCCCGTCACTGCAAACAATGTCCCCTGTTGTTTCGTCGTATGAACCCCCATGCGCAAGGAACCAATTTCTTGCCCTCAATTCCCATTCTTCGCGCATCCATTCTGGTTCGATCCCTTTAGCAAGCAGCTCTTGCTTTTTTTATCCCACTTTGGCATGGCACTCTCGTAGCCCCCTGGCCCCAATTTATGGTGATATTTCTTCTTCTCAGCATTTTTCTTGTTCCTTACTGACATCGCCTTGGCATCTTGTGACTCCTTGTACTCCTTAAATGTGTTCCATTGATTCGCCTGCTTCGCTAGATAGCCTTCGAATACTGGAGCAGTCTTTTTCTTCAGATATTCTTGCCATAATCTTCTCTTCCACACCCGGAATAGTTCGGCCATCTTCCTAAGAGTCTACTTCATGACTTTCTTCCTCAATGTTGCAGTTGCTAACTAATAATATTTACTAAATTTTCTGACTTTTGCTAACTTTTCTAACATTTCTAAATTGCTAATAACATTTACAAAATTGCTAAACTAACATCTTTACTAATAACATTTACTAAATTGCTAAATTTTCTACTTTTGCTAACTAATAACATTTACTAAATTTCCTAATAACACTAACAACGTCACTAATTCAAAAAAATCACTATAATCCTCCAAAAAAAATGGCCGTGGCCGTGGCCGTGGCTGGCCTCCTCCACGCCGTAGTCGTGGCGTCCACGCCGTGGCCGTGGCCTCCACCACGCGCCACCACAGGGGAGAAAGAGCGAGGAGGGGGCAGAGGACCTACCTCTGGCGACGGTGGCACGGCAGCATGAGGCAGGGGAGGGGTCGACGCGGCGACGGCGGCGTCGCAGACGGCGTGCGACAGGGGGGCAGCACCTCGGGGCGGCGGCTCCTCTGCTCGACGGTGTGCGGGAGTGGCAGATCAACGGCGCGGCAGAGCAGGGCTTCGCGTCAGGGGCGTCGGCGGCGTCGGAGGCGGAGAGAAACTTCGATTTGGGGGAGAATGAGAAAAATTTCATCTGCAGCCATCCAAATCCCTGCGAAACCGACCTTTAGTCGCGGTTGGTAATACGAACCGCGACTAAAGAGTCTTTAGTCGCGGTTGGTAATACGAACTGCGACTAAAGGTCCCTATGGGCCGCAAAAAATTGGGCGCGAAGGCCCAGCGGACCTTTAGTCGGGGTTGGAAATGCCACCCGGGACTAATGGGCTTTTCGAGTTTTTTTCTATTTTCTTTTTTGTTTCCTTTTCTTTTTTTTCTGTTTTCTTTCATATTTATTGATTTAATCGTCCAAATCAGCTCAAATTAGTCTCTAAAAAATTGTCCAATCAACAACTTATGTACATCCAAAATTAGACTCTACAAACTATTAACAATTTTGCCATTTTCAATTAAAAAATAGATTAACTAATATTTTTTGCATATTTTTGAATCTCACTAAACTTTCAACATGAAAAGTGTTTTGAATATGAATAACTAATCGAAAAGTGACCGGAGCGGACTCGTTAAAAAATTGTGAGCCATTTTGCCATTTTCAATTAAAAATGCATTAACTAATATAGTTTGAATTTGTAATAATCATCTCTTTATTTTAAAAACATCCTTAACAACATCTCACACAGTTACATAAAAGGATACATTATTACACATCATTAACAGTAATATTACTACATAAACGGACTTGCTGGATCGGAGGCCGTAGGATTAGGGGGAACGGCGGGAGGAGCCAGCCCCGTTCGCGGCCGCCTGGTTCTCGCGCGCACGTTTGCGGCGTAGGGCACGAGCCATGGAGGATGAGTCTTTCAGCGCCCAGGCCAGGTCGGAAGCCTCCTTCGCCTTGAGCTGGCAGGAAGTCCTGGCTCGCTGGACATGGTCATCGCAGACGGACTGGAAGGAGGCTTCAATGGCCTCCTGCATCTGCGGCCCGCCGCCCTCTTCCCCATGGTCGCTCCAGTCGAAGTCGTCGTCGTCATCCTCCTCCTCGTCGGGAGGTGCGGCGGCGACGGCTGGTGGAGGTGCGGCGGCCAAGTTGCCGTATGCAGCCGCGGATCCCCACGCCACCCCTGCGGCGTACGCATCCTCGTCGGGGTCAGGGACGTCGGACCACGCGTGCTCATACATCCTCCGCACCTCCTCCGACACCGGAGCAGGAGGCCGGTAGCAGGGCATTCCTCTCCACGCCGGGCTCGTGGGCATACGGCGGGATAGGCTCCCGCCGTAGCGCCCAAGCGCGCTCTGCCGAGCACGCTCGATCTCGTCCAGAAGGCGCTGCGGCGGGCGTGGCGGATCCATATGTGTCCTTCTGCCCATTGTCGTCTGTTGCATCAAAGCGGACACCACTGTTTTGGTTGGTGCTCTTTTTATCTTGGGCGATCGTGTAAAATGTATTCCCATTTATCTCGTACCCTTGGAAAGTACATATAGTCGAAGATGGACACCTGGCCAACAAGTACAGCTGATCTCCAACAATGGTGTTATTCATGAGATGTGTCTGCAACCAACTGCCGAAAGTCTTCTCGTGTTCCCCTTTAATCCAGGAGTCAGCCTTCCCCGGGTTTTCGGAGCGTAGAATATTCTTGTGTCTCTCGATATACGGAGCCACCACGGTGGAATTGTGTAGAACTGTGTAGTGTGCTTGAGTGAAAGAATGCCCGTCCCTACATACCGTTGCTTTCCTTCCTAGTGTGCCTTTTCCAGTCAGCCTCCCCTCATACCGAGATTCAGGAACACCAATCGGCTTAAGGTCAGGAAGAAAGTCAACACAAAACTCAATGACCTCCTCTGTTCCATAGCCCTTGGAGATGCTTCCTTCTGGCCTAGCACGGTTACGAACATATTTCTTTAAGACTCCCATGAACCTCTCGAAGGGGAACATATTGTGTAGAAACACAGGACCGAGAATTCTAATCTCTTCGACTAGGTGAACTAGGAGGTGCGTCATAATATTGAAGAAGGATGGCGGGAACAACAACTCGAAGCTGACCAGACATTGGACCACATCAATCTGTAACCCTGATAGACTTTCTCGATCGATTACCTTCTGAGAAATTGCATTGAGGAATGCACATACCTTCACAATGGCCAGTCGAACATTTTCCGCTAGAATTCCCCTCAATGCAACCGGAAGCAATTGCGTCATAAGCACGTGGCAGTCATGAGACTTTAGGTTTTGGAATTTTTTCTCTTTCATATTTACTATTCCCTTTATATTCGACGAGAAGCCAGACGGGACCTTGATACTGAAAAGGACTTCAAAAAAGATTTCCTTCTCTTCCTTGGTAAGAGCGTAGCTGGCAGGCCCTTGAAACTGCCCTGGATGCATGCCGTCTCGTCCTTTATGACGTTCCTGGTCCTCCCGTGCTTCCGGTGTATCTTTTGACTTCCCATACAAGCCCAGGAAGCCTAGAATATTCACGCAAAGATTCTTCGTCAGGTGCATCACGTCGATTGCGGAGCGGACCTCATGGACTTCCCAATAGGGTAGCTCCCAAAATATAGATTTCTTCTTCCACATGGGTGCGCGCTTATCAGCGCCGTTCGGAACAGGTTGGCTGCCAGGACCCTTTCCAAAGATTACTTTTAAATCCTTGACCATACCAAATACTTCAGCACCAGTACGGGTGACAGGCTTCGTCCGGGTTTCTGCCTTGCCATTGAAATGCTTGCCTTTTTGCCTTAAGGGATGCTTGGGCGGAAGAAAACGACGATTGTACGGGTACACATTCTTCCTACATTTGTCCAGATATATACTTTCTGTCTGATCCAAACAGTGCGTGCATGCATTGTATCCCTTGTTCGTCTGTCCTGAAATGTTACTAAGAGCAGGCCAATCATTGATGGTTACGAAAAGCAACGCTCGTAGGTCAAATGTCTCCTGTTTGTGCTCATCCCACACACTTACACCTGGTTTGGCCCACAACTGCAAAAGTTCATCGACTAATGGCCTTAGGTACACATCAATGTCGTTGCCGGGTTGCTTCGGGCCTTGGATGAGCACTGGCATCATAATGAACTTCCGCTTCATGCACAACCAAGGAGGAAGGTTGTAGATACATAGAGTCACGGGCCAGGTGCTGTGACTGCAGCTCTGCTCCCCAAAAGGATTCATGCCATCTGTACTTAGACCAAACCATAAGTTCCTTGCGTCACCTGCAAAGTCCCCGAACTCTCTCTCGATTTTTCTCCACTGCCGACCATCAGCGGGGTGCCTCAACTTGTCGTCTTTCTTACGGTCTTCCATGTGCCATCGCAACAACTTGGCATGCTCTTTGTTTCTGAACAGACGTTTCAACCGTGGTATTATAGGAGCATACCACATCACCTTGGCAGGAACCCTCTTCCTGGGTGGCTCGCCCTCAATATCACCAGGGTCATCTTTTCTGATCTTATACCGCAATGCAGTGCATACCGGGCATTTATCCATATTCTCGTACTTCTCACCGCGGTAGAGGATGCAGTCATTAGGGCATGCATGTATCTTCTGCACGTCTAATCCTAGAGGGCAGACAAGCTTCTTTGCTTCGTACGTGCTGGCGGGCAATTCGTTCTTTCTTGGAAGCATCTTCTTCATTAGTACCAGCAACTTTTCAAATGACGAGTCAGTCACACCGGTCTCTGCCTTCCACTTCAGCAATTCCAGTGTGCTACCCAGCTTCTTCTGGCCATCTTCACAAGTTGGGTACAACAATTTGTTGTGGTCCTGTAACATCTGCTCGAACTGCAACCTCTCCTTTTCTGTGTCGCAGCCTCGCCTTGCATCAGAAATGACCCGACCAAGATCATCAGCGGGCTCATCTGGTGCCCGTTCTTCACCCTCTTCTTCTTCATTGTCTTCCATTTCGGTATCAGCGTATTCAGGGAACATAGATCGGTAGTTGTCATCATCGTTCTCTTCTTCATCGCCGTCTTCCATCATAACCCCTCTTTCTCCGTGCTTGGTCCAAACATTATAGCCGGACATGAAACCGGACCGAAGCAGGTGGCTCTGAATGACTCTTGAGGAAGTGTGATCCTTCTCATTCCGACATTCAACACATGGACAAATCATAAAGCCATCCCGCCGCTTGTTCGCCTCGGCCGCAAGGCGAAAAGAACGCACGCCTTCTCTGTAAGCGGCAGAGCGTCGGTCACCGTACATCCATGGATGGCTCATCTGCATCATAGAACTATATATCAAACGCAATCACGATGCTAAAATTAGTACCGCGCGGTCTAAACGAGAAAATAGTTGCTAACCTTTTAGGACACTTGGAAACAAAGAGGAGGAAGCTTAAGTGTGGCTCGGGCACCTCATATCATGTTTGTCTTGTGTGAACTCAAGTGGCATCGCTCTAACAGGCATTTCACCGAACACCTCTAGTGCATATGAAGAAAAAAAAACTAGCACAAACCTACACCACCTCCCACCAGGAAAAAAACAAGAGAGAGGGGAGAGGGGCTGCCATATATATAGGGCCAGACCATTAGTCCCGGTTTGAGATACAAACCGGGACTAAAGGGGGCACCAGGCCGCAGCAGGCCGAGACCCCTTTAGTCCCGGTTTGTATCTCAAACCGGGACTATTGGGCCCTAACGAGCCGGGACAATTGGGTGCCGTACGCCGAAGCGTTTTCGGGGCGACGTGTCCGGACCATTAGTCGCGGCCCAGGCCGCGGCCGGGACTAATGGCCCGGACGAAAGGCATGCTTTCTACTAGTGCCCTCAAGTGAATGAGGGGGAAATGAAGAACGTTTTGGTAAAGTAGTAGATTCAGGTCTTCTCCTTTAATTCTCCAAAGATCAATGAGTTTGGGTGGAGTGATTGAGAGATCTAGTGATTTTTGAGCTTGCAATAATGGTGTCTTCAAGTTTAGGCAAGCTTCAAGTCTCATCATAGTCTATCTTGGTGGATCCATGGGGTGCGATACGAATGCATGTTCTGCATGAACCGAGTGGATCTTTGTCGGGACATTTCAACTTGTATACGCTATAGCCTCCCTCCGGCGATCATCGTCGTATCGAACCGAATCACAGCTCACGGATAACATCTGGGACCAAATCTCTCCTGCTCGATCACGACGGCAAATTAACGTCGCGTAGGCTGGCAAGAGACGATGAGCCCATACTACCCCGGCCGGCATGCGGAAACTGCCACGCCCGCGCGGCAGAAAACCGACGGCGGGTATTGATTTCGAGATCTGCGCCGCCGCAAAGTGGTGCAAATGATCAACGGCGTATGGCCCATATGATATGGGATCGAGCAGGTTCCTGTTTGATTCCGGATTGGTTGGCAGTAGTAATTCGTAGTACCACTCGGTATATGTTTCTGCCTTGAGATTTTGTGCCATGATCGATATTCAGTTGCTTCTCAACGTATTGATCAGATGACACATGGTCGATCATCTGGATTTGATCACATAACCGCAGTTTTGTCTAGGTTTGTTCCATGCGTTCTGTAATAGGGGGAGTCTACGTGTTCCACACGTGAGAACCGGCATCAGGAGATTAAGGAGTCCATATTTCTGAACCTTTTCTGTTTTGGTGTTAACTTTTGCCCGGGGCTTGTAATAATGTCGTGGACGTTCTCGGCGCATATGGTGCAAAGCCGTATTGCCGGATCATGCTGCAGTTTTTGCACATGTCTTTGTTGCCGCTGAGCAAGTTCAGTAATGGAAAGTATTTCCAGCTCAAAAAAACCATCATTTGAAATGAAATGCTCGATCGACACGACGATAGCTCCAAAACCACGCCGAGCTCTACAAGCACTTTATTTTAAAAAATCCAAAAATTGTATTTTGAAATTTCAAAAATATCTGGAAAAAAATCCTTGATATAGACCATAATGCAATCTCGCACACGTAAAATCTCACCTCAAAATAATACATATTCTAAGCTACAAAAAATATATGAAAATCTGATAGATTTGGGAGAGTTGAAATCCTTGCACCATTCACTACTTTTAAATGTCAGATTTATTATTTTTGTGAAGCCCAAAAAACAAGATATTTATAGTTGAGAGTTTACACGTTGGTAAAATACAACATTGTCTATATCAATGATTGTTTTTCAGGATTTTTTTGAACCTTGACAATATGATTTTTGAATTTTTAAATGGATCCCAGGCTCCATTTATCCGCACTCACGATATCTCACCAACTATATAGGATTAGATTGGTTAATTATACATACTATAAAAATAAAGACGGAACGTTGCTGTGTCTCCTTAATTTATTTTGTATGTTTTTTTAACCTTTTATGACAGTGGGAAAGGCTCCCACTGCCTCTATATTACCAACTGAATAGAGTTACATATTTACAAGAGGCCAGTGACCAAAAAGAGTTCTTTATAAACTATTTACTAAGGAATGAATAAAGGGGTGAAAAGAGGACTTAGTCCTATGTTCCAGAAGGGAAAAATCTTCTTTAAACCTCATCTTCCAGGAGGAGAGTGAATTTGGGATGCCCTCAAATAGCAACCCATTGCGCTCTTTCCACAGGCTCCAAGCAGCAGTAGTCACCACCTCCATAAACAGAGGCTTATTCCATCTTGTTCTAGCATCCGAAAATGAGACTCAGACGATCTCCCAATTGATCCCAATGAATGTCAAGCGAATTCCAGCAGCTTACACTGAAGGGACAATGAAAGAAAAGATGCTCCACAATTTCCTCGCGTGCAAGGGAGCAAAGCAAGCATGCAACATTATTCCCAATGTTGAAATGTCTTCGCCGCAACATATTTCGCGTGTTAAGTCTGTCTGCCAACATAAGCCGTCACTTAAGTTTTGTGGTGGATTTGGACTTCCACAGCCAACGAAAAGCTTCATGGGGAGTGAAATTTCTGAAGCAAAATCTGTAGTACTTGCTCGAAGCATAAACCCTGGACCCCCAAGCGAAGAGCCAATCATCTCCATCCGTGGCATCTGTCATAGTGATGTGAGCAGAAGAAAGCTGCAAATCTCTAACCTCATCCATAGCTTGACTCTTTTGTATGTTGCAGTGTTGCCTGTAAATCCCGCAACATGGCGTCCCAAGTCCCAACTACTATGGTAATACGAACATGGTTCTGTTTCAATAACTGCACTGCTTAGCGATCTTTGTTTTCGCTCAACACACACTAGACCAATACAAGCTGCTGCAAGCTAGAAGGTACCCTACGGGTAATTTCATCATTTACTACCGTACACCAACTATGTATCACTCACGTATTATTCCCAGAAGGTTTTGCTAGCGGGTCTCCAATAGCATTCAATTTTCCTTCTCTCTGCGGCACTCCATTGCTCTCTCCTCTCCATTTCGATTCATTGCTTATGTTGGCTGCAGACATTTCTCTCTCTCTCCATTGCGCTTCATTGCATCTGTTGGGTGTAGAATTGTGTTGTAATAAATGTTCGCCTCCCCCGTGCGCGAGAGGGTCGGTTAATTACAGAAAGTAGTATGCTAGATCGTTTCGTAGAAAATCTTATTGTCTTTTCACCGTTGTATTTTGCACGATCGTGTGTGAAATGATGGTCGCAACACTGAAGGACAACCAATTAATTGTTTTGGCCCGGAGCAAATCAAATTAAATACAATGTTTACTAAATTTTTATACTTATTTAAATTTTATTTTTAGCATGTTACAATATTACCGGTATATTTTTTTTGTTCGCGTACTTATCCACATACTGTTAATCTTACTAAATATTAGTTGATGTGTTTTTCATTTGTACTAAATATCATTGAAGCATATTGTATTTTGTAACAAAAGTATGTTTTAGAACTACTTTTTTCTACAATACATAACCTATATAGTATATACGTGTGGTAAATATCTGCATAGAGTACGATGTAACAAATATTTCAATAGCATTTTCTAGTGTATGATTAAGTACGCATATTTATACAAAACTATAGAGTAGGAACAAAACAAATGTGACTACTTTATCATGGTCAAAATTGTGTAGCAAGTCAAAATTTAAAAAAAAATGTGCATGCTCTATACTTGGTATTGAAACAAGAGTAAAATACGTTTTAGGTCCTAAAAGTATCGGTGGGGTGCCAAGTTAGTCCTAATTCTTCTATGAAAATGTATATCTGAGTACTAATAGTTTGTGTGTCACCACAAGTCCTAGTCGGATCTGACCGGCCACGTGGCACATTGACCGGTACCATGCAGTCAATATTTTAGAGAAATTATCCCTCAAAATTTATACCTTTTAATATTTTACAAAAAATCTCAATATTGCCTAGCACCAAATCAGTTGGTACTGTTCGATTGTCTATGGATTAACAAACAAATTAAGATTGGCACCATAAATTTGTACTATGGCACGTACCGGTGTTGAACTCGTGGGTCAGCGTTATCGGACATACTGGCGGTTGTTTCAAGGATTATTCACAGAGGATGGAGAGAAGTTGACTCTCCACTGTTCGTATGCGCACATGGTTTCATTGTGTAGCGGTATTGTAACACCCCAACCCACCCGGACCGGTGGCTGTTACCTCTCGCAGCTTTTTAGAATCTCTAAACTGGTCCCACAAATCAATACTAGTCTTTTTCTACGCACTTTGTTTTCACTCGTGCGCACCCGGGAACAGCTTCCCGGTTGGTCACCCATCCTCAGATTGCTCCGGGCCAAGCATGCTTAATCTCGGAGTTCTTTCATATGAGCTTCCGGAAAATAAGGTATACCTTGTCGATATGAGTTTTCTATCAATCCTATTAATCTCTAGGCAGGGATGTCACAGATATCCACATGAAAGTTGTGTGCATGGTGATGAGCTGGGCGATTGGATCTTTGTGGAGGTGGTCCCAACATGTGGGGCACCGACACAGGGTGAATTTGGTCTTGGTGGTGCTCTTAGAGCGTCGCGTTCCAGTTTTCGGTGTGAAAATTATAGATCTGACATTCATTAGTTGTACCTGGCAATGGCGGCTCTTGGCCATTTCCTTATTAAAGGCATTGTCTGGAAAATTTTCGTACCTTTTTCGGGTAGGAAAACTCTTGATCTGACTATGGTGATTGGGCGATGACGGCGTTGGTGTACTTTTACCTTCTTGGTGGTGTCGATTTGGAGAACTTGTTTTGCATTCTAGGTGTCACCAAGGGTGATGGTTTGTTTCTTGTTGTTTCAAGCCTCTGATAGCGTTGACATGGCTTTTTTCTGGTTGTGTGCATCCTTATTCCTTACCGGTTAGATTAACTGATGTAGTACGGGACTACTAGGGTGGCCCGATCTTCACGGATTGACGGAGGATGTGGACGAACGCACGCAAGAACACGGAGAAACACGAAGAACACACGAAGAACGCCCCGAACACAAGAACACACACGATACAAGAACCGTTTCCCTTACCGGTCGGTCCAACCAGCCCAATAGAATCCACACGAAGGTGGGAGATCGGCAAGTAGATACAAGAAGGGATCTTGGACGGTTGTTTCTCCAACGGTCAACCAAACCGATCCAATAAAGTCACCCGAAGATGAAAGATTGGCGAGTAGTCAAACTACAAGTAGAGGTCTTGAATCCACAAGGGGATCTTCTCCACAAGAGGAGGAACCATCCCCACAAAGGGAGGAAGGAGACCGTCTTGAGGTGGGGAGCACAACTCTACTCTAATCTCAAAACATAGTCTCTCTAGATCTAAAGGGGGTAGGTGCCTATTTATAGGTTTGACCAAAAGGAGGGGTAGGTGGGAGAGGATAAGGGCCTCCAACCCGTGCTGGTTCCCGCCGCAGCGGTAGTACCGCTGGGTCCAGCGGTAGTACCGCTGGGGCGGGCCTTCGAAGCCGCCTCTGATCATGTCGTGGCGGTAGTACCGCTGGGTCCAGCGGTAGTACCGCTGCGCTTCCGCTGGAGGTACCGGCTTGAGCAACAGAGCGTCGATTCTGGCGGTAGCGGCGGCGGTAGTACCGCTGCCTGGAACTGCTGGGGCGGTATTTCCGCGACCTCTAGCGGTAGTACCGCTGCCTGGGGCTGCTTGCTCCTCTTCCTTCTTCTCTTCCAAGCCACCGTCTTGTCGTCCCTCATTCCTCTTGCGCCTTGGCCATCTTCCCGTGGACTCGTACCCGTCATGACTAGCAATACGCAGGGACAATGGTCAAGTAGTATAACGTCCAAAGGTGACATATATTGAATCACATAGTGGAAGGAGTTCACCTTTGAGGTCCATGGTGACTTGTGGAGTGTTGGAGTACTTGACATGGTGATGGTCCTAGGTTGCACTACATCATCTCCCCCCCCCCTTTAAAAAGAGTCATCCTCAACTCTTGCTCATCATCATGGCAAGGAGGTAGATGTGTAGACCTTGTCGTGTGGTTCACCATGTAGTCGGTGGAAATGATGTGGCACTTCTTCAATGTCCTTTCGCCTTTCAAGTAACCTACAGAACTCACAAGGAAGACGAAACAACACTCAAAGAGTAGCCAATTCTTGAAGGTCATCGCATAAGCGCTTATGTAGAAGGAAATCACCTTAGCAAGATGTCGATGTGCTCTTCTTGCAAGATCTTCCGTCATAGGAATGCGTGGTTGAAGCAACTCATGGAGGCTCATCCAAAGGTACGACCTACACATCAAGGACCAAGCAAACCATGTGTGTGCAAGATAGAGGAGCATATCATCAATGACATGTCCATTCATGTTCATTACACCATTAGCACAACACAAATATGTGAAAGTCAAAGCATATGCAAGGTCAAGGTTCAAGCAATTTCTTGAAATGAACTCATGACAAGACATGCACAAAATGTCATTATGGTTGCAAACAAACCATTGGAAAGAACAAGTGTTCATCATATTTGTGGCAACACATAAATCATCCATGTGAAAGATCGAGGAAACATGCTTGTCATAGGGAAGACCAAAAACACCATCATGATTGCAAACAAACCATAAGCAAGAGAAATTGTTCCACTTGTTTGATGCAAAACATGAGAAAGAATTGAGAGTTGGATTCGATCCACTACTCACATGTATGCTCTCAAGAGCTCTTTTTGTTAACTCATGTTCAATTGAGGTTGACATTATCATGCGTTTAACGGCACACACAAGACACCATATAAAGAAATTATGTGCACGGTATATGAACACATCATCCATCATGAAGTGTCTCTTCATTTGCACATCACCAACCACACAAAAATCAATTGAAAAATTTGAATCATGTGGAAGGTCACTTTGCAAAGTGAAGGATGGAACAAGGTCCATAAGAGAGAATGAAAAATCTCCAAAAGGTGAGAGAGCTATGGGTGCAATCTCATATGCAAGCATCTCATCATTATTGCAAGCAACACATGTGAAAGAGAAATTGTTCAACATATTGCAGGCAACAATGGGAGAAAAATGAAAACACTCAAAACAAGGCATGTCTATGGTAGAAACATCACAAATGGGTAACTCCACATGATCAACATTGTTTTGAGGCAAAGTATCACAAGGGAAAAAGAAAGATTCATATGATGGGTCAATCAAATCATCCATAGCATGCAAGCAATCATAGTTCATCATGTCCACTAGGGGGGTCATGGTCACATCAACACCTATACCTTTGTATTCCCGCTCATGTAAAGTAGGTGTTGAAGTAGTAGGGGCTTCCATGTAGCCGACTTGTTCATCTTGAAGTAGACATGGGGTGGCATCATCATCCTCCATGTACATCTTCTCCATTTGAGGCACCGTCAAGTCGAGGAGTGGCGTCTCATCATCCATAGAACCTAGCACACAATGAGAAAACACACTAGAGGTAAAGGTTAAGTTGTTAGAAATCGAAATGGCTTCACAAGACCTATCAACTACCTCTCTCAACTCAAGTGGTGTATCACTCATTCCTCAAAGTGAAAGCACTCAAACTCACATATGGTGGAGGCACTCAACTCACTCTCGCTCTCACTCAAGTGGGCTAAGTGGCTCTCATTCTCACATGAGATTGGTACCATCTCATAACTCAAACTCATGAGGGTAGGCTCAATGTTCTCATCTCCAAACGCCTCCAAGGTTGAAGGGAAACTCCCAAGCTCAACCCCCTCAACCATCTCGCCTCCAAAGGTCAATGCCATAGTGAGGGCATCATCACTCGACTCCATTTCCGAAGGGAACATCCCATGCTCGGCATCATCATCACTTGACCCATGGTCAAAGGTGATAGCATTATCATTGCTCGCCTCCTTGGTCGAAGGGAAAATCCCATGCTCGACCATCTTGTCATTGCCTTGGTCACCGTCTTGTTCACCTACTTGGCATTCCCACATCAAGTGACCTCTTCTATTGCATAATGGGCACAAGAGATTGGGATATTCTCGTGGATCATGGTCTTGGCCTTGGCAATTATCGCATAGGAGGTCTTCATCTTGCCATATGGGTGCCAATGTGGTGGTGGCACTTGGTGTAGAAGTCATATCATGAGAAGTGCTTGATAGGGGCGCCGTCTTGGTTGTGTCATCACAAGTGTTGCCATGCTTCTTGCGACATCGACGTGAGCTTGACCGTTGCTCGAAGAACTTGTCGATGTCGGTCATGAACTCGTCAACAATAGCATCAACACTAGAAGGAGACACCATAGGATGTGCATGTTTCGCCATCTTGGATGTAGAGGTTGCACCTTGAACTTGGAGTGGTGGATTAGGTGCTTGATGGCGTGGCGTCTGTCTCACTTTCTTATGTCGTTCTTGACGTTCTTGATGAGAGGGGTGCCGTCGAAAGTCATTTGGATGCTTCTCCTCATGTAGAGTCGGCGTGCTTATTGCTTTGGTGACCTTGTCTTGGAGCTCCCACTAGAACTTGGTGATATGTTCCGATGTAGTACGGGACTATGTTTCGGAACATATCTTTTGATTCCGGACTCCGTTTAATGTCCAAAGATGATGTAGTGCAACCTAGGACCATCACCATGTCAAGTACTCCAACACTCCACAAGTCACCATGGACCTCAAAGGTGAACTCCTTCCACTATGTGATTCAATATATGTCACCTTTGGACGTTATACTACTTGACCATTGTCCCTGCGTATTGCTAGTCATGACGGGTACGAGTCCACGGGAAGATGGCCAAGGCGCAAGAGGAATGAGGGACGACAAGACGGTGGCTTGGAAGAGAAAAAGGAAGAGGAGCAAGCAGCCCAGGCAGCGGTACTACCGCCAGAGGTCGCGGTACTACCGCCCCAGCAGTTCCAGGCAGCGATACTACCACCGCCGCTACCGCCAGAATCGACGCTCTGTTGCTCAAGCCGGTACCTCCAGTGGAAGCGCAGCGGTACTACCGCCCCGCGGCGGTACTACCGCTGGACCCAGCGGTACTACCGCCACGACATGATCAGAGGCGGCTTCGAAGGCCCGCCCCAGCGGTACTACCGCTGGACCCAGCGGTACTACCGCTGCGGCGGGAACCAGCACGGGTTGGAGGCCCTCCCCACCTACCCCCATTTTGGTCAAACCTATAAATAGGCACCTACCCCCTTCAGATCTAGATAGACTATGTTTTGAGATTAGAGTAGAGTTGTGTTCCCCACCTCAAGACGGTCTCCTTCCTCCCCTTGTGGGATGGTTCCTCCCCTTGTGGAGAAGATCCCTCTAGTGGATTCAAGACCTCTACTTGTAGTTTGACTACTCGCCAATCTTTCATCCTCGGGTGACTTTATTGGATCGGTTTGGTTGACCGTTGGAGAAACAACCATCCAAGATCCCTTCTTGTATCTACTTGCTAATCTCCCACCCTCGTGTGGATTCTATTGGGCCGGTTGGACCGACCGGTGAGGGAAACGGTTCTTGTATCGTGTGTGTATTCTTGTGTTCGGGGCGTTCTTCGTGTGTTCTTCATGTTTCTCCGTGTTCTTGCGTGCGTTCGTCCACATCCTCTGTCAATCCGTGAAGATCGAGCCACCCTAGTAGTCCCGTACTACACCATATGGTATCAGAGCATGGTTGCCACGGATTTGACTTGTGTTTCCACCCCCAAATCCACCAAATTTTTCTTTGATTTTGAGAAATTAAAAAATTTCCACCAAAAATAGCCCCAATTTGCTTTTGGACCGATCTGAGATTCGAGTGCGTTTTCTAGGTTTTGAGCCATAGATCTATTGCTATACTTGTTGATCTATCTTCCTTTACGTTCTCATGGCCTAATTCCATCATTTGGCCCTTCGATTTGGTGTTTTTCGAGCCGTTTTTTCCGCCAAAATCGCGAAAAATCGCGTTCTCGGGCAAAATCTGCGTTCCGTAGCGGTACTACCGCCCCCCTAGCGGTACTACCGCCCCTACCAGTACTACCGCCAGCGGTACCGCCAAAAACGCCTCTCTGTTGCTCCCAGCGGTACCTCTAGCGGTACTACCGCCCCTCCCAGCGGTACCTCGGAAAACTGAAATTTCAGAAAATTGTTTTGGTCATATCTTTTGATTCCGGACTTCGTTTTTGGTGTTCTTCGGCTCGTTTTGAAGCTACATTGGAACATATCACCAAATCCCATGCTCGACCATCTTGGCACCATGTTGTTGAACTCTTGCTCGTCATCACCATGGCAAGGAGGTAGATGTGTAGACCTAGTCGTGTGGTTCACCATGTAGTCGATGGAAATGATGTGGCACTTTTTCAATGTCCCTACGCCTTTGAAGTAACCTACAAAACTCACAAGGAAGACGAAACAACACTCAAAGAGTAGCCAATTCTTGAAAGTCATCGCATGAGCGCTTATGTAGAAGGAAGTCACCTTAGCAAGATGCCGATGTGCTCTTCTTGCAAGATCTTCCGTCATAGAAATGCGTGGTTGACACAACTCATGGAGGCTCATCCAAAGGTACGACCTACATATCAAAGACCAAGCAAACCATGTGTGTGCAAGAAAGAGGAGCATATCATTAATGACATGTCCATTCATGTTCATTACACCATTAGCATAACACAAATATGTGAAAGTTATAGCATATGCAAGGTCAATGTGCAAGCAATTTCTCGAAACATCCTCAAAATGTGGGAACACAAAAACTCCATGAAAATGTGAGAAGGTAATGATAGCTATCTCTTTTCGAACCATATGATCATTATTGCACACAAGACATTGGAGAGAACAATTTATCATCATCCTTGATGCAATAAGAGGAGAATTTGGCAAAAACACACGATGAGAAATGTCCAAATTATCAACATGGGTGCAAACAAACCATAGGAAAGAGCAAGTACTCGAAATATTTGTTGCAACACCAAATGAGTAGAAACCAAAACACTCATGACAAGAAATGCACAAAATGTCATTATGGTTGCACACACGCCATTGGAAAGAACAATTGTTCATCATATTTGTGGCAACACATAAATCATCCATGTGAAAGATCAAGGAAACATGCTTGTCATAGGAGAGACCAAAAACACCAATATGTTTGCAAACAAACCAAAAGCAAGAGAAATTGTTCAACTTTTTTGATGCAAAACATGGTAAGGGTATTAGAGCCGGGTTCGATCCACGACTCAAGTGTATGCTCTCAAGAGCTCTTTTTGTCAACTCATGTTCAATGGAGGTTGACATTATAGTATGAGGCTCAATGCACACGAAAATCCAAAGAAAGAAGTTGTGTGCATGGTAAATGAACACATCACCCATCATGAAATGTCTCTTCATTTGCACAACACCAACCACACAAAAATCAATTGGAAAATATGACATATGTGGATGGTCACTATGCAAAGTGAAGGATGGAACAAGGTCCATGAGAGAAAACGAAATATTGTCCAAATGTGAGAAAGCTATGGGGGCAATCTCATTATCATGAATTTTATCATTATTGCAAACAACACATATGAAAGAGAAATTATTCAACATGTTGCATGCATCAATAGAACCAAATTGCAAGCATTTGTTGCAAAGCATGCGGAAAGCGTGAACATTGTTGTCAACAAACATTGGAAAAGAGCAATTGTTCATCATGTTTGAGTTGACAACGGAAGCGAATTGGAAACACTCATAAATAGGCAAGTCCATGGAAAATTCATCACAAATAGGTGATTACACATGATCAACATTGGAAGTATCACATGGGAATAAAAATGTATCATATGATGCATCAATGAAATCATCCATGACATGCAAGCAATCAAAATTCATCATGTCCACTAGTGGGATCATGGTCACATCAACACCCATACCTTTGTAGTCCCGCTCATTTGAGGTAGGTGTTGACGTAGAAGGCATTTCCATGTGACGGACTTGTTCATCATTATGTAGACATGTGGTGGCATCAACATCCTCCATGTACATCGTCTCCATTTGAGGCATCATTGTGTCGAGGAGAGGCGTCTCATCGTTCATGGAACCTAGCACACAATGAGCGAACACACTAGAGGTAGAGGGTAAGTTGTTAGAATTCGAAATGGTCTCACAAGACCTATCAACTACCTCTCTCAAATCATGTGGTGTATCACTCATTCCCTCAAAATAGAAACACTCAAACTCACATATGGTGGAGGCACTCAACTCACTCTCACTCTCAGACAAGTGGGCTAAGTGGCTCTCATACTCACATGGGATTGGTGTTATCTCATCATTCAAGCACATAGGGGTACGCTCGATGTTCTCAACTCCATACGCCTCCAAGGTTGAAGGGAAACTCCCATGCTCAACCTTCTCGACTTCATCGCCTCCAAAGTTGCATGCCATAGTTTGGCCATCCACATTCAACGCATCCACCAATGTGATAGCATTGCTCATGCTCGCCTCCGTGGTCGAAGGGAAAATCCCATTCTCGGCCATCTTCTCGTCGTCCTTATCTCTATTTGGGCACTCCCAAATCATGTGACCATTGCCATCGCATATTGGACACGAGAGATTGGGACATTCTCGTGGACTATGGTCTTGTCCTTGGCAATTGTCGCATATGCGTTCTTCCTCGTGCCATATGGGTGCCCAAGTGTCTCGGCGATCTCTAGGGTGAGGTGGTGGCGAAGGAGTTTGTTCATGGCGTCCACCATTTGAGCGATGAAGCTCTTGATGTTCATTCTTTTGGTACGCTCGAGGTGAGTGTGGACGGTGCACTTTATGGCGATGCCGGTCATGAGCGCCGCGATGGTTTGTAGGTGGGAAAGCACATCCACGTTTCATTCCATTGAAGGCGTCACCATTATGTTGGATCGACTCGCTCTGATTTGATTCGATACGGTTGTGGTGGTGACGAACATGCGGGATATTTTGACGGTTTTGGGCCTCATGGCGATGATGAAGCTCTTGTTGAGGAGTCGGTTGTTCGTTATGGTTCGCATGGTCATGACGATCACCATTTTGGCGTTGACGTTCTTGATGCGCTTTGGCATTGTTCACGTGAAGATCATGTGGTTGTTCAACGTTAGGAGGAGGTCGCTCATGGGCATCGCGCCTTGGATCATCTTGACGTTCTTGTCGAGGTTCATGACGTCCATGACGTGCTTGTGTCGACCTTGAGGTGCTTCTTGTACGGCTTGAGCATGAAGAAGCTCGTTGTCGCACAAGGGTGTTGAGAGCTTCGGTCACCCGCTCCATAGATGCTTCTTGCGCATGCATGCGGTCGTTGAAGTTATTCTCTTGAGCTTGAAGACGACGCTCGTAGCGTCCTAGGTTATCACGAAGAAAGTGTCGAAGACCAACAAACTCTGTTTGTGTGACATAGCCATGATCACCGTGAACTCCACCATGTATTTCATCGTCCGAGTTTGAGCTTCCGTTTGTACTTCCCCTAAACATTTTCTCAAAAACAAGTGAGATGTGTGGTAAGGAAAGACCAAGACAAACTATATCCCAAGTATAATGTCGCTTGAGAGGAGAAAATCCGGTTCTAACACCCAACACACACACTTATGAGGATAGGAAGGTATGAAGTGGCAAACGAAACAAGCAAACCCAACGACAAGTATATTGTCAAAGGTAGAGAAAATCCACAATGATCAAATTACCAAAGAAACTCCAACCACAAATGATGGAGAAACACACACAAAAGCGAATGATGGGGTTGGGCGACCAAAGGTCGAGCACTCGAAGATAGACTACCTAACGAAGACTACGTGCTCAAATGTCACCCAACACAAGAGGGACGCTGGCTCAATTGCTTTTTGATGGGCAATGGATTTGCACAAGTGTTACACACTCACTCACTTTGGCGGTACAAGCTTTGTCGCAACCTACAAGAGATGATACTTGGCACTACTCATATTATTTTCTCTTTTTTTATTTTTGCTTTTTGACGATGATTCCTTCTCTTTTGCTAGTGCCAAGATCTCTAACGATACAAACTCGCCAATACTTTAAGACAATCACTCGAACAAGTGCAACGCCCCGCAATATCAAAGAGCTAGTCCGATAGGTGAAGGTATACGAAAGGACGAAGGGCTCACAACGGATTATGATGAAGGGGAAATGTCGAGTCCTTGGTGGCGTCATCGCTTGGCGTTGATGATGCGTTGCTGCGGAAGCTTGTCGATGTCGTAGACGTAGGGCACACCAAGAAAGGACTCAAACCAAAGAGGAAATGCCAAAACGAACCGAGGAAAAGAAAAAAATTCTGAGAAATCAGCCCTGGCGGTAGTACCGCTGCACGGCGGTAGTACCGCTGGGTACTGCTGCCGCTGCGCGCGGATCTGCGCGAGTTTGACTCGAAATTGGGCGGATTTGGGCTAAAAAAATTCCTCGAATTCGTGGGAAATCGGCAAAATTAAGGCTAGGGAACGCAAACAAAGGTAGAGGGGGTCCTAAAGCAACAGATCCATGGACAAAAACTACCAAAAACGCAGCGAATCGACAGATCATCTCGAATCAAGGCAAGGCTATTTTTGGTGGAAATTTTCAAATTTCTCAAAAACAAAGAAAAAATTGGTGGATTTGGTGGAAACACAAATCATATCCGTGTCAACCTAGAGTTCTGATACCATATGATGTAGGTTGGTCCCGATTTTCACGAATTTGGGCGGAGGGAACGATGAACACGAAGAACAATAGATGGACTCAAGAACACAAAGAGGGGAAACACTCAAAACAAGGATAAATAGCAAGTAGCAACTCGGCAAGACTCAATTGGTAACCAATCCCCGAGGGTAGCCCCCAATTCTCCTCTCCCAAGCACACCTTACTCTTAGAATTGTTTGTCCAATTGGTCAATCCAACCAATCCAATCTAGCCACCACAAGATGGAAGATTAGCAAGTAATCGCAACTACAAGCGGAGCCTTGGTATCCACGAAGGGATCTTCTCCACAAGGGGAGGCCTTGGTTCATCTCCACAAGGGGAGGCCTTGATTCATCTGCATAGGAGGAAAGAGACACTTTGAGAAGAAGGAGCAAGGCTCTACTTTAGTTCCCAAATCTTAGTCTAACCCTAGATCTGAAGGGGAGGGGGTCTATTTATAGTCTAGGTGAGATAGGGGTGGATAAGTGAGGGGACACGGGTCCTCAACCCGACAGGTTCCCGTCGCAGTGGTAGTACCGCTGGTGCCAGCGGTAGTACCACTGGACAGGCCTTCGTAGCAGCTTCAGGAAATATGCAGGCGGTAGTACCGCTACACCCAACGGTAGTACCGCTGGACGGCGGTAGTACCGCTGCGGTACCGCTGGAGCTACCGGCCACTCAAACAGAGGCCCGATTTCGGCGGTGGCTATAGCGGTAGTGCCGCCCGAGCGGTAGTACCGCCGCCTGGTGCTTCTGTAGCGGAAGCGTCTGGCTCGTCTGGCCCAGGGCGGTAGTACCGCCGCCTGGGGCTTCTTTACAATCTTCCCTCCTTCTCCTTCGTCTTCTTAACTCGATTCTTGTCCAACTTCTACACTTCCTTGGAGATCTTCACGGGTCTTCTCTTGGTCATCTTCTCGTGTACACGTAGTCATCGTGGCGAACCTAGTATCATCAAGGGACAGTGGATGACGTAGTATACCATCCAAAAGGGTGGGAATTGAGTTATCCAAGAGGAATGAGTTCACCTTTGATGTCCATGGTGACTTGTGGTATGTTGGAGTGCTTGACATGGTGATGGTCCTAGGTTGGGCTACATCATCCGATGTGGCTCTGACACCATATGGTGTAGTACGGGACTACTAGGGTGGCCCGATCTTCACGGATTGACGAACGAGTGGACGAACTCACGCAAGAATACGAAGAACACGAGGAAGAACACCAAGAACACAAGAACACACGATACAAGAACCGTTTCCCTTACCGGTCGGTCCAACCGGCCCAATAGAATCCACACCAAGGTGGGAGATCAGCAAGTAGATACAAGAAGGGATCTTGGATGGTTGTTTCTCCAACGGTCAACCAAACCGATCCAATAAAGTCACCCGAGGATGAAAGATTGGCGAGTAGTCAAACTACAAGTAGAGGTCTTGAATCCACAAGGGGATCTTCTCCACAAGGGGAGGAACCATCCCCGCAAGGGGAGGAAGGAGACCGTCTTGAGGTGGGGAGCACAACTCTACTCTAATCTCAAAACATAGTCTATCCTAGATCTGAGCAAAGGGGGCCCTATTTATAGTGTTGACCAAAGGGTAGGTGGGTAGGTGGGGATTACAAGGGAATATTCCCTGCTGGTCTGGCTCCGCAGCGCTAGTACCGCTACGCCTTGCGGTAGTACCGCTGGGGGCTTCCTGAAGCTCCTAGCGTCCCGCAACGGTGGTACCGCTACGCCTGGCGGTAGTACCGCTGGGTGGCGGTAGTACCGCTGTCGGTGCCGCTGGAGATACCGTCGGGGCCTCCAAAGAGCCAATCTGGGCAGTAGCTCTGGCGGTAGTACCTCTCCCCGTACGTGGCGGTAGTACCGCTGGGAAGGGCGGTAGTACCGCTAGAGGTACCGCTGGGAGCAACAAAGAGGCGTTTTTGGCGGTACCGCTGGCGGTAGTACTGGTAGGGGCGGTAGTACCGCTAGGGGGGGGGGGCGGTAGTACTGCTACGGAACTCAGATTTTGCCCGAGAACGCGAATTTTCGCGATTTGGGCGAAACAACTTGCCCAAAAACTTCAAATCGGAGGGGAAATTGATGGAATTAGGCCATGGGAACGCAAAGGAAGCAAGATCAACTAGTATAGCAATAGATCTATGGATCAAAACTTGCAAAAACGCACAAGATTCACAGATCGATCCAAAAGCAATTTGGGGCTATTTTTGGTGGAAATTTTCGAATTTCTCAAAATCAAAGAAAAATTTGGTGGATTTGGGGGTGGAAACACAAATCAATCCATGGCAACCATGCTCTGATACCATATGGTGTAGTACGGGACTACTAGGGTGGCCCGATCTTCACGGATTGACGGAGGATGTGGACGAACGCACGCAAGAACATGGAGAAACACGAAGAACACACGAAGAACGCCCCGAACACAAGAACACACACGATACAAGAACCGTTTCCCTTACCGGTCGGTCCAACCGGCCCAATAGAATCCACACGAAGGTGGGAGATCGGCAAGTAGATACAATAAGGGATCTTGGACGGTTGTTTCTCCAACGGTCAACCAAACCGATCCAATAAAGTCACCCGAAGATGAAAGATTGGCGAGTAGTCAAACTACAAGTAGAGGTCTTGAATCCAAAAGGGGATCTTCTCCACAAGGGGAGGAACCATCCCCGCAAGGGGAGGAAGGAGACCGTCTTGAGGTGGGGAGCACAACTCTACTCTAATCTCAAAATATAGTCTCTCTAGATCTGAAGGGGGTAGGTGCCTATTTATAGGTTTGACCAAAAGGGGGGTAGGTGGGGAGAGGATAAGGGCCTCCAACCCGTGCTGGTTCCCGCCGCAGCGGTAGTACCGCTGGGTCCAGCGGTAGTACCGCTGGGGCGGGCCTTCGAAGCCGTCTCTGATCATGTCGTGGCGGTAGTACCGCCGCGGGGCGATAGTGCCGCTGCGCTTCCGCTGGAGGTACCGGCTTGAGCAACAGAGCGTCGATTCTGGCGGTAGCGGCGGCGGTAGTACCGCTGCCTGGAACTGCTGGGGCGGTAGTACCGCGACCTCTGGCGGTAGTACCGCTGCCTGGGGCTGCTTGCTCCTCTTCCTTCTTCTCTTCCAAGCCACCGTCTTGTCGTCCCTCATTCCTCTTGCGCCTTGGCCATCTTCCCGTGGACTCGTACCCGTCATGACTAGCAATACGCAGGGACAATGGTCAAGTAGTATAACGTCCAAAGGTGACATATATTGAATCACATAGTGGAAGGAGTTCACCTTTGAGGTCCATGGTGACTTGTGGAGTGTTGGAGTACTTGACATGGTGATGGTCCTAGGTTGCACTACATCATTAACTCTCGAGCATTTTGTTGTTGCAGATATCAGATGTAACTAGTTGAAATCGGCGTGGCGACATGCCACGCCCTTCAGGAGAAATCTTATGTATGGATTTTATAAGCCTGACCGTGACACCAAGTTATAGAACATGTTAAAGGAAATTGCTTTGTTTTTCTACCATGATATATCAGCAAGAAGGCAATAAAAAATGAATTAAAGAATGTATGAAAGCGAGAAGAGAATAACAGAGGCTACATATCATCTACTGATCATAAACAACACGAATAGTAATACAAATTTATTTTCCAATCAAGGACTGAGAACAATTTATCGTTGCTTATTAATCTCCATGAACCACAATGAATTGAATGCAGGAAAAACATAAAATTGGCCACATCAGTATATCTCCATGGTTTACTTTTATGTACACAACTGTATTGAATCAGATTGTTCCTTTCAGTTAGGAAAGAAATGAGGGATTAAATCATGACTGCATACCACGCAGCAACATGGACAACAAACAACTGGTAAAATGAGACAATAATCTTTATTATCTTTTCTATCCAATGCATGCGGATTCTATTAGAGCAACTACATGATCAAATTATATAATCTGAAAAGGTACCAATTTGTGGTGTGCATTGTAGAATAAATGACCTCTTGGAACTTCGATAGGTTTCCGTAGATCATTAAGAATAATATTCATTTGGGCTCAATGGAAACATATATTTTGATAAGTAGGTTGCACTTATTCTAATAAGTAATGAGAATTAATCATATATCTTTCAGATAATAAACTCCTAGTCAAGCCATTGGAGCCCAGATTCATACTGTAGAAAAATAGGAAGCAATGTAAATATCATTAAAGCTCAAAAAAAAAAAATCTCCGATATGATATGGAAAGTATTTGAGGTACTATAAAGATAACATATATATTACCTTCTGAAAACGACATGGAAGTAATTCAATATGAAATCAGATTGTAGCCACCATATAATAAAAAAAATCAGATCCTAGTTGTCTTATATTTATTTGTCAATTTCTCTCTGTTCCTCTCAATGCAAGGTGCTTCTTTTTAGTTGCCGGGAATATGCCCACAACAGGCTCATTACATGCTTATCCCGAGCTGCAACTCCAATGGAAGAAAAAAATCCCAAGAGTATGAAGTGTGATCTCCAACATATTTTGGTAGTACTTTTAGTGGAAAATGAACGGACAACTAAGAAGTGTGTACTTTAAGTTACTAAAAGATAAAACCTGAACCATTACACACTTCAAAAAAAAAAAAAAAAACCTGAACCATTACTATGCTAGCTAGCTTTATTTATTTTAACTTATTATCAATCACATAACCTCTTCATCAAGAAGACTTTTTGACAACAACGTGTAAAATATATGAACATTTGGGAAAGAAAATATAGTTGATACCTTCTTGGAAATGATATTGCTTGCTTTATCTGAAAATTGTACCTAGAATTACCGACAGCAGGCATTACGGGTTAGAAAACATATAAATGATTGGTTACAAAATTACATTAGTATCTCAATGCAATGTCTGAGAAAGGATAAGTCAACCATACGGGACAGAAAAATAATGAATGTTTGAAATACTTTGACATTACTCAAAAAAAGTTATAGGGAACAATTAAGTCACATGCAGATCTGCATAGTGATAACAAAAACTATGATACCCAGTATTACGGCACGGTACTTGATCCAGAGGAATAGGTACAGTAATATATGCTTTGCTAATAAATTGATCCGTTTTATTTATTTAACAGCAGTTTCTTTAAGTCATGCACAAATATGCAAAATGATAAAATCTACGGTTCACGATATTAGTACATAAAATTTATCAGGAGGAACAAACAAATCAATATGCTTGGTATGAAATTCTTAAAGAGAGAGTGTGAGACCAAATGTCCCAACGGAACAGAAAATATATAAGGCATTTTCCAAAATGTATGCTTAAGAGAAATGGGAACACAGGTCGGCGGCAATTACAAACTGAATGTGAGCAGCCTTCACGAAGTCCACTGACCGAGTACAAAACCATGTAAACACCTATTGCATAGATGGTAATTTCAAGCCTGCATACTTGATCATCGATAATACCCTACAGATGTTTGAAAAAGCCTATGAACTAAACACAATGAGGGTTCACAACTAAAAGAAAAACAACCAGAAGAAAATGCAAGGAAGAAAGATGTTCATGAACCGAAAGGGAAAAGCACGCAGCTGAACAAATTAAGAGAGCAATTATTTATGCCATGTTTATTTGATTGTTAGGCAGATATAGATGGAGAGATAAAGGTTAAATACAATGCAGCAACACAAAGAATTAACACAGAACTGATGCTTTCTCTATTTTTAGTTGGGAGTTGAAAGATAATTGAGAATTATGGTGTTGACACATCTGACTATTTTTAGAGATTTACCAGCTCCGTCACTAAACATTTGAATACTTTGCTAAGAACATCTGATTATTTTCAGTTGGAGGAGGTAAAGTAAGAACACATGGACAGTATAGGATCTATATTGCTAGTATCTTACCAATTGGATTATAGTTTCTTTGTTGCTTGAAATTAATATTTCTAAGAGGCCATCTTCTTGTCCTCCTCAATGCATATGTCTGCAACATAGGGAAAATAATTGGAATGGTAGCAGGAGCAGGAGCTATTCTTGCTCTTGCGCAACAGAGCATGTTCATCCAGCGATTATTGATAGTTAAGTCAAGACCTACCTAGTTCGTTGCACTATTTTTTCCCGATGAAATATATGGGGTCGGTCGGTGTAGGGGCTGAGAGGACTTACCGACGGCGGTGGCAGAGCCCAAGCGTTGTTGCTGCCTCGAGGAGGAACAGGAGGCGGGTACGGATCCCCGGCGCGAGGGAGTCGTCTCCCCTCCGTGGCTAGCGCCGTGCAGAAGCTCCCTCCCTTGACCGGTCCATGGCGACCTTGGACGGCCAGATGCGACGCCCACGGCGGGCTGGGGAGTGGCGGCCCGGACGATTCAGGCTTGAATGCCGGATGAGGAGAAAGGGGATCGAGGCGGCGTTAGGGTTTGTTGTTGGGGCTGCGATTCGGTCCGTGGAATGGGTAGAGGAGGATGTGCTGGTGCTGGGGCGGTGGTCGGCGGCGCGCAGGGTCGCCGAAGCCGGCCGGGATGTGCCGGCGACTGAAGGGGATCGGGAGGCGCAGTCGCTGGGAGAGGAGAGGAAGAGGATCGTGACTCTTCTGTTCGATTTTTTGGGCTTAAATGAAAAAAAAGATTAGGGTTCGTATTTGTATGGAAGAACCAACACATAATTGCCGGGAAATGCAGGGGCTTTCTTGCAAAATTACCACGGGGCCGTCAGATCGGGAGGTGACGGTGCGGATCGGAAGCACTGTAGAGTACTGTTCATGTGCGTTATATATTGTAGGTATTGGTATCAGTTTAATATTAATACGTTTCCTTTATAAAAAAAAATCTATTGTTAGCCAATGTCTCCAACACGGCCAGGGTTCAGTTTTGACCACGCCATGACGCTGCCATCGGGAGACAAAGCACTGACACCAGTGTGCACTTCATGATCCATTTGTACAAAAAACATTGTTGTCTTATCCTGGTTGTCTCATACGCGGGATCCTGCAAAACCATGGTCGCAACATTGCGCCGTTTTGGACGAGACGCGGTCGACATTATTCAACCGACGCATATCCCGTCTCGTGCATGTTCGCTCAACAGTTGGCTAGTGACCAAATAATTTGACAGGGTACACGTAGGCCACTGTTACACATCAATTATACTTATCTGTCACTCTGTCAGGTTCAGGGAGAGGTACAAATCAATCAGATCCATATATAAGCAAGCATGGACAGATGGATCGGCGCGTTTGGCTCCCGATCGAGGACGGCAAATGGATTCTTGCAGTCATAGTGAATTTGCTGCTGCCATGACGGATTCTTGCTTGGTCTCGATTCGGCCAGGCAGGCGCGCCATTGTATACTTCCATTACATGCTAGAGCTCCCTCTGTCGATCGATATCTATATGCCATCTAGCTCACTGTAGCACGTGCGGGCAAAGACTAGACTGGCAGCCACGGAGTACTATAATTTTACCATGTCACACGGATTTTCCTTCTTAATCATAAGCAATTTTTATCACCCATCCAGGGAAATGTTTCATAATGGAGTTATGCTTAAGCTGTCACACGAAAAACCCACTCGCTACATAGTCCAGAGGAGCCACAAGAAAAACCGCCGCCGCCACTTCTTCTCCTCCAACATAGATCGGTTCCCTCTCCTCCGGCCGGCCTTGCCGGCGTCGGGAGGGGTGGGGAATCCGATCTATGAGTGGAGTCTTTAATAAAAGTAGTGTTTCAATCTAGAGTTTTGGTTGTCGTCGTCTTCATCAATGGAGATGATATCTTCTACAATAAGCAATCTTCCGGCTTTCGTTCGACGGCGAGATCTTTTTCCCGACGTCAACGGTGGTTTTGAAAGATTAAGTTTGTCTATGTATGGTTCTTCAGATCTTGTTTCGTCAGATCAATTTTGGATTGTTTCTCATGGTTGTCGTGAGGAGGATTGTCCTCGCAATATTTGTCCCGGCTACTACGTCTTCGGCAATGGTGATTCGTTCTCTCGGCTCCCAACAACGTCGACAAAATTGTTCGGTTATTTTTCCCTAAAATATCAGTGGTGATGGTCTTGCCGATGTTGCTTGATTAATTTAATGTCTGCGTGCGTGTATAAAGTCTTGGCATTACGGCTCAAAATTAAAAGGAGAGAGCCTTTGTTGGTATTCACAGGTTTGTGGTTTGGTATATTCATCGTTGATCTACGGCTGCCTTCAGAAAAGTACAAGATTGTGTCATGAAAGAAGAAAGGGCTTGAAGATCTCAAAGATTTGCTCGTCTCTTTTAGTATTATTTTTGTAACCGATGTAATCATGTCTGGTTTAATATATTTGATATTTGCTATAAAAAAACCCCACTCGCTACACACTCATGGATGTGGAGTACAGCTGGGGGCACAGCAACGCGGGACAACTATTGTGTATTAGCGATCCGGCCACCTGGCGCGGATTCCACCAGTTTATGCGTGGTTTACGTAGGTACATGCATGATCATGATGCATGTATCTAGGACACTATCCAGTACGCACGATCACATGCGTATACCGTATCTAGGCTTAATCTTGTGATGTTGACCGATCGGTTTTATCCTGGCTAGGATGCCATCCTGTGGCTCCCGAAGCTTTATGGTCGGGTTGAACTGCGGGCGAAAGCTCGCCCGGATTTCGGTCGGTGCCAACGACGGCAGCACCCTCGGGTGTCGTTCTCCTTCTTGATCGCGTTGTTGTATAGCTTTTCGACCTCGACTAACGCATGTGGTTCCAAGAGATCCGAGTGAAAATCTATGCTCTTCGGGAGCGGGCGGCGGTGACGATCTCGTCACTACCTTGTTGGAGGCGTCGCTTTGGAGCTCTTGGCCAGCGCAGTGCGACGGTTTCGCGGCGGATGTGCAAAATGGGTGTGTGGTCGAGGGTGGTGGACGCCGGGGCAGCGGCTCCGGACGGTGGTGGACGCCGAGGCGGCGGCCTCGGTTTCCCACGCTACGATGGTTTTACGAGGCAGAGCCGTTGTTTAGCGTGGGTCTGGGTGGCGACCTGGATGATGGCTGCATGGGCAGAGGGTTCGTCGACCCGACTGGATCGTCTTCGGGCAATGCGAAGGTCGATCTGCTTGCTACACCGGGGTGGCGGTCCCGAAACAGGTGGTTTTGGTGGCAACCTGAATGAAGACTGCGTGGGCAGAGGGTTTGTCGACCATGACTGGATCGCTTTCGGGCAATGCGAAGGTCGATTTGGTTGTTCCGCCGGGGCGGCGGCCCCGGAGCAGGTGGTGTGTGTTGTGGCGTTTGTCGACTTGGGTCGTGTGGGCGGCGGGTCGCTTCGTTAGTGCTATTCTTTTGTACAGATTGTATGGTTTTTGGACTCGGTTTCCCTTATAAATTGGGTTAACTCTTTCTATCTATTCGGCCGGTGGATACGACCACCTTATACAAAAAAAAAAACGAGTATCAAGATCCGGCCGAAGCTTAGTATTCAAACGACGCACATTTCTCGTCGATCTCGTGCATGTTCGCTCAACAGTTAGCTAGTGACCAAATAATTTGACAGGGTACACGTAGGCTACTGTTGCACATCAATTATACGCATGTGCTTATCTGTCAGGTTCAGGGAGAGGTACAAATCAATCAGATCCACGTTCGTCTACGTCCATATATAAGCAAGCATGGACAGATCGATCGGCGCGTACGTTTGGCTCCCGAGGACAATACCTACGAAAAGTGCTTCAGTTGGCTCCTTGGACCTTATCCTCTCCCGTAACAGTGCAGAGAGGCGATCTTTGGGCGATCTCGCACGTTCACCTCGCCGGCGGCGATTCGGTGGCTGCCCCACTCCTCCGTCGGCCGCTCCGGCGGCGGGAGGGTGGGGAACCCCGGATCCTGCCGTGTACATAGTGTAGGGCGGCGTGAGTCTCCAGCCGGTGGCGTCGGGAAGGTGGCGGCGCGGCCGGAGTGGATTTTGCCGGCGGGGATCTTCCTCTTCGACGTCGGAGCTCTAGGTGGCTCTGCCGTGGATCCCCTGTCTAGGTCTTGCTCGCAGGTCCTTGGATCTGGTGTGCGAGGCCACCCCTCGCCAGAGTTCGAGTTGCGGCGACTCCGGTTGTTGACTTTCTGGAAGATTCGGTTGTTTTGCTGCAGGGTGGCGAAGATGGCGATGCAGGATGGAGGCTCCGGTGGAGCTGAGCTTCGTCGACTTCTCGGCCATGGAGGGGCTCCATCTGATCCAAGGCGTTTGCGTGGATGGAGTGGTGGCGGCGCGCCGGCGATACGTGCTGTGGTTCGTCTTCGACACCGGGATCCTCTGGACTTCGTTGTAATTTCGTTTCTTGGTTGGATCTCTCTGTAAGTGCCTTGTGGCATTATCAGTGTATCTTTCCCGCAAAAAAAAAAAGAGGACTACCTACGAAGTAAAATAAACCCTGCAGACACAGTGAATTGCTGTTTACACGACGGATTCTTGCTTGGTCTCGCTTCAGCCAGGCAGGCGCGACATTGTATACTACGTAGCTACCACCACATGCTCGATCGAGCTCCCTCCGTCGATCGATCTCTATATGCCACCTAGCTAACTGTAGCACGTGCGAGCTCGATTAGAATGGCAGCTACTATAATTTTTCCAAGTCGCGCAGATTTTTCTTCTTCTTACCCATATATATGAGACCATATGCAATTTTTACCACCCACTTTGAGCGATATTTTTCGCTATCACTGCGTTATATGCTATAGCCGTATAGCGTAATATACGTTTTGTCCACACGAAAAACCCCACTCAGCTACACATGGATGAGTAGCGATTTATTACACCAGTTTATATGCGTGGTCCGTACATGCATGCATGATCATGGTGCATGCATGTATCTAGGACACTATCCAGTACGCATGTGGGTATACCGTATCTAATCTTAATCTTGTGATGATGACCGATCGATCGGTTTAATTTATCCAGAACTAACGAGAATCAAGAGTCTTTGATGCTCATTTGACCCGTCTGTTCCCCTCGTGACCGATCGAAC
The DNA here is from genome assembly GCA_947311845.1 of Poa pratensis. NCBI lineage: Eukaryota > Viridiplantae > Streptophyta > Magnoliopsida > Poales > Poaceae > Poa > Poa pratensis. The sequence continues at coordinate 28,583,597 of CAMZMU010000077.1, forward strand.
AAGCGGCCGTCCGGCGATCTCGGCGGATTGTTCGCATCCGCACGGTCCCGCCGCAGCAACTTCCTTGTCACATTGCATCCGGGTATGCACGCTCTGTGTTCACGGCTCCATTCCACGCAACTAATGTCCGCGTTTTGTGATCGGTAAACGGACAGGACCAGTTTGCCTTTGTCCGCACTTGGTGCCAGTGCGTCCAACGGTTCGACGCATCGCAAACGGATACTATTTTTCTTTTGCATCGTTAAAAGGCCATACATGGGCTTTTTTCTCTCGTATATAGGGGGTGGGCCACAAACGGCCATTATATATATATATATATATATTTAAAAACAAAAATACATAAAATAATTATTTTGCCCTTCGCGGTCTTCTACTCGTCGTCCTCGGAGAGGATGGCGTACTCTGGCACCTGCCAGAGGTGCGCCGGTGGGGCGATGGCCGGCGGCTGCTCCTGTTACTGCTCCGGGAGGGGTGGCGCCCGCGGGACCTCCCAGCTGCCGCCATTCCAGATCCATGACCGCGGCCTGCTACGCCTGCAGGGCCTCCTCCTGCTCCCAGGCGACGGCCTGCAGGACCATCTCCTAGCGCTTGGCCTCGTCCTTGGCCATGGATTTCTTGGCGGCCTCGAGCGCGGCGGCGAGCGCGCCGTCCTCGTCGTCCACCTCCATCTTCACATCTGGTGGAGGCGGCGCCGGTGCTGGTGCGCCAATCCGCACCGCGTGCGATGGCACTGGTGGTGCGCCCCGCCGCAGTGTGTACGGCGGCGGTGACCAACGGCCGCCTGGCGGCGTCGGAGCCCGCGTGTAGAGCGCCTGCCGCCGCATGCTGTGCTCGTCGCTGAACCACGTGTCCCAGTTGCGGGACGTGGTCGTGAACGCGGGGTAATTGCGGGCGGACCTCAGAAGACGCGCGCGGCGGCGCTCAATCTCCAGCTCCCGTGCGCGGCGGTTCGTCTGGATGGGCGGCACCGGAATCCGCTGCGGGTTAAGGTGACAGTTGTCAGGCAGCTTGGCGTCTGGCCATGGCACCGGGACCGCGTGGTTCCAGTACTACCAGCAGTTCTCAACGCGCACGTACACGCGGTCGTGCCGCGCTATCTCGACGCCCGGTGGCGCGAGGGAAAAAACCGCTGGGAGCGGCACCGGGGATGCTGGTGGGGATGGGGATGGGGTGGGAATGCGGTGGCGGCGGTGGCCAGAGGACGAGCCTGCCTCGCCGTCGTTCTTGGCCTTCTCGAATCCCGGCCAGCGGAGCAGCATGGTGGCTAGGGTTTGGTTAGGTTTCCGGTCGCCGGCGAGGGAGCGGAAGTGGGGCAGTGGAGTGGGCGGTGGGTAGGGGCTGGCCATCCCTATTCCCTGGCATTAAAAAGGAATAGGCCAGGGGAGGCTGACCGGCGCCGTGTCGCTGCCAGGTGGGCCTGGAGAGGACAGCACACATGACCTGTCCGCGCCGACACATTTCTGGTCCAAATTTGGGTCAGGAATGTGTCGGCGCGGACGCACGGCACACTAAAATCGGCCACGGTCCGCTTTTGCGTCGTCGCATTGGAGCCTGGTTTTGGTTCAATACGACCCAAACGGAGGTGCGTGGACTCGATTCGTCGCCCCGTTGGAGTAGCAAGACACTAAGATTGCATTGGACCGATCAAACCGTGGGCGCTCACCCGAATACTCGGCGTATATATGCGGCAAGTGGATACGCCCACGCCCGCGCGTGTGTGCCTGTCCCCTGCCGCGCCGCGGCATTGATGTGGCCGCCGGGTCGTGCATAAGAATACCGACGCGCCGTACGTACGTGCGTGAAGTAAACGCGTGCTGCCGGCCGGCCACCCGGGCCAAAGCCGAACGTTCCATGGTTACTTGTACGTGCCGTCGGTGCCAAGTGCCGACGGCCATGAGCTCTCATCAGACACAGGTGCGTATTAATTTGTCACACTAGCTGAAATGTGTTTAATTCGTACTCCCTAGTTGGTAAAATGTACTAGTGCATATGAGTTTTTTTAGTCAAACAGTGTAGATTCTGATCGAGTTTATATAAAATCAGTTGCAAGAATACTAAATTAATACCATTGGATTCATCATGAATTATGTTTTCATACAATTAATATTTTAGTAGATAATTTTCTCAATAAATTTGGTCAGAGTTTACACGGTTTATTTCTTTTTCATTCTCATATGCTCTGTATTATGACAAGGCGTGATTACCGAGACTTGCACATCGATCGGCCACAGCTTCAAAACTTTAGCGTTCAACGGCGCATCTTTTAACTTAACTTATTTCAAGTAAATTTGTTGGAGTAATGATATCGAATAATTCCGTAGAAAAAATAATTAATGATCGATGGGAAACATGGTTGTCGTTTCATGGAATATTAAGCAATTTATGTATAATATTAATTACCAAAATCAACATCAACGATGAACTAGTAGATGTAATGTAACCACATACGACAAATTTGATATATCTAACAGATCTGCATATGGGCCAAATACCAATGCAAATAGAGAGAGAACTAGCACATACGTGTTGACCGGGAAAGTCCCCACCACAACTTCACATTGTCGTTGACCATGACGATGACAGTAATGCAAACGAACAGTCGGCGCAGATTTAGTCGAATAGAAGCGAGCAGTCTAACAGAAAGGCTCCCCAAAAATCATATCGACCCTCTTCCGGTGCAGTATCTTAAGGAACGGGGCTTCAGAGGACTGCTCTCCCGGACGACCGTGCACGCGGTCGCTGGGAAGGAGAAGGCTGGAAACATCATAGCAAAAAAAACTACGCGGTAGAGAGACAGGCGAGCAAGTGGTATTCGGATTGAGACGTAAGAGTTCTAGATCCGTCTGTCATATTCTCTATAGCCTGGGGAGGCAAAAACGCAAGCTTCATGCGGTGGAAGAAGCAGTGAACGTTTCAAGCATGCACATCCTGTTGACACGTACACACAGTTGGTGCACCATGCAAAAATTAATCTTTTCACAAAACCTGCTCTAACTCGAACTTGATTCACGAAACGTGAAGTGGTGTAAGGCGTGACGAGATGGGGCAGAAGAGGAGTGCGTGCTCACTCACTTGGTGAGACTAGAAAAGTTTTCCTTATAAGCTGCTCCAACCAGTGGCCGGCACATGTATATTCATGGGTATGCAACTGAATACCCAAATATTTTGGCAAACGTTTCAAATTGCATGATACAGCCATCAATCTATGGTATATACATGTGTGTACTACCTAGCTAGAGAGTCTTATATTTTGATACGGAGGGAGTACGTCACTACATGGTTGAATTAAAAGCTTGATGACTATGAAGAGAAATAAACCATAGATTGATGGCTGTATCATGCAATTTGAAACGTTTGCCAAAATATTTGGGTATTCAGTTGCATAACCTTGCACTAAAACATGTCTAGATACATGTGTGTACTACCTAGCTAGAGAGTCTTATATTTTGATACGGAGGGAGTAATTGGTTAGCGTACGTGAACCCATATCAGCTGGTTAAGGGATGGAACACCCTTTCTTGCACTACTTTTCTACTATTTGTGGGTTTTTTTAATATTGAATATCCATTGAAAGCCTTATGGGCCCGTTCCTGGCTCCAACTCTCTTCCAATTAGTAAAGTGGAACTAAAATTTAGTCCAAACTTACTATAGATAACATCAACATGTGCCAAGCTAAACGGTGTTTTGAGATTTCAAAATTTGTTGGGCCAAGTAGTGGGAAAACGGCCAATAAAATCCAATATCATTTTTCGGCGATCTAAACATTCACGAAACTCTTAAAATAGATGCAACCTTTCGCTGGCCTAGCACTTCGACGACTTTAAACACCACCCGCTAGCAACAGCCGGTGCGGCTAGGCGACGAAGTCTACACCCTAAATTAACTTACTTCCTTAAAACTAAAGAGACGCTAGCTAACGACATGAGAGCATGTCCTCGTCGTTTGCCACAGCAGTTTGCTGCCTCGATCTCATTTAACTCAGTCGTAATTAAGCATAGTATAGTCGATCACCGATTAGATCGATTTAATTTATTTGCTAGTCGTCCTCATACGTCGCCACGTCCAATATTCTCCGACCCCCTTTGTGCATTATATACTACTAATTTTCTGTATATCAAAACGATAGGGAAGCAGGTCACTTGTCTTCTCCTATGATTGCAATGATTCATGCATGTCGTGGGAATCAAATCCTACTAGCTGACAAACGGCGACATATATAATTTTAGAATTGACGACCACACCTCTCTAACCACTCTTCTAATGCTAGTTGTATCCTTGGAGGTTAAGAAGAATCTCAAAGGCTCCCTGATGCCTTTGTCAAATCACCGAATGGCTAGCTAGCTTCCTAAGAACAAGATTAATAGCACAAAATGGGACAAACAGTCTCCCGTTGTTCATTTGTTTGGCCATTCTTGTGGTTGGCACACTAAATTAATACATAACCTTTGAAGAAAGATCAGGGAACAACCGTTTACAATTTGTCAACATCTACCGGCCGTATGAATTGGTGATGGCAGAAGATCTATATAATGTGTCCCACATGTCACACAATATATGCTACGAATCGAGAGAAAACAATTTATCATTATGAATTTTATCAACATCGCAAGACTAGATTGATGTTTGGATTCGTCCATCAAACAAAAATACTTCCATTATAAAGTTATATTTACTTTCGAATAGACTCAACACCCTAAACCCATAACAATAATATCGAAAACAACATATAATTTGACAAATAGAAAGTACATGTTAAGATATGTGACCACCCAAAGCATTGCGCCATGTATGTTGATTCGCACATTGGCCGAATATGGACATTTGTTGAGACAATTTTCTTGATCAATCATCGGGTTGGTAGTGATGAATAACATAACCTCTAGAAGTCATCTAGAAGTTTCATACTCATTAGTCGACTAAAAACTCAGAAAATCTATTCAATTTCCCAGAAATAATATTTGCAAAATGTGCAACTAGTGAATTCAAAGTGTAACCCGACAAGTTTTTTTTTAATATCAAAACATATGTTGTAGTGTAACAAGCGGTTTACACACTACAGTTGCACATCTTGCACATTACAGAAACACAAGTTGCACATTTTCAAAATGTGCAACTAGTGAATAGTTCAAAGTACAATACCCCGAATAAAATAGCAAGATAATTTATAATCGTATTTACTGGCACAAAAGCAATTTCTCATATAAGTACACATGTTGCACATTTTTAACTGTGCAACTGATGTATATTTAAAGTGCAACAGACTAAATAAAATTTGCAAAACCTAAATGTATAAGAACCATATAAATACAGTTTATCATATACACATTCCCGGCAATCCGTATGAGTATCGCAAAAAATACAGTGATGGACACTCTCCAGACACAGTTTTCTACCGACGGAGAACAAGACGCTAGTATTCGAAGAAAATCGACGGACGAGAATCTTAACCACAAAATTAGCGAACTAAGTTTGCAACATTCTCCTAACTGCAAACTTTCCTTTTGATTGGTTCATGAGAATGCTGTATGGATCGGATGTTAGGTTCTTGCTATCTGACCTTAAAACCAGTGGTTGGCCCTCATAAGGAGAAGTGGGAAGAGGCATTCTATTTAGTGTTCAGAGAGCTAACTAACCAGTGACCCTATGCTAATTGATGAAAGTTCACGGCCGCTGGAAGTGTGACACGTATGACACGGCGGCGTACTTTTGACAACGGGGCTGCTAATCTCAAACGCAATCCGTGGCTGACAGTACGCGGTGCTCTACTGCCACGCAAGCCTGAATCAGAAAGGGTTTAATGAAAGTAGGAGAAGATTATCCTGCCCTACGTACGAGGAACAAAATTATGCAACCCTTGAAGATATATAATGATCTTGTGTTTTATTATCGATCCACTGGCTGAACCGGTAATAAACTGGACTAGCTTCCAAGTTCCAAACATGCAGAGTTCTAAACGGAAAAGCATCTCCGCCGGCGCACCGAACTGCGCTCTTAATAGGGCTATTGGGCGCGCCGGCACGAAATCGGCCACCAGCGGCGCCCAATAGCCCAAAAGTTGCCGGCACGTCGCAATAAAGCGTCCGGCAACCCCGTTTCGCGCCCAGGTTCTAGAAACGTAAGCGGGCGTGCCGCCAACCGCGGCAACGTGCGCCTCACCGATTTCAGACGGGCGGGCCCGATGAGTCAGCGACACAACGGTCGGCGCAGATTTATTGTGACCGGTTTGTGTGTTTTAATGACGGAGTGGGATAGAATGCAGGCCGCCATCGAGGCCTCCCTCCGCCGCCGCTAGTTCAAACCCCACCATGCTCGGCGATGGCGGCGACACGGAAACGTTACTCAAGGCCGGAGCCGCGGTGGGTGAAACCAAAAGCCTCAGCGACGACGGCGCATATGAAACTTACTCCTCAATAGCCGGGGATCATCTTTCTCGACGCTGCCGTGTAGCTGGTTTCGCCGTCGCTGGGATAGGCTTCCTTCTCGAGCGTCTGTCGGCAGAGCCGCTAGATCTAGGGTCTAGGGTTTAGTTTAAGTTTCGTTTAAGTTTGTTAAATGTTGTTTGTCAAATTTCGTTGAAGTTTGTTAAATGTCCTTCAAATTCAATGAAATATCGCCGGTTCGTCCATATTCGTGTCTCAAAGTTTTTTCTCTAAACCCTATTCGGAGCGCCCGGTGGGGCGACAACTGTTGCTGGCGCGCCCAATAGCGTATGTCCGACAACTTTATCAGAAGCTCTATTGGACGCGCCGGTGGAGATGCTCTTACTTCTACTTGCAGAAAGAGATATATGCACCATTGGTCACTGAACTTGGCCACGATGAGTACTTTGGTCACTGAACTCGCAGAATGTTGTGCGCGTGTCACAAAACTTGGCAAGGATGAGCAAACCGGTCATAATATGTGTCAGCTGACTGAGCTGCTGACCGGGTTTTTGACGGAAAACCGTGGCATGGTTTCTTTGCAAAAACAACCATGTGAAATGAGAAAATTACAGCCGTGACTAAACAGCAGCGGTATATAGTTAAAAACACACAAAAAAACAGTATCGTAATTGAGATGCAGTGTCTGCTACCAAATACCAATCACACAATTTGTATGAACTATTACTAAAAAAATACAGATTGTGAAGAGTAGCACTAGTACAGTAGTACTGGACTACTGTACTGTCTACTGGTGCTCAGCGTCCGCTGCCAATCGCGACCTGCCGCTCCTCCGGACAACGACAGTGGCGCTCCTCTAACCCGAAAAAAAGACGGTGGCGACCAGGACAACAGCAGAGACGAAGCAGCACGCTCAGTGGCGCAAGCGCGATGGACGATGAGAAGGCAAATTGACCAAATCTAACCCTTATGCAAAACATTAGCACAAAATAAACTGTCTTCATATTTTTAACTGGATCTAACACTTTTTAGTACCGCTTAACATATTGGCGGTACAGTTAGGGTTGGTACCGCCTAACGGTACCACGGCTAATCCTACCGCCCGTGCGGTACCATGTACAGGGCTACCGCCAGATGACCCGGCGGTACCACGTACAACTCTACTGCCAGAAGGTTTGGCGGTAGCCAAAAGGGTCAGATGTAGATTTTCTTTTGAAAAAAGTTCATTTAAAGATCAAGTTTCATGGAAAGGTCACATTGGTCAAAAATGCTCGCCGAGAACGGCAGCAACGAAGACACCACCGGTCCTCGAACAGTGGTCTGCGCGCGGCGAGGTGAGTGATTCAATCTGGCTAGCGCATGGAGGCGCGGCGACCCCGGCTTGGTCGTCGTGAACCTCGTGGGGGCTCGGACATACTGACATACATAGGCTGCGGCCGAATAAGCAACACATCGTCCATGCAGCTAGCCATCAGCGCGACAGCTTGAAGGAACGGAGGGGCGAGGTGGCCGTGCTCGAGAAAAACGGAGGTGAGAGCACGCGCGGCACCAAGCGACGCGCTGGACCAGGAGATAACGCCTCCATGCCACCTCCCCATTCTTGCCCGGAGCGCTTCAAGCATCGCTACCACGTCGAGCGCGTCATCCTTGCCAAGTTTTGTGACCCGCGCACAACATTCTGCGAGTTCAGTGAGCAAAGTACTCATCGTGACCAAGTTCAGTGACCAATGGTGCATATATCAGTCATACGTGCGGAGCTCTGCAGCGGGGGCGTGGCTTAAATGTGACCGATATGGGCTCGACGTACCACCTGACGACATGCAGGTCACGGTCTGGAAATATATTCACGCTCCGACTTGCGCGATCGACGCCGTATGTGCTGCCAACCGGACCGAAAGAGATGCTTCACGCCGTCCAACTCACCACTTCCGTTGAGGCCAGTTGCGAGCCAGCCTACTGTTCGCCGGGTTTTTACCACCGGCAGCTACCATCCCCGACACCTTGACCTCCACCCCTCCCCCAAGTCTCCATCCGGCCACGTTGTCCGGCTTCCTTCTCCTATATAAGCTCTCACCTCCTCGACCCTCCCAAAGTCATCCTTACGCTTTCTCTAGCTTCCGACCATCATCTGTTTTCCTCTCTCCGGTTCTCGGAGCCGGCGCAATGGCGAAGAGAGGTCTGAGCAGCAAGCTCAAGTGCATGATCAAGCGGTGGCACTCGTCCAGCCGGATCTCGCGCACGCCCACGGGGGGCTCGCACGGCGAGGAGGACGGCGGCCAGTGGGGCCGCGGCGTCGCCCTGGAAAACGGCGGCAGGGCCGGGTCGGCGTCGTTCCACGGCGCGGACGGCGTTCCCGCGGGCCTACACCCGGTGTACGTCGGCAAGTCGCGCCGCCGCTACCTCATCACCACCGACCTCGTCGGTCACCCGCTGTTCCAGAACCTCGTCGACCACTCCGGCGGCGGCGGCGCGGGCGGCGTGGCCGGGGGCACCATCGTCGGCTGCGAGGTCGTGCTGTTCGAGCACCTCCTCTGGATGCTGGAGAACGCCGACCCGCAGCCCGAGTCGCTCGACGAGCTCGTCGAGTACTACGCCTGTTGACCGCCTACCTAGGGCCTGTCCTGCTTCATCGTCCACGCCGGCGGGCTCGCCGGAGACGGAGGCTTCTGTAGGGGGAAATTTGGTGATTCTTTCTTCAAGGTAGGGGTAGAGTTGTAATATACGCCTGCCGAGCGCGTGCCGAGGGCGAAGAGAGTGATTTAAACCGTGTGGAGATTTTTTTAGCGTTGAGGTGTTCGTGGCAATCTGGAGATTAGCTGTGCGATTACAGCATGCCCAAGGATGATGCTCACTAATCAATTCTCTAATGGTTGGTACTCTTATTCTATCCTTCTCATTTCCCTTTTTCTTCTCTTCTTTCAATAAGAGTTAGGGATCAAGGCATCCATGTACATTTCCGTCTATGTATAAAGTGCATGCAAGCTCATTTTCGTTTGGGATATATATTCTCGTTAAATTTCTGCTTTGAGATTTTTGTGTATCATTTAGATATTCTTGTGACCTTAGGGCATTTTCACCGGTTGGCAAAATTGCCACAGAGGCACAAACATGAGCGTGTTATGCTTGTTCTTAAAATCTTAAACCGTGGGCGAGTTCCCGATTTGGGTGGGAGAAATCTACGCCAAATATTTGTCACCCCGGAACCAACGTATATAACATAAAAAAACTTAGAACTGAGCCCAAGTTATAAAATCTTAAAATGTAGCATTCCCATTTTCACATTTAAAAAAAGTAAATAGTCATAGTATAGTTTTGCCGGAATTTACAAGGGTAAGTTTCAACTTAATATCTACACATGAGATTTATTTCAAGATAACAGAATTTGCATATACGCAGGTTGCTACGATATAGAAAATGTGTGCACTTAATACCTATATATTTTGCTTTGATCCCCAAATGGATTGGATTATCCGGATCACAATTTAGTCCAAGGCTGAGATTTTGAGTCAAGTGTGTCTAGACCAAACTAGCGTTTTCACGCTAGCAGCGGGATGTCAAAATACAGAAGGTTGATCATGAAGTTCCAACCAAAAGCCCCACAAAGACAAGACAGCTGTTTGATTGTTCATAAGCCAAAAAAGGCAACCTTGATCAAACTGAATGATTAATTAGCCATCATGCGCATGCACAAAGCAACACAACTTAACTAATTAATCGCCATATTACAATCAGAGGTTTATAAGTTTAAGTAGAAGAAGTTGGTGCAATGTCAGATGATGGCGTCCAATTCCTGGCTGTCATATGGCCTTCTTTTCCTCTTCCTTTTTGCATGCTCGTTCCTGTTCCGCTGTTCGCATGCAAGCTCGATCACTAACGAACCTGCGCTTAATCCGGCCGCTTGATTGACTGGATGATGACAACTTTCGATCGGGCATGTATTTGGACGTACTAACAAGGGCCATTTAAGTTGGTGGGTAAGGGAAAGCAAATTGGTCCCCTGAATATCGTTGGACCAGGCATCCACACCGAAACACTACAGTAAGCAAAATTCTTCTTTACAAATTGCTGTAGCAGCTGTTTGATTAGCACGACTTTCTTAAGGCACGGCAACCGCTGGATCGATGGTGACAGGCAAGTTTGCCAAATTGTAGTGCTGAAACCTTCACGGTATTTTTAAACTAGTGAATAGTACTAACTCATAAGAATTCCTACCTTACTTGGATTAGATCTGCACTCTGCATGGCATGTTGAGTATTTAAGCAATTGTTCGATTAAATTAATCTAAGAATAAATCATAATCATGATATAAACAGTGCTAATGACAAACTGAAACTTGATGATAAAATCATGTACTAGACAGATAGTAGAAATATCTACACAAATCACTAGTACGGCAGACATGGAAATAACAAAGAGAGGGATAAGCGTGTTATACCCTCCAGTAGGCCAGTTGGCCGCAGCAGCGGAGGCGGTAGCCTCGTCGGCGATCCTCTTGTCAGCAGCAACCTTCTCGATGTCGGCGTCAGTGGCCATGACGATGAGGAAGGCGGCGCGGACGTAGTTGATGCAGATGAACGGAGGCGAGCAGTCGCGTAGAAGACGCTCTCCAAAAACCTAATCGCCCCTCTCCCGTACAGGATGTGGAGAGGCAGGGTTTCGGAGGCCTGCTCTCCCGGCAACCGTGTACGCGGTGGACGGGATGGGATCACCGGTGGCAGCAACAGAAAGAGGAATGATGGTGGTGGCACGAGCAGATTTGATATGTTATCGTTTTAATCAATCAATAGGATTAAATTTCTCCTGGTTTGTGCGTCTGGTGGAATATTTGTCAACTGTAGTTGTACAACACAAATTAAGATTATGATTGATGTGGTGGGACCGAGGACTCTCGAGCAAGCTATAGCAGCTCTAAAGATACAACTATGTCGGGGACAAACTGAACGCCTTCACTGTTGGACTAAAAGCGCAATAGCCTACAACTCTAGAGAGTTCAGACAAGTGCATAGATGCTGCTTCTCCAACTAAGTATATAACTCCGGTTAATTTAACCCTAGCTTTTCCCTTTAAAGTTGTGATTGAATGAATGTGAGTTCCATGGCACATGAGTACATGACCTAAGACTAGTCACAATGGAGAGTAATTTAGACTAGTAACATGCATATGTTACTACTCTAAGTTACTATCTCCATAGTGGGGAGTAACATGTGTGTAGTGTCATATTTAATAGGTTATACACTCATCTTGCTTTGAAATGTGTGATGTTATGGTAACATAGCTAGTTACCACATTCATCTCTCTCCTCATTAATTACCCGCCACATCATATTTTTTGCCTATGTGGCACTGATGTTATTCCTATAATACTCCCCATTGTGACTAGTCTAAGATGCAATTCATGACAACTAGGGCTGCATCTGATTAAAGGATGTCGCGGCAAGGCGTACGTCGATAATGAAATTAATGGTCCAGCGTAACCATTCCGATGCCCTTATTACTAGCTAGCACTGTACTACTAACTTCACCAAACATCAGAGCTAGCCAGCTGATTTGTGTAATGCAAGTAGTTTGTCCTAGAGAAATAAATCATGGAATCTGAGGATGTCCAATCGGGTTGAAATCATGTGTGAGAAGCTATCGCCCCCGCTCGATTTGAAGTGGTCGATCCCAGAAAAGGTTAGTTTCGACGGTTGGGTTTTACGCACATCAAGCTAACTTAGGTAGGCCGGGTGAGGTAGGATTCGGTAAGTATAGTCGTCCTAGCTACTGATGCCTAAATACATAGCCGGCCGGCTCAATCGATCACGTTAGTTGGCAGCTCCTGCAGGTAGGTCGCCGGTCCATTTCCTTAACCGACGCGCGCGTCCGTAACTCTGTCCGGTCATTGCACTCTTATGCTCACGTTTAGGCTTCTCATTTGTTAACTGTGTGCCTGGCAGTTAGCGAGCTCGATCGAGGTTGGTTAAATTTGTAGTCCTTCCGTTCTAAATTAATTGACTTTCATATATCTATATTTGGATGTACATAAGACTTATGTACATCCAAATATAGATATATGGAAGTCAATTAATTTAGAACGGAGGGAGTATTATTTAAAGTGGCAATTAGGAGAATTCCTGCTAGTCTCGTACTAAAGTTCTTCCAGATCAAACGTCCAATGCAGGTCATCCTTGTTGTCTCGACCAACGCAACCGCAGCTCCGACTTCGCAGCAAGGAAGGACCAACAAGATGACCCTTTGGACACGCCGGAACAAGAGCCTATACAAAATTCTTGCTGCGACCAAACCATTACTCATCATCGTCGTTGTTTCTGCGCAAATCCAGGACTTCGCAACCACTACCGTACATACACGTGCTAAAATTGTTGCACGTTGGCAGCTGGTTATGAGTGGCGTCCTGCAGGCGCCGCTAAAACAGAGACGAGGGCTTGCACAGTGCTTACTTAGTATTCTCCTTAGTCCCTACGGCCAATAAACAGACAAGGTCTTTGTATCGCGTGAGCTGCACTAAGCGTAAGTGGCTAGCTGGTTTGCTGGTGCGGATCTCCGGGATGGCGACGCTGTAGTGGCGCCAACTTATGCTTGGGTACTGGCATCTCTCTCAAACAGCTAAGAACGTGAATAATACAGTACCGGGGAGAGAGATATCGACGAGCGCGACGACTCGATCTGACGCGGCAGCACTAACACCGATGTGCACGATGGAAGTTGTTTGGTGTTAATTAAGAGTATGCGCTAATCAGTTTGGAACTCAAGTAGGACAAATTAACTAAGCGTGTCTATTTATCCATAAAAGGAAGTCTGTTTATGTGGTGATGAGAAGAGAGCTAGAGAGAGGGAAACGCATGCAGCCGTTGATGGGTCGATTGTAGCAAAGACCAAGGCCTTGTTCGGTTGCAGGATTGATGGCTGGGATTGGCATGGATTGAGCGGGATTAATTCCCATCTAAGTCGAATTCCACTCCAATCCCCTCCAATCCACTTGGTACATGGCTTAACCGAACAAATCCTAAAGCGTCGGCTAGCGCATGGCAGCCTGCACCGAAAGCAACGCCCTGACAAACCAAACAAGCAGAAATTTAATCCTATTGATTGATTAATTCAATAGATTAATTTAAAAACAGTTGGACAATTTATAAGTAAAACCGACCGAAAACCATATAACACAACGCATCACACGCCGGCCAAATCCGGCGAGCGGTGGCGGTGGCGGACGTCACCGAGGCAGGGGGAGCCACGGTGGAGTTACGGGCGATGGATGTGGAGGTGGTGTCGGCAACTAGGATATCTGGATTGGCTTGCTGCTCCCCGCGCTTCGCGGCTGGATCGAGCTCCAGGGCGAAAGCCTTGCCCCGACTTTGTCGGGGCCGACGACGGCGGCGTCTCCGGGCGTCGTTCCATTCTTGTTTGCGTCATTCGTGGAGCTTCGAGTCCATCCGACGGGAGTGGTCAACAACTCCGGGTGAAAGCCTAAGCTCCTTGTGAGCGGGCGGCGGCGACGCACGCGTCGTTTCCTTCTTGAAGGCGCCGCCTTGGAATTGTTGGCCCTCGTGGTGCAACGGTTTCGCGAAGGCCAAGCAGGATGGAGTTGTGGTCGGGGTTGTGGACACCGGGGCGGCGGCTCCGGACGGTGGTGGACGTCGAGGCGGCAGCCTCGGTCTCCCACGCTATGACGGTTGTATGAGGCAGCGCCGTTTGTTTAGCGTGGGTTTGGGTGGCGACCTGGATGTAGACTGCGTGGGCAGAGGGTTCGTCGACTCGACTTGATCGTCTTCGGGCAATGCGAAGATCGATGTGGTTGCTACACCGGGGCGGCGGCCCCGGAACAGGTGGTTTTGGTGGCAACCTGGATGAAGACTGCGTGGGCAGAGGGTTCGTCGACCATGACTGGATCACCTTCGGGCAATGCGAAGGTCGATCTGGTTGTTACGCCGGGGTGGCGGCCCCAGAGCAGGTGGTGTGTGTTGTGGCGTTTGTCGACTTGGCTCGTGTGGGCGGCGGGTCGCTTCGTTTGTGTCATTCTTTTGTACAGATTGTATGGTTTTTGGACCTGGTTTCCCTTATAAACTGGGTCAACTCATTCTATCTATTCAGACGGTGGATAACGACCACTTTGTCCTAAAAAAAACACCCATAGGACACCCTACACAAACCTCTCCAAGGAGGGTCTCGCCGATACTGCACGTAGGCGTCATCGTCATTACTTCTCCCTTAGAGCATCTCTAGCAGAACCCGCAAAACGCCGACCCGCAAAACACATTTGCAGTTCGTGCAACTCGCGGTTTTTTGCTCAGAACGCCGCGCGGCGGAGCAGAACCCGCAAAGCAGAACCGCAAAACAGAATTTTCTGTTTTGCGGTTCTGTTTTGCGGGTTCTGCTCCGCCGCACTGCGTTCTGAAACTGCATATGCAAAACAGCAAGATAGGCAGAATATCATAAAAATTTCAAATTGCTTACAAATTCGACATTAATATAGCAAATTAAAGTAGTTTCTTGAATCTAAAGACGGCCATTAACTAGTTGTCCATCCGTGTGACCAAAAAATGCCTCCAAAACACCATCCATATCGTCGAAAGGCCCCTACACCGTGCTAGCATCACCACCTCCACCATTGCCGGCAGCTCCACCACCAACACCTCCACCACCACCGAGACCTCCACCACCACCGCTAGCTTTTAGCATCGCTTGTTTCCTTCAATGCAATATGTCCTTCCTTGCGATGTCATGCCACTCCAAGGTGACTTCGTCCATGTCACTTCGGTTCATCATCATGATCTTGTTCTCTTCGGCCAAGAGCTTGGTCATGGACTTGTTCTCCTCCGCCGAGGCTCTTTTGGCCTCAATCTCGATCTTCCGCTTCCCTTCTTCACGAAGCACCTCCCACTTTTCTTTCTTCTCTTGAGCTTTTCTCTCGGCCAATTGGTGCTTTGCCTCCAATGTCTTGGCCACCATGGTCTCATTAGATTTCACTATTTCATCGAGTTTCTCTCTCAAGCTTGTTGCCTCAAGTTGCTTTGCCACTCTTTCCTTGACTTTCTTGTTGCCTTCGGGCTTGTTCTTGTTCCTCCCACCTTGTTCACCATCGGAGTCATCCTCAACATGAATTTCTCCCTTTTTTGGCTCTTGATCCCTCAACTTCCACTTCTCACTATGTTGGAGAAGTTTCCAACAATGATCAAGGACAAATGTCTTCTTCTTGGATGCGGGCATATCCAAGTACCTTTCTCTCGCAATGCGGTCCTACAATGATGAACAAATGGTGAACAATGGCCTTGTAGTGAGAACACTACATGAACAATGGTGAATAAACTCACCCAATCACCCTCCACGGTACCACTCGGTGGCGCATTGATCACTTGTTGCAAGCATCCACTCCATCGACCACATGTAGTCTTGATAGTTTCCCAACGGCCTTGTAGTGATCGATAGGTCCGGGGCACCGTACGGCCATTGCGTGGCATGAGTTGGAAGAATTTGTCCTCCACCTTTTGCCAATACCGGTCTTTGGTTTGATCAACGCCGGCCGTTGCATCGAGAGAGATACTCTCCCAAGCACGGATCAAGCATTGGTCCTCCAAAATGGTGTAGTTCGATCCTCTCCGACTCAGGCCGGCCCCGTCCACCTCCTCGACCTCGTTGTCATCTTCTCCCGTGCCACCATCGACGCCACCGTCGAACTCGTTGTAGCTGTAGTTGCCGAGCGGAGGCGACTCGATTTCTACCGACCCAAGCATGTCCATGAACGATTGCGTGCTGCAAGCTGAACGAATTCAGCTCGCCGGGGACGGGCAAGGTGAACAGAGCTCAAATTTGAGTTCGAAAGTTCATACCTTTCGGTCCCGGCGCCGGGGACGGGCGCGGTGGATGCAGCAGCAGCGGCAGCGGCGGCGGCGCTGGCCCTGATTTTCCTCCCCGCCAGCTTCTTCGGCCGCCTCGCAGCAGCGGCGGCGGCGACAGCGGCGGGAGGCTTCGCGGCGGCGGGAGTGCCCGCGGCGGCAGCCGCGGCAAGCAGAACTTGGGCCGCGCCTGCGGTGCCCAATCTTCTCCGCTTCGGCGCCGCCACTGGAGCAGCAGCGGTGTCGGCGGCGGCGGCGGCGGCTCCGAGCTCTCCGCGGCCCGCTGGATCTGATGATGGCGCGTCCCCGACGCGGACGGTCACCAGGGACGGGTCGGCGGTGCTCATGGCCGGTCCGGGGCAGGGCGCGCGGTGGCCGGGGTGGGGGAAGAGAAAGAGGTTGCAGCGGCAGCGGGGACGGGCGCGCTGAAGGTTCCCTCGTGCCAACGACACTGGAGGATGAGGTTCCGGCTGCGGGTCGGGGGAGGAAACCTAGCTTTCTCGGTTCGGAGGCGCGGATTCACGGGGGCCTGCAAAATCTTTTGCGGGTTGGGCAAATTTGCGAATTCTGTTCTCCGCATTTTTACGGTTTTCAATCCGCATCGGGCGGTTATTATGCGGGTTTACCCTTTTTACGGGTTCTGCTAGAGATGCTCTAAGGAGGCACATCGGCAACCCTAAACTCTTAGCAAACAACGATTCCGACTTCGCCAAAGACGACCATCTAACCAACCCATTGTAGAGGCCGTGCGGGGTGACATGAAGCTCCGTGCCAGAACTCAGCCACCCGCAACAAGACAACACAGCTTTAACTATGACGAAGAACTTCGAAGGAGAACCACGCAAGGTTGACGCCTGCTCGCAAGTTGAGCCTGCTCGCAAGTCGCAACAGGTCGAGTCCCGTAGCGGTGTATCGCGACGGGCCATGTGCGCGCATCAAATACGGGCGGGCGTATCGGTATAGTACACAGATCGACTGGCCTAGCCTAGACGTCTTCCGTCCTCTCCCGAATTCTCGACTGTACCGAGAAAGACGGCATTCATCGCACATGCATCTACCGTACGATGAACCAGGCGAACGTGCACGTACAGGTCCCGCTCGCCTCGGCGCCGAGAAGGATCTCGGTCCAGCCGGCGTACGGGATGACCTGCCGGCGCTGCAGTACACACAATGCTCGGTGTCAAGAGCTTTCACACAGGATCTAGCGTACCGTGCATCTATTTCCCACGAGGGTGGTGGATGCATATGCAGCGCCAAGATTCACGAGCCCCTGATGCCATATATGATTCCGATATTATTTGACATGAAACCCCAATAATGGCTCCAACACATTAAATATGTGAGTGGAACTACATGAAATTTCTTGTACCATGTAGATCATAATTCATATCGATTGTGCCACATTCAACAAAGTCATCCATCTGATAAGATGACACTTATTAAAAAAATAGACTGAAAAATACCTTTTCTAGTAGAAGAGTAGCAACTGGTGTGCTTGTAACTCGACCAACTAACAAGAAATTTCCAACAGTAATATCTAATTTAAATTATCCGGCAGAACTATGAGGATTAAGCTACTCAATCTTCATTCCAGTATGCCTATGCATCCTAATCAACTGAGTAAAGTAGAAAAGAGAGAACATAATAATAATTAGATGCGGTGGCACCATTAACTTAATTAGACAAGAATAATGAAGTGGGCATGCCAATGAACAGAATTGTTACTTCCCATGTTCATAAATGATGAGCCGCAACTGACTCAAAATAATCCAGTCGTGTAAGTGCTAAAAGAATTGTTGGTGTTACACACATGCACACGCACACAACACAAGACAAATACTGAAATCACAACATGGAAACTATGCATAGTCAAACAGAATAAAGATAGGTAAATACTATACATCCTAGTCCAATGAAATCAAATCATTAGACCAATTTCTTGCCTTCAATCCGATTCCCATCTCACGCGGCAGAATGCTCCTCACGGTCAAGGAAAAAAATGGGCGGCCCATTTTTGTCTCTATGGAAGTAAACACCATCACCTAGTGCAATATGCATTGTGATTAGATGGAAGCATATTGTCACCATCACCTAGTGCAGTATACATTGTGAACAGATGGCACAAAGCAAAACCTACAAGCCACTTTTCGCTCTATGGAAGTAAACACAGAGAGTAGGAAGCAAATACGAGAGTCAATGAAAATATATGTCATTGATGTTCTTCTAAAAGATTGTATTCATCGAGGGTGGTGTCATGCATAGAAGAATGGTGACGGTGGAGGAAGCTTGTACATTTTTTGTTACTAATAATTGTAAAACATGAAATTCCAAATTAATATATTTTTTACATGGAAGACAATATTCCATTCGTTAAGAGCAAATATCAATTTATGTAGAAGCACATCCTAGTTCATTTCAAGCATGTATAATTACAAGAGTGAAAATAATTTTGTTATCCCTAGAAACATATCTATACCTCTTATAAAGCAAAATCTCACTAACATGCATTAATTATTTTTCTATCTCAACATGCAAACTATCCACATCATCCATTCTCATAGCCAACCAAAGGTCCATGTGAAGCCACTAACATTCATTAAAGTCAATATTTTCTGGCATGCAACCAAGTCATGCATCTACTTTTCATTATCAAATACAAAGAAAAAACAATAAACAATTGCTTCCTAATAAATCAAGAATTAGTTTGAGAAATCAAATCCGTAATTAGCTGCCACAAATCAAATTGGTATTTAATGCCAAATCCAATAAAAGCAGGTTTAGTTACTAGTACCAGAAGTTGCTGCACGCAAGTTCACGTTATTAATTGTTGCAATAACTACCAATTTGGTTTGTCGAAACTAATGCTACTCCTAAGACTAGCCATAGTGAGGATTATCATATAGTAGTATCATGCATACGATACTAGTATATGATACTACCTCTATAATGCATAGTACTCCCTCCGTCCTAGTACCCAAGGCATAATTTTGGAATATCTTGTCCCAAGGTGATATTTGATTGCGACTAAAATCCGCATGCATTGGTGGGAGAGGGAAGCAACCACTAATTGAGATGGAATTAAAACAACTATGCCTAGCAGGTGGGGGATTATGGGACAAATAGTTTTTGGGATTATACCTTGCGAAATAGGACGGAGGGAGTATCATATCTTAGTATCATAATCTCATGTCTTTGATTTTTTTTTTGTAATGCTTGTGAAGTTAGATTGAATTGAGTATTGTTTCAAATTTTAAAGGTTTATAATAATTTAGAAAAGGTTCCAAGGAATTTGAAATGGTTATTTTTGTATTTTACAAAGTGCTAGGAATTGGTTTAAATTTTTTTGGAGGTGTATTTTGGAAAGTTTTGAAAATTTCGGAAAAAAGAAAAACAAAATAGGAAGGAAAAAAAAGGGCCGGCCGAGCTGCACAGCAGCCCAGCCCAGCTAGGTGGCCACAGCAGCCCAGCCCAGCTAGGTGGCCCAGCTGCGCAGCACAGGCCCGCAAGGACGTCAGCGTGACGTCACCTGCGGCCGGGCTCTGCCGCGGCGGCATGGACGTCGCCGGTGGCGTGCCATCGCGTTCTGTGACGCGGGCGTGGGCACGCCCGACGCGCCTGGTCGCGGGGTGCCCGTAGGCGGCGCCGCCGCCCTTTTTGGGTCGCCAGAGCGGCCGCGGCGGCGTGCGGACGCGGCGACGACCTTTGGGCGCAGCGGCGGTGATTCCAGCGACGGCGCGGCGGCTCGGCACGCGAGAGTGGGCGAGGAGGGAGAGACGAGGACGGCGGATCCTGCATCGGGCTTCGATCAAGCGGGGGATGAGCGAAGGGGCGGCGGAGCGCGGCGGCGTCCGCGGCGAGCTCCGGCTCGCGCGCGGAGGAGAGAGGGAGGGGGCTCTGCGCGTGGTGTTTTTCAGCGGAGTCCCTGTGTGTTTCGGAAATTGCGTCTGGGTCCCTGCCTTCGGAAAAGTGGTGAACTGCGGGGTATTTTTTGGGCTTGTTTGTTGCTTGTTGCAAAACGCTAGTGCGCACTAAGGCTGACAGGTGGGGCCCACCACGGTACTGTAGTAGTGAACGGTATCTGCTGTTGCCAGGAACAGTGCGTGGGGCGCTCTCCGATCGCTAAAGTTCCCAGCTTTCATATAGTTAGTTATTCTATTTAATGTTTTGTACTATCTCAATGTAAATATGTGTACAAGATCTATTTGCCATTAAACTTTCTTGTTATAGTGTCATGATACGGTATGTACTTATGTTACTCTAATCATCTCTCTTCCTTAATTACCTGCCACATCAGCATTTTTGTGGGGCCAAGTTGCATGATACCAGCTAAGATACTAGCACTATGGCTAGTCTAAACATTCACGACATTTAATAGGTAAATACACTACTATTTCACAATTGATTAAATATAGACTTTTGAAAATTGTGGCCAAGTGAATATTGCATATTCCAGTTAGAAAAAATTATTAACTCGTGTGGGTGGGGGAGGGGTGCATTGCCCCCTCCCAAGGCCCTAGTTAAAAGATGGTATTTGTCTTTGTTTTCTCCATATCAATATTTTGAAATGTCCTCCGCCATTGGCTCCCCATGTCCGTCGATCGGAGCACAAAAAGTTGCAGTCGCCAGCCATGATGGACTCGGGTAAGGACCAGACGAAGTGCGGATCCTGCTGGGCCTTCGTGTCAAGGACGGCGCTGGAGAGCCACAACGCCATCCGAAGGAACAACTTGGTGTTGTTGTCCGAGTAGGAGCTCATGGACTGCTACACCAAGAGCAAGAGGTGGATCTTTGTGTTCGGGGGGGGGGGGGGGGGGGGAGGGGGGGGGGTCCCTAACTTTTGGCCAAGTTGTGGAGAACTTTTCTTGGGAACGGCTTCGATGGGAAATAATTAATGTACCCCCCTCCCCAACATTGATATCTTGTCTCCCCTCATCACGGTAGTTTTGGTCAAGCTCCACCACTACAAGGAATGACACATGCCAGGGCACTGCCACATCCCTCCTCGACTTGGAAATGCGGGGCTTCGAGCGGGTGACGGCCTATGACAAGTTCCAACTGCTGCAAGGAGTTACGTACGTGGATGTGATGGTTTATGTCGCCCCCCGACATCGTCTCCCTCGACGACTACCCTATCCGCTTGTATCCGGGGCATGTGGAACTAACGTTGATCATGCGATGCTGCTTGTCGGATAGGACTACAATTTATAAATCTTGAGGAATTCATATGGAGAGGCTAGTGGGAGAAAGGGCATCTTTGTCTAGGCTGGCTGTCGATGGCCATGTTGTTGTGCAGGGTAAACTGTTGTTGTGATTTTTAGTTTTCCGTAACTTCGATGGGGCTGGCTGGTTGTAAAAAGTAATTTTTTGAAACACCCTTAGAGAGTCACAAAAACGAGTATTTTTTGCCGATTTAGGTGTAAGAACTAACATGTAGATCACTAAAATTTAAGAATAAATGATCACTATATAATACATTGAATACTCAAGAATATGCACACCGAACTTATCCAAATACATATTCATACCATCAGGGACGGATCCAAGGGGGGACGAGAAGGGGCTACGCCCCCCCCCTATGCATGTAATTTTCTTTGGAAAGATTAGTGATTCAACTACTTGTTTAGTGTATTTTAGCTAGTTTAGCCACCCTCATACAAGTCACACACACTAATTGCCCCCCTTAATTTCAGTTTCTGGCTCCGTCCCTGCATACCATTGCGATTATATATCCATCACAAATGTAGATTTATCCAAAATAGGTATCCATGACATTGTATGAGCTAGCACGATATAATTATAATGTCCTCTAGCATTGAACTATGTGTTAGCATGTAATGTTGTCACTGTTGACTTCGTGTTTCTCGTGTGTGGTGTGGTGCACACGAAGCATAATCGCCGGGCAAGGTTATTGCTTGCCGTTTGACCTTAGGGACGTAATTCTCATCCGAATCACATCGATCAAACTTATTATCACGTAAGTCGGACTCTGTAATAAAATTGAGAAGCGCAATGCAAGGTCGGATAATTCTCTTATGTGTAACGACGCCGGTCAAAAGGAATGCCCTTCAATATGTGCCAATTATTTTTTTTAAGACCAAAATTGTGCTTGATAGAATTTCGAAGCGGTGAGTGCGCAACTAATGATGAAAGAAAAAAGTAAAAGAAACAAAAAAATGTGAAACAAATATGAACCGAAGAAAAATGTGAAAATATGAAACCAAGTAATGAAAATAGAATTGGAAATGAAATACTCCCTCCGTCCCAAAATAAGTGTCTCATGTTTGCCAAAAAGTTGATGTATCAGATACATCAACTTTTTGGCAAACATGAGACACTTATTTTGGGACGGAGGGAGTAAAAAATAGAGGAAAGAGAAACAGAAGAAAAACGAGAAACAATGTACAGTAGCTGAACAACTAACGGGCTAGCACAATGGAAGGAAGCCTGCTGCTTCAGGGAAGATGCATTCGCTGTGATAGC
Source organism: Poa pratensis (assembly GCA_947311845.1). Classification (NCBI taxonomy): domain Eukaryota; kingdom Viridiplantae; phylum Streptophyta; class Magnoliopsida; order Poales; family Poaceae; genus Poa; species Poa pratensis. The sequence goes on from CAMZMU010000077.1 coordinate 28,606,290, forward strand.
TTAACGAACTGCTGATTATATTTCATAGCCCGGTCCAGTGCCGAAAGGCCATCAGGATCCAGAACCCAAATTGAATATTTTTCCTCGGATAAAAAAAACTCGAACGAAAAGACCCCGTCCGACTGGGTGCATGGGCCATCGTGTGCGACCGTGTGATGGGCCGCTAGTGCGAGACTGCGAGAGTGCGGAAGGAGTATACCGTATATGTCCTCTAAAAAAAAGAGTATACCGTATACGACGAGCGTGTGGACGTGCGGTGGACGCGGCAGCTTTGGTGGCTGATGCTGAACGCATCGCGCATACTACTCTACCTGAAGATCAGTTCGAAACAGGGGATAGAAGATTCCTCGCCGGCGCCGCGTGGTCAAGGCCTCACCGCCGGCGCACAATCCGCCCGGTAGCGGTATCCCGGGGCACGGACGGTTGCCCGCGCTCGGACTAAATTACTGGCACGAACTGAACTGAACTCCAGAACGCCATGGCTAACTGGTGGACATTTTATCGGAGGTGAAACAGGATTACGTCGCCAGATGCCCACGCACCTGGCAGCCTTTCTCCGGAAAATTCTTGAAACGGATCGGAAAGGGGAGAGAAGGCGATCGAGACCGGGAGATAGCATACGAGATGGCTTGTCAGCCAGCGATAGGTGTTTTTTTTGTCGAAATGTAACGCTGGATATGATAAATGAACGACGAGCAGGAGGATCAGGAGATATGCGGTATCATTTTCAAAGTTTTCCGGTCAGTCAGAGTCAGGGATATGTTATGTTAACAAATCAAATCTGAAAAGAAAACCAGAGTTCAGAACAAACAGAGATGGTCGCCCGCAGCAGAATACTCCAACCCGTTCCAGCGCATTCACTGAACTTCCACGTTCAGTACTTGACGAACAGATGCAGGCTGATCAAGCGAGTTCAGCAAAATCGGAAGGATCATTTACCATTACAGACTAGCTAGTACCTCAAATCACAGCCAAACACAACTACTTTGACAGATCAATCAATTTAATTAATTCCTGATCACACACACACATAGGTCTTTAATTTTCTTCAGAATAAACAAAAAAGCTTCAGAAGAAGAGACAGAGGAGTTACAACATTACAGATACTAAGAAACTTGACGAATCGACGACGATGGCTCTGGCGCTGTGGCCAGGTTGTCTTCTGTAAAAACACAAACAACATCGCAACGTTGTTAGAGATGATGAACGCATATAACAGTTAAATGATTCAGCAATTGATCGCGTAATTAAACGTACCCTCGACGTCGGCGGCGGCGGCGGCAAGGCCCTTGTCGTGGCGCTGGACGCACTGGAGGATGTACTTGAAGGCCTCGGTCTCGCAGGGGATGGCCAGCGCGCCCTCCTGCCGGAACCCGAACTCCTCCTCGGCCTTCTCGAGGAGGAGCCGGAACACCTGGTGGCCCAGGTAGCTGGTCGGGATCACGAACCGCCGCTGCTCAGGCCCGACGTACACCGGGCAGTACCCCCTCGGCACGTCCGGCGCCGCCTCGGGGCTATGGCAGCTCTCGTCGTCCGAGTCCACCGTCAGCGTCCTCTGGAGCCGCCGCAGCACGAACGGCGGGATCGACGGCGGCGCACCTCCTTCTCCACCACACGCCGTCGCCTCCGGCTGCGTCTCCTCCTCGCAGTCGTCGTCCCTGGCGCCCAGCGCCCACCTGTGCAGCAGCTCCCGCAGCCGCACGATCGTCGTCGTGGCCGCCTTCGCGCCGTCGTCGCCCATCACGTCACGTACTTGCAAGTACGCGCACGCTACCGTACACCTTCACAGCTACGAGTAGCGCTACCAGTGATGGACTTCTTGGATCTTGAGAAGTTGAGATGGATGCTGGCCGGGAGCTGGAAGAATAAACGAGGGGATGGCATGCACTGATTATATAATCAACTCGATCGGACTCCTACCATCGGACGCGCAAGAGGTAACATGGCTCCATGGCCGCCTTGAGAGAGAGAAGGAAAAAAGATTCCTGCCGATTATATAAGGTCTCGCTTGAGAGGATGGAGATTTGGTGCCCGAGCACAGGTACTCCTGTTATCTGGACGGTCTGGGTCTCTTTGAGATTGAGAATCGAGTCATTGTCTGCATGTGCGCTAGTACAGTAAAAACTGTTCAGACGCGGTAAGTTTCAGACGGCCACAAGGGTCACGTGCACGTTCGTCAACAGAAGCGGTACACGTCGTGCGTTATTTTGATGTCCCGGGGGAACACGACGTCAGAATCACATGGTCCATGGAAAAGAAATATATGACTATGCATGGCGATTGCTATGACCAGTCAACACAGTAGACAGTGGCGTCGTTGCACAAGACAGGTACTCTGATTACTGCTCCCTCCGTTTGGAAAAGGATGTCATAAAAATAAACTATAGATAGACCATTTTTGCGACATTCTTTTTCGAACGGAATGAGTAGATCGTTAGTACGCTAAATAGACCACTAAAACACACAAGCCAAGCTAGGATGTACACAACGAGAGGCATGTCCGCGTGCGCGTCCCTGGAGCTGGAGGCATAGGCGCCGCCTTCGGCAGGTCAGCTATCACCGTGCACATGTGGCGAGCTCGGACCGTCGGGAGGACATCGTCCCTGCCGTGCCGAAGCAGCGCCGTGTCCCGGCGCCCGAGCCTGTGGATGTTTGGGCAGCGAAAAAGGCAGCCTTAGCCAGGTGACGCCGGCGCCGCTCACAGCACGGAGGAAGTAGTAATTAGAGTTCGGCGCATGCGCGCTGAGGCCGCCACTGCTGAGGAAATCGGTTACCTGGAAAACTGCTAACCGTGGAGTTTTTGGCCCACCACGCATTCGGTTTGATCTCGTTTAAGAGTTAAAAAGACCAAACTGACCGACAGATTAGAGAAATGAAACAAAAACATGGACATCTCTGAAACTAATTTGCAAATAAAAATGACCCGGACAGTAGAAGTGATAAAAATCAGATCCGCAGGCGAGAACATCAGCTGAACTCTTATCACACTTCATAATCTCTAATCATAGTAATAAAATCTCGAATCACAAAAGGGGAAGTTGCTAGCACGGGTGGAGAGAAGGAGCGTCAGCAGGCCAGCGCCGCCCGCTGGTGGAATCGCATGCGGAGGCGGGGAAGCCGTGGTATTCTGCTGACCAGCATCCTCCGGCAGGCCAAAAACGACGGCCATGGCCGAAGCTTGGGAAGGGGGGATCGAATCCCCGGCCTAAATTCTTCTGCCAAACAAAAATGAGGATCTCCTCACCACAGAAACGGCAAGAAATCAAAGGGGAAAACCTCTGGGCGCAGGAAATTGAGAAGATGAGGCAGAGAACGTAGATGGGAAAGAAGATAGGGATGGGGATTGGGTGTGCTCTGGAGCGCAGACGAAGGTAGACGATGGGCTCGATGGCTCTAAATCATTCCTTAAATGAGGCAGTTGACTGGTCTGTTCTATCTACAATTTGTTCACGGCAGTTGACGGCAGCGTGGTCATTTAATAGCAGACCAACAATGGGCCATGGGTCTGGTTTTACTACGGTAAAATGGGCTGAAGAGAACTGTGGTCACGAATCTTGAAGAGAATGAACCTACAGGATATAGGGAGCATGTGTGCTCGGGCACCAAATTGGTTTTTCGCTTGAAAGATACCGCGCAAGAATATATACCATGTATTTGATCGTGCCAGCTTCCTTAGACTTTTTCTGGGCTGGCAAAGGCAAAGCTAAGCAGGAAATTAGAATTAAAATTGCACTTACGCTCTGTCCTGCACTATGTGTAACAAAACACAAAAGCCGGCTGCCTACAAAACTATAAAAGCATTTAGAGCATCAGAGCATGATTATGCCAGTGCGTCTCTGATCTGTGTAGAGGAGAAAGTACTGTAAAAAATACACACCGGTTCCTACGTGATCGGGTTCCCCTTTTCTGTAACCCGGCAGTGCGAAAACAGGGGCCCCGGAAACACTGAGTGCTGCACACTGAGCAGACATTTGGCGCTACTAGTAGTTCGTAAGCGCTACTTAAACAATAAGTAACGACTGGGCGGCAGAACAGTAAAGAAAGGATAAACCTTTACGTACGTGTCCCAGCTAATTCAGGCACGCATTACATCTGAACAAGCAAAAGTGTACTCTATATCCCGGATTATTTAACGGAACCAAACAACCGTTAACACATCGGGCATTACAAATCGTTAAATAGTACTCCCTCCGTCCCATAATAAGTGTCTCAAGTTTGTCCAAAATTAGATATATATAGATATACATGTTTCATGTCTAGATACATTCAATTTTGGACAAACTTGAGACACTTATTTTTGGACGGAGGGAGTACTTTCCTTAATTTAATTTTAGTCCTACATGTAAGTCGCATACGTGGCCTGAACCTCTGCACGTAGGTGTACAGACCAATCACGTACGCTAGATTCTCAGATAAGGCCAGGGCACCGCTTCGAAAGCTGGTGTAGGTAACGTGGAGGCACATGACCGACTAGCTACCGACTAGCTCGATCACACGGGAGATGGATGTATACGCAAAAGCTAGCGCCCGGTCTCTTCCGGCTTCTCCAAGGTATCCCATGAGATCTCGACGTGCTGCATTATATCCTACCTAGCGTTGCCTTGCATGGATGCGTGCTCCAATCCAAAGCAGCGGCGACGCGCAAAGGCAAAGCTCATCCAACAAATTTAAGGGCGCGCCATGTGACCTAGAGATAGAGATCACTGAGAGGTCGGTGGCAGCTTCTTCTTAACTGCCGGTCGACGGTTAATTTTTCTATGTCCATGCTTCACTCGTGGTGAATGGCTAATATAACTGGTGCGGTTCGGCCGGCCATGGCGTTTTGCGTGTTTCCGTGTTTCGTCCGGGATCCATGGCGGAGCTTCAGCTAGCTTTAATTTGTGGCATTAAAGTTCTGGTGGTTTTGTACGTAGGGCATGACCCATATATATGCTCTGGGATTGATTCCAGCTAGCTGGATCTATCTATGTATGGTCTTAATTTCTGTTGGTTTGAAATCTTCTAGTCTATCTTGTTCAAAAGCTAGCCGCGTGGTACGCCGAGAATAGATCACCGACGAGCAGAGGAGTGAGCTAGCAGAAGCTATAGTTGGAGTGTTTTCAGTTCCATCATGCATGACTTTGAGGACGGAATAATGTCCGTGCGATTCCTTGCAGTGGACTTTTGCAAGCGTAACTGACCACCGCGTACGCCTGGATACAAACTCCGGTGCACATCTCACACGTCAACAAACGCGCACATTGATGATCATCCACATGAAGAAAACAGAAACGCGCATTGCCGAATCTATAATTCATCCATAGTCTCTTTCCAGCACATCAATCACACTCGTACAAGAACACTGGATTCCAGGTCCGTCATCCAACATCGACATGTCCCAGCCATTGCTTCCATTGTTCGTCCCACCAATCCTGCTACTGCTAGCAATAGCATCGACCTCATCCGAAGCGATCTTGCACCGTCCGTTCCATTCGCCTGGCCGTCACGCGGCGCCGTCCGCCGTTGGCTGCAGCCCGAGCGCGGCGTCTGCTTCTCAGTTAGTGGTGGAGAGCTGCACGGAGGACATCGTCCGGTCTTTCTTCGGCGTCCGCGGCAGCGACATCTGCTGCCGCGCGCTGGATTTGACCGGCGCCGGCTGCTACCGCGCGGTGTTCTCCGGCTCCCCGTTCGCGGACGTCTACCCGACCATCCTCGGGAACGTCTGCGGCCTCGCCGCCGCCGCTCCAGCTCCCAGCCCCGGCGCGTGACAGGACGTGATCGTATACCTAGCGGCACAAGTCTGCTCTTGTAACTGAATAGTCAATTCGACAAAACCTGTAAGATTAACTGGACAAAAATCAGGTACAATTGTTTATTCCAGTTCCGAATTTAGGTTTTTTTAAATTAAGGCGTAAGACATCTCTCTGTCATGCCTCACCCGAGTCACGGTCACTGACTCACTACGCCATGTAATTTTTCTACGTGGACGTGGACGCGATGTGACAGCGCGATTGTCTCGGAGAAAAAGAAGGGTAAGTAGCAGAAATTCCTTTTGGCTCTCGGGTGCCAGTGCACCCACTTTTTTCAAAAAAAGTATTGGCCTCAGTACAAAAGCGTGCCAAGATATGTCTGCTCCAGATCGACCACTGTATGATTTCTGCATATGTCCCTTCACTATAGCGATGAGCTGCTCTTAAGGGAAAGGCCCCCGGTTTCCATCGACAAAAGATAAGGAAATGGTGTAGTTGAGGGTGAAGGCAAACTCGTATATAAACTTATAAACTGACCATGAAAAAAGGAGTAAAGGGATTATTAACAATTTTCCCGAATCTCCTTCCTCTCACACACGGTCGATTTTTTCCTCCTTTTTCCGAGTTCTGTGGATAATGTTTACTTTGCCGGAACTTTACCTAATCCGAACGCGATTGATGTGTGCCTTTCTCCAAGGCGCAACAAGGTAGGTGGTAAGTGGCACTAGGGTATCCAGTCTCCCACTAGTACAAAGGGCCATCCGAATATACGTAGGTGATAGGTTCTGAAATATACTAGTGACAAGTTCGTCATTACTTTCGTAAAAGGGCCAGATTTGACAAAAAATACATAATTTTGGGAGTGTTCATTTGATTGTTAGCTAGTTGTATTTAAATTTGGCCAAGCAAATGTATTTGTCCATTTTTCAGTGCTAAGTTACTAACCCTCATAAAGGGTGATGCGGTGATGATCTTTTTTTTTTTTTGACAAGGAGCGGCCCCAAAGGGCCTATATACCATTAACAACACATCGGAGGGTACAAATTACAAAAGGAACCAACGAAAATACAGAAATATAAACCAGGTCCCAATCTTTTACAACTAAGCGTTGTTAATATTTTTTTCTAACAACTTGGTTAAACTTTATCTTGTTTGACTTTTGAAAAAAACATACGTCTTACTTTTAGGAACGGAGGTAGTACTAAAAATATGTTACTTATTAAATTCGTCCTCCTCACTGTTTTTGAAATTCCTTGTATTCTTCCATTTACGTGTGTAAAGCTCCCGAACCATCTAGAAGTGACATGAAAGAGCCACTAAAAGCCCTAGCCACGGTGATAAGCAGCGGAGATCCGCGTATAGCTTGCACTCCCATACATTCATTTGTTCCCATACAAACCCAATCGAAAATTCACAATGGATCCCGAGTTCATATGTTCCTGCCTGATTTAATTTTATGAAAACGATAGCATTTTAAAAAAGAAACCTTTTTTTAAACAAACATATACAAAGTTTCTATGTACGTGCAAAAATTCGTAATGAAATGACATTTGGGTTGCTCTACGCAAAAAACAAAATTAGATTTTAAAATATGTTTTTCGTGTACCGATTTTTTTCCATGGAGCAACAAAAAGTTCATTTCATGTCGAAACTTTACACATATGTAAAAGACTTGTACATATTGTTGTCAATTTTTTCAGAATTGTCTGAAATATTTACTATTTTTTCTTTAAATTCTTTAGTTAGACAGGATCATATGATTTCGGGAGCCAAAACCCTTTTCTCCCAACCGCAATAGCCTGTTCCCATTGTTAAGACTAGGAAAATTAGCGCGGCGGCACGCCACGCCTGTGGTGTTAATTTTGCTGCATAATTTGAAGTGTATTTTATGACGGTATGTAACTCCAAATATTTAGCAAATTGAAATGTTCAAAAATGGTTGTATGTTTCCATAAATTTTTAAGTTAAATCCATATTTAGAAAAATGCATTATGTGAGCATCTATTAAATTTAAATCCATAATTAGATGAAGTTCATTTAGATTATGTAAAAATATTAATCAAATTGAAATGTTCAAATATGTTTGTATTTTGCCATAAATAGGTAGTATTTATTTTTCTGAGCATGTTGATATATTCTAGAGTATCTCTAAATTTTTAGCAAATTGGAATGTTTAACTATGCTTCTATTTTCTCATTAATATTTAGTTTACATACATAATTAGTGGAAATACATTTTTTTTTGGATTTGATTTCATAATTAGGAAAAGTTCATTTATATTACATCTAAATATTGACTAAATTGGAATGTTCAAATATGTTTGTATCTTGTCATAAGTAGTTAGCATTTATTTATTTATTTTGAGCATTTTATGACATATTTTAAAAAATATCCAAATATATAGCAAGTTGGAATGTTCAAATATATTTGTATTTTGCTATGAATATTTAACTGTAATTAGATGAAATACATTTGAATCTTCTCCAAATATTTACCAAATTTAAATATACAAATTTGTTTGTTTGTTTAGCATAAGTAGTTAGCATGTATTTTTATGAACATTTAGATATATTATTTATATTTTTTCTGATGGATATATTTAGAGATATTGATTTGTGAACGATTTTTTCATTTTTTTTTGGAAATTGTTTAAATAAAACGGTCCCACCTGTTAGGGATTTAACATTTTCTGTATTCTGGCAGGCCAGGTACACTGTGATGTTGTGATGACATAATCAACGGCGATGACCGCGTTGTTGCGAAAAGGTCCCTAGATTGTCCGAAAATTGCAAATAAGTCCCTTTTGATCACGGCGATGACCGCGTCGTTGCGAAAAGATCTCTGAATTGTACGATAATTGCCAATAAGTCCCTCCAACGGTTGGAACGGCGACGACCGTGTCGTTGCGAAAAGAAAAGTAGATAAACATGCATGAAATATATTTGAAACTTTTGTGAATATTGTTGAATACTTTTCTAAATATTGTTGAATATTCTTGGGAAAACAATATTACGCCGCGCCCGTGTCGAAACCTGACCGGGAAAAGAAAAGCAGATAAACATACATGAAATATGTTTAAAACTTTTCTGAATATTGTTGAATATATTCTTGGAAAAACATTATTTTCGTATTGTTGAATATTTTTTGGGGAAAATATTTATTGGGAAAATCTACAACAAATTTTGTATGGAAAATATTTTAAAGCGTCGGTACCTTGAGCAGCTATCCTTGTCATTGTATGAGAGGATGATGATTAAGTCCGTCTTCAGCACTCGTAAGGTGACAATTTGGTTAGTGACGACTTCCTGGTCGGCCTTTGCGTGTGTTGAGGCGGAAGGGCTTACATGGAACACATGGTTTTAGTACTAAGTAGTGGTGGTCAGATATATATATTCATGCATAGTTGCGATTAGCTAGTGGGTTGGACTAATATTCATGTATGTCCGATTACACAATTCATGGAGTTATTCGATACATATAGGACATAACATAGAACAAATTTCAGTTTTTATTCTGTAGAACACATTTCTGGTCTCAAAGTTTAGTGTTAAAGGGAAAAAAACAGAGATTACGATCCAAGAAATGGTTTCGGATGATTTTTCAGAATGAAATGGGGTCACATTTTTGTTTGCTATATTCAACGTTTTTCATAGTGGACGAACTCTACTGCAATCCCTTCATTGGTTATAGAAATAGCTCATCTGGTACTCGTTGACAACAGGCTTAAAGGAGGAGAACAATATAGATTTAGGGACTATTCGATAATACAGGCGAAATTATTATGATGACCGATTTTGATGCAAAAATGTTTTATTCCGGGAGACCGTTTCACAATTTTTTGGGAAATGCGAGGACTCTTATAAAAAAGACGGTACGCGGGGACTCTTTTGCAAAAATATTTATTCTGGGGGACCGATTCGTCAAAATAAAAAGGTTAAAACATGGAAGTTGTTTGGAACGGTGATATACATCTACTCGTGAGAGAAAAATTCAAACGGATGACCGAGTGCGACGAATTTGACAAATTTCGTCAAATATTTTTGTGAATTTGAATCCAAAATTAAGGAGATAGAATCGACCAAACTCAAAACCGATCACGCTGATGGAACATACTCGCCGACGTGCATCAAAAAAAATGTAAAAAAACCTTTAAAAAATTCGAAAAAAAACACTGTAAAAGTGGGGTAGTTAGAAGTGCGGTACTGTGGCTTCTACAGTATCGGATACAGTACCGGATGACGTGTCCACCACACCTTGAGAGGCTTTATATAGATAGATTAATAACGCCAATCGTGGCATGTCAGAGCCGTGCAGGATCATGTCTACTCCGTACTACTCTGAGGCGATTAATAATCAATCACCTCGAGCTCTGGAATCTTCCAGATCCATGTGGCCGAGCAGAAAATTTATGCTTGGCTCGTGCGCATCCAAACGAATCAAGAGCGCCATGTAGTACTTCCACTAATCCTAATCCAAACTGCGGTCGTAATAACACGTAGGCCCCACTACGTCTACGTGCCGTGCTAGAGTTGGCTTCCAGTCGTGGATCTTATCTCCTCCGTGGAAACAGGCGGTGATATGGGCCCCACAAGTGGCGGGCCTGCCACGCCTTTTCTTCCTTTTTACCGGTGGATCTACGGAAGCTCGTCGTTGGGATTGCAAGCCGAACGGAGCATGGCTTGGCTCGGCTTGGCTTTTATTCGGCTCGCGTGAATCGTGACCATGAAATTGCCCGTAGTTTAGTGGGAGAAAGCTCAGAGAATGCCACGCGTTCTGTGCCTATGTGGTGTGTATTCCGTAAGCAATAGCCGATAGGTCACACACTCCGAGGGGTTCCATGACCGTGCAGCGTAACAAACCGTTGGATCATGGGCTGACGACCACGCTTAGGTCGATGGGCACGCCTGGCCTCTTTTTTTTTTTTGAAACGGGGGCAAAAGAATTGCCCCAATATATTTATTAAGAAGAGAATTGCCCATTTAATTGACGGAAAACCGGCCAAAAACCGTTACAACAAGCCACAAACAGACTATACCTAAGACATGCAACTCCTGTTGGAATCGTAGGCAGAAAACAAAAAATTCCTAGCAACGATAACCATAAACTAGCCAAGATCTATTCTATGCAGATATACTATACGGAAGGAGAACGGAATACATACCCTTGTAGACCGAAAGCGGGATCACGTCCCCGCACGAACGTTGACGATGAAGACGACGTAGCCGACCTCAAGGTCGTGTAGTGGAAGAAGACAGCTCCCAGCGCCAAACGATGGCGCCTCGCGGTTCCACACACGTACGGTGTGGATGACGACCTCCGGGCTCCAGATCCAGCAGAGCAGCGGAAGTGGAAGAGTGGATCTAGCAGCACGGCGGTGTGCAAACTAAAGAGAGACTTCTCTCCTCGTACGAAGCTCCAGAATCGGAACCCCGTTCAAGGTAGGAGAGAAGAAGAGAGAGATGGGCAATTTTCAAGGCATGGGGGCACTCCTATATAAAGGAGAGGGAGGGAGGCCAACCCCTTGGCTCCCCCATGTGGGACTATTCCCACATGGGGGTGCGCCGGCCATGGGGGGGTGCGGCTGCCCTAGTGGGCCCCATGTGGCCCACTAGGGTGGCAGCCCCCCTTTTTCCTTTTTCCCTTTTATTTTCTTTTTCCCCGAATGGGCCTCTAAGGCCCATTTAACTTTTAATGCCTTTTAAATTCGAAATTAATTAAATAAAACATGTATTTAATCATTAATAACACTTATTAATATTAGATACATATTATTTAATTCATTCGGACCCCGAAACATATTTCGTGGCCTCCGATCAATCATCGGACAATTACCGGAACACTTCCGGAGCTCCAGAACACTTCCGGAGTTCCTGTTTCTCATTCTCTCTAAATCCAATCTAATCGTCACCCACCCTTAAGTGTGTTACCCCACGGTTCGGGATCACTCCAGACATGATCGAGACTCTCTCTCCGATCAATCGACTAACAGCGGAATCTGGATATCCATGATAGCCCCTGTGTGTCCACGAATGTCTCTTTATTCGTTTGAACCTGTAGACGTCCAGTTTCAATCTCTTGCCTGGTGATACTTAGATTGTCGAGTGTCGTTCTCCGGTATCACATTTTACCGAGCTTGACCTCATCCTTGACAATCTATCTTCTCTCGTCTGTGATGTTACATCCCCGTGACCTAGTCACATGCTTGCAAGCTCATTAGATGTAATCTCACCGAGTGGGCCCAGAGTATCTATCCTGCTATGCGGATTGGCAATTCCCGCTATTGATTACTCGCCCCGACTACTTCCTTCCAATACCCGAAGGTGTCACCCTTATTGTCGTGCGTATGAGACATGACGTTAGGTGCGATCAGCCGTATCTTTCAGAAGCAGCGACTTGATATAATCTCACGGTCCAAGATCTGAAACTACGTTTCTATATATTTTTGGGTATGTCCATCAAATCATTCACCCAATGATATGACTCCGTTGTTAACCGGTTAATGCCCATGATCAGGAAACCTTGATCATCTGTTACACAACGAACTAGTCAAGTAGAGGCTACTAGGGACCTGGTTGTTTCTATACCACACGTGTATTATGTTTCCGAGTAATACAGTTATAGCATGGTATTAAAACGTATTATGAACAATAAGAGATATGACAAATAAAATCACTTTATTAATTGCCTCTAGGGCATATCTCCAACAGTCTCCCACTTGCACTAGAGTACAAATTAATCTAGTTTACAACTTGGTAAAAGCTTGACACCAATAGCATTGCGGTGTTCTTCATGCTTGTCTCGTGGAAGAGGTTTCGTCAACGGATCTGCAACATTCAGGTCCGTGTGTATTTTGCAAATCTTTACATCGCCTCCCTTGACGTACTGTCGTATGACATGGAAGCGTCGGAGAATATGTTTGGCGGTGGAGTGAGACCTTGGTTCCTTCACGTTGGCAATGGCCCCTGTGTTGTCGCAGAAGATAATCACAGGGTCTCGCGCACTGGGGAACACTCCAAGTTCGATGATGAACTTCCTGAGCCAAACAGCTTCATTTGCAGCATCCGTTGCAGCAATATACTCCGATTCCATTGTAGATTGGGCGACTATGGGTTGCTTCCCACTTCTCCAGCTCACAGCGCCTCCGTTCACCTTAAACACATAGCCTGTTTGCGATTTCGAGTCATCGGGATCTGTGCAGAAACTTGCATCAACGTAACCTGTTACGCCAAGTTCCTCTTCACAGCCTCCATAAACAAGAAACATGTCCTTGGTATACTTAAGATACTTCAGTATGTTCTTAACAGCTATCCAATGATCCTTGCCAGGATTACTCTGGAATCGACTCGTCAGACTAAGAGCCAATGCCACATCGGGTCGTGTACTTAACATGGCATACATGATCGATCCTATAGCCGAAGCATATCGAGTGCCATCCACCTCAGCTTTTCAAGAGCCGTCCGTGGACACTGAGCCATGCTCAATGTTTTTCCCTTGACAACTGGCACAAGACCCTTCTTTGCCAAATGCATATTGAACTTCTTCAATATCTTATCAAGGTAAGTACTTTGACATAACGCTAGTAGGCGCCTGGGTCTATCACGATAGATCTTAATGCCTAATACGTATGCAGCTTCTCCTAAGTCCTTCATTGAAAATTTACTGTTTAAATATTCCTTCACGCTTTTCAGAAGTTCCACATCATTCCCAATTAGTAATATATCATCCACATATAGAACTAGGAATGCAACTGAGCTCCCACTCATTTTCTTATAAATGCAGGTCTCTTCCAAATTTTGGACAAATCCAAAACCTTTGATCACCTCATCAAAGCGAAGATTCCAGCTCCGAGATGCCTGCTTCAGTCCATAAATGGAACGCTGAAGTTTGCATACCTTGCCAACATTTCCTGGACTGACAAAACCTTCAGGTTGTACCATATACAACTCTTCCTCAATGTTGCCATTTAGGAACGCTGTTTTGACATCCATCTGCCATATCTCATAATCATGATATGCAGCTGTTGCTAGCAAAACCCGAATAGACTTTAGCATCGCTACCGGTGAAAACGTTTCATCGTAGTCAATTCCATGAACTTGTCGGAAACCTTTTGCGACAAGCCGAGCCTTATAGACGGTCACATTACCGTCAGCATCAGTCTTCTTCTTAAAGATCCATTTATTCTCGACGGCCTTGCGCCCTTCGGGAATCTCCACCAAAGTCCATACTTTGTTGTCATACATGGATTCTATTTCGGATTTCATGGCCTCAAGCCATTTCTCGGACTCGGGTCCTTCCATCGCCTCTTTGTAATTTGTAGGTTCGTCTTGTTCAATTAACATGACGGTGCAAACAAGATTACCGTACCACTCAGGAGAAGTACGGGTTCTTCCAGACCTACGAGGTACAATAGCCTCCTCGACATTTTCTCCCACTTCATCTGTTATGAAGGACGGTTCAGGAACTGTTTCCGTTGCGCCACTCGGTATTTCGAGTTCAGGATCAACTATCTCGTCGAGGTCTATTTTCCTCCCACTTACTCCTTTAGCGAGAAACTCCTTCTCGAGAAAGGTGCCGTTTCTAGCGACAAACGTTTTGCCCTCGGCTTGGTGGTAGAAGGTGTACCCTATGGTTTCCCGTGGATACCCTACAAAGACGACCTTTTCCGATTTTGGTTCTAGTTTGTCAGGCTGCAATTTCTTGACATAAGCCTCACAACCCCAAACTTTCAGGAACGACAGCTTAGGTTTCGCACCATGCCATACCTCATACGGTGTCGTTTCCACGGATTTAGATGGAGCCCTATTTAAAATGAATGCGGCTGTTTCTAACGCATATCCCCAAAACGATACGGGCAAATCGGTAAGAGACATCATAGACCGTACGCTATCTAATAAAGTACGATTACGTCGCTCGGACACGCCGTTGCGTTGTGGTGTTCCGGCAGGCGTAAGCTGTGGCACAATTCCACAGGCCTTCAGATGTGTGCCAAACTCAAAACTCAAATATTCGCCACCACGATCGGATCGGAGGTGCTTTATTTTCTTGTTAAGTTGATTTTCAACCTCACTTTGAAATTCTTTGAACTTTTCAAAAGTTTCTGACTTGTGTTTCATTAAGTAGATATACCCGTATCTACTCAAGTCATCAGTGAAGGTTACAAAGTAACGATAACCATTGCGCGTTGATGCTCATTGGGCCGCACACATCTGTATGTATAACTCCCAATAATTCCGACGCACGTTCAACGAAACCATTGAACGGTGACCTAGTCATCTTGCCCATGAGGCATGGTTCGCAAGTGTCAAGAGATCCAAAATCTAATGACTCCAAAAGTCCAGCTGAGTGGAGTTTCTTCATGCGCTTTACACCAATATGACCAAGTCGGCAATGCCACATATACATGGCGGTATCATCACTAAGTCTAATCTTTTGGCATCTATGTTATGGATATGTGTACTACGATCGAGATTCAACAAGAATAAACCATTATTCACAGGAGCATCAACATAAAAGATATCATTCATCGAAATAGCACAACCATTTGATACTGAATTGAATGAATATCCGTCTTGCAACAAGCAAGAACCACTTATAATGTTTACACTCAGAGATGGCACAAAATAACACTTATTTAAAACCAAAACTAATCCCGAAGGTAGATGTAGAGGGAGCGTGCCGACGGCCATCACGTCAACTCTTGATCCATTGCCGACGCGCATCGTCACCTCGTCCTTTGCCAGGCGCCGACTATTCCGCAACTCCACCTGTGAGTTACAAATATGAGCAACAGAGCCGGTATCAAATACCCAGGTATTACTACGGGCGCATGTAAGGTACACATCAATAACATGTATATCAAATATACCTTTATCTCTCCCGACAATCTTGCCGGCCTTCTTGTCTTCCAGGTACTTGGGGCAGTTGCGCTTCCAGTGACCATCTCCCTTGCAGTAGAAGCATTCCACGCCAGGTTTGGGACCAGGTTTGTTAGCCTTGGATTTGGCAACGTGTTTGCCATCCTTCCTAGACTTCCAGTTCTTCCTTCCCTTGCCGCCAGATTTCTTAAAATCGACGGTCTTGTTGACCATCAACAGCGTGTGCTCCTTCTTGATTTCCACCTCAGCAGTCTTGAGCATCACGAACACCTCAGACAGGGACTTAGCCATGCCCTGCATGTTATAGTTCATGACGAAGCCTTTGTAGCTAGGAGGCAACGATTGCAGCACCCTATCAATCGCCAGCTCATCAGGAATCTTGCATTCCAGAGCGTTCAGGCGTTGAACGTAGCCAGACATTTTGACCACGTGCTCGCTCACACTGCTATGCTCTTCCATCTTGGCTGAGAAGAAAAGCTCAGAAGCTTCATACCTCTCAGCCTTAGCCTGCGGCGCAAAGACAGCCTTGAGATCAGAAATTATCTCAAAAGCACTCATCTTCTCAAAGCGCTTTTGCAGGTCGGCTTCCATGGCGTAGAGCATGCCACTCTGGACAAGGAGGAATCCTCCGACTTGGTCTGATAGACCTTCTTCTCGTCATCGGAGGCGTCGTCTGCAGGAGGGTCACCTAGGGCGGCTTCAATGACGTAAGCCACCTTGTGGGGAGTGAGGAGGATCCTCAGGTTGCGGAACCAGGACATGAAGTTCGACCCATTGGTCTTAAGCTTTTCTTTCTCAAGGAACAGGCCAAGGTTAAAGGTGGGGCGAGACATCTACAATGGAATTTGCAAAACATAAGACGTTTGTTCATAATAAAATATGGGTTCAAGTTTTAGCAAAATTAAAACTACCAGAACTCCCACTCAAGACGAGTATCCCTCTCATCGTCTTAGTGATTACACAATCCCCATCCATTACGCTACCCCCATCGATCAGGCGAATAGCATAACTTCAAAGGTAGACATCGTATATCAATCACATCACCGTATGTGACTCGTGCTTAACCTTTCGGTACTTGTGTTCCGAGGCCATATACTGGTATATGCTAGGCTCGCCATAACACCCTTTGCCGTATTTGCGTGTGCAACGTGGCTTACACCCACTGTATGCGAACGAAGAGACGAGTGTAGACGAACGGGATCGAAACCCCAAACGACGTACCCCGTAACGTAGAACTTTATTGGTGGTGCACGACAGAGGGAGAACACTATTATCGGAATTTTGGGAGGGATCATCTTATATTACTACCGCCGTGTAACTAATATATAGACATATATATATACACAATATAAGATGCACACAATCTACATAACATCTAATATGAAATGTAATGCGACATGATATGGTCTTCTCCGCGCCGATGGTCTCCTTCGCGCCAACAGTTTATAAACAATTTAATAAACCTACCTTGACCATATCACATTGCCCCTGCAAAATAAAGTTAGACGCTTCTACTTTATCTTTTGCATGTTTTACGTGGCTGCTAGGGCTTCCGCACAAGAACCGTTTCTTACCTACGAAAACAACCACAACAGCGATAAGACAATTGTCTCTATTACACCCCTTTCGGGGCCCTCCATTGTAAATGCGATATCAACTATTGTAGGAGATACAGACACCCGCCAGCCACATATACGGTACAAGCCATATGTCAGGTGTGGAACCAGTCTCGCGTAAGAGTACGCGTAAAGTCGGTCCGGGCCGCTTCATCCCACAATGCCGCGATATAAACAAGTACACGCTAGAGGGTAACAAATGTAGAATCGATGCCCACATTCAACATGTGTTCTAACCGTACAGATATATCTACGCATAGATCGGCTCTGATACCACTGTTGGGAATCGTAGGCAGAAAACAAAAAATTTCCTAGCAACGATAACCATAAACTAGCCAAGATCTATTCTATGCAGATATACTATACGGAAGGAGAACGGAATACATACCCTTGTAGACCGAAAGCGGGATCACGTCCCCGCACGAACGTTGACGATGAAGACGACGTAGCCGACCTCAAGGTCGTGTAGTGGAAGTAGACAGCTCCCAGCGCCAAACGATGGCGCCTCGCGGTTCCACACACGTACGGTGTGGATGACGACCTCCGGGCTCCAGATCCAGCAGAGCAGCGGAAGTGGAAGAGTGGATCTAGCAGCACGGCGGTGTGCAAACTAAAGAGAGACTTCTCTCCTCGTACGAAGCTCCAGAATCGGAACCCCGTTCAAGGTAGGAGAGAAGAAGAGAGAGATGGGCAATTTTCAAGGCATGGGGGCACTCCTATATAAAGGAGAGGGAGGGAGGCCAACCCCTTGGCTCCCCCATGTGGGACTATTCCCACATGGGGGGTGCGCCGGCCATGGGGGGGTGCGGCTGCCCTAGTGGGCCCCATGTGGCCCACTAGGGTGGCAGCCCCCCTTTTTCCTTTTTCCCTTTTATTTCTTTTTCCCCGAATGGGCCTCTAAGGCCCATTTAACTTTTAATGCCTTTTAAATTCGAAATTAATTAAATAAAACATGTATTTAATCATTAATAACACTTATTAATATTAGATACATATTACTTAATTCATTCGGACCCCGAAACATATTTCGTGGCCTCCGATCAATCATCGGACAATTACCGGAACACTTCCGGAGCTCCAGAACACTTCCGGAGTTCCTGTTTCTCATTCTCTCTAAATCCAATCTAATCGTCACCCACCCTTAAGTGTGTTACCCCACGGTTCGGGATCACCCAGACATGATCGAGACTCTCTCTCCGATCAATCGACTAACAGCGGAATCTGGATATCCATGATAGCCCCTGTGTGTCCACGAATGTCTCTTTATTCGTTTGAACCTTAGACGTCCAGTTTCAATCTCTTGCCTGGTGATACTTAGATTGTCGAGTGTCGTTCTCCGGTATCACATTTTACCGAGCTTGACCTCATCCTTGACAATCTATCTTCTCTCGTCTGTGATGTTACATCCCCGTGACCTAGTCACATGCTTGCAAGCTCATTAGATGTAATCTCACCGAGTGGGCCCAGAGTATCTATCCTGCTATGCGGATTGGCAATTCCCGCTATTGATTACTCGCCCCGACTACTTCCTTCCAATACCCGAAGGTGTCACCCTTATTGTCGTGCGTATGAGACATGACGTTAGGTGCGATCAGCCGTATCTTTCAGAAGCAGCGACTTGATATAATCTCACGGTCCAAGATCTGAAACTACGTTTCTATATATGTTTTGGGTATGTCCATCAAATCATTCACCCAATGATATGACTCCGTTGTTAACCGGTTAATGCCCATGATCAGGAAACCTTGATCATCTGTTACACAACGAACTAGTCAAGTAGAGGCTACTAGGGACCTGGTTGTTTCTATACCACACGTGTATTATGTTTCCGAGTAATACAGTTATAGCATGGTATTAAAACGTATTATGAACAATAAGAGATATGACAAATAAAATCACTTTATTAATTGCCTCTAGGGCATATCTCCAACAACTCCCTGACCGCTAAGGCGGCTCAACCAACTCTGCTAACCCGCTACGACCGCAAACTCTTGACACATTGATCACGACATTGCAAAAACAACCCCACTAAAACACAACAAAGATCTCGGACATGCCAACCCGACAAGATGAGAACCACCCATCAAGCAGCTGCGGATGCCTTCCTTGTGGCGCCACTCTTGGATTTGTTCTTGAATGATTTCTCTTTGCAAGATCCCGTCTTTTTACTTTTGTTTCGGATTGCCCTCTCCTTCAGAAGGCATCCAATCGGCTTGCCAGATCCAGGGTCATCAGCTTCCAAGCTAGCGAGGAAGTCGCAAAGCTTTTTGGCGAAGAGAGCTCCCGGAACCGGTACCAAAGCTCCTGAAGCAACAACGTTGTCATCCATAGAAACCACCTGCCCGATGGACTCGGTCGAGTGGACCACCTGCCCGAAGAGCTCGTCCAGAGGAGTGACGTCTGGCATGGCAGGAAGCCCACCAAGAGCAGCCTCCGCTCTCGCCAAAAAACTCTCCACCCATGCAAGACATCTTTGTAACTCGTAGCGGATGAGCTCAACCTCTTCCGCAAGGACGGACTGCGACGACACACATGCCATGGTCGCAGCTTTGGTGGACATAGGTGAACAGGCAGCATGCTGTTGAGGGGGTGGCATCGGCGCAGCTTGCCGACGGGCTGGTAGTTGACGAGGCGCGAGAGGCTCACGACGACGAGCTTCAATAGGAGGCGGCCGGGGAGCAGTTTGAGCAGAACATCCTCTAGCTTTGTGACCGAAATGGCGATAGTTGTTGCATCTAAGTGGCTCACAGCACATCGATGCCCAATGCTCGGCTTCATGGCAGCGGTGGCATCTCCCTTTGAGCCAAGCAGGAGGAGGAGATCGGGTCTTCAGCGTTGGAGGGACGAAAGCCCTGCGACGGAGGCTGCGCCTAGACTGGACGGTCTCCCAAGGCACCTCCTTGTGCCCCACACCGCCCGTCGAGTCGGCAACAGCTAGAACCGCCTCCGAGTGCAGCACAGGCACATCCACAGATGGCACCATAAGCTCCGTGGTGGGAGCCTTGGGTGCGAGCGCGTCGACGACGCCCGAGGGTGGAGCCGGCGTCTGATTTTCTTCTGACAGGTCCAAGGCGGACGCCGAAGCAGCATGCCGGGGCTGGGAACTCACACCTGCATAGAGAGCCTCCAGATACGTCCGCAGGCCAGAGGAATCGCCGGTGAGGGGCGCAGGGGCGGCGAGCGGCGGAGCCGGAGCGGCCGGCATCGGAGCCTTGGAGACGAGCGACCGCTTCACCATCATTCGACCCCGAATGGAAGGGTCGGACCTGCGAGAGGCGAGGGCGGCCACGGCTAACGCGGCGGCGGTGGGCGACGAGGCCGCTGTCGAGGGCATGGGAAGGCGGGACAGGAACTCTGGGAGCAGCAGCGTCGAGACGAGCCCCTACATGCTGGACAGATGGAAAGGAAGAGGGCTTCGAGGGGAGTCTGGATCTGGTGGCGTTGGTCGGGGAGGATGCCGGTGGAGAGAGATCAGGCCGGCGGCGGCGCCAGGGAGGCCCTAGACGCCATGGTCACGCGAGCCTTTCTGAGCGAGTCGTTGATTTAACTTGCTATGCCTGGCCTCTTTGATTCTCATGTAGAATGGCTTTGTTTTTCTTTAGAAACCTAAGTACGAAATCCCTCTTGTTGAATAAAAAAAGAGTAAAAGCTCTATATCTTATGCTCCATTCATCTAAATCAAACAGGGCGAACATGGTCATCAAAGAGAAATGCTATTTTTATGATTTCCGTCTACTATTCCCATAAATCAAGAGGCTCTAAATTTAGAAGTTATCCTTTTTCATCATGACACGGTGTAATTTTGATGAAAATACATTGTACAATCTTTTTATAGTTTTAAATCATGCTCGTTTCAAATTTTTTTTACAATGACAAACTTATATTAATGTACATATTATTCCTAGGTTGCATTATACTTGCCGGTCAATGCTACGACGATGACGACGAGGCGAGCACTGCACAACATGGAAAGTTAATTCATTTTTGTGTAGAAATTACATAAGTTATTTAGCCTTCTTTTATGTCCAAAACAATAAGATTAGAATGACTTATAAAAGTGAACGGAGGGAGTACTTGTTATATTCAGGTTTTGAAGTTAAAATTTTACAATGTTTGGTCAAGTTCTTAGAAAAGACTATCAACATCTACTACGTCAAATAAGTATCAATGGAATCAACATGAGAGATATTTTGTATTCTATTGATGTTGATAGTTTTGTCTATAAAATTGGTAAGTACAGAAGACCCCACAAAAAAAAGGTCAGCACAGAAGCGTTTGACTATCGAAACATTAGTTAAACAGCTAAAGTGTACGTTCGAGGGAGTATTGCATGGTTAGTGTCGTCGTATGAAACAACAGATGCCTAGGGGTAGGCTTAATTTCGGGCCGATGGACGCTAGAGGATTCGGGAGAGGGATAGCGCGTTGAAGAGCGCACACGGACAAACAGATCAACACGGGGATTTACCTGCTTCGGGGCTCTCGTGAGAGATAAAACCCCTACTGCAGCATCTAGCCTACTCTGTGTATTTCTCCTCTCTGCACACGGTCTGTACAAATGCTCCTCGAGCTGTATGGAACGAGCTATGGAGATGAGCCCCAGGGAGCCAGCAGAGAGAGCGGGGGGAGAATGAGCCCAAGGTGTCGTGGGTTTGTCACGTCAGGTGTCATAGATGACTTCATAGGTGTGGGATTATGCGAGTCAAGCATCTCCGAGCTTGGGATCGCAGGAACAAAGATCAACACAGATTTACCCAGGTTCGGCCCCCTCAATGTGAGGTAAAAGACCTACTTCCTGCCTACCCTAGATTGGTATTGATATGATAATCGAGGTGTTACAATGGAGGCGATCCGATCTGGTACTCGCCGTATGAGCTAGGGTTTGGGGCTTGATAGCTTGACCCGCTCTAAGTCCTGCGAGTCCTCTTTATATACACAGAGGCTCGCTAGGTTACAAAAGGAAACTTCCCCATAAGGAATACGTCCACAGAGGCCTACTCGGAGACTACTTGGTCTTCACGTCCTCCGGGATATGTCTTCTAGATCTTTCCCTTATGGCGGTTCAATATTGGGCTTGCTCCCAAGTGGGCCTTTGTCCGTGCGAGTAAGTTAAGTCGCACTGGGCCGCGGGTTAATCCAGAAAGTATTCCCCCGACATTAGCCCCCAAGTTTAGCTTGGATTTCGAGTGAAGGCTCCTTCGTCTTAACAAACCCCTGAGCCGCGCACGTGAATTATCCCAGCTGAACTCCAATTTTCTTATTTCCAATCTGCGGCTTATAACTCTTCTTGGCGGCTCAAGAACGCGACTTATCCTGCCTTGACGGTTGATTTTCAGATCTAAACGTCTTCCGCGTCTGGGTTATTTATCTTGGCTCATCGTTTTCCCCAGCGTTCTGCATCAAGTCTGCATTACGCATCCGCTACTCCTTTCCGCCGCCTCCAATCTCGCTTCTCGTACTCACAATCCTTCGGTGGATATCTCCATCGATCTGAGAAAAATGTCTCGCCGCAAGTGCAACTGGGAAGGCTCGTGGGTCGACGAAGATTTCCTGGAATCCCTATCTGCACGGGGCCTTCTTCCGCCAAAAGATCAATGCGAATGGCGGGCGGCCGGTGAGGAGGTAATCCCCAATCCTCAACCAGGAGAATAGTGATTTTTGCGGAGCATGTTGAGCGCGGGTTCAAGCCCCCGGGCTCTCTCTTCTTCCGCTCCTTGATGCAGCGGTTAGGTCTCCGCTTCCATGATATTGGCCCTAATTCGATGTTGCAAGTGAGCAACTTCCACGTCCTCTGCGAAGATTATCTGGGTATCCCGCCTTCAATAGATTTCTGGCTTGCTCTTTTCAATTGCAATAGTCAAAGGGAAACCACAGATGGTCCTTTTCTCCAATGCGGCGCCATTTCCTTCCAACGCCGTAGGGGTAGTATCTTCCCAAAACTAACTCTTGCCAAGAAAATCAAGGAGTGGCAAAGGACATTCTTCTATTGTAAAAACACTTCTCCTGAGGGTGAAATTCCTCTTCCTCTTTGGTCTCCTCTTCCCTTCGAGGCTACCGATGCTCTGTCTTCTAAACCTGATCCTTCTTCGTTGCCCTTTATCGAATCCCTTTAGACAAGGTGAGAGCGCTGACACTCCATGGTCTCACTGGATTAGATCTCATATCTTGCTGGACTAAGTGGCGAGTTCAGCCTGTGAGTCGCCGCTCGCGGCTTATGGTGGATTTCACTTGTCATGCAAACGACGTCGATCGCACTTGCCCTGAAGATTGGGACAAAGGGGAGTGGATAAATTTCATTCGCCGAGTGACGGACGAGGATATTGACTCGTATGACAACGTCGGACTTGCTCCCTTCTGGGCTGAGCACAAGCCTTTTGTGGTAATGTTTACTTGTCACTGTTTCCTCGAAAATTCCTTCTCCAAAATTAATTATTTCTGACCTGAGCTCCTTTTCAGATCGATCCCTATTTCTGGGTTCTTCCCTCAGAGGACGTCGACTTGAACCAAGGAACCGGCTGAGTCGTCAAACAAGCCGCAGCCTTTGGCGAAGATACAGTTATGCACGAGGGTAGTGCTTCTGAAGAGGAACAACAAATGGCCGACGCTCTTCTGTCCTCGACTCCAAATACCTTTCCTGGAACTTCCTGAGGTGCCTCGCAGGTCCTCGAAACGTATTTTATGCCAGAGCTCAGAAGACCCCGCGCAGCCTGAGAAACGTCGCAAAGCCTTGGCGTTACTAGCAGAAACAAGAACTGCCAAATCTTTAAAACTCGCTGATCCCAACAAGGCTACTTTTTCTTCCGAGGCTGTTGCAAAGGATTGCTTCTCAATAAGCTCGGGTAATTGTTTGCGACTCTTCTCCTTTTCTTTTTGTGTTTACGTATTTCTGGCAAGGAATTGCTGATCACTACTTCTTTTCATACTCTGTAGGTTCAGATTTGCAAGGTTTATCTTCTCCTTCCTCTGGTTGCCTGATGAAGAGTATCCGTGTCGCCTCTGGGTATGGTTCGCCTTCTTTTCAATGTTGCGGCTCTGCTAGGTCAGCTTATTAACCCATCAATGTTTTGCAGGGCCATGTCTGAAGAGGATACCAAGTCTAATTCCCATCCCACTTCTTCTCAGCAAGCTATGAGCGAGGATGATGCTGCTGATGAAACGTGGGAAACAGTAATGGTGCGACTCATCCAAGGCCCTCCCTGGAGGAAGGTATTGCAGACGCGGCTCCTGCCGCGACTCCAGTCGCAGCTCCATCCACAACTCCTGCTGCTGGTAGGGTATCTACTGAAAATAGAATTCCAGCTCCAGGAAATAGTTCAAGTCAATCGCAGATGCCATAATTTCTGCTGGAGACAAGCATGCTGCTCTGCTGCGCGGCTTAGTTGAGCAATTTTCTTCAAGTCGCCAGGTACATATACCGTAGCCCCCAAGGATCAAAACCTTGTGTCATCGCACGGGGTGTTGATTCTTTTCCTGGCTTCAAATCTCGAGCCCCCAAATTCCTGGATAATTTACCTATGCGTTTTGCTCTGTTTGTTTTCAGCGTGAACTGTCCTTGCTTGATGCTTCTGGCTCAATAAAGGGTAAAGGCATTTCCATAGACCATCCTGAAATGATGCAGTCTCGCCTGGAGCAGCATAATGAGGTCATTAGGGACCAAGATCAGGAAATAAAATCTCTCAAAGGTCAACTCGACTCCTGCGAAGAGCAATTTAAAGAACTTGAAGCGATATGCAGCAGCGACTCATGGAGAAAGACGAGGTCATTAGATCTTTGCGAGAAGGGCTGACTCTTAAATCTGAATTGATTGATCGCCTGAAGGGAGACCACGCAAAGGAACTCGCCGCGCGAGATGAAAAATATAACTCGCTGCTCAAAGCCTTTGAGGGTTTTGGCTCCATGGTCAAATCAGCCGTCCTGCAGCTTGCTGGTTGGTCTTTTATTCCTTTAATCATACATATTTTGGGTAACCAACGTTAGTCTCTGACTTGTTTCTTGCCTTTTCTTTCTTTGACATAGGACCTGAGGCCCCAGTGTCCCGCTCCAACTTGAAGGATCAACTGGTATATCTGTCTGACTTCAGCCAGCGCTTCTTAAAGGTTACCAAGGAAGTTATGACGGTAATCTCTCCTGCGACTGATGGCCCAACATCTTGCGAGTATTGGATAAATAAACTGCTCAAGGCTCCGCATTATGTCTCTGATTGGAAACGATCCTCTGCTCGCGCCGGAGCCGCGCATGTCTTGACATTGCTTCGAGCATATTATCCAGAGATAGATGTTGGCAAGGTTGCTCGCCACGGCCTGGCGATGAGCGCGGATGATACTGAACTGCCAATAAGCGAGTACTTCGATATCTGGAAAGGGATGCGCGGATATGCCACAAAATTTGTTGATAACTTAGACTTGGGCACTTATCTCGATAAATTCAATCTTGATGGGAGCAAGGTGTCAAAGGAAAAGTCCTCAGGAGCTGAGTCATCTCGGGCTGCCACTCCAGCAACAGTATCTGGTGGCCCTTCTGCCTCGTCTGGCGGCGCCCTGATTATTAGGACACCTGCGACTGCAACTGCGAGACAAGCCGCGCCAATTCCCACTCCTGTAGCTCGGAAGAGGAAAAATAAATAATGTGGGACATGCCCGTTAGTCTGTAAGACATTCATGTATTATAAACAGTATTTTGTGACCTATAAGCAGGTTCTTTTCTTGATAATTCCATTAAGTAGACGCTCGCGCGGCTCAGTATTTCCTAGGAACATGTGTGTTCAGGGTCGAGAGCGGCCATGATAGGCAATCAAGCTCGATTGACGCCACACCCCAGTACTTTGGCCGCATAATGCAAGACGCTTCTAGCTTAAGGATTGCCACTAGTTTGGCAAAATTTGAGGTGCGATTGGTACTCGCGATGCTCGTAAGGAGCCCTCAAGGGTCAGTGATATATGAAATTCAAAAGACTCAGCGACTCAATGATAGTTGAGGCGAAACGACAAACCCTTGAATGTCAAGGGTGCCGGCTTTATTTCATAATCACTCGATGTTTTACAGGGTGTTACAGGATGATGCAGGCCCTTTAATGCGGGTTTTCTATTCCCCGCAGGCCATGCATACTTGATACTCATCGCACTTAGTTGCGAATTAATACTCCTAACGGAGTGGGTTGAACACCTGATTGGTTCAATTTTGAGTCGCTAAAAGCGACTCGGGTCGAGCATGATAGCTCCGATGTATGTCTCATGTTGAAGCAGAGAGCAAGTGTTGGGCGATCAGCCGCACTGAGCTGCGACTTATGTTGAGTTGAGTTGCTTTGTAAGGACTCACGATAACTGACCCCTTTGGCAGGGGTTGTTGATCGAGGCTGGGTTTATGCACATGCGCCATTTCTTGTCTTCTTTTTGTATCAAGGCGACCTCTGGGGCATTATCTTGCTGATGCGCGACTTCTCGGTGGGTATTTACCATCCGGTGGCTGCATCCTGTTGGCCGCTTCCGCGGTACCTCCAACGCGACTCGTTTTGAGCTGCGATTATCGATCTGCGACTGATATCCATGTAAGGAGTTGGCGATGCAGGCTTCTTCTGCGAGTACTGAGCCTGCGTTCTCGCATTCTAACGCTCTCTGTCTGTCTCCATATATTGTAATAACACCGTTTGGTCCTGGTATCTTTAACTGTAGGTAGACGTAGCAGGGGCGAGCGGTAAATTTGACATAGGCTTCTCTTCCAAAGATCGCATGATATGAGCTTTTGACTGCTACAACCTCAAAGTCTAGGAGCTCTGTGCGGAAGTTCCGCTCTGTTCCAAAGCTAACTTCAAGTGTTATCTTTCCGATTGGTCGCGTAACAGCTCCTGGGATTATGCCTTGAATTTCTTTCCTGGATGGTCGCAGCCTCGTCTCGGGTATTTCATTCTTCGGAGCGTGTCTTGATATAGGATGTTTACTCTTCCTCCTCCGTCCATTAGGACCTTACTTAACTTGTATCCCGCGACTTCAGGCGTGACCACAAGAGCTGGCTGTCCTGGATCTCTTACTTCTGGGGGGTGATCGCCGCGACTCCAAATAACCGATTGCTCTGTCCAGCGACGATACCTTTCTGGCGTTGAAATCTGACCGCTCTTCCGGCTTCCGTTCGTTGTTTGTACTTCCACTGTATGAAACTGTCCTATGTTTCTTCTAGGTAAAACGTCAGGCTCTTGACGAGAGCTAGATTTATTCTTGTGCTGCATCGATTTGCTGCGAGCTGTATCTGGCGTGTCGCCTTCTTTCCACCTCCGGTAATAATGACATTGCGCCTTTGTGTGACCCGCTGGCCTGCCATCTCTCCTGCGATGTAAGTCGCAGGGCACGTTGATACGTCTCCAACGTATCCATAATTTCTGCTGTTCTATGCTCATATTATACCATTTGCTACATGTTTTATATACACTTCGTATCACTTTTATGCATTTTCTGGGACTAACCTATTAACAAGATGCCACAGTGCCAGTTCCCTGTTTTCTGCTGTTTTTGGTTTCAGAAAGTTACTTCTGGAAATATTCTCGGAATTGCACGAAACAAAAGGCCAGGTCCCTATTTTTCCAGCACGTACACGGAGTCCGAAGGAGAGACGAAGGAGAGCCACGAGGTGGCCAAACCACCTGGCGGCGCGGCCCACCGCGCCGCCTGTGGTTTGGGCCCCTCGGGGGTCCGCCGACATCGCCCCTTCGCCTATTTATTCCCCGAGACGCGAAAACCCTAAAACACCGAGCCTTTCATCCAGAACATATTCGCTGCCGCCGTCGTCAACCCTAACTCGGGGGGTTTCTGAAGCTCTTCCCGGCACCCTGCCGGAGAGGGGAATCATCACCGGAGGGCTCTACATCGCCATGCCCGCCTCCGGAGTGATGCGTGAGTAGTTCATCCTTGGACTATGGGTCCATAGCAGTAGCTAGATGGTTGTCTTCTCCACTTGTGCCATCATGTTTAGATCTTGTGAGCTGCCTATCATGATCAAGATCATCTTATTGTAATGCTACATGTTGTGTTTGCTGGGATCTGACTTATATTGATACCTATGTGGAGCTGAATATTATATTATCATGTCTATGTCATTTGTGATCTTGCATGCTCTCCGTTACTTGTTGAAGCCTTGGCCACGTGAATACTTGTAACTCCAAGAGGGGGTATTTATGCATGATAGTTGGGTTCAACCTCTATTTAACCTGGGATAGTGACAGCAAGTTCTAAGGTTGTAGATGTGTTGTTGCCACTAGGGGTAAAACAGCAATGCTTTATTCAAGGATGAATGTATTGTTTACATTACGCACATTACTTAATGCAATTGTCTGTTGCTTGCAACTTAATACTGGAAGGGGTACGGATGTTAACCGGAAAGTGGACTATTTAGGCATAGATGCATGCTGGATAGCGGTCTATGTACTTTGTCGTAATGCCCAAATGAATCTCATAGTAGACACCACAGCTCACACATGCATGTTATATGCACTTATCAATTGTCAATTGCCCAGCTGTAATTTGTTTACCCAGCATGTTAGTTATCTTATTGGAGAGACACCACTAGTGAACTGTGGACCCCGGTCCATTCTTTTACATCTGAAATACAATCTACTGCAATCATTGTTCTCTACTGTTTTATGCAAACAAACATCATTTTCCATTCGATACGTTTAACCCTTTGTTTTCAGCAAGCCGGTGAGATTGACAACCTCACTGTTAAGTTGGGGCAAAGTAATTTGGTTGTGTTGTGCAGGTTCCACGTTGGCACCGGAATCCCTGGTGTTGCGCCGCACTACACTCCTTCACCAACACCTTCGAAGCAAACCTCGTTTTCCTACTGGTCGATTAAACCTTGGTTTCATACTGAGGGAAAACTTACTGCTGCACTCATCATACCTTCCTCTTGGGGTTCCCAACTGACGTGTGACGTACAAGCATTGTTTCTGGCACTATTAACCTAGAGCCACCAACACGTTTTCTGGCGCCGTTGCCGGGGAAAACAGAATTGCTTCTGCAAGGGGAGTCTCTCACACCCAATCTCTTTACTTTGTTATTTGTCTTGCTTAGTTTATTTTTATTTAGTCTTGTTTGCTCTCTTTATCAAAAACACAAAAAAATTAGTTACTTGCATCTAGTTTATTTTCTGTTTAGTTTTTATTATTTCATCATGCTCTCCCTAAGTACACTTTAAAAGAAATATCTGTGGGTAGTGGGTCTATCATTGGAAGAGACAACATTGAAGAATTTTTTAGTCATGTTAGCAAGCTGAAAGATTTTGAAGATAGATCCTTGGTAGAACTTGCCCCTAATTATGAAATTGCTGCTGCCTCCTTAGTCCACATGCTTGAAGCTAGGTTTGTTAACCTTAACCCTATAATGCAGCATATGTTTCTTAGACTTCATGATATGGAAGAGGGGGAAAAGAAGGATTTTGTTTTAGAAACCCTTCTCAAAGAATTTGGAGATGTAGCTAGTGAAGCTAGAAAAGTTTTTATGCGATATAGGATGCTTGGTTATTACATTGATATCGCCAATATACTTGAAAAATTAGAGAAGGAAAGATCCAAGTACACTAAAGAAACTAGTTATGAAGGAGAGAATAAAATACCAATTCCTTTTAAGATTGCAGGAATGCATGAGGCACTAGAAAAGAACTTTAATTGGATTGTGCCTGAAAATTTATTTGATGAGGATAGTTTACCTAAAAGTAATGAAAGGGGAGTTTCTGAAACTTACATAGATAAAGTGCAATGCATCGTTGAGAAAACTTCTAAACTCTCCGTTGATGTTTCTTCCTTGATAACACTTGATTTTCACTTTCTGCGCCTAGCTGAAAGGCGTTAAAGAAAAGCGCTTATGGGAGACAACCCATCGTTTTTATTTGCTGTTATTTTTGTTTTCTTTGAGTCAAGGAGTTTTGTTACTTCTGTAGCAACTCCTTTGTATCTTTATTTTATCGCAATGTTGTGCCAAGTAAAGTTCTATATTGAAAGTTGATGCAAGATTTGGATTTCTGCGCAGTGACAGATTTTTAGCTGTCACGGATTTGAGCTTATCTCCCTGTAGAAAATTCAAAAAATTCTGAGAAAAATCACGCATATTCCTGAGATATGTACGCAACTTTCATTATTTTAGGCCAGATCCATCTGAGCAACTTAAGTGCCTCGAAAAAATTCGTCATTCCAGACTGTTCTGTTTTTGACAGATTCTGCCTTTTGTTTTGCATTCGCTCTTTTACTGTGTTTGTGTGGATTTCTTTGCTCCACAAAGCATTGGTGGCTGTAGCTAATGTCCAGAAGCTTTGGGATTGATTGTATCATTACAGAATATGAGAATTTTTGATTATGCACTAACCCTCTAATGAGAACTGTCTTGAGTTTGGTGTGAAGGAAGTTTTCAAGGATCAAGCGAGAAGGGTGATATTATGTGATCAAGAAGAGTGAAAAGCCTAAGCTTGGGGATGCCCCCGTGGTTCATCCCAACCATATTCAGAGAGACTCAAGCGTCTAAGCTTGGGGATGCCCAAGGCATCCCCTTCTTCATCAACAAACTTATCAGGTCATCTCTAGTGAAACTATATTTTAATTCTTTCACATCTTATGCGCTTTACTTGGAGCGTCTGTGTGTTTTTATTTTTGTTTTTGTTTGAATAAATTCGGATCCTAGCAATCCTTGTGTGGGAGAGAGACACGCTCCGCTTTTTCATGTGAATACTCATGTTCTTCACTTATATTTGTTGAGTATTCTTAACTAGCTACTGCAGTGCTTTTAGCTCCTGTTTTTCATGCATCTCTTCGAGCTGTTAGCACTTGTTTATAAATACTCTCTTGCTGCATTATATTATCATTTGGAGAGTTTATGTTTAAATTTATTGGTGTTTGTTTGGAAGAAAGAAAATGCTACATGTAGTAGTTGGTATTGGAAAAGACATATGCATTCTTGTAGATCATTGTCTTGTTTTGATTTGATGCTTTGCAATTGTTTTGAGCTCTCAAGTAGATCATGTTTAAGCTCTTGCATCATGTAGTTAAAGCCTAGTAGTGGAGAACTACCGTAGAGCTTGTTGAGACTTGGGATGCATATTTGTTCTCTCTAAGGTCTAGATATTTTCTGGTAAAATGTTTGAGCAACAAGGAAGACAGTGTAGAGTCTTATAATACTTGCAATATGTTTTTATGTGATTCTTGCTGTACCGGTTTATACTTGTGTTTGCTTCAAACAACCTTGCTAGCCTAAACTCTGTACTGAGAGGGAATGCTTCTCGTGCATCCAAAACTTGAGCCAAAACCCATGCCATTTGTGTCCACCATACCTACCTACTATGTGGTATTTCCTGCCATTCCAAGTAAATATTTCATGTGCTACCTTTAAACTATTCAAAACTTTATTACTCCTTATTTGTGTCAATGTTTTATAGCTCATGAGGAAGTATGTGGTGTTTTATCTTTCAATCTTGTCATTTACTTCTGACAGACTTTCACCTGGACTAGTGGCATATACATCCGCTTATCCAATAATTTGCAAAAAGAGCTGGCAACGGGGTGCCCAGCCCCAATTAATTACAACTTTCATTAATAATTCTCTTCACATGTTTTGCCCTGATTTATCAGTAAGCAACTTAATTTTGCAATAGACACTCCTCCATGGTATGTGAATGTTGGAAGGCACCCGAGGATTCGGTTAGCCATGGCTTGTGTAAGCAAAAGGTTGGGAGGAGTGTCATCTATAAAGAAACTAAAATACATGTGTAAACAAAAGAGAAGAGGGATGATCTACCTTGCTGGTAGAGATAACGTCCTTCATGGGAGCCGCTCTTTGAAAGTCTGGTTGACAAGGGGGTTAGAGTGCCCACTACCATTCGTTGACAACAACAAACACCTCTCAAATACTTATTTTGTGCTCTCTATATGCTTTCGAAAACTTAAAAAGCTCTAGCACATGATTTAATCCCTGCTTCCCTCTGCGAAGGGCCTATCTTTTACTTTATGTTGAGTCAGTTTACCTACTCCTTTCTATCTTAGAAGCAAACACTTGTGTCAACTTTGTGTGCATTGATTCTTACATATTTACTTATTGCACTTGTTATATTGCTTTATGTTGACAACTATCCATGAGATATACATGTTACAAGTTGAAAGCAAATGCTGAAACTTAATCATCCTTTGTGTTGCTTCAATGCCTTTTACTTTGAATCTATTGCTTTATGAGTTACCTCTTATGCAAAACTTTTTGATGCTTGTCTTGAAAGTACTATTCATGAAAAGTTTTTGCTTATATGATTCATTGTTTACTCTTTATCTATTTGTTAGCAAACTATAGATCATTGCTTTGAGTCACTTCATTCATGACATGAGCCTTGCAATATATTGATCAAGATTGTGTGAAAGCATGTCTCCTCAGAAATTATTTGTTGTTATCGTTTTACCTACTCGAGGACGAGTAGAACTAAGCTTGGGGATGCTTGATACGTCTCCAACGTATCCATAATTTCTGCTGTTCCATGCTTATATTATACCATTTGCTACATGTTTTATATACACTTCGTATCACTTTTATGCATTTTCTGGGACTAACCTATTAACAAGATGCCACAGTGCCAGTTCCCTGTTTTCTGCTGTTTTTGGTTTCAGAAAGTTACTTCTGGAAATATTCTCGGAATTGCACGAAACAAAAGGCCAGGTCCCTATTTTTCCAGCACGTACACGGAGTCCGAAGGAGAGACGAAGAGAGCCACGAGGTGGCCAAACCACCTGGCGGCGGGCCCACCAGCCGCGCCTGTGGTTTGGGCCCCTCGGGGGTCCGCCGACATCGCCCCTTCGCCTATTTATTCCCCGAGACGCGAAAACCCTAAAACACCGAGCCTTTCATCCAGAACATATTCGCTGCCGCCGCCGTCGTCAACCCTAACTCGGGGGGTTCTGAAGCTCTTCCCGGCACCCTGCCGGAGAGGGGAATCATCACCGGAGGGCTCTACATCGCCATGCCCGCCTCCGGAGTGATGCGTGAGTAGTTCATCCTTGGACTATGGGTCCATAGCAGTAGCTAGATGGTTGTCTTCTCCACTTGTGCCATCATGTTTAGATCTTGTGAGCTGCCTATCATGATCAAGATCATCTTATTGTAATGCTACATGTTGTGTTTGCTGGGATCTGACTTATATTGATACCTATGTGGAGCTGAATATTATATTATCATGTCTATGTCATTTGTGATCTTGCATGCTCTCCGTTACTTGTTGAAGCCTTGGCCACGTGAATACTTGTAACTCCAAGAGGGGGTATTTATGCATGATAGTTGGGTTCAACCTCTATTTAACCTGGGATAGTGACAGCAAGTTCTAAGGTTGTAGATGTGTTGTTGCCACTAGGGGTAAAACAGCAATGCTTTATTCAAGGATGAATGTATTGTTTACATTACGCACATTACTTAATGCAATTGTCTGTTGCTTGCAACTTAATACTGGAAGGGGTACGGATGTTAACCGGAAAGTGGACTATTTAGGCATAGATGCATGCTGGATAGCGGTCTATGTACTTTGTCGTAATGCCCAAATGAATCTCATAGTAGACACCACAGCTCACACATGCATGTTATATGCACTTATCAATTGTCAATTGCCCAGCTGTAATTTGTTTACCCAGCATGTTAGTTATCTTATTGGAGAGACACCACTAGTGAACTGTGGACCCCGGTCCATTCTTTTACATCTGAAATACAATCTACTGCAATCATTGTTCTCTACTGTTTTATGCAAACAAACATCATTTTCCATTCGATACGTTTAACCCTTTGTTTTCAGCAAGCCGGTGAGATTGACAACCTCACTGTTAAGTTGGGGCAAAGTAATTTGATTGTGTTGTGCAGGTTCCACGTTGGCACCGGAATCCCTGGTGTTGCGCCGCACTACACTCCTTCACCAACACCTTCGAAGCAAACCTCGTTTTCCTACTGGTCCGATTAAACCTTGGTTTCATACTGAGGGAAAACTTACTGCTGCACTCATCATACCTTCCTCTTGGGGTTCCCAACTGACGTGTGACGTACAAGCATTGTTTCTGGCACTATCAACCTAGAGCCACACACGTCGAAGATCCCTTTGCAGTTATTAGGGAGTAAGGTTTTATCACTCCCTTGCTCCTGCATCTGGTGTGCGCGGCGTTCAGTTTTCGCGACTTGCAATTTCCCCATTGGGTTCTGTGATAAGCCGCCTGTCCTTTATTGTCTTTGCGTACTTGTCAGCTGTTGCCAAAAGTGGTCGAAACTATCAATCTTGTGCTCAACACGACTTAATTTGTGCACCAGCGGCTCAAATCTACAGTTCTTTCTCATAGCTTGTATTGCAGCTTGTACTGTTAAGTTTTTGGTGGAGCCAAGGATCTCCGCGATTCTCTTGATCCAGTCGCCGCTTGATTCGTCCTCTTTTTGAATGCATTTCTCTAAGGTTTTTCATATCTTCTGTTAGGAATCTGCGGATTTACTTGTCCTTCAAGTCTTCCCATGTGCTTATTGATTTTGATGGCAGCCTTAACAGCCAATCCTAGCTTCTCCCTGTATTGCCAAGTGGAAGTATTTCGCACGTATTTCTTGAGTCACATCAGCCCCTGTTATGCTTGCCTCGTAATCCTCTATCCATAAGGCAGGGTCTTGGTCACTGCGATATGTGGTGACTCGCTGCGACTCGTCGAAGTTCGGAGGGAAACGAGTGAGCCGTATTTCCTCTCCAAAACATGCTGGTCCTTTTAATAATGAATAGGAGTTTACTGGCGCTGAATCTTCATCTGAATCAGTTTCGATCTGGGATGGCTGAGTCGCTCCGGACGTTCGCGACTCGCCTTCTATCTTCTTTTCTTTTTCCAGTGATACCTACAAACCTGCTAGCTGGTTGACCACTTCTTCGACGCTGCACCTTTCTCCTCCCATGATACCTCGTTTTGCGGCTCATTGGGCGTGACTCCATACATATTTGCTTGTTGTAAAGCAGCGGTTTGCAGTAGGTCGATCGCATAGCGGCTTCCTTATCAGCTCGTATGTCTCCAACCGGTGCTATCTTTGACAATATCCTATCGCGGCGTGCACGTTGCTCTCTGGGTCGCCGTGGAACTGTGATTTCGTCTCTCCTTTGTCCATCTTGATCTGATGTTTTTGCTGCCAACGACGTCACTGTACAATCACTGTTCACGATATGACCACTGGGGTCTTGTCACCATGTACACGCGTCATCATCTGTACTCTAGTCACATCCGCGTCACTGCAGCCACGTCCAGGATGGGCGTGGCCTGTCTTGTCTGTGTCCTTGGCCTTGTCTCTTGCTCCTGTCTCCGGGATCTTCGGGATC
Organism: Poa pratensis; assembly: GCA_947311845.1. Classification (NCBI taxonomy): domain Eukaryota; kingdom Viridiplantae; phylum Streptophyta; class Magnoliopsida; order Poales; family Poaceae; genus Poa; species Poa pratensis. The sequence continues at coordinate 28,641,832 of CAMZMU010000077.1, forward strand.
ACCTGGCAGGGCATCTTGTACTCATCGGGATGATGACTCGGTTTGAGGAATGTGGCTCCAAGTGGCTGACTCGGTGCGGTTCCATCGAGGTGAGGCGAAGCCTCGGTCTCGTTCCGAGATACGCAGGTCCCGGTCCGGTGGCGATGACCCGGTGAGGTAGCGATCCGGGTGTTGCTAGCGTGCTGGAGATCGGTCCCAGCTCGCAGTTGATTCGGTCGCAGCTCGGCCCGTCCGCGACGTTGCGCTGGAGGCACCGGTCCGCACCGAGGCGCTGGCCGCCGTGGCCGAGGTGCAGCGCTTGTCCCGGTCGAAGGAAGAAGGGCGAGGCAGCGTAGCGCGTGGCAGCCGAGGCAGCGATCCAGCGATCTGCCCCGAGATGGAGGCCTGCTCCGAGGTTGAGGCCCGCTCCGGGTTAGAGGAAAACTCGGCCTGCTGGCAGCTCGCTCCAAACGAGACAAGGAGGCAGCGGCCCGTTCCGAGGTGAAATCCCTCGGCCCATTCCGGGATGCGCTGAACGTTCGGCCTGCTCGAAGTTAGGTATTTCGGTCCAGCTGGGCAGCCAATCTCGGCCCATCCGAGACGCGGAGACCTGTCCGGCGCAGGCTGGGGAGTTCGGCCCAGCCGAGGCAACGGGATTTCGGTCCCTGCTGGGAAAGTTGCTGGATGATTTCGGGCCCAGCGCCATTCTTTCCTTTTTCCTTATTCTGTACCTATTTAACTCATGTTTCTCTCTTCTAACAACTCCGCAGAACAACAACTTTGGGCTACCGGGTTACATCCCGACGTTAGCGAAAGTTTGCATCCAAACTACTTTGAAGGATAAAACCTATCCTGATCCATATCCAAAAATAAGACCACACTCCTATTTTATACTGATCCATATCCAAACCACCCTATCGGTTTCCTAATTTTGGACGCATGAACTATGCAGGCTTTATGCTCAAACGCACGAGCCGAGCCGGCCGCGGAAGTTGGAGCCCGTAAACAGAAAGTGAGAGATCCAAAATTACACCAACCCTCCAAATATCTCGGCTACGTCCTCTCCCCACCCCTTCGCCGCCGTGCTCATCTATAAATCTGCCCGGCTCCCTCCAACAAGGAAGGAAGAGAGAAGGATACACTGCGCAAGAGACGGACAATCTTCAATACCAAAGGTAATCAATCCCCCTCGCTTTCTTCTTCCGTCTCCCTCTCCCTGCGCCAAGAACTCGCGAAACAAGAACGTACGAACCAGAGAAACAGAGGAAGCTAGGGAGGATACAGCTCTAACTCGGATCACGTACGTAAAACTCGCGCAGGTTTAGCTCGGAGTACATGGGACTTCTTGACCAGCTGTGGGATGACACAGTGGCCGGGCCGCGGCCGGACGGCAAGCTCCGCAAGTACGCCTCCTTCTCCCCGTCCTCCACCACCTCCGCGGCGTCCGGTGCCGCGGGCGCCGCGCCCTCGGCCGGCGTGGCGGCCCCGGCGGTGACGCGGAGCATCACCATCCTGCGCCCGCCGTCTCTGTCCGTGACGTCGCCGCGCAGCGAGTCCGGCTCCGCGCCGTCGTCGCCGGCCAGCGTCCCGGATTCTCCCTTCGGCACAGGTACCTAGCCTTTGCGCCTTGTTTGGTCTCCCGTCGTTTTCTCACATCCAGATTAGTACGACGCGGCCTGATGTGCATGCCATGATAATATCGTCTTGTAATTGTAGCAACGACGCCCAGGGGAGGGGCTGGAGTAAGTTCCGCCGGAAAGGCAGGATGGCCGCCGACGGCATGGACGCCGCCAGCCCCGGCACGCCGAGGAGCCCCACCGTCTACGACTGGTACGTTCCCCTGTGCTCCAGGAATTGGTTTGGATCCAAGTATCCAACCAACACTGTGCTGAACGATGTATGGATCTCGGCAGGGTGGTGATCAGTTCGCTCGACCGCTAGGCTGAAGCAGCTCCACCAAGGCGGGAACTGCAGACACGCTTAACGAGAGGAGCGGCTGCAAGATCTGGAAGTTCAACAGAAACACAAGACCTCGTTCTCTTTACAGCTTTGTCCCATATATATGTTTATGTATATGGTCAGTTCTGTACTTCCGTTGTTTACCTCTACGTGAGATGGTGCTGGTTTTGTAACCAAAGGACGCGCCACTACCGTGTAGCTCGACGAAGAGTTCCTAGTAGGCAACCGGAGACGATGACCTGGAGCGAATGAGACCGATGTAGGTGTGTACTGTGGTGTAATCCTTACCCCTAGGTAGTACTCACTCCGTTCCAAATTACTTGACTTCTATATATCCGCATATAGAGTGTATGTACACACTAAAATATATCTACATATATCTGTATTAGATAAATAAAAGTCATCTATTTTAGAACGAATGGAGTAGTAGAGAAGGGGATGGAGCTAGCCGACGTTGTTGAAATGTATCAGTCCAGCTCTCTCCTGGTTTGTATTCCCTCCGTTTCAAATTAATTAACTCTATATATCTACAGAGTCAATTAATTTAGAACGGAGGGAGTATAAGCGAACATGTCCTGCTAATAAAGCATGCAGTGTAATATATTTCTGCAATAATGCATGTCTAAGTACTGTGTTCTGAATCTCCAGTGAGACACTGCTTTGATTGTTATTTTTACCACCAGGGACGATCTTGGGCTGGTTGAGGAATGGCACCAATAATTTGCGGTCAGATTCGTGGTGTCGGATCGATGGGAAGGTTATCTGAAAATTCAGTGTCACTGTACTCAGTCCTCTCTGTACGGTTAAGGTCAAGGAAATTAGGGGCTACTGATGTTTGACAGACCATAGGGAGGACTGACATGATATCGACGCCACGGCACGCCACATTGGCTCCTCAAGCTCCTAAAGGCCAGGATATTTATCGTTCCTTGGCCATGCTGGTGAAATATTTGACTGCAGAATTATGAAAACCTAGAAATATAAAAGGAAAAAATGCTGGATTGGAGTTCTTGCCCACTTAAGTCTCACATGATAAAATCATCAAATCTGTACAAAATTTTGTTGGATGGCAAGCATTGCTTGCTTTATTTGGTTATTTATGCTAGTCCGGATGTCTAGAATGCTCTCTTGCTTAGAAGTTCATTGTTACACAATGTGACCAAACTGTGCCATGGGCTATGCTTGAATGCTAAAACCACATTTGTGACTACGATGATATATTTTTAGTAATATGTTTTTGGATGTACGTCGTAATTATTATTAGAGAGAATTCGTCTTCCCTATTTAGCCTAAAAAATCAGAGGGACATAGTAGTGCAATTAAAAACAGAGGGACATAACTTTTGTGTTTTTGTAAAGCCAGAGGGAATAACTTGATGGTGCGCCATGCCTTGTTGAAAGCATTTCGGTACAAAGCTTGAAGAGCATGCAGCCCTGCATATATAGTTGCGTGCACAGAAATGCTCCGGGACCGGAGGATGGTGCGGTGTACTCGCTTAAATCCGTGCACGGCTATCGTGTGGTGCGCGGATGGCTCAACCGCGCGCCACCTGCCCGTGTCTCTCGAACCTGTCTCCTCGCCTACGATCACGTCGTGTCCGCCCCGGGTTAATTAGCCTCTGGATCCCGGCACCGGCAGCGTCGCTTTCCTGTGCGAGCATGTTCCGGCGATCTGCTCCGGTGATTATATTAGTCAGAAAGGGAAATGGACTAGTACGTGCTGCCCGACTGATGGTGCGTTAGATCCAGAGCTGCTCGAAACCGTAACACAGTTGGGTCACCAGACGTAGGTACGGCCACAGTTGAATTTACATTTGACGAAATAGGCCGTAGCCCCGCTATATAAATATAGCAACAACACGATACAACCAACAGTCTCGCAATGCTGGGGCAGCAGCAAACATACACCCAAAGTAAGGGGAAGAGAAGAAAAGAAGAAAAAACACAATGGAAACATAGGCGGATCGACTAAGCGACGGTGACCCGCGACCGTTGCGCCCTCCGAAGAAGTACCACCACACTCCTAGCGTCGAATCGTCGAGTACCAAGTAACACCTTCAAGAAGGGGAGCACTGCTGCCCGGACCATGGTCCTAGGGTTTCCCCCGGCACACGGAAGGAAGCGGACTACGGGTAGCCACGACGCCCTTCAGGAAGGGGAGATGCCACCCACAGGTAGCACCGCGTCGGTGTCAGGCGAGCTGACAAGGATTTCTCCCGAAAAACCCCAATCCACACCCCCGGACGATCTGCTGCACAGGAGCCCCACGAAGACGAAGCCTCGAAGCCACCAGGCTCTCCACCCACCAACTTGCGCCACCACGGTCACGAAGTCGCCATCGTCGTCTCACCGAAGAAGCTGTCCGGAGATCTGCAAGACGAAGGTGCGGAAAAGAATGAACTGGGGGTCAGCAGTACCGCGGCCGGCGGGAGGGACCAACCTCCACCGCCGAGGACGGTAGTCAACCGGACGTGGCAGCAGAACAGACCAGTCCCCGTCAGGTCCGGCCGGGCCAGCGGACCTGTAAAGCCCCCACGGGGCACACCAGTCCTAATACGGTCTGGCCGGCCCCGAAAGGGGCCGTGAAGCTCGCCGCCACGCTGCAACAGGCCGGCCGCCGTCACCGCTATCCCCTGCATCCGTCGGGCCCAGATATGGGCCGCACGGCCCGGCCGGCCATCTCCGCCGCCCGCCTTCGCTGCTGCACTGCGCCACCCGCAGGCCGCACGCGTCGTCGCCGTCCTGCCCCCACCCGGCCAGGTCCGGACCGCCGCCGACATGGGGATCCACGGCTCCACCAAGCTCGGGCGGGGAGAGAGACAATCCGCCGCCACCGGGCCATGCCCGACAGCCTCTGCCGGTGGCGGCGACGGGGGAGAGAGGGGAAGGGGTGCTAGGCGCGGGTGGGGGGGGGGGGAGGGGTGAGAGGCGCGTCGCCGCCACCGGGGGGGACGGGCCGCGCGGACGGGAGAGAGAGGAGTCGCGCGGACCCAGTCGAATTTACAATTAGGGGGGCTTTTAAAAAGCAACAAATAAACAAACAGCGAACGCTCACATATACTCCCTCCGTTCTAAATTAGATGACTTTCCTTTTTCCAAATGTGAATGTATCTAGACATGTTACATGTATAGATACATATGCATGTGGACAAATGGAAGTCGTCTAATTTGGAACGGAGGGAGTACGAACACACGTAAGCACACTTCACCCTATAAGCACTTTCGAAATACCGAGTTGTCTTAAATTATTTAAAGTGACCGTCGAGTCTCGTTATAGGTCATCTCACACTGAAAAAACATTTCGGGTTTAATGAGACACACATATGTTGAATCTGAGGTTTGACCTCTGATAGGCTAGGCCGTGTAGTCATCTAATTATAGGTTGGTGATACAGAAACCAATATAGGGTTCCCGTCCCTCTCGCTGTCGGTTCTCCTCCCCCCCCCCCCCCCCTTGAGGCCTCGAAGGTACGGCGAACCGCGGCCCCTTGTTGGTGGGAAGGCTTCCGTTCATTTTTTTATAGAATTTTTTGTGTCTTCTTCAGAATGGTCTGGCGGCGCCGACATTCCAAAGTAGTTAGAATAAACTCTTTCCCATCTTATTCCCGTTCTGGTGGTGCGCTAGGGCCGACAGAGGGCACGTGTAGTTGTGCGTATGGCAGATGTCCTGAAAGTGCTCCATTTCATGTTGTTTCGTGTGGTTGCAGGTCCGACTCCTCGATGGTGCACTACTCTTTTGGAGACTTATCGCGACGACTTCCCGTATGTCTACTATAATAAGTTTTTCTACGACAAGCTTTACTCGGTTTCGATGAGAGAGGGATGAGGACGATGGCGCGCCTTCAGCTCGCTCCAGTACTTATAGTCATTGCTAGGTGGTTCGAAAACCTATTTGTAATTTTTGTTACTTTCAATTCTTTTGTAGATCTATTGATCTTTTGGTACAAAAAATATTACCAGTTGGTTCTCAGTCAGTAGTTTTCATTTTCGGATGAGAAAGAACAACTAGTTTTTTAGGGAACAAATCACACGATCAAATGTAGGAAGTATTCGGAAAAAAGAGAGCCAACATTCTAGGACGCAGAGAGGGCTCTGGTCGGATCGACGCGGGGTAATATCCAAGTAACGACTAGTAATTTTCTCAGCCTCGTTCCTACGGTTTTCACCAGGTACCCACACTCATTTCTGAGGAAATTATCACTTTTCAACCTTTAAGGCTAGCAAAGGCTGTTGTTAAATCTAATCACATTATCAATACTTTTGGAATCTCATCCGCATCAAGTTGGGGACGTAGCTCATATGGTAGAGCGCTCGCTTCGCATGCGAGAGGCACGGGGTTCGTTTCCCCGCGTCTACATTTATTTTAATTTTGTTTGGTTTTGCTTCTTTATCACCATCTTCAAAATCTTTTCATTTAATCAGATCGTCGGATTTTCAGGATCAGTTCCATGTTGCTAGCGAGAATTTGCCTGTGGCAAGATGGTTAGGAGGGTGGTTGTACCCCAGCCCACCAGAGTTTAAACCCCAGGTTTGCCACTGGTGTTTCTCATTTAGGTGGAATATTCTTCAGTGGGAGGCGTTTGTACGTGTATGTGAGCGTTTGCATTGTACTGTGTTTCGCAAAAAAAGTTCCAGGTTGCCAGCGTTGCTTGACTCGCAGTTGGGCCATAAGATGCAAGCCCGTCTGATGGGCCCCTAAAACTGTTTTGCTGGGCTACCCTCTAAGCCCATCCGCTCGGCCCGCGCTCCCTGCTTTCGTTCTCAAGCCGAGCGAAGCCAAACTCCGCTTGTTCCTCCTCCGCCGATCCTCCCAAACCAGTGCCCCCAATCTGCTGCCGCCGCTGCGCCCGTCTCGGTTTTGTCTCGCCGGTGAAGATGCTGTCGAGGATCTCCCGCCTCGGCGTCAGCGCTCTGAACCGGGCCGGGCTAGGTGATCCCTCCTCCCCTCTTCACCGTCCCCCCCGGCGACTAGACAACTTCATTTACTTGAGCTGCGTTGCTGTTTTATTTTCTCGGTTAGAATTCGAGGGCTTCTATTGTGTGTGTGACCCTGAATCGCTGACGGAGTATTCCTTGGTATTTTCTGATGATAGCCTGGGCCGCCCTGTCAAATTTGTGCCGAGCTGACCATGCTAGACTCCGGACGTTAGTTCCAGGCCATTTGGATGCAATAGCGTACCATTTTTTTTTTGATTAGTTGATCAACTTCTGGGAGCAAATGTGAGGTGCTTTGAATAGGTAGCAGCAGCACCAAGGGGAACACCCCGGTTGTATTGTGGTCCATTGATTTCCTGCAGTTTGCTTATGCGGGGCTAACCCTACCTCTGGTAGTTGGAACTTGGAAACGAGGCACCAGTTTATGTTTTTTTTTTGCATTTTCCATGGAATTTGTGTTTGTTCAGAAATTTGGGAAATATCTGATGTAGAGTGCTTCCTAACTCATTGCCAAGAGAACTGATGCGGTGTCTCACCGCTCACCCTTATTATTGGACAATACTAAATTGTGCAAGTACGCAAGTTAGATTGCCCCGCTCATTTTTCCATACTTAGAACGTTAAAAAAAATATAATGTCTCATTGCCAAGAGAACTAATGCGGTGTCTCACCGCTCACCCTTATTATTGGACAATACTAAATTGTGCACGTACGCAAGTTAGATTGCCCCGCTCATTTTTCCATACTTAGAACGTTAAAAAAATATAATGTCTCTTTGCATGTTTTTAGATGATTCATAGTATTCAGCTGTTCCTGTTTTATGTTTAGATCCGTATTTTGACAGAAATGCTTATACTTATTGCTCTTGGATCTCAGTCTAATGTCTGACGACTCTGATGCACCCCTTACAGTAGTAAAGTATGTGGCTGTTTGAACTAGACACTCCGCTATCAAAGTTCATTAGGATCATTTACTTGGAAGTGCTTCCTATGTTAAATATCCTTTGTTTTCCTTTTGATATTTTCTACTTGTGCTTTAATTAAATTTCAAGAGAACGCATTCTTTAGTCTGGCATGCTTGTCAGTTTGTTGTGACCTTCTTTCGTTTCTCTTCTGTGTTCACTGAGTTATTCTGACTGTTTTTATCAGGTCAAAATCCAGTAACTTCAAGGAACCAGAAAGAAGCCATTAGATCTTGTATGAACTATGTGGTCAGCTCCCTCTCTTCTTCTCAATGCTGCATTGGCAACTTGTCTAAATTTACTGCCAACCTCCATAACTTGTTTATAATACAAAATATTATTATAACATAGTTTACATACTTATAGGATGTGGATATTTCAAAGATGTGCAGATAAACAAATGTTGTGCATGTGCTTAACTTATATTTATTGTTGTGGATATTTTAAATAAAAAATAAGATGTAGAGCAACTGGAATTAATAACTTGGTTGAAATATGTGGTAACAAATGAAATTCTTTTCAGGGTAATCATTCTTTATGTTCTGCGACTGATGCTAACACCAGTGACAGGAGCGAACAGCCAGAAGCTAAGTAAGTTTTTCTTACTGCCGAATAGTACAGAGGCCTTTAAGTTCAATTCCTGTTCCAGAAACCTTCTACAAGTACCTACATGGTATAACATTTTGTCCACATACAAGCAATCAGCCTGATTTAGTAACTCTACTATCACCAGTGGATTTAACTTAACAGGTTGTTGGGCCCCTCTGCATGTTGTTGATGGTTACTTCCACCATGAGTCCCTTGCGATGTCATTTTTCAATTTTTTTAAAATGAAGGCAGTGTTTCTCTAAGCTGCATTATCGATTCCATAGAATGTGGGTGTGTGTGGTGGTGGTGGTGGTGTGTGGGTGGGAAGATGATAGTCGTGGAATGCTGTAGGATGTGGCCCTGCATATCTGCTATGTGAGACCACCCATGAAGGGATTGTCACGCGAGAGTTAATTGTTATAGTTTTTTGCTTGATTGTAAGAAAAGGTCCAGGTATTATATAGCCAGCTTACAGCACCATCCTTGAAGGGACTAGCAGCTATATAGGCAGCGGCAAAATTCACAGGAGAGGTAATTCGAATAAATTAATGCTTGTTTATAAGAAAAGGGCTAGGCATTATATGGCCCGCTTACAAACCTGACTGGAAATGTAACAACCTTGGGAACTCTTTTAAGAGATTTGAAATCGAACTTAAAGATAACTGGGGATTCTGAACTCAAAGATAACTGGGATTCTTATCCCCTTAATTAGGAGTTGTGAGAGGTAATTGGTATATTATGTTGCTTGATTGGTAAGAATAGAGCTAGGCATTATATGGCCCGCTTACAAACCTGAGTATGGAAATGTAACAACCTTGGGAACTCTTACGAGATTTGAAATCGAACTTAAAGATAACTGGGAATTCTGAACTCAAAGATAACTGGGATTCATATCCCTTAATTTGGAGTTGTGAGAAGTAATTGTGATAATATGTTGCTTGATTGGTGAGAATAGGGCTAGCCAATTTTACATGTGACTAGCAGCTATGTAGGCAGCGGCGAAATTCACAGGAGAGACAATTCGAATAAATTAATGCTTGTTTGTAAGAAAAGGGATAGGCATTATCCCGCTTACAAACCTGAGTATGGAAATGTAACAACCTTGGGAACTCTTAAGAGATTTGAAATCGAACTTAAGGATAACTGGGAATTCTGAACTCAAAGATAATCTTGGATTCTTATCCCCTTAATTAGGAGTTGCGAGAGGTAATTGGGATAATATGTTGCTTGATTGGTAAGAATAGGACTAGGCACTATATAGCCGGCTTACAAACCTGAGTATGGAAATGTAACAACCTTGGGAACTCTTAAGAGATTTGAAATCGAACTTAAGGATAACTGGGAATTCTGAACTCAAAGATAATCTTGGATTCTTATCCCCTTAATTAGGAGTTGCGAGAGGTAATTGGGATAATATGTTGCTTGATTGGTAAGAATAGGACTAGGCACTATATAGCCGGCTTACAAACCTAAGGATGGTAACAACCTTGGGTATAGAATTGAAAATCCTAATGTACAGATATCTGGGATCATATCCCCTCAATAGGAATGGCTGCAGCTTCTAGGACCGATGGCCCTTCCTCGTGGGATGCCCTCCTGTTGTGGCCATAGTTCTGGACCAAGTATGTGTTGTGAGTATACTTGGTCCTTTTGATTTTAAAGTTTAAATCAAGCCCCATGCAGCTGTCTATTTCGTATGTATATGATATATTGAAACTTATCAGAATTTGGACATGAGTTAAACAACACAGTGGCGATATCCAGACATATGAGAGAACTTGTGACAATTTTACCAGTTTTTTTCAATACATAGGATCTTTAGTTGAGGTCTATCTGTTTCACGTTGCAGCTTACGTAAGATTTTTCTTCCTGTCATATTTCTGGTTTTGAGCGTTGAATATATTACATGTTTCCTTGATTAATTATAGGAACTTAATCTTGATGTCAGGATTCCATCCCCTTTTCTCTTGGGTCGTTTTTCTGCTTAATATCTGACGGGTCATGCATGCCTATAATTCTGAATTTATATCATTTTATCCTACCCTTTGCACTTCAGTACCAATGACTGGAATTTACTTTGCAGGATATCTGTGACATTCGTTGACAAAGATGGAGATGAAAAGCTTATTAATGTTCCCATAGGGATGTCGATGCTAGAAGCTGCTCATGAGAATGACATAGAACTTGAAGGTACTCTGCAGTGCTACTTTTTACTCATTTTAGTTTGGCTCGAACGATATGCTGTGAATCCACGTTTGTACTTACTTGGCTTCATGTGCTTCCTTGGATTTAATGAAGCCTGTTTTTATACTGAAGGAGCTTTTGCTAATATGTAAATTCGAACTTAGGTGTATGTACATACAATATCATGCCATTTACCATTCTATCATTGTATGCCTCCATTGATTCTACAATTTTTTTTTTTTTTTGCGGGGTGCATTCTATTACTACTTCTGCTTAAATTATGTTACATGTTGACTTGAAGTACAAAAAAAATACTTACGTAACTTTATTTGTGATATATATCTGAATTGATTGTTGTTCTGTCATGATCACTAGGTGCATGTGAGGGCTCTCTTGCATGTTCTACATGTCATGTGATTGTAACGGTATGACGTTGTATAATTGTATTGTACATACACTCCTAAGTCTTCAGTGTGTTGAGAGTCTTGAGATATTCCATAGTGCAGTTTGATGAGAAAGTTCTATTCAGGATGTAAACTACTATAACAAGTTGGAAGATCCTGAAGATGAAGAAAACGATATGCTGGACCTTGCATTTGGGCTTACAGAGACGTATGCTTGTTTTCTTTGTGAACTCTACAAAATATATTACTGCGGTTAAACTAACCCAGCGTCATTATTTCAGATCTCGCCTTGGTTGCCAAGTAATTGCAAGCCCTGAACTTGATGGCATACGATTAGCACTGCCAGCAGCAACAAGAAATTTTGCTGTTGATGGGCATGTTCCGAAACCCCACTGACTAAGAACTGGGTATGTTGGGTACCTGCTCAGTTTTGCAGAATATGAGATTAGTTATTTTATGCTTTAGTCTTGGTGTGTCCTCAATATATAAATTCTGCATTAATTTTTCTTATGTAGTTTTTGGCATAATGGCCACTGTTGCCAATTTGCTTTGCCAAAAAACACTTGTAAAATTCATTGTAAAATGCAGTGTCCATTGCAATGCTACCAATTTTTACTCAGAAAACTGATCACCACTTTTGGTCCATCAACCATCATTACATATTCATTTTTCTCTATATATTCGGCTATACTGTAGACCCTTGTGTGTAGACGAATGCTTGTGTGTATCACAGTGGTATCAGTTATATCTACCTAACATTCTAACCTTAGCGTGGATAGGTTGATAGCAGTAAATGCTGTTTGCGCTACTTGAGCTTTACCTGGCACAAGTGATGCAGAAACTTCGAATGTATGAAAGCATCAACTTTTGCTGAATTTAAGTCCCGTGGATTCATGGGATGCCAAAAACCACAGTAGGGAATTGTTGGTGGTGCGGTGTGTCTGTCTTAGTTAACTATGTGCATTCCAAAAGAGTTTGTTGTCATCCATTGGATCAGCGCTTTCCTATACGTGCTTACTAGTCGTACATACAATCCTGGAGGAGTGGAGATGAGTTGTACCACAGACTTAAATTACTTTTGTGATATAGAAGGAGATGGCAAGAGTTATTACTAGCTACTATTGTTGAAACAACTAGCTATCAATTACCTACTACTAGCATAAGGATGACACTTATTTAATTGTGTTATTGTTTTTACAAAAATTAATGGTGATTTTTTGTTACCTCGTACTTATGTTTTGTATAACGTAAGGCAGTGTTAGCTATCAACTGTACTTGGCAATGCTACCGCATTCTCTAAATACTACCAAGTGACGAACAAACTTATATTTTTGCAGTTTCTCCTTTGTGTTTTCTAATAATTTGGAAAAGATAAGCAGAAAATACTATCACTTGCATATGACAGAGCAAAGAAATCTAGGCCGCAATGACCCTTTTTATACATGGCAGCTCAGCAAAATTTACTTCATTAAGGTGTGAATTCATTATGTTCTAACACAAAGATGATGAAAATATGTGAATCTCGAAGCATGAACTAATGCTTGATCTAGGCGTGATATAGCCATTGAGGATTAGTTGGAAGCTCTATTCTATCGTGTTTAGCGAACTGTTTTCTTGAGTCTTGGAGTTAATTATTATGGGTTATGTCAGTTGACTATTAAATTACTAGCAAGATTTGGACTGTCTGGATTTCTATGGTTAGCATTTGGTAGTTAATTACTGTTACCGTTGCTTCGACTAATACCGTGTCTAAGTGTTGCTCCTATATCTGGTAGAAGTTTGCACTATTGGCATATGATTCTATCTGAATGTTGGTCAGTGGCATGACCACTGCTACTGCAATTGTGCATACATGCTCGCTTTTATTTGATGGACACATTTGCCTGGTTTTGTACTTCCAAGTTTTTTTTTTTCATTTCACTGTTTGCTTGACCAGCTTTATTCTGGCACTGTTTGTGTCAATCTTATATAGGAGTGATTCGCCTAATTTGTCTGGTGTTTTCATGCATATAGCTACAAAATTATTTACAAATAAATAGGTTCAGCCTCTAGTGAGTTGCAATGTATTTATGAAAACTTGTTACTATCTGCAATCTATCTTTATTTGAGAATGTTCTGAACTATGTTAAATATTGTTGTGGGTGTTACAGATCAGGTGTGCACACTCCGAACAATTGTGTTTCTTGCTATTTTTTCTTTCATTTTAAACAACTAGATTTTTTGGGTTTTCTAGTGTTTGTTGTATTTACGTTCCCTCCTTTCTGATGTACTCCCGCCTGTAGCTGGTTTCATGGTTCAAGTTTTTTTGTGTTAAAAGTTGGGTAGGGACAGGAGAACCACCATTGCATACTTTTTGTGGAGACTGCGGTGTCAGCTCGCTATAATGTGATTTGAGGAATACCACCCTGTAGCGTTCTGTCATTAACAACTGGTGGAGAGTTACTATCAATTTGGTTTGACAATTTATGGTGGCTGCAAGTGATGCTACCACACATTCAGTGATGTGCCAAAAGGGTAACATGAAAAAAGAGTTTTTTCTTTTGCATAAAGGAGTGGAGTAGCCTCTTCTCTCCATATTATAAGTGGCTTGTCATATCAGTTGTGTTTTGAGTCTTGCGCACTTTGCTCGTCTTATGTACACTACAGTACCACTACCTTGGATTTGAAACTTGTGGTATTACACTTGAATCCGTTACTTTACTCGAATGGGTGTACTTGCAATTATTCATCTAGATCTGCAAACTGAATACTTACGGCACCGTGATGATTGTTTATTACCATTCGAATGCGTCGTTCCAATTGGTTATGCGCTCGAGTTCTTCTCTGATTTGAGCTTGACTAAGATTACCCTGGTAGTTTCATTTGGTCAAAACTACCATCTATTCCCATAAGGTGGCAGTACTTTTAGTTTACAAGTCGTGACATGTGAGGTGATATTTCCACTGCCGTAGATGCTCGATGTTGTTTTTCCACTGCATTCGAGGGGAACGAAAGTGACCGATGAATCTCACTAGGCAAAGGTAGCAAAACGAAACCAAGTTGAAGCTGCTAGATTGCTACGCAAGCCTCTGTTGGTAAACGGTCAATTTGTTGCAGCAAAGTTTACATCGTTCCACAGGCAGTTCGTTGTGTGGGTTGATCAATCCATCAGCTGCTTCCATATCTGATGGCTGGCCCAGGCTGCATCCGATCGTACCACCTGTGAAGCTAATTAAGCATCGACGTACAGCGACTGCAGTATGTATGTTTGTGTTCCCACCGTGCGTGTCTGCCCCTTTGTGGTGCATGTCTCATTCTGGATGGAAACACGCAGGTGATGATACCGAGCAGTATCGCGTATCGTCGAAAATCCATGTGTCGTAAGCTTTGTGGCTAGATAATCCTTTTCCTGATGAAGTTGTTAGCCTACGTGTCTGGCTCTCCTCTTGGCTCATGTGAGCACACTTTGCCCTGATCTGCTGCCATTGTAGAGTAGCTAAACTATGTCTCAACTCGCACGATATTACTGGAAAAAGAGATCAGATATGTCATGGTTTTGATTGCTCTAGGATGTCTACAAGAGAAAAGAATGTCTACAAGAGAGACAATAGAATGAGTTAAACTGAGCATACTTTATCGCCTTGATGATTCAGCGATCAAGTGCTTTCGCAACCGCCCTGGCGCCCTTTCATCTTACGACGATGTCATTGTGGATGGCTTTGACCGGTGGTGTTGCCTTTCTATATGCATACCAAGAAAAATGATAGATGGCGATCTTCAAAAGGAAAAACAAAAGGAGGAGGTGAGAGATCCCTTCATGGGGAGCAGGCTTCTTTTGGCTGTTGTGCTACCAAGTGCCCGGAAGGCGTAGGAACTGGAAAGGAAGCATGCACTTATTTTTCTCTTGATCGAATAAAGGTAGCACAAAGAGAGACAAAGCACCAGATCCTGCCACTAACACCCGAACATATCACAGATTAAACCAAAAAAGATGTTTAGCACTAAGGGTGTGCAGGAAAATAATTGTTTCCAAACCTTTGTTTGTTGTTGACTCACTCGGACCAAAGCTTGTGCACTATATATGTTTTGAATTAGTATAAGGCAGGTGTTATTTCTTTCCTTGGCTTATGTGTATATGAGTAAATAAATTCCTAACTTGACATGTACTCTGTATATTCTAGCACGCTCTAGTACATTTCTTACGGAATCTATGTAAGTGCAAAAGTACTCGAACAATAGAAGCATATGAACCTTGTTTCTCTCCTATTCCCAAGGAGTTATTTCCATGACTAGAATGATCATCTCCCTCTAACTAGCTAGTATTCTCTCCGTTTCAGTGGTTATTTCTCTCTAGCATTCTTTGCTTTTAATTGTCTTTGTGTGTCTAGCATTCTCTCTCGTGTTCAGACATCCTTGATCACTCTGAAAGGAACCAATCTTTTGTGCAGTTCACCTTTTGTTGCCTTGCTGGCCAACTGGAATTGTACTAGCAAGCAACAACCATCTATAATGTAGCATGTGGAGTGATATACACTGCACATGATATATTTCATTTTCGACGCAGTTATGATAATCGGGCGACATGCAATTCATAATCTATGAGGGAAAATGGATTGACAGGGAAATACCAACAGCTTGACTTTCGTTATGACCTCCTGTAACCTAGACATCACCGATGATTTTGAGATGTTAGTCTTGGATGCAGGTTTGGTTAATTAGCACTAATTGTCAGCATCTTCTACCTGCAACCCCCACTTGTAGCAGAAAAATTACAAAACCCAAGGTGAACATCTACCAGGAGTCCTGCTTAATTTCAAACTAGCCTGATAGAGATGACCTAGCTTGACATGATATGTAGGAATCAGCAGTAGCAATCTTTTCAGACAGTGGCCTTCAACTGGCTTTAATGAAATAGTCCTTAATTTGAGTCCAAAACCATTACTAGTAATATCTTATGAGACAGGGATGCATTATGGAGTATGCGTACTCGTGTGTAGGTGTAGCCGACTGGATGTATTTGCTGACCAGTCCATTAACCATTTAGCTTGTGAATATGGTTTGTGGTTCTTGAGAGAAGCAATCAAATCGTAATAACAGTCATGTAGTTCAACCTTTCTGCTATAAGGAAACACTAACAACAGTTGGGTTGTTGGGACTTAATTTGAAAGCTCTAAAACGTGATTTTACTAATTATCTTACCTAGATGGCTAGACATATAGATGGTTGCAGATTAATCGAGAATTATTTCATCTTTTTTCCTTCGCAATATATGCATCCTGTTTTCTTCATAACACTTTAGAAGCAAACCATCTCATTCTTCTTCTAACTGAACAAACTAGAGTAAGGACAAATAAGGACAATCCCTTTCAAGCGGATGCTCAACCTAACATACAAATCTTTGACAAATAAAAACATTTAACTAAAGAGTGGAAGCTGAGAGAAGATGAGACCTCCATTAGCTTTATCTAACAGTCCTACACGTATGCTTTCACCTACTGGCTTACATGTCTTGTGTATATGTACCTCCCTTCACCTACTACGTCCGTGCCGAACCGAAGAATATACTAATGCGTGGAAGATTCAAGGATATAGATACACTATAGCATATGGTGCTTTAGCTTTCTTCATACGCTTAGCCATTGGGTTTTCTTCTTGACAAAGTAAGGATGCCATCATTTCGAGCCTCTGCATTGCTAAAAGCCAGATGATATCGAAGAAGAATAGTCTTATGGTAATATACTAAATATGATATCCCCTATCTATCACATTCCAATTCTTCAAAGGCTCCGTTTCAAAAAAAGAAAAGATCTTTGAGGGCATCTAGAAGCTTGTCGATTTGTCGCTCTCAATTTGCAGATGATGGTCACACACTATTTATTAAGTAGCCGGTTCAGTGCTCACTTGCTCCTACATCGAGTTCTTTTCCCCTGCCTTTATATCGGCAGGCTCTACACAGTGCCATCTTGTTTGCATCTGGAAATCAGCAGATCACGCCCTGATATATGATACAGCGATTTCCTCCCTTGCAGGTCATTGCAGGGTGACTACTCATACACTGAACCAGCAAAGCGTACGAAAAAAAAGACGATCTTTTTCTTGTTCCTATGAAGCTTTAAGCTTGTATTGCATTGTAGGCAACGAGACGCGCGTGACTTTTATCTAATCGGGCTGGCTTTGGCTCTAGGCTACCACTTTCTGATTAGTTGGAAATAATCATGCGGTAATGGTGAGGGCCTGAGGGGAGGAGGCAACGGAAAATGCAGTTATATCGGTCATTCCATTTGCCAATGGAATTCAAGCATCTGGGCCTTAATGCCGTCCAAGCTTTTCTCCCGTCCTCCACCTGCCACCTATGACTTTCCTTAAAACAAAACTGCCACGGTGCCACCTATGACCATAGCTCCCTCGATGAAAAAACAACTACTTCCTCTGTCACGTTATATAAGACGTTTTTTTTTGCGAGGGATTTGCAGTTACATCCAGCCAAGCTTCTTACAGAAAAGACCAGAAAAACATAAAATTACAAAGAGGTCCTTCCTGAGCCGTAGCATCGTCTTCATCGCGCACGACGCCACGCCGGCTATGCCCGCCGCACCACCTCCGAACTCTTGGACTGGGAGGCCCCCCAGTGCGATCGGGGAGTCGACGCTCCTCGGTGCCGGAGCACCTCCACCATGCTCGACAGCCAGCGACACCACCTTGGCCACCATGAACTGCATCTTCCAAGTCGTCAACCGCCGGATCCACCCGATCTCGGACTCCGGCGAAGGGGGAGCCCTGTCGAGCACTCCAAAGAGCCGCGAGCTAGGGCAAGGCGGTAGATCCGCGGCGAAGCTCCCACGGAGCCGCACCGACAGAGGGGAAGACCACCGCCGCCAAACTCCACCGACGCCACCGCTTCCACCCCAGCACCGCCGGCAACACACCCCACGCACATCTAATCTACATATACGCCGGGATCCGTGGATTCCCCGTCCTCCCGCCGCCGAAGCGGCCGCCGGAGGGCGAGGAATCCGGCGAATCGCCGGCGACGAGCCGGTGCGCGCAGGAACGCCCAAGAAATCGCCCTCTCACAACTGTAGCAGGTTATATAAGACGTTTTAATAAGCTAAACTAGCTTTACAAAACGTCTTAATATTGATACGGAGGGAGTATATGACCGAACACACGTGTGCCAGTTAGTGGGAGAGAGAAAATATTTGGGGTTGTAACAAAAAATTAGTTCTGCTAATCGATTCTGGTAGTTTCGCCCTTCGTAGTTCTGCACAGAAGGTTGCCAGCACGCTGCCATTCAGTTAACAAAAAGAAAAGTAGGATAAATCCACAATAGAAGAAAAGTTAAAGGAGAAAATTGAAAGACATCTTCAGTAAGTGGCTTTGGTTTTTTTAAGGTCCACATAAAAAAAATACAAATAGGTTGTTGGACAACATAGCGACGACTACAGACACTTGAGTGAGCCGAAGGCGCGCCACCGTCCTTACCCCTCCATCACCGGAGGCGGGCAAAACTTGTCGTAGTGGAGCTTGTCGTAGTAGACAGACGTACCTTGGTAATGCCCCAAGGGGACCAACACATCAGAATAGCAACCATCAACAATGATGAGAACCGTAGATCAGAATTGACAATCCTACAACGACACCAAAAAAAATAAATCCGACCAGATTCCAGTAGATCCGCCGCCTCGTCATTCAGAAGAAGACACAAACTCCAAAAGGGAAAAATGGAAAAAGTCTCACCGGCGAGGGGCAATGGTTTGCCACACCTCCCAACACTCCAAGGGTTGCCGGAGGGAGGACGAACCGTTGGCGTTGTTGGCGAGGGGAACAAAAACCCTAGATGGGACCGCCTCTTTTCTCGGTCGTACTATTTCGCTTCCTAACCTGATATGCAAGTGGATTTGGCTTTGAGGATAAGTGATTAGAGGACCAATTATATTCATGATTTACATCTGTTAATTTACATATATATAACAGATGCTCCCTGGTGCCCGGGCACCTAGATAGAATACAGTACATTTTGGGTATGTAGATGACACATATAATTCGGGTATGCACATGTTGGGTATATAGGAGGTACACATGCCCTTGGGTATGTGTATTCGAGATATCTACATGTTATATATACCTCGGGTATGTGTGTTCAATTGTACGCGTACAGATCAGGTATATATATAAATAACTTAGGTATGTGCACATTATTAGGTATGCATACCCCATAATGTGCATACCCAAATCATATGTACCTCCTACATACCTAAGGTATACATACCCAAGGTATATGTATATGTCTACATACCTAAAACTATTCGTATTCTATCCTGGTGCCCATGCTCCTAGGTGCCCCATCTGAGCTTCCTATATATATATATATATATATATATATATATATATATATATATAGGGCAGGACTAAACAGGAACCTATCTAAGAGTTCCTATTTAACTTAAATAGGAACTATTCCTAAACAGTAATCAGTTCCTTATCCCGAGCCCGCCCCCAAACAAAAGACCTTCTTCCCGTCGGCGCCGGCGCGAGGGAGCCGGCGAAGGAAGACCGGCGAGTTCCCGTACTAGAAGATCTTCTACCTGCTCGTCGCCGGCGAGGGAGCGGCGGCGGGAGCGGACACGAGGGAGCCGGCTAATACATCCCGAGAAGGTTGAGCCACGTCCCATCCCTGGCGCGCCGCGCCCCGAGCTCCTCTCGTGCTTGAGCGCGTACGCCGGCCACCCGAGATCCTAACGCGAGCGCCGCCGGCGGACGCCCTGCTCCAAAGCTCGCGCCCGCCACCAGACTTGCTTGCTTTGGCGCGGCGGACCTGCTCCTCTGTAGTGCCACGACCTTGCTTCCCCACAGTGCGGAGGCCCTGCTCCACCGTCTAGGACGCCGCCGGCCAGGGGCCCGGTTCCCTCCTCTGTCCACCCCGGCGACCTCCAGCCCCACGCCGCCTAGTGAACTCCCACCGCACACGCCATCGGTTATCGCCTGCGCCGCTGACGTGCTCGCCCGCGTCCATCGACGACCTCCAGCGCGCGTGACCCTGGTGCTCCTCGACCTCCATGGGCTGGACTCGAGCCCCTTGCTTGCCTGCTGGGACGCCTCAGTGAGCAGCATCGGACGCGGTGGCAGCCCGGGCTGGTTTGCTCCGCGCTCGTCTGAACCTCCTCCGAGCGAGCGTCTGAACCTATCTGCCTCATCTGTTCAGAGTTCAGTGGTGGCCGAAGCCAGCCTCCACCACTTCGTGTTGGATGGAAAGTTCACCAAATGAGAGGGAAAAGTTCAGTAAAATAATACACCAGCTAATATGTCAGTGGTGCAGTTCCCGATTAGCTGATGGATGCTACGGATGAATTATGGTGTATGGTGCACGAGTCAGACTCAGCTGTGGTGCAGTTCATCCATTGATGCATTAGCTACTGGAAGCTACTGACCTACTGTGGATGTTCATGTTTGCTTTATTTTCCATCTTGTTGTTTGCTGATGCTTAGTTGTTTAGCATCATGCTGGTAGAGAAATCATTAGTAGTTTGATGAAATTCAACACCATGGGGCGTTGTCAATTAAATACACACGGCAAAAACTACACTTAAAAAAAAGATCAGGAATTTCATTGGAGATTTGCTTCAAGTACTCTGCATATATACACACTGTAATTGATGTTTCATGGTAATATTTTCTCTTGTTCGGAGCTTCAATTTTTGCTCAGGAAAAGATCAGAAATTCACTTCATTAATTTTTGAAGTCCACCACGTAAATGAAGGTTCACTTGAATTTTTTTAAAGTTCACAGCTATGTTTTGCAGTCCACTTCATCGACTAATGAAAATCCCCTGTACACTCATGAAATCCCCCGATGTGAACTGCTTTTTTTTTCATTTTTTCTTAGGCTGGATTTGAAATAGTACGTGAACTGGTTTTTTACTACGAGGTTCATAAAGATTAAACGAAACTTCACTTAATAAAATTTTAACGTTCACTTCATAAATGAAGGTTCGCTTGATAAAATTTTAAAGTTCGCTTGATAAAAAAGGTTCATTTGGTACAGAAAAAAAAGTTCATGTGAAGTTGTGAAAAAAAGTTCACCTCGTTCCGAAAAAATATTCAGGAAAAAAGTTCACTTCATGTTTCGTCTGAAGGTTCACATGTCATGCGCGAGAAGGTTCACATATCATTGCCTAGACAGTTCTGAAAGCCTCATTCCTAAACAAAGTTTTAAAAAAAGTTCACTTCATTCATAAAAAAGGTTTACTTGGTACAGAAAAAAGGTTTATTTGGTACAGAAAAAAAGTTCATGTTTAGTTGTGAAAAAAAGTTCACCTCGTTCCAAAAAAATGTTCAGGAAAAAAGTTCACTTCATGTTCCGTCTGAAGGTTCACATGTCATGCGCGAGAAGGTTCACATATCATTGTCGAGACAGATCAGAAAGCCTCATTTCTAAAAAAAAAGTTTAGAAAAAAAGTTCACTCCGTTAAAAAAAAAGTTCACTTCATTCATAAAAAAGGTTCATTTGGTACAGAAAAAAAGTTCATGTGCAATTGCGAAAAAAAGTTCATCTCGTTCCGAAAAAATGTTTAGGAAAAAAGTTTACTTCAAGTTCCGTCTGAAGGTTCACATGTCATGCGCGAGAAGGTTCACATATCATTGCCGAAACAGTTCGGAAAGTTTTCACTTCGTCCACAAAAAAAGTTCACTTCGGTTATAAAAAAGGTTCACCTGGTTCAGAAAAAAAGTTCACGTACAGTTGCCAAAAAAAGTTCACCTTGTTCCAAAATTGTTCAGGAAAAAAGTTCACTTTATGTTCCGTCAGAAGGTTCACATGAAGTAGCGTGAAGGTTCACTTAGCATATTCGAGAAGGTTCAGAAAGTTCCTGTTTAGCTTAAACAGGAATAGGTTCCTTTTTAGTTGAGTTATATATATATATATATATATATATATATTAGTCCTACCAAAATGAAGTATCAGTGGTTAATGGTTGTAGACCCACCGAGATAAAAAAGGAAGAAGAGGACATATTATAATTTATAAAATGACCCCTCCGACCCAATGTGCAAGACACGGTTTATATTACACGGTCTTTAATGCACGAGTTCAGATTATATGTATACCAAATTATATGGATTGAGAATGCATAAATCGTGTCATTGCATTTGTCTAGCAAAAATATTTTAGTTTACATATCTTTATACTAATTTTGCAGACATATTATATGTATAATTAATTGTCAAAGTTGTAAAGTTAAAATTAATGATGTCTTACATTTTGGGATGGATGGAGTATTTGTTATGCTTGAGTCACATAAAAATATCTACTATTAAGATAGGCCAAGAAAATGCTCTAACTCCCTAATTTTGGATCCATATTCGCAAAAACATTCGACGGATTTCGTCAAATTCATCGCACTCAGTCTTCCGTTCTGAATTTTCCTCTCACGAGTACATGCATATCAACCTACCAAACAACTTCCATGTTTTAAACTTCTTATTTTGACGGACATATAGATGTACCATTTTTTTGCAGTAAAGACCTCGCGTTCTCCAAACATTGTGAATATACACGAAATATATGCCCGCCGACGAGTTGGTTCCATTCCCGTGATCAGTTTCGAGTTTGGTCGACTCTAACTCCTTAATTTTGGATTCATATTCGCAAAAACATTCGACGGATTTCGTCAAATTCGTCGCACTCAGTCTTCCGTTCTGAATTTTCCTCTCACGAGTACATGCATATCAACCTACCAAACAACTTCCATGTTTTAAACTTCTTATTTTGACGGACATATAGATGTACCATTTTTTTGCAGTAATGCCCTCGCGTTCTCCAAACATTGTGAATCGGCCCTCCGGAATGAAACATTTTTGCAGAAAATACCACGCGTGCCGCTTTTTCCCAGAAAAGTCCTCACGTTTTCCCGAAATTGTTACACGACCTCCTAGAATAAAACATTTTCCAGCAAAATCCCCGCGTTGACCCAAAATTACTAATCGGTCTTCCGGTACAATTGAACAATTCCCCCCTTATATTTCTCCCCCTTTTAGTTTAAACTTTTTTTCCCGCACTTCTTTTTACGAACATTGTGCACGAATAACGACTTTAAAATTACTTATCTATTCCGGTCACACGTAATGTCTTTTAACTCCCCATGCAAACTTTGGTTATGGCCTATGAAGAAGATCACTTTTTAAATCAAGCACGGCTCGAAATAAAGCACTTTTAGAAGTATGTTACTTCATACCAAATGCGAGGGCCACCGGTTCAAATCCCATAGTCGGCTTTTTTTCTTTATCGAGATTCTACGAACGAGAATCTTCTTTTTTACAAATTAAATGGAGAATCCAGCTTTATGTTATGTCACCACACGGGCGCGGCATGTCTCTTTTTTTACAAAATAAATTGAGAATCCAGGAACTTTAATGTTTTCTTCCTGACAAATTTGCTACATATAAAATAATAAAATATATAATATATAAATACATAATACCCTAGGCGTGATAAGCCAAATGCCCTGAATGTATCTATGCGGTTTTATGCAGATCGATGAAAATGACTTCAAATCATTTGTGTATATAAGAATTTGACCGCACCCTTTGTGTAATTTTTTCCATGAATTCGATCAAAATGTAAAATTTTGTGAGACATTATCTGGTTCTTTTGATTTGTTCTTCAAGATTGGCTAACAACGGATAAAATTTTCCCAAGAAAATATTTTCAAGACTGAAAAGCAAATGAGATTATTTTGTTTGATATGGACTATGTAGATGTAAAAAAAGTAAATTAAGTAGCATACCAGTTGAATATCAAATTAAGATGGACATATATTTTTACTGGAGTACGCATGGATCCATCTAATTTTACGGATGGAAATTTAATTCAAATTGTATTTTCTTACAATGTTAATTTTGATGGGGTTGGCTGCATCTAAAACCTGCTCAAGCTCATGTCAATGTCAAAACTTGTGCCGCGGGCGCGGCGTGTCGCCACGTCGATTTACCTAGTAAAGAGTAAAGATATCTAGAAAAGCAGAAAGAGGGATAGACTTGACATACGAGCTTGATGCAAGAGCAGTTGCGGGTATCGCCCTCATCACAGATCGATCTTCGGGGTACACCACCAGTTCTTCATGGCCCGCATGATGTCTCTTATCCCATGCCCCTTAACAATGGCCATCTGACCCATTTGCTTGTTGAATGTGGTCTTTAAATTTTTTACGAAAGTTTTGAACAATAGAACTATTTGTCTGGCTGACAAAATAGTTGACCCTATTCAAACTGCTTTCATTAAAGGGCGTTACATTCTTGATAGTGTGACGTTGTTGCATGAAATTATTCATTATATGCATAGAGGTAAGAAAGCTGGGGTAGTTTTTAAAGTTGATTTCGAAAAGGCATATGATAAAATTAATTGGGATTTTATGTTTTCGGTTTTGGTGATGAAAGGGTTTCCGGACAAATTCATTCAATGGACTAAAGCAGTAGTCTCTGAAGGTGCTGGGTAAGTACTTTCAGACCAGAAAAGGGCTCCGGCAAGGAGACCCTTTTTCGCCTTTATTATTTCATATTGCTGCGGATGTTCTTGCGGTCCTTGTTAGGAGGGCTCAAGAACAAGGTTTTATTACGGGGTTTGCGTCGGTGTCGGAGACTAGACCCAGGAACTAGGGAAGTGTCTCACTAAAGCCAGGGATCGAAAGGGGGCTGAACACGCTGTCAAACAACCCTCAACTACCTCGGCGACGGTGCTCGTCGAGCTCGGTGAGGGACATCATGACAGAGAGTAGACACGAGCCGCTACCCAGGTTCGGGCCACCGTGAGGTGTAAGACCCTACTCCTGCTTGGTTGTATTGCACTGCTTGTGGAGGTTACAACACAGAGAGTTGTGTTCGAGAGGAACTATGGTGGAAGGAATGGGGGACTGAATGGAGGATCCCTTTCCTTGGTCGTACACTGCCTCTTTATATAGGTGCCTCGGGCCACTTCCCCCAATTCATCTAGGCGGGAAGGGCTACTACATGGCGACAAAGGAGGAGGATAGTGCACGGTCACGGGCTGCCCATGGACTCGGTCCATGGCAGGGAGCGTCGTCCTCTTGGCAGAAAAAACCACCGTCCATCGAGGATAGTGGACTGGCGCTGGAGAGGTCTGTGGCGTACCCCACGGTGACGTCGGCTTGGAGCGTAGCGGCCAACGGTCCCCTTATCACCAGAATGGCAAGCCTTGTTGCCTCCTTTGCTTGGCGTGGCTTTGTTGACCACTTTAATCACCGGAACGGCAACTGCGGTGTCGTCGTCACTGTGTGCAGGCGCGCGCGTCACTCTGCGGCGGGCGCAGAGGCCATGTGCGCTCTGTCGCGGAGACAGAGCTTGCTTTCAGCCGAAGGAACCTCGTGAGGGTTGGGTTGCTTCGCCGAGCCCTTCAAGTACTTGACGTCTCGCGAGGGAGGCGCTGTCGTGCACCAGGATTTAGCGAGTTGCTCGACGAAAGAAGCCCTCGCGAGGGAAATGTCTCTCGCGAGGCTCAGCAGGCTGAGACGTCTGGTCCTTAGCGAAATCTTCTGCGGAGTGTCGAGGGCTATGGCAGGGCGGCCCGTGGTACCCTGGTTTCCACTGGGCCGACAGTAGCCCCTGGGCCCGCGATGGGCATGCCGTAGTCTCGTGGACGCAGGCGAAGCGTCGTGGGCCCCAAAAGCCTGCCCGGTCCGAGATACGTGGCGAGCAACGACCGCCCACGAAGCCACGACCTCCTCGACGGTAACGGGCGCAGGAGTGGGGTCCACCACGTCTGGGAAACGGCTCGATGAGGCTATAAAGCCTGAAAGCTCGGTGCGAACATCATTACTCTGCTCATTACTCCTTCGCCTCCTTCCTAGAGCACGCATCAACTTCGATCCTCTTCTTTTCCGAGTTCTGGCCGCGATGTCGCCCAAGAAAACCGCTGGCTCCAGGAAGGGCAAGGCAGTGGTGCAGGAGAGCGAGCCTGCAGCGATGAAGCAGGACGGCCTCCTGAAGCCGGTGCTGGTGGGATACCATGTCGGCATGGTGGCACAGCTAGACAAGGTGCGCCACATGGCGGCCTCCGAGACCAACGAGTGGGGTGCGACGGTGCTCAAGCCGGTGTGCGCCCCCGGCACACTCGGCGCTGGATTCTACCCCATCTTCCTTCACACCCTCTTCGCCGGGCTCGTGCCTCCTTTCTCTGACTTCTTCCTGGCGGTCCTGGAGTTCTGCCAGATTCAGATTCTCCACCTTCATCCCAACTCCATCCTTATCCTCTCCATCTTCGCCTACTTTTGCGAGGCGTACATTGGGATCAGGCCCTCGGTGGCCCTCTTTCGCAGCTTCTACACGCTCCGGTTCATGGCGAGCAACGAGCGGTCGGGGCACGTCTCCTTCCGCATCACTGACGACATGGGCAGTGTCTACATCCCCATCGCTTGGGCCGGCGATGTCGCTGTCTCCAATGTGTCGAAGAAGGTGGAGGACTTCTGCAGGTGGTGGTTCTTCGTGGACGCCGGGAGAGCGAGTCCCTTCTTCGAGATGCCTGATGCGCCCCTGATGAAGAGAAGATGCTGGGCGAGTGAGCCTCTCGCGGCCCCAACACTTGGCAGCGTGGTCCAGCGCCTGGGGGAGGTTCGCGAGGACAGCCTCACTGGCTAGATGGTGGCCAAGGACTTCGTGAGGCGCCGCATCGCTCCGCTCCAGAAGCACTCGGAGCCGATGTGGATGTACTCTGGCCCGACGGACGATATGTGCCTGAGTCCTGCCAACTTCCAGAAGGCAAAGCTGGACGGCATCATGGAGATCCTCTTCACCTCTCCGTCCATCCCCAGGCTGAAATCTCACTATGCGGAACCGTTCCACAGGTTCGCGATCGAATCTCGACTCGAGTTCGTGGAGGCGATGCCCAAGTTTGACCAGTGGGGCTTGATGCCCGAGGGGCAGGTCGGGCCCCGCAACAATCCGGAGTCGGCGTCACAGGCGGCGCCGGCCGATGGCGAGGACGAGGCGACGGAGACGCCTGCGATTTCAGATGCGGATGTTGATGGCGCCTCGGGAGGCCCCAAATCCTCGGTGGGAAACACAAGCTCCTCGAGGGACGCACAGCCTGAGGCGGAGATCCACGAGGTCTCCTCAGGTAGTGATGACCCGTACCTCGTCGTCCCCTCGCGACGGACCGAAGAGGAGGAGAGCGACGAAGAGGCCTTGCCAGGCCGCTGCGAGCCCCGCGCCAAGGCGAGCCACGACAGGCCTGCCGGGGCTCCAAAGGAGGCGGAGGCGAGTGCTCCGCAGCCGCGGCGGGCGGCGAAGAGGTGGATGGACACCACTGAGTATGTTCCGCATTTTCTTTCTTTCTGATATGTATTCTTGAGTGCCCCTCTTGAGGGATTTTGCTTGCTGTCCTTGCCAGGCTCCCCGCAGGGACGAAGCGTCGCAGACTCCGGAAGGTCGGAGAGAGCTCTGGTGCTACAGCGGCGTCTGCAGCGCCCACGCCTGAGGGGCCGCACCATGAGGCTGCGGCCTCACCTCCTCCTGCGGGTGAACGCCGCGAGGAGGGGGAACTGAGGTGACATCGCCGTCGCCTGTGCGGCCTGACGCCTCTCCTGCGCGGCGGGAGAAGGCGACGGAAGAGACAGCGGAGAAGACCGCGACGTCGGAGGAGGAGCGCGTCAAAGCTGAGGTGGAGGGGGCCACCTCGCAGTCGCCTCCACCAAGCGCGGGCCATGAGGCGACAACGGCGGACTCCGAGGCCGCGGCGGGAGCGGCCGCAGCGGGGCAGGCCGATCCTACCCCTGACGGTCAGCAGGGCGTGCCCCGCGGGCAGAAGGACGTCGAGGATCATGGCGAGGGCACTTCTGGCCCTCGAGAGGCCTCCGGCGCGGAAGAGGGAGAAGGCTCTCGTCAGAGCCCCCAGGCACGTCCCGAGTCCACCCCAAGCCCAAGGCAACGTGCTCCGGGGCCCTCAGTGAGCATTGAGGCCTCCAGGCCCCTTGGCGACGCGTGGGCCCTGGTTCTGCAGGGCCGACGCCAGAGCGCAGCTCACTGCGGCTCCATCTTTCTCCTGGCGAGGGAGGTGATCGACGGACTTGAGGCCTAGTATGTCGAGGAGGAGCTCGCCGAGGCGGAGGAACGCGCCGACCTTGCGCGGACTTGGACTCACCTTCGCGAAACCGTAGACCGCTGGCGTCAGGAGGACGCGGCGGCCCAGGCGCGGCGTGAGGAGGCGAGGCGCTTTGCTGAGGAGGTCCGTGCCAGCGTGTTCCGCGAGGCCGAGGAGACCCTCGGGCAGCTCAAGGCCGAGCGCATGGCTGTCGCGGCTGGGCGCGAGGCTCTCGAGGCGGAGCTCACCGTCGAGCACCAGGAGCTCGCGGCCCACGAGAAGAAGATCATCACCGACTCTGAGTCTGTGAAGTCAAGCCTAGAGAAGTTCCGTGAGGACCTGCGCACCCACGAGCAATTGCTGGTGCAGCGCGGGGAAGATCTCTCTCTCCGCGAGGCTGAGCTGCGCAAGCGCGAGGAGCAGGTCGAACAGGTTGAGAAGGAGCAATCTGCGCAGCGGGAGAGCCTGGAGGCCCGCGAGAGCAAGGTGGCCCAGGACGAGGCCAGCTACAAGGACCGCTTTGAGAAGGCCAACGCCAAACTCCGCTCAAAGGAGAAGAAGATGGCGGAGGAGTCCGCGGCCAAGATGAAGCTCTTCCGCGACCGCTGCTCCCAGGAGTTCGCGCATAAGGCCCAGTACTAGGAGGAGCGCTTCAAGGAAAAACGCGATGAGCTCAACGCTAGCATTGTGGAGCTCGAGAAGGAGGGGTAGCGGTTGGCTTCCCGTCTTCAGAGCGCCAAGGACGCCAAGGCTCGCATGGAGCAGGACCTCGCTTCCCTAGCAGAGGATCTGAACGAGGTCCATCAGCAGGTGGCGCCCGTTACGCAGCTTGTCGAGGAGGCTCGGGACAACGCGCAGGCTGCGCGGCTCTTGACGCATCAGCGAGAGCGTATGTTCCACTCCTTGGTGCTCCGGGCGCGGGCTGTTGCAGACCGCTTGGGGGCCGAGACTCCCCAGTTCTCTGTCGAGGGGAATGCTGACGCCGCCACGTACCTCGGCTTTTTCAAGCGGCTACTCACCAACCTTGAAGGGGTCGTGACGAGCCTCGACGACCTCATCGACACGGAGAGCTGCGAGCTCCTCGGCATCACGGTTGGTTGCGTCTTCACCAACCTCGCACGCCTCCATCCTGGAATCGACTTCAAGGCGGTGACGAAGCCCGTCGAGCAGAGGCGTGCCGCGGAGCTGAACGCCGCGGTGTTCGAGGACGTGGAGAGGTTCGTCCAGCGCTTCAAGAGGGTTGAGGTCGAGCCGGACCAGACCCAAGAAGGCGATGGCGAGGAAAGCACTGAGGAGGAGGACGGCGAAGCTGCCGGTGGTGAGGACGACGGTGGACCTGCTGCTTGAACCGCTCCTGTGCTTGGGGCACAATGTATCTTAGGATTTGTCGTTTTATTTGTTATGATTTGTAAGAACTATATTTTATGCAAGTGTGTGCCCCTCGGGAGGCCTTTTATCTCTTTTTCATATCTTTTCGCTCTACATCGTCAGGACCCTGCTTCCAGCGCAATGACACCGCCGCTCGGTATGTCAGAGTCAGGGCTCGATAACAAGGCCGGGGGGGTGCGTGAGGCTTGAAGAGGTAAGGGCTCTCGAGGCGCGATGCTCGGGAGCCCCCTTTGACGTGCAAGCAGCCCATGAAGCGTAAGAGGGAAAAGGGAGCTCGAGAGGCGAAAACACTGACGAGGGGAAATTCAACCAGTTTTAGACTTAGCTTTTGTGAGACATTCGTCTTGTGGAGGGCGTCGTGTTCCCTGGCGAGGCGTTTTTGCCCTCGATGTTGCCTCGGGCTGACCTAGGAGTTTCGCAGTCTTGTAGCATGCGGCGGGCTTCCTGCGTTGGACAAGTAGGCAGACCCACAAGCAATGCATAGTTGTACAACTCATGCGCGCTCATAAGTTTCCTCATGTGTGTCTCACGAGGAGAGTAAACACCAAGGTCCTTGGTGAGGTGACGTGCATGGGGGCAGGCCCATGAGTTCAGAACTCGGATCCTTTGGATTTTGCGATGCTGCTGGGATGCTCCCGAGGCACAGGCATCATGCTCAGCTCTCGAGAAGGGTGAGCACCAAGGTCCTTGGTGAGGTGACGTGCATGGGAGCAGGCCCATGAGTTTAGAGCTCGGATCCTTTGGGTTTGGCGATGCTGCTGGGATGCTCCCGAGGCACAGGCACCGTGCCCAGCCCCCGCTCGTGAGATACGCATGGGGATAATTATGAGCGTGAATGATGGCAGAAATCAAATGCTTACCGCGGCAGTATTACATAATGGCGCTAAGGCCCAAAGGTTCATGCTGCGATGAAATTGTTCATTACATTTGGCGTGGCCAAAATAAGTTCAGCCATGTCTGAGCATGGGGTTCCACATGGAGTGGATGAGCCTTCTCGTGGCCCGTGGCGACGTGTTGTAGACAGAGCTCAGATGGTGTAGGCCCTCGGGGAGGGAAAAGCTCTGTCAAGCTGGGGATGTGATGGCGCATGCTTCCCTCTTGAGACAAAAAATGCCTGCCACGGCTGATCACAGGTAGAATTTGCGCAGATGCTCGATGCTCCACGAGTTTTGGACTGGGATGCCGTCCTCCGTCTCGAGCCATGCTGAGCCAGGCCTGGAGACGTGCACGACCCTGAAGGGCCCCTCCCACATGGGCGAGAGCTTGTGGAGGCCTTCCCTGGAGAGTATCCTTCTGAGGACGAGGTCGCCTATCTCGAGGGTGCGCGGGCGTATGTGGCGGCTGTGGTAGCGACGGAGGTCTTCCTGGTACCTTGCCGCTCGGAGGACGGCGTTGCAGCGGAGTCCCTCGAGCAGCAGCAGGTCGTTGTTGCGGATGTCATCATGGTTGGCTTCGTTGAAGGCGAGGACTCGCGGGGACCCGTGCTTGAGCTCATTGGGGAGGACTGCTTCAGCTCCGTAGACGAGGGAGAACGGTGTTTCACTAGTGGGCTTCGTTGCTGTTGTGCGAATGGACCAGAGCATGGATGGGAGCTCATCAATTCAGTTCTTGCCGCTGGCCTTGAGGTGATTGAAGCTTCTTGTCTTGAGGCCCTTGAGCACTTCAGCGTTTGCTCGCTCGGCTTGCCCGTTGCGTCGTGGGTGAGCCACCGAGGCGTAGCAGATTTGGGTGCCGAAGCTGCCACAGTAGGACTTGAAGAGGCCGCTGTTGAATTGTGAGCCGTTGTCGGTGATGATGCGATTTGGCACGCCGAAGCGGCCGACCAGGCTCCTGATGAATTTTACCGCAGACCTCGCCGGGATGGTGCGCACTGGTTCAACCTCTGCCCATTTGGTGAACTTGTCGATGGCGACGTAGAGGTAGCGGTAGCCCCCGAGCACTCATGGGAAAGGTCCCAGGATGTCCAGCCCCCAGACCACGAAGGGCCAGGAGAGCGGGATGGTTTGAAGTCCCTATGCAGGCTGGTGGATCTGCTTTGCGTGGAATTGGCATGCCTCGCAAGACTGGACGATGGCGGTGGCGTTCTGAAGCACTGTAGGCCAGTAGAAGCCACTTCTGAAAACCTTCCCCGCGAGGGTGCGCGAGGATGGGTGATGACCACATTCTCCACTGTGTATGTCCCTGATCAGCTGGCGAACTTCTTCTGAGGGGATGCATCGCAACGCGGTTCCGTTGGGACGCTTACGATACAGATCTCCTTCGTGGAGGCAGTATGACTTGGCCTGCCGAGCGATTCTTTCTGCTTCTGCATCTTCTTCAGGGAGGACTCCGTCCTGCAGGTACTCCTTTATCTCGACGATCCAATCCGCCGCTTGGCGCACCGGGGTCAGCAACAGGCGCTCTCCTGAGGGCGGACCACAGTCTGGTGCCCCAGCTGTTGGCGCTAGTGGGAGCTCCTCGTCGATGTCCATGTCAGTTGCTTCTTTCGGCTGTTTGACTGATGCCCTGCTGAGCCTCTCTTCGAACACGCCTGCTCGCTGGGCTTCCCTTCTTGATGCTCGCTTCACGATGTCATCCGCCTCTTGATTTTCTCCTCGTGGGATATGCATGAGTTCCATTCCTCTGAAATGCTTCTCGAGCCTGCGTACCTCCTCAAGGTAAGTGGCCATGTGGCCGTATTTAGGCTTGTAGCTCTTGTTGGAGAAGTTGACAAGGAGCTGGGAGTCGCTCTTGATGAGTATACGCTTGACGCCGAGAGCGATCACAGCTCTGAGCCCAGCGAGGAGGCCTTCGTATTCAGCGATGTTGTTGGAGACCTTGTCGATGTGCGTGAAGCGTAGTTGGACGCGTAGAAGAGCTTGTCACCTGTTGGTGAAATCTGGACCGCGCCATCCCCTGCGTTTTGGCGTGCGAATGCTCCATCGAAGTGCATGGTCCAGTAGTTGGGCGCTGTCCCTCCTGATGATGTGGCCTCTTCCTCCTGAGGCTCTTCCTGACTTGTGTCCGTCCACTCGCCGTGAAGTCCGCCAGCGCCCTGCCCTTGATGACCCTGGTGGTGTCGAATTGTAGCTCGAAGGGTTGCAGCTCGATGCCCCATTCTGCGATGTGATCTGTGGCGTTTGGGTTGCGCAGGACTTGCTCCAGGGGGTAAGATGTGACCACCTTGATGGAGTGGCCCTAGAAGTAGTGGCGTAGCTTCCTGGAGGCGATGAGGAGCGCGAATAAGAGCATCCTGTAGCACTGTGCTGACGAAGTAGACGGGGTGCTCGACAAGCGTTGTCGATGGTATTTCAGCGCTGGGCTCTTCGCGGTGCTCTTCGGGGCCTTGTCGAGGTTTTCTTGCGGCGGGTCCTCGGCGGGGACTTCTGCTGGTCGCATGGGCTCGGCTTGGGGCTCGGGGCCTGAGGAGGCTGCTTCCTTGTCGGGGGGCTCTGGGCTTGGCGAGGCAGTGCCCTTCTTGGCGAGGACTGGCTCTTCCCTTTCTGCCACCAGGACCGCGCTTGCCGTCTGAGGAGTGGCTGCCAAGTACAGCTTCAGGGGCTCGCGAGGTCGTGGGGCGACCATGGTTGGTGGGCTGGCCAGGTACTTCTTCAGGTCTTCGAATGCCTTGGCTGCTTCGGCGTCCACTTGAATGTGATGGACCTCTTCATGATCTTGAAAAATGGCAGTGCCCTCTCGCCGAACTTGGAGATGAACCGTCCGAGACTGGCCATACACCCCGCTAGGCGCTGCATGTCCTTGAGGCGACGCGGTGGCTGCATTTCTTCTATGGCCCTGATCTTATCGGGATTTGCCTTGATGCCACGGTGAGACACTAGGAACCCGAGGAGTTTGCCTGATGGTACCCCGAAGACGCACTTGCGGGGTTCAGCTTGATGTTCACCTTGCGTAGGTTGGCAAAGGTCTCGTCGAGGTCCTTCCGGAGTGTGTGCTCTTCGCGAGTCTTGACCACGATGTCGTCGACGTAAGCTTCTGCGTTTCTCCCCATATGAGCCCCCAAGGCGGTCCTCATGAGCCTCTGGAACGTGGCGCCGGCATTCTTCAGCCAAAGGGCATGCAGACGTAGCAGAACACACCACAAGGGGTGAGAAATGCTGTCTTCTCCTCGTCCTCCTGCGTCATCTTGATCTGGTGGTAGCCTGAGAAGGTATCCATAAAACAGAGGAGGTCGCAGCCGGCGGTTGAGTCCACGATCTGGTCTATCCTTGGCAGCAGGTATGGGTCCTTGGGACAGGCCTTGTTGAAGTCGGTGTAGTCGATGCAGGCCGGCCTCCACTGGTGTGCTTGGGGACGACCACCATGTTGGAGAGCCAGGTGGGGTGTGCGACTTCTCGAATTATGCGTGCTTCTTTTAACTTCTCTACTTCTTTTACAATGAATTCTTGCTTCTCTGGCGCTTGGCGCCGTGCCTTCTGCTTCACTGGGTGTGCGTTTGGACACACGGCTAAGTGGTGCTCGATCACCTCCCTCGGTACTCCGGACATATCTGACGGTGTCCATGCGAACATGTCAGAGTTTGCCCTGAGGAAGGCGATGAGCGCGCTTTCCTATTTGATAGGCAAGCCAGCGCCTATGGTGACGCTAGCCCCGAGCCGTCGGCGCCCAGCGGCACCTTCTTCGTGGCTGTCCTTTCCTGAGAGAACAACTGCTTCTTCTTTGCCGGCCTCGCGAGGGGCTCCTCTGCGTCCTCGTCAGCGGGGAATGCCACTGCGGCGGTCTTGTAGGCATGCTCGACAGAGCACACGGCATCCTTGACCTGGCCACGGATGGTGATGATGCCGCTACAGCCTGGAAGTTTGACGATGTTGTAGGCGTGGTGAGTGACAGCCATAAACTTCACGAGGGCGGGGTAGCCGAGGATGGCGTTGTAGGGCAGGCCGATGTGCGCGACGTCGAAGTCGATGAGCTCGGTGCGGTAGTTCTCCTGTGTTCCGAAGGTGACTAGAAGCCTCACTTGCCCCAGCGGGGTGGTGGTACCTTCTGTCACCCCCGAGAAGGGCCTGGTGGGCATCAGCCGCTCATATGGCACTTGAAGCTTCTCAAAGCTCTCGACGGAGATGACGTTAAGGCCTGCACCCCCATCTATGAGCGTCTTGGTGACGGCGATGTTATTGATGGTGGGGGTGCACACCAGAGGGATGGTGCCCACAGTCTTGGTGGACCTCGGGTGGTCGCTGGAGTCGAAGGCAATGGGGTACTGCGACCACTTGAGGGGCTGGGATGCCTCAACCCTAGGAAGAGCGGCATTGACCTCGCGAGAGAGCTGCTTGAAGTGGCGGTTGGACTTGGGAGCCTGAGCCCCGCCGAGGATGCATGCTGCCCCGCGAGGGACCTGGTAGCCCCCAGGGTCCTCGTCAGGGAGATTGTTGTTTTGCCCGGCGGGGTTCTGCTGGAAGGCGTTTGCTTGGGGGTTCCGCTGGTAGTTGTCACGGTTGTTCCAGCGTCCGCCCCGACGGTCGTTGCGGCCACCACCGCGGCCGCCGTGACCCCGGCGCTTCTCGTGGCCGTCGCGGATCTTCTTGAGCTCCCAGCAGTCTTCAGTCGCGTGGTTGTGCCTGTTGTGGTAGATGCAGAATGGGCGATCATCTGTCTTGCCGGCATCCGCGGCTGGGGAGGCGGCACGCTTCTGCTTGGCGTCAGGCTCTGCCGCGAGGACAACGGTGGTCTTGCGCTTCTCGCTAGCCTTCCTAGGCTTGGACCCCTCAGGATGCTCTTCCTCTGACTCTTGCTTGAGGAAGAGGCGGCCCTCTTCAGCCTTGGCGCACTTGTCCGCCAAGTCGAAGAGCTTCACCACGGAGGTGAGGTTGTCGTGGATGCCGAGTTTCTCGCGCATCCTGACGTCCGTGACGCCCACTCCGAAGGCAGAGATGACCTGCGTATCGGGGATGTTCAGGATCTTGTTGCGGACTTGGCTGAAGCGCTGAATGTACCTGCGGAGAGTCTCGCCAGGCCTCTGGCACACAGCGCGGAGGTCGTTGTAGGTGAGACCACGCTCGTACGTGCCCTTGAAGTTCGCCACGAAGCTCTTGCAGAGCTCCTCCCATGTGTTGATGGTGTTCTCGGGGAGGTTCATGAGCCATGAGAGCGCTGCGTCCTTGAGGGCCATGGGGAACCAGTTGGCCATCACCTTGTCGTCGCCGCCTGCGGCTTGGATGGCCACAGTGTAGAGCTGTAGAAACTCCAGGGGGTTGGTCTTGCCATCGTAGCATGGAGGAAGGTCCGGCTTGAACCTGCCTGTCCAGACCACGCGACGCATGCTGCGGGTGAACGCGGTGCAGCCCGTGGCGTACGTCGTGACGCCGTCGGCGAGCGTGAGGCGGTCCTGGCGTCCTACGGAGGCGACGTCCTAGACGACGCGGTTGTGGCGGTCCCGCTGGCACTCGATTTCCACGCGTGCGTCCTCTGGCGCCCACTGCACGATCATGCAGTCATGTGGCGAAGAAGCGTGCGACGCAGCGCGGTGGTTCCTAGCCGGTGCTCCAGCCGGAGGAGGTGGCGGAGGTGGAGGAGGAGGAGGGCGAGGAGGAGCGCCGTGCGCTATGTTCCCTGCGAGCCTTGAGTGATGCACCAGCGAGTGAGAGGGCGTCGGAGCGGGCATGGCAGCGGCGTTGACGAGCTCGATGACGCGGTCGAGCCAGCCGTCGTGGCCCGCCTGCGCGGGGCGGTAGCACAGCAGCTCCTGCGCCATGAGTAGCGCAGCGCTTGGGCTGGGCACCACCCGGATCTGCGTAGAGGTGCCCTGGCTCCTGGACGGGTGTAGGGAGGAAGCTTCCTCGTCGCCGTCGCCGTCTTGGCCTTCTGGGTGCTCGACGCGGGGCTCAGGGCCGGCGTTGCGCTCTGGAGCGTCGCTGGCGCGCGGGCGGCCGCGCGGGTTGCGGTTGACGATGGGCTCGGTGTCGGCCCTGCCTGACGTCCGGCGAGCGAGACGCTCAGCACGCCAAATGTCTGAGACTAGTCCCAGGAACTAGGGAAGTGTCTCACTAAAGCCAGGGATCGAAAGTGGGCTGAACACGCTGTCAAACAACCCTCAACTACCTTGGCGACGGTGCTCGTCGAGCTCGGTGAGGGACATCACGGCAGAGAGTAGACACGAGCCGCTACCTAGGTTCGGGCCACCGTGAGGTGTAAGACCCTACTCCTGCTTGGTTGTATTGCACGGCTTGTGGAGGTTATATCACAGAGAGTTGTGTTCGAGAGGAACTATGGTGGCAGGAATGCGGGACTGAATGGAGGATCCCTTTCGTTGGTCGTACACTGCCTCTTTATATAGGTGCCTCGGGCCTCTTCCCCCAATTCATCTAGGCGGGAAGGGCTACCACATGGCGACGAAGGAGGAGGACAGTGCACGGTCACGGGGCTGCCCATGGACTCGGTCCATGGCAGGGAGCGTCGTCCTCTTGGCAGAAAAAGCCACCATCCATCGAGGACAGTGGGCTGGCGCTGGAGAGGTCTGTGCCGTGCCCCACGGTGACGTCGGTTTGGAGCGTAGCGGCCAACGGTCCCCTTATCACTAGAATGGCAAGCCTTGTTGCCTCCTTTGCTTGGCGCGGCTTTGTTGACCACTTTAATCACCGGAACGGCAACTGCGGTGTCGTCGTCACTGCGTGCAGGCACACACGTCACTCTGCGGCGGGCGCAGGGGCCATGTGCGCTCTGTTGCGGAGACAGAGCTTGCTTTCAGCCGAAGGAACCTCGCGGGGGCTGGGTTGCCTCGCCGAGGCCTTGAAGTACTTGACGCCTCGCGAGGGGGGGGGGGGGGCTCGCGAGGGAGGCGCTGTCGTGCGCCAGGACTTAGCAATCTGCTCGACGGAAGAAGCCCTCGCGAGGGAAATGTCTCTCGCGAGGCTCAGCAGGCTGAGACGCCTGGTCCTTAGCGAAATCTTCTGCGGAGTGTCGAGGGCTCTGGCAGGCCGGCCCGTGGTACCCTGGTTTCCACTGGGCCGACAGTCGGATATTTTAGAAGAAGGGATAGCTGTTATTCAATACGAGGATGATACGATCTTTATGTTTGAGGATGATGTAGAAAGTGCTCGTAACTTGAAGATCATCCTTTGTGTTTTTGAGCAATTGACTGGGTTAAAAATTAACTTTAGTAAGAGTGAGGTTTCTTTTTTTGGTTCTGCAAGTGATAAGAAAGATATCTATGCTCAGATTTTTACCTGTGGTATAGGGGACTTCCCATTCAGATATTTGGGGGTCCCTATGCATTATAAAAGGTTGGCGAGTAGTGACTGGAAGGATGTTGAGGAGAAAATAGAAAAAAAAGACTACGGTTTGGAAAGGGTGTCTTAATTCCATAGGTACTAGACTCATCATAATAGAATCTGCTTTGCGTAATGTACCTAGTTACATGCTTTCTATTTTTGTTATGCCCAAGGGTGTGATAAAAAGGTGTGATTTCTATAGATGCAGAATGCTGTGGCATGAGAAACAGGAGGTGAAGAAATATCACCTGGTTCGATGGGATGTTGTGTGTCAACCTAAGGAGGTTGGAGGTTTAGGAATTACTAACCTTAGATTTAGAAATATTAGTTTACTTTGTAAATGGCTGTGGAGGCTCGAGAATGAAGAGGGTATCTGGCAGAATTTGGTGAAAGCTAAATACTTGAAAAAGGTTACTTTAACTCAATGTGTACATAAGCCAACGGACTCTCATTTCTGGTCGGGGCTTATGTCGGTTAAATATTTGTTTTACAGCTGTTGTAGGAGGGTTTTGGGTAATGGTAAAAAAAATCAGGTTTTGGGAGGACTGTTGGATAGGACAGAAATCTCTATGTCAGTTATATCCTAGAGTTTACAATCTTTCCTGTAATTCGAATATTACTGTTTTTGATGTCTTTGATAAAGGTTTTGAAAGCATGAAGTTTAGAAGATGCCTTAGGGATGAAACACTGCGTATGTGGTTTGAGATTTTGGATAAATGCAGTCAGATTCAGTTGAAGGCTGAACCTGACAAAGTCAGTTGGTTACTTAATAAAAGCGGGGAGTTTTCAGTTAAATCATTATATCAATATATATGTGCTAAAACGGTTAAATTTCCTTATGGGGTGTTGTGGAAGTTAAAACTGCCGCTCCGTGTTAAGGTGTTCTGTTTGTTAGTAGTAAAAAATAGAACTCTAACTAGAGACAACTTAAAAAAGAAAGGGTGGAAGGGTTGTGCTCTATGTGAATTCTGTGATTCACATGAGACACAAGAGCATCTTTTCTTTAGATGTCCTGTGGCTAAATTAGTTTGGAATGTTATTCCTGTTGCTCTTAATTTAAGTATTGTACCTAGTTCCTTTTCTGAATTGTATCAGCAATGTTCGGCTACTTTCTTTGGTTTGGAAAGGAAGGTAGTAATGATAGGTGATGTTGCAATTTGCTGGGCTTTGTGGAAAACACGTAATAAATCGTATTTTCAAAGGATTTTCATTAAGGGTCCCTTGGAGGTTATCCTGCTAGCTTGTTGTTTCTTACGGGAATGGTCAAAATTGCAGATAAACGTACTGCGAGGAGTTCTACTGCGGGGAGCTGAACTTCTGGCTAAAGTGGCACAGGAGATTTTTGGGAAGAGTCATGGCTGGAATCCCACAGTGGCGAGGCTGCAGTGCTGATTTTTGCTGTGTAGTCTTTCCTTCTGATCTCTCGCTGTTGTTTAGCTGGTGCTGGTTAAAATGTAGTCCTTCTATTTGTGAAAGTTTTTTACAAATAGTCTTGGGTATCGCAGGCAGGAGGAGGGGGGGGGGGGGGGGGGGGGGGGCTCCCTTCTGGTTTCCTGTTGATACCAGGTTGCTACACACAGGCATGCGTGGGCAGCGCAAAGTTGGTTGGTAGTGGTTAAAACTGAATGCTGTAACACCTCCGGGTTTCATGTTATTGAAATCGGGGGTCTCTTTTGAGGCTCCTTAGTATCCAAAAAACAATGGCCATCTGGAACAAGGATTTGGAATGGAAGGGTCGGGGGATCAAGGGCATATTCAGCGCCATTCATACACTTCCATCTCCGTTTGGTGGACGAACTGGTGAAGGGAGCTTCAAAGGATGTACGCTGCCGGCCGCCGTCGCAGTGGACACCTCTTATACATGCTTTGGAATGCGTGAAAAATGGTGAATCTTTACTAGATCGAGAACGACCTACACTGAGGTGGTTGTTCTAGCATGGGAGGCCATTATCCATCGAGATCGCGCTTTTGTTGGAACGCAACCGATACCCAAGGCCCTAACTAAATGTTAGGCGAGGTCGACGTGCCCGTCGGTCACCGAAGCTCTGTTCTTCGGAAAAGTCTCTCAGGGCGTATTAGGGATATAAGGTTGTAGGTCTTGTTTAGATACATAGGTAAGGGTGTGTGTGCGTGTGGTGTGAGTGTGGTGTGAGTACCAAGAGAGGCTCAAAAAAAGGCCCTAACTAAATGTTTAAAAAAAAATTATGTGCGCTT
This sequence comes from Poa pratensis, assembly GCA_947311845.1. Classification (NCBI taxonomy): domain Eukaryota; kingdom Viridiplantae; phylum Streptophyta; class Magnoliopsida; order Poales; family Poaceae; genus Poa; species Poa pratensis. The sequence continues at coordinate 28,681,709 of CAMZMU010000077.1, forward strand.
TAGGGGGTTTAGGCATGTTCCCTCAAATATATGCCACCTTTGCATCTTGTTTTTGTTTCCCCCCTTGTACTTAATGAAAAATCAGAGATCCTGCCGGCTGCTCTGAAATAAATATGATGACTTCTCCCTTGACCATTGACGTCGTTGCCAACCAGACTTATTGTCACTCACTGGCTGAAGCGAATGGAGGCTTTGAAGGAGAAAGGCGGAGGCAACGCATGGATCCTTCCTCCTGAGGAAGAAACAGAGCCTCGTCCTGGCCGCTCGCAGGGCGAGCGAACCCTAGCCGCCCCTTCCCGTCCCCGCCTCCTCTCTCCTCTCCCCGCCGTCGCCGGAGGGCGTCGCCGGGCAAAGCCCGGGCGGCGGCGGCGGCGGGGCATCCTTCTCTCTCGCGGCAGGGGCGACGCGGGGCGTCCAGGTCGGGGAGCGCGTCGTTTTCGTGGGGCGGCGCGGCGTGGCGGCTTCGGTGGCGGCGTGGAGACTGCGAGTTCTCGGCACCAGCGGCGACAGCGGCGGCGGCTCACCGGCGCGGTTGGCGACGCGGGTGGCTCGGCTTGGCCGGCCCAAGGGTTGCGGCGGATCTGGAGCGCTGCATCGGCAGGCCGCCCGATGCGGCCATGGAGGTCATGGTCGGCGGGGTTTCGGCGTCCTGCAGTCGTGCGTGGAGGCCTCCCGACGAGGATGCTCGGGCACAGCGGCGGTGGGACGGGGCAGGGGCCCCGCTCCATTGCCGAGCTCGCGGTCTTCGTCCCAGATCTGGCGTCGCCGGTAACCGCGGGGGTTGCTGGCCGTCGATCTGTTAGTGGAGCCCTTCCTTCTTTTCTCGCTTCATCGTCGGGGGACGGTGAGCATGGACGCCGGGGCAGCGGCCCTGGAAGGTGGGGATCTTGTGGGTTGGCGGGCGAGCCCGAAGATCTATTGGTGCTGGCTAGGACCATGGCCGTGTGGACGGGTGGTGCCTGGCGAGCTGTGCTCCGCGGCAGTGGTGTGGTCGCCGTCCTTGCGGCGCCGCTTGTGCTGTGTCGGAGGTGGAGAGGTCGTGCCGGGGGAAACCCTTACCTTGGTTTCTACCAGGTCATGGCGGCGACGTCCGTGGACGTCGTTCCCTTCTTGAAGGCGCCGATGTGGCTTTCCTCTGCCCTCCTTCGTGCTCCGGGTGAAAACCCAAGATCTTTGGATCGGGCGGTGGCGGCGTTCTACGTCGTGATCTTCTTGAAGACGCTGTCTTGGAGCTCGCGGTGGTAGCTCTCTGGAGGTTGGATGGCGGAGTCTCTTCGGCGTGCTTCCTCCGGCAAAGCTTGTTGCTTGTGCTGTACCTCGGTGTTTCTTGCTCAGGGCCTTGCCGTTTGCAGGTGATGATCCTCTTGGTGGTGCTCCTTGGTTGGTGGTTGCGGTGTTCGTCGGGCCCCACCTTATCTCACCGGCGTCTCTCTGGGACCCCTCGTTGAGCCTGGCTGCAGTTGTGGTCAGTGGCGTTTGTCGCCCTAGTCTCCTTGGCGTCCCGTTGAGGGGTTTGTTGAGCCTGTCCTTGTGGACGGTGGCGGTGTTCTCCGATGACCCTTGATCTACCTTTCCGGCGTTGCGCGCCTTTGGTGTTTCACCTGTATTCTGGTCGGTAGCCTTGTCTTTCTTCGTGTGTGTGCAGTACTGTGTTGTAAGCTGGGTTCAGCATCTTGTATTCTGTCGCCGTTTTGGCGTTATTAATTTTAACGTCGGGTCTTTTAGGCCTTTGGTCTAAAAAAATCCTTCCTCCTGAGCCGAACAACGAACACCTGCCCCCTAGCCGCCAGTCACAATTCTCGTCACCTCTTGGCGGTAGACGCTACCGCGAATCTTCCCCACGGTTACCATAGACGCCCCTAGACCACCACAGGGGTTCATCGACGCCACGCCCCCACGGTCACGCATTTTGGCTGTGCCCTAGTGTTACGCACAAGGCCGTATATATACAAGATCACAAAATTCAGGAAACGTATGTTTGGTCGGCTCCAAACCAGTAGTGCATGCATCACCATCCAGCAAGCTAGACACGGCTAGACTTGACTTGAAGGCAAGCAAGACCACGATGCTACTACAGAGTCCTGAAGAGGCTATGGTGCTGGTTCTGGGCCACGAATCTTGGTTCTCTGGTCGGCCGGTCGCCGCCGTGCCAACTAGGGTATTGACGTGAAATAACAGCTATGCTACGTATCGCTTTCACAGGTCACCCCGTACGTACGTACTGCCTAATCTCTCTCTACTGACTAGCTGCATCTACTAATGACTGTATCCGATTCTCGAACGATCTTAAACGGCCTGTCCTTGATAAAACAGTACACAAGCTGGATATAATACTGAAAGCAAAGCTGCAAAAGCTCAGATTTTGTTTTTGCCGGAAGATTTTCCTACGCATGGTTGCGACCAAAGTGCAACGAACAACCTAAAGCACTGCAGTTTTAGCTTGCAAGTGAGACCAAGCTGCTGCAGGAACTTTTTAGAACGATAGATTGTCCTCTTGATATAATGCACTACTAATATAAGTATGTTGAAGGAATCGCAAAAACCGAGGCAAAGCGAGTTCTGCATGGAAAGGCAAAGCGAGGAGGCCGCAGCAATAATACACTTCCTCCTGAGCCGAACAACGAACACTTGCCCCCTAGCCGCCGGTCACAATTCTCGTCACCCTCTTGGCAGTAGACGCTACCGCGAATCTTCCCCACGATCACCATAGACGCCCCTAGATCACCACACGGTCATCGACATCACGCCCCCACGGCCACGCATTTTGGCTGTGGTCTAGCGTTACGCACAAGGGCGATACAAGATCACAAAATTCAGTAAACGCATGTTCGGTCGGCTCCAAACCAGTGCCACATGCATCACCATCAGCAATCTAGACACGGCTAGACTTGACTTGTATCCGATTCTCGAACGATCTTAAACGGCCTGTCCTGATAAAACAGTACACAAGTTCGATATAATACTGAAAGCAAAGCTGCAAAAGCTCAGGTTTTGTTTTTGCCGGAAGATTTTCCTACGCATGGTCACGACCAAAGCGCAACAAACAACCTAATTAAAGTTTCTAGATCGTGCCATTGATAATGCACTAGTATATGTTGAAGAAATTGTCTGTTCACGAAGTTCTTCGCGGTCGCAAAGCGAGTTCTGCATGGAAAGGCAAAGCGAGGAGCTATAGCTTTTGCCACAACGTGATATAGGAGTACACTGCACTGGGAGCCGTGTTTTACACGTACGGTGCATTCAGTGGCCATCGATCTTTTTCACGGTTAACAACAACCCTAGCCCTCACGGTGCCTTGTTTTCCTTCACGTCAATTCCATGCATGCTTTCACTTTCTTACTTTCCTTTCTCGGTAGAAAAAACGTTTGCCCACCTACCTCTAAGATGGATTTCTGATCAAAACGATTCCATTCTAGCCTTCTAGGCTGCAAGGAGCCAAAGAGCGTTTCCTTGTGGCATTTTCAAGACAAACAGGGGATTTGAGTCATCGTACTCATCAGTCTCAGTCAGCTTCACAAGGAAACGAGAGGCCCCCTGTTAGGGCTGATGATAACAGTGAGGCATCAGAAATGAGGCTGCTAAATGCTGGCCCATGTTGGGTATTCATATAGCTCCTCACGTGGTTTATTGTTCGTTATTGTTCCCGATGCTCAGACTATAATTAAGGCAGAACATTGTGATGAGCCTCACTACAGGAAAACAGATAGTTCCCGACGGCCAAAAACCGTCGGCAAATACATGAATACCGTCGGCATATGAAAGGCCGTCGGGAACTGCCAGTTTTCCTGTAGTGCCTAACTGAAGTTTGAACAATGGAGGTGCCAACACCTGAGCTGAGAGTTGCCGAGCCGGCTCTGGCGAGAGTCCATGACACTGCTGAGCTTCGTCAACTTGTTAGTTAGCAACATTTATTCAGTACAAAATATGATTGATGCACTTAAATATTGAGTAACAGTAGTGAGTGACTTTTATTTCTAGGCTAGGCCCTTGCATTGCTTTCATATAGTGGGAGATAACAATAGTGAGTTGTGGACTAAGTTTGATATACATTCTTAATGTCGCTTCCGGGGAAGAACGACGAATACTCATACTTCATCCAACTGCCTCATGGCGTCACCATGTGTAGGTGCATCTAGCTCCGAGAGTTGACTCGTATTTTATTAATCTCGTCCGACATACCATACCGGGTGTAACTACTCAATAAATTGCTGTAGCAGTAGGTACATTCGGTATATCTGAAAGGTTTAGGCTCATATGGAACAAAGAAAATATTGGGCATAGGATTTTTTTTCTTTTTGCGGGGAAGAGGGTAGGATTTTAAGATGAAATTATTTTTGGTACCTTCTAGAACAACAACAACAATAACAACAACAACAAAAACAATAATAATAATATATAATACGTATTATTGTATCAAACTTCGTTCCGTCTGAATGATTACATATGCGATTGGTCAATATTGACTGAACAATTCAACCATTGTTAAAAAATAGCCATCATGTTAGTAAAATAGAGACACATAAAAATATTAACAGATGAGCATTAGTAACTCAAAATAAATATGAACATGCCGCTGCCACCTGCAAGCTGCAAAGTCAGACCGTGTGAAAGGATCGTATGATACCTAGAGGAGAGGGGGAGGGGGGGGGGGGGGGGTGAATAGGTGCTACTCCAATTTTAGTACTTTTTTTAAATTAGGCTTGACACAAAAGGTAAATTCTCTAGATATGCAACTATGGTGAATTTACCTATATGCCAAGCTAGCAACTAAGTAAGGTACACGAAGTAAAAGCAATAAACAAGGATAAAGGTAACCGAAGTAAAAGCACGCGGAGACAAGGATGTATTCCCGAGTTCCTCCTTTTAGGGGAGTACGTCTCGTTGGAGAGGTGTGAGCTACCATAAAGGTCAACTCAACAGCCACAAAAGATTCACCTTCTTCTCCAATGAACCGCACCACAAAGGTTTGGTTCACCTTCCACTATCGGAAACCTTCAAGGCGGATTTCGGAGCCTTTACAACAACAATCCGGAGCACAACCCACAAATGGATTGGGGGCACCCGAACAGCTATCTGTCAAAAAGACAATCAAGTAAGTACAACAATGATCTAGGCTTTCCCAATGGAAACCCTAACAAAGGGGCCCTCAAGTGAATGAGGGGGAAATGTAAAACGGCTTGGTGAAGATGTAGATCCGGGCCTTCTCCTTCAATCCTCCAAAGATCAACGAGTTTGGGTGGAGGGATTGGGAGATCTAGAGATTCTTGAGCTTGCAATAATGGAGTTCTTCAATGTTGGACGAGCTGGCTGGCTGGAGGTAGGTGGAGGGGTATTTATACCCCCCCTCCCGAAATGTGGCCGTTGGGGAGGGGATATTACTCTGCGCGATGCCGGCCTGGGGACCAACCTGGCTGGCCTGGAGGCTGGGCAGGAATCTTTGACTTCTAGTCGAGTGTGCAGAGGGTCTAGCCTCGAGCCCAGCCTGGGGCCGGCCTGCTTTTGAACTAAGGGTTGGGAGAGTGCTAGAGGCGGCCAACCTCGAGCCCAGCCTGGGGCCAGCCTGCCTTTGAACTGGAGGCTGGGAGAGTGCCAGAGGCGGCCAGCCTCGAGCCCAGCCTGGGGCCAGCCTGCCTTTGCACTGCAGGCTGGGAGGCAGCTCGAGACAGCCAGCCTGGAGCCCAGCCTAGCCGGCCTGGTATTGCACTGGGGCTGACCTGCCTGAACCTCACGCCTTCACATTTTTCGCATATTTCTCGAAATCCTTTTTGGTGTGATGCACATATTATGAATACATTTAAAACCTACACCACTTAGCATCATATTAAAAATATCACTAGTGTTGTTTTCTAACACACAAAACACAGAGGGAAAATAAATGTTCTTTCAATCTCCCCCTTTTGGTGTTAGATGACAACACTAGGATTTGTAATAAAAATCCACACTAGATCATGTTCCTTAATAAAATGGAAAGGGCTCCCCCTAAATGTGTGCATATAATTTGTTTGCCTTCGAATGCAAATACACACATAAGGAGGGAAACATTCCCAACAAGATATATAAACAACATGATATACCAAAACAATTGCACAAGACGAGACATAACCAAAATGGTTGAGATTTTGAGATGAATATCATACCTTGTGCCAAATGGTGTATAAACAATGTCAATGCATAATATCATAAGATCTCAACCATAGATAAACCCGAATACCGAAATCCATAGTCTCATCCTCATACAATAATTTAACCAACACACCACATAGTTCCACGGTACAATAAGGATAGATAAATAAGTTCACAAACAAGACCAAATACATAAACCAAATAGAGTTCAACTCAAACAAAATGCAACGAGAAGAAACATGCCATGCATAAATGCAAATCCCCGAAGAACTTTCTCCCCCTTTGGCATCAAGACACCAAAAAGGAAGAAAGTGAAGAGAGGTGCCCAAGAGATCACTCGTCAAAATTATCGTTGTCATTCTCCTCATCAACATCTTAACCAGTAGGAGCAGCAGCAAATGGTCCAGAGCTAGAACCAGCCAAGTTCCCGGGCCAATACTCACCAAGTGAGGGAAGCATCATCGCCAAACCAATATGTGTTGTTGGACTTCCAAGTATTTTCATAGACTTCCGCGGAGCTTACAGGATAAGGAAGATTGAGCTGAGTTATTATTGCACGTTGGTTGCAGTTGTAAGCCTTTTGCTTCTTATAGGCCTTGAAACCCTTGTCCTGAAAATCAGCAAAGAAGCAATTCATCCTTTGAAACATCTTCTTCAAACTGTACTTCTTAGAAGCTCTTTGAGAAGAGCTAGGGCCACTCTCAGTGGTGCGAGCACGCTTGCGAGGAGAAGCGGCAGGAGCATCCTCATCCGAAGAAACATCCCCAGAAGCGGGTAGAGAGAGGAATGTAGGCAAAACCGTGCCGTAGTTGTTGAGGAGAGCCGTGTCAAGCTTGCGGATGAAATGCTTCTGAAGGTAGGGACCATAGATGGGAACCTTGGTCTTGAGAACCATGGAGCGCATCTCATGCCACATGTAATCCAACACATCCAATTTCCTGTCTCCATTCCTTGCTTGAACAATGTAGAAGAGAATATTGACCAACCACTTGCGGACCAAACCCTTTTCCCCAAACTTGACATTGATAGTGTTCCTCAAGATGGTGTAAACAATTTTCCAAAAAGGGGTGAAAAAGGTTGCCTTGGGAATGTGAAGAAGACCCACATCGGAAGGATAGCAATGGGTGAGTCCTTTTTGGGCCTTCATAAGATTCTTCTCATCACCATGAATACAGAGATAGGTGATACGTCTCAAACGTATCTATAATTTATGATGTTTCATGCTTGTTTTATATATCAATGTCACATGTTTTATATGCATTATACATCATTTTTATGTATTTTCTGGGACTAACCTATTAACAAGATGCCACAGTGCCAGTTCCTGTTTTCTGCTGTTTTTCTATTCCAGATAATTACTTAAGGAAATATTCTCGGAATTGGACGAAACAAAAGCCTAACCTCCTATTTTCCCGACACGTACACGGAGCCAGAAGGGCAAGCCCGGGGGAGGCCCACGGCCTCCTCACCATGTCCCCGCGCGGCCTGGAGGGGGGTGGCGCCACCACGTGGTGAGGCCGACTCGGCCACCCCCTCGCGCCGCCCTTTCGCCTATATAATGCTCCTGCCCGAAAACCCTAAGACAATCAGCCATATTCCAGAAAGAGTTCCGCAGCTCCGCCGCCATCGAAGACAAGTTTCGGGGGTCAGAAGTTCCTGTTCCGGCACCTTGCCGGGACGGGGATTGACCCCCGGAGCCATCTCCATCGACTCCACCGCCTCCACTTCGACTCCATGATGGTTTGTGAGTAGTTCCCCCATGGACTACGGGTTCTAGCTGTAGCTAGTTGGTACTCTCTCTCCCATGTACTTCAATACAATGATCTCATGAGCTGCCTTACATGATTGAGATCCATCTGATGTAATCGGTGTTGTGTTTGTTGGGATCCGATGAATTGTTACATTATGATCAGTCTATCTATAAGTTTGTGAAGTTATTGTTGCTGCAATCTTGTTGTGTTTAATGCTTGTCACTAGTGCACGAGTGGCATGATCTTAGATTTAAGCTCTATAATTATTGCTTAGATTGTATCTACAAGTTGTTTGCACATGTCTCTGTCCGGAACCCGAGGCCCCAGAGTGACAGCAACTGGGATAACTGGAGGGGATGGTTTAGATATGAGGATCACATGTTTTCACTAAGTGCTAATGCTTTGCTCCGGTGCTCTATTAAAAGGAGTACCTTAATTACCAGTAGTTTCCCTTGAGGCCCCGCTGCAAACGGGCTGGTAGGACAAAAGATGTTGTGCAAGTTTCTCATTGCGAGCACGTATGACTATATATGGAAAACATGCCTACGTATGATTAATAGACTAGATGTTCTGTCTTAATGCTATTTCAATTCTATCAATTGCCCAACTGTAATTTGTTCACCCAACACTTGTTATTGGAGAGTTACCACTAGTGTAGATAGCTGGGAACCCCGGTCCATCTGTCATCATCAAATACTCATTCGGTCCTATATGCCATTAGAAGTAGTATCAACTATTTTCTGGTGCCATTGCCTCTGTGTTACTAATACTGCTGCTGTGTTACTGTTACTATTGCTCTCATATTACTGCTGCTTTCACATCACCCCTGTTACTAGTGCTTTTCCAGGTGCAGCTGAATTGACAACTCCGCTGTTAAGGCTTATAAGTATTCTTTGTCTCCCCTTGTGTCGAATCAATAAATTTGGGTTTTACTTCCCTCGAAGACTGTTGCGATCCCCTATACTTGTGGGTTATCAAGACTATTTTCTGGCGCCGTTGCCGGGGAGCATAGCTCTACTCATAAGTTCACCTGGGGAGTACACTTTACTGTCTCTCTGTTTTTATTTTATTTTGTCTTGTCTAGTTTACTTTTGTCTAGTTTATTGTGCTTAGTTTATTTTGTTAGTATTATTTTGCTTAGTTTACTTTTGTCTAGTTTATTTTTGTCTTGTTTTATTTTTCTTATATCCCGAAAATCCATAAAAATTTAAAAACGAAAATCTAAAAAAACTGTTGCCATGCCTATTTTCTGGAAAACTAGATCTTATTTGTCAGGATGGCTCACTAAGGATAAGGAATATAAATTAAATGAACACCTTTGGTCTGAAAAGGGGAAGCATCTCTCACTACAAGTAATTAAACTGCATAATTTTGCTATAGATTTGTGTTCTACATATGATGAATCTTGGTGCTTTAATGAATCTCGTTGTTGTAGGGAGCATAAACACCTCCCTTTTCAATGTGATTATAATGATAATGAAACTTTAGCTTCTTATGCTAGAGGATATTATGACTTTGATAAACTTGAGCAAATTGAAGAATTTTTTGTCTTTATGGGAGCTTATGAAATTTCAGCTTTGCTTAAAAATAGAGATGAAGCTCCTTATAAATCTGATACTTTTGCTATGCTTGGATATTGCCTTGAGTATTATAATGATAATCCTTATATTACTGAATTTCTTGAGAAAAGACATCCTCAAAAAGAAGAGACCATTGTCTTGCAGGAACCTGTGGAAGAAGAAACTACTACTGAAGCTGAAAGCTCATTGGATGAAAAAGAGGAGGAGAGTGATGAACAAAAGGGGAAGAATGGATTAGCTACCCATGCCTACCTTCTAATGAGAGTAACTCTTTATCTCTTACATTATTTGATTGTCCTCCATGCTTACCAAAAAGGATGAATGTTATGTTCCTGTGGATTCTCTTGAAATATTCCCTATGAGTAAAACTTGTGAGAATAATTATGCTACTGTTATCTATGATAATCCATGCTATTTTGATAAATCTTATGATAATCCTTTATTTGTGCCTAATTTCGAAATGCATGGTAATAGAAAGTTTGTTTAGAAAATGTTTATGATAAAGCTCTAGATGATGGTCCTATGTTGCTTGATAATATTAATTGTACTACTAATGAAAATGGGATTGGAGAGGTCTTGACTTTATCTAGGAGTCCCATATCTTTTGAGATTGATCAATCATCTTGTTATAAAATGGTTAAAAGTAGGTTTGAAGTTTTAATCCACTTTTTTGAGCTTGATAAAAATTATGTGTTTGTAGATCATGAAAAGCATGCTTTATGTGATAGTTATATTGTTGAGTTTGTTCATGATGCTACTGAAAATTATTATGAGAGAGGAGAATATGGTTGTAGAAATTTATGGTATTAAAACACCTCTCTATATGCTGAAAGTTTTGAAGTTACTCTTGTTTTATCTTCCTATGCTTGTCACTTTGTTCTTTGTGAATTTATTTGTGTACAAGATTCCTATGCATAGGAAGTGGGTTAGACTTAAATGTGTTTTGAATTTGCTTCTTGATGCTCCTTTTGCTTCATTTTCTATTTTCATGAGAGCATCATTAAAACTATCAAGCCTAGCTAAAAGGCATTAAAGAAAAGCGCTCTTGGGAGACAACCCATGTTTTATTTCTGAAATTTTTCTTTGCTTTTTGAGTCAAGGAGCTGCTTACTTCTGTAACAACTCCTTTGTATCTTTACTTTTTGAATTGTTGTGCCAAGAAGAGTCTCTAATGATTAGATGATGCTAGATTTGGATTTCTGCACAGGGACAGATTTTTGCTGTCCACCATTTTGAGCTTTATAAATTCCAGAAAAATTGAAAAATTCTGAAAAATTTGTGCGTGATCCTCAGATATGTACGCATCTTTCGTTAGTTTCGCGTTTTCTGATTTGAGCAACGGAAGTGCCTCGAAAAAATTCATCTTTACTGGCTGTTCTGTTTTGACAGATTATGTCTCTGTTTTTTGCATTGTCTCTTGTGGACTTTAAGTAAGGCTTTCTAGACGTGGAGGGCTGTAGCTAATGTTTTATTGAGTTCTTGCAATGTGTCACAACAGAACCAAAGTGGATTAATGTTTTTGAGTACTAACCCCTCTAATGAAGTTTATGAGAAGTTTGGTGTGGCGGAAGTTTTCAAGGGTCAAGAGAGAAGGATGATATAATGTGATCAAGAAGAGTGAAGAGCCTAAGCTTGGGGATGCCCCCGTGGGTCACCCAAGCATATTTCAAGAAGACTCAAGCGTCTAAGCTTGGGGATGCCCAAGGCATCCCCTTCTTCATCAACAACTTATCAGGTCATCTCTAGTGAAACTATATTTTAATTCTTTCACATCATATGTGCTGTTCTTGGAGCGTCTGTGTGCTTTTATTTTTAGTTTGTTATTTTTTTTTCTGATCATATCAATATTGGATCCTATCTATCTTGTTTGGGAGAGAGACACGCTCCGCTTTTTCATTTGAATACTCCTATTCTTCACTTATATTGTTGAGTATTCAGTTTTCGCACTGTTTAGCTTCTAGCTCTTGGTTTTCATGTATCTCTTGTTCAGAGCTATTAGTTCTTTTATAGAAAGTACTCTCTTGCTTCACTTATATTTGTTTGGAGAGTTGCTTGGTTGATGTGTTGGTTCAGAAAATGTTGCATGTGGTAGTGGTATAATGAAAAAACTTGCATAATCTCGTAGATCATTGAACTTTGATAACCTGATTCTTTGCAAACGTTTTGAGGTAATAAGTAATAGATGGTAAATCTTGCTGGTTAATTAAGTTAAAATCATTAGTGGATTGTTGTCTTTAAGCTTGTACCGTACTACAAACTCTACTTAAATTGTTGAAGGTGTAGTTGGACTTGATAGCTTTCCATGTCTAAAGGTTCATCGTAATGACTGAGTTGTGCTGAAGGTCGAGGGATCTAGCGGGGTACTTGTGCCGCCGTGAACGGCCCTTCTTGGAGTGAATTTTAATCATGCTCTTAATGTTGAACCTGCTAGTTGTTTGCAATAAGCTTGTGAGTTCTTTTTGACTAATGTTAAGCTACGGTTTTTGGCACTTCCACCATCCAAATTTGCTAGCCTCTTCGGTGCTGTGCATTGCCTTCTGCTCACATTGAGAGTTGTGCATACTTCGCCAGTACATCCAAACCCGTGGGAGGACTTTCTCTGTTCTCCTACACATAAGCCCATACATCTTCCTCAAAACAGCCACCATACCTACCTACCACAGCATTTCCATAGCTGTTCCGAGATATATTGCCATGCAACTTCCATTTTACATTACATGACTTGTTGTCATTTATCATTTATATATTGCTTTGCATGATTCTATACAGCTGATGTGTGGTTTACCCATGTTACGCTAGATCATTGCACATCCTGCTACACTGGCAGAGGCATACAGTTTCATACATCATGTTTTGTTCATTATGAGTTATTTGTACCAAAAAGTGTGTTGTCATATTAGAATGTTGCCCCTAAAAGTGAAAAGAGCCATGGAGGCCATCGAAAAGAGAAACAGAAAAAGAAAAAAAATAGAAAAAAAAAAAAAAAAAGAATAAAGAAAAAGGGGGCAACATTACTATCCTTTATCCACACTTGTGCTCATGTTTCAGCACCTGCAGTATTCATAGTCATCATTTGTGCTCATGTTTAGCACCTATACTCCATGAGAGAGAGTTTTCATGTTTTACTAGTATAACTATGTGGGGAATTTACACTATAGAACTTGGGTTGTATATTCCAATGATGAGCTCCTCAAAAGTGCTCTAGGTCTTCGTGAGCAACCAAGTTGGATGCACCCCCACTAGTTCCATTGGAGAGCTTTCATACACATATAGCTCTATGTGCATCCGTTGCATGGCAATCACTACTCCTTACATAGCTTCGATTATAAGACTTCCTCTTGTCTAATGATCACCTATAGCTTTGTGAGACTATCTTCCATTGGCCTTCCAAACCCCCATTAATGTTCTCTTAGCCATAACATCCTGGTGCCAATACCAAATGCTTACGCTCACCGGTTGAGTAGGCTTCGAAACAGTTGATTCATGACGTTCATGTTTATGTTTACTTGACTGGATCCGTACTCTATGTTGTGAAAATTTACTTGATGCTTGGAATTGAAGGATAGAACTCCTACACTGGATACTTAAAACATCTTTAATGAACCTTGTACGGTTTCATGTTTTAAAGCAATCATTCATGAAAACTTTTAGCTTGTTTAACTATCTTGCTTTATTATCTCTTATTTAATATCAATTATAGACATTTGCTTTGAATGATTTGATCTCAGCTCACATGCCTTACATCACTATTGGATCAAGATTATGTTGGTAGCATGTCACTTCAGAAATTATTTTGTTTTTATCGTTTACCTACTCGAGGACGAGTAGGAACTAAGCTTGGGGATGCTTGATACGTCTCAAACGTATCTATAATTTCTGATGTTTCATGCTTGTTTTATATATCAATGTCACATGTTTTATATGCATTATACATCATTTTTATGTATTTTCTGGGACTAACCTATTAACAAGATGCCACAGTGCCAGTTCCTGTTTTCTGCTGTTTTTCTATTCCAGATAATTACTTAAGGAAATATTCTCGGAATTGGACGAAACAAAAGCCTAACCTCCTATTTTCCCGACACGTACACGGAGCCAGAAGGGCAAGCCCGGGGGAGGCCCACGGCCTCCTCACCATGTCCCCGCGCGGCCTGGAGGGGGGTGGCGCCACCACGTGGTGAGGCCGACTCGGCCACCCCTCGCGCCGCCCTTTCGCCTATATAATGCTCCTGCCCGAAAACCCTAAGACAATCAGCCATATTCCAGAAAGAGTTCCGCAGCTCCGCCGCCATCGAAGACAAGTTTCGGGGGTCAGAAGTTCCTGTTCCGGCACCTTGCCGGGACGGGGATTGACCCCCGGAGCCATCTCCATCGACTCCACCGCCTCCACTTCGACTCCATGATGGTTTGTGAGTAGTTCCCCCATGGACTACGGGTTCTAGCTGTAGCTAGTTGGTACTCTCTCCCCATGTACTTCAATACAATGATCTCATGAGCTGCCTTACATGATTGAGATCCATCTGATGTAATCGGTGTTGTGTTTGTTGGGATCCGATGAATTGTTACATTATGATCAGTCTATCTATAAGTTTGTGAAGTTATTGTTGCTGCAATCTTGTTGTGTTTAATGCTTGTCACTAGTGCACGAGTGGCATGATCTTAGATTTAAGCTCTATAATTATTGCTTAGATTGTATCTACAAGTTGTTTGCACATGTCTCTGTCCGGAACCCGAGGCCCCAGAGTGACAGCAACTGGGATAACTGGAGGGGATGGTTTAGATATGAGGATCACATGTTTTCACTAAGTGCTAATGCTTTGCTCCGGTGCTCTATTAAAAGGAGTACCTTAATTACCAGTAGTTTCCCTTGAGGCCCCGCTGCAAACGGGCTGGTAGGACAAAAGATGTTGTGCAAGTTTCTCATTGCGAGCACGTATGACTATATATGGAAAACATGCCTACGTATGATTAATAGACTAGATGTTCTGTCTTAATGCTATTTCAATTCTATCAATTGCCCAACTGTAATTTGTTCACCCAACACTTGTTATTGGAGAGTTACCACTAGTGTAGATAGCTGGGAACCCCGGTCCATCTGTCATCATCAAATACTCATTCGGTCCTATATGCCATTAGAAGTAGTATCAACTATTTTCTGGTGCCATTGCCTCTGTGTTACTAATACTGCTGTGTTACTGTTACTATTGCTCTCATATTACTGCTGCTTTCACATCACCCTGTTACTAGTGCTTTTCCAGGTGCAGCTGAATTGACAACTCCGCTGTTAAGGCTTATAAGTATTCTTTGTCTCCCCTTGTGTCGAATCAATAAATTTGGGTTTTACTTCCCTCGAAGACTGTTGTGATCCCCTATACTTGTGGGTTATCAATAGGCAAGAGGCACGAACGGGAGCTCCTCAAGATCAAAAAGAGCACCAAACTCAGCAAGTGTAGCTTCACATTTGATACCACCACTCATCCAAGTCATAGTCCTAGGACCCTCGGTGGAAAAATAAACGGTGGCATAGAATTCCCGAAGCAATTCCAATGAAAAGTCAGTGTCACATGCCATGAGAGAGCTGATTCCATGAAAATCCATAACATCCATCACATCAGGCCAATCCTTCCGTAACGCAGTCAAATCAAAGAAGTGAGTAGGCGCATAAGAATTTGCGAGAGAGCATACTAACTGTTCATACACGACCTCATGCATCTTGCAATAGAAACGCTGATCACTACAAGTGCGCTGACCAAAAGCATAGGGATTGAAAACGAGACGGTCTTGCTCAAAGTCATAAGTGGATATCTTGGTCCAACATTGACGCACAGATTCTTCCGGATTTACAGCAAGAGCTAACCTTTCCTTGGTGGCACCTTTCTTTTTGTTAGCCTTGGCCTTGTCCTTGCCCGAGCCAGAGGCCATTCCTTCCCCTTGAGCAGCAACGAAGAGCTCCAACCGAAAAACACCAACAATGGAGGAGAACTCCCCCAAACCTTGAAGAAAAAAGAAATCTCTTGGATAGGAAGGAAGATCGGGAGGAGAGCTTTCAGATCTGTGGGCAAAGGAGGAGGGGGAGTGGAGCCATGGAGGGGAACGGTGGAGGAGGAACACGGGCAGCCATGGGGGGAGACGTTTTTGAAAGGGGAGGAAGAAGAGGAAGTGGGGGGAGAGAGAGGAACGGTCAACAGCCCAGGTTGATGTTCGCCCTGATGAGCCAGCCTCCTCCCCAGCCTCGACCCTAGCCTGGCCGACCTTGGGACCGAGCCACCCGGCCTTGCCCCGGCCCAGCCCCCGGCCCAGCGCAGAGAAGTAGGCTGGGAAAGGCCCCGAGCTAGCTGGCCTCGCCCCCAGCCTTGCGAGAGAAGCATGCCGGGCTTGCGAGAGAAGCACTAACCCTCTAATGAGAATTACTTTGAGTTTGGTGTGGCGGAAGTTTTCAAGGGTCAAGAGAGAAGGTTGATATAATGTGATCAAGAAGAGTGAAGAGCTTAAGATTGGGGATGCTCCCATGGATCACCCCAGCATATTTCAAGAAGACTCAAGCGTCTAAGCTTGGGGATGCCCAAGGCATCCCCTTCTTCATCAGCAACTTATCAGGTCATCTCTAGTGAAACTATATTTTAGTTCTTTCACATCATATGTGTCGTGGCTTTGTCACGTCAGGTGTCATAGATGACTTCGTAGGTGTGGGATTACGCGAGTCAAGCATCTCCGAGCTTGGGATCGCAGGAACAAAGATCAACACAGATTTACCCAGGTTCGGCCCCCTCAATGTGAGGTAAAAGACCTACTTCCTGCCTACCCTAGATTGGTATTGATATGATAATCGAGGTGTTACAATGGAGGCGATCCGATCTGGTACTCGCCGTATAAGCTAGGGTTTGGGGCTTGATAGCTTAACCCGCTCTAAGTCCTGCGAGTCCTCTTTATATACACAGAGGCTCGCTAGGTTACAAAAGGAAACTTCCCCATAAGGAATACATCCACAGAGGCCTACTCGGAGACTACTTGGTCTTCACGTCCTCCGGGAGTTGTCTTCTAGATCTTTCTCCTTATGGCGGTTCAATATTGGGCTTGTTCCCAAGTGGGCCTTCATCCGTGCGAGTAAGTTAAGTCGCACTGGGCCGCGGGTTAATCCAGAAAGTATTCCCCCGACATTAGCCCCCAAGCATGGCCTGAACTTCATAGTACTTCTTGATCTTGAATGCTTAGGCCGTGCTTTTCCTTGTTTCCAATCTGCGGCTTATAACTTTTCTTGGCGGCTCAAGAACGCGACTTATCCTGTCTTGACGGTTGATTTTCAGATCTAAACGTCTTCTGCGTCTGGGTTATTTATCTTGACTCATCGTTTTCCCCAGCGTCTGCATCAAGTCCTGCATCCGCTACTCCTTTCCGCCGCCTCCAATCTCGCTTCCGTACTCACAATCCTTCGGTGGATATCTCCATCGATCTGAGAAAAATGTCTCGCCGCAAGTGCAACTGGGAAGGCTCGTGGGTCGACGAAGATTTCCTGGAATCCCTATCTGCACGGGGCCTTCTTCCGCCAAAAGATCAATGCGAATGGCGGCGGCCGGTGAGGAGGTAATCCCCAATCCTCAACCAGGAGAGATAGTGATTTTTGCGGAGCATGTTGAGCGCGGGTTCAAGCCCCCGGGCTCTCTCTTCTTCCGCTCCTTGATGCAGCGGTTAGGTCTCGCTTCCATGATATTGGCCCTAATTCGATGTTGCAAGTGAGCAACTTCCACGTCCTCTGCGAAGATTATCTGGGCGTCCCGCCTTCAATAGATTTCTGGCTTGCTCTTTTCAATTGCAATAGTCAAAGGGAAACCACAGATGGTCCTTTTCTCCAATGCGGCGCCATTTCCTTCCAACGCCGTAGGGGTAGTATCTTCCCAAAACTAACTCTCGCCAAGAAAATCAAGGAGTGGCAAAGGACATTCTTCTATTGTAAAAACACTTCTCCTGAGGGTGAAATTCCTTCCTCTTTGGTCTCCTCTTCCCTTCGAGGCTACCGATGCTCTGTCTTCTAAACCTGATCCTTCTTCGTTGCCCTTTATCGAATCCCTCTTGACAAGGTGAGGGCTGACACTCCATGGTCTCACTGGATTGGACCTCATATCTTGCTGGACTAAGTGGCGATTCAGCCTGTGAGTCGCCGCTTGCGACTTATGATGGATTTCACTTGTCATGCAAATGACGTCGATCGTACTTGCCCTGAAGATTGGGACAAAGGGGAGTGGATAAATTTCATTCGCCGAGTGACGGACGAGGATATTGACTCGTATGACAACGTCGGACTTGCTCCCTTCTGGGCTGAGCACAAGCCTTTTGTGGTAATGTTTACTTGTCACTTGTTTCCTCGAAAATTCCTTTCCCAAAAATTGATTATTTCTGACCTGAGCTCCTTTTCAGATCGATCCCTATTTCTGGGTTCTTCCTTCAGAGGACGTCGACTTGAACCAAGGAACCGTGGCTGAGTCGTCAAGGCAAGCCGCAGCCTTTGACGAAGATACAGTTATGCACGAGGGTAGTGCTTCTGAAGAGGAACAACAAATGGCCGACGCTCTTTTGTCTTCGACTCCAAATACACCTTTCCTGGAACTTCCTGAGGTGCCTCGCAGGTCCTCGAAACGTATTTTATGCCAGAGCTCAGAAGACCCACGCAGCCTGAAAACGCGCAAAGCCTTGGCGCTACTGGTAGAAACAAGAGCTGCCAAATCTTTAAAACTTACTGATCCCAACAAGCTGCTTTCTTCCGAAGCTGTAGCAAAGGATTGCTTTTCAATAAGCTCGGGTAATTGTTTGCGACTCTCTCCTTTTCCTTTCGTGATTGCATATTTGCTGACACCACTTCTTTTCATATCTGTAGGTTCAGATTTGCAAGGTTTATCTTCTCCTTCCTCTGGTTGCCTGATGAAAGTATCCGTGCGCCTCTGGGTATGGTTCGCCTTCCTTTCAATGTTGCGGCTCTGCTAGGTCAGCTTATTAACCCATCAATGTTTTGCAGGGCCATGTCTGAGAGGTACCAAGTCTAATTCTCATCCCACTTCTTCTCAGCAAGCTATGAGCGAGGATGATGCTGTGATGAAACGTGGGAAACAGTAATGTGCGACTCAACCAAGGCCTCCCTGGAGGAAGGTATTGCAGATGCGGCTCCTGCCGCGACTCCAGTCGCGCTCCATCCACAACTCCCTGCTGGTAGGATATTACTGAAAATAGAATTCCAGCTCCAGGAAATAGTTCTAAGTCAATCGCAGATGCCATAATTTCTGCTGGAGACAAGCATGCTGCTCTGCTGCGCGGCTTAGTTGAGCAATTTTCTTCAAGTCGCCAGGTACATATACCGTAGCCCCCAAGGATCAAAACCTTGTGTCATCGCACGGGGTGTTGATTCTTTTCCTGCTTCAAATCTCGAGCCCCCAAATTCCTGGATAATTTACCTATGCGTTTTGCTCTGTTTGTTTTCAGCGTGAACTGTCCTTGCTTGATGCTTCTGGCTCAATAAAGGGTAAAGGCATTTCCATAGACCATCCTGAAATGATGCAGTCTCGCCTGGAGCAGCATAATGAGGTCATTAGGGACCAAGATCAGGAAATAAAATCTCTCAAAGGTCAACTCGACTCCTGCGAAGAGCAATTTAAAGAACTTGAAGCTGATATGCAGCAGCGACTCATGGAGAAAGACGAGGTCATTAGATCTTTGCGAGAAGGGCTGGCTCTTAAATCTGAATTGATTGATCGCCTGAAGGGAGACCACGCAAAGGAACTCGCCGCGCGAGATGAAAAATATAACTCGCTGCTCAAAGCCTTTGAGGGTTTTGGCTCCATGGTCAAATCAGCCGTCCTGCAGCTTGCTGGTTGGTCTTGTATTCCTTTAATCATACATATTTTGGGTAACCACTCGTTAGTCTCTGACTTGTTTCTTGCCTTTTCTTTCTTTGACATAGGACCTGAGGCCCCAGTGTCCCGCTCCAATTTGAAGGATCAACTGGTATATCTGTCTGACCTCAGCCAGCGCTTCTTAAAGGTTACCAAGGAAGTTATGACGGTAATCACTCCTGCGACTGATGGCCCAACATCTTGCGAGTATTGGATTAATAAACTGCTCAAGGCTCCACATTATGTCTCTGATTGGAAACGATCCTCTTCGCGCCGGAGCCGCGCATGTCTTGACATTGCTTCGAGCATATTATCCAGAGATAGATGTTGGCAAGGTTGCTCGCCACGGCCTGGCGATGAGCGCAGATGATACTGAACTGCCAATAAGCGAGTACTTCGATATCTGGAAAGGGATGCGCGGGTATGCCACAAAATTTGTTGATAACTTAGACTTGGGCACTTATCTTGATAAATTCAATCTTGATGGGAGCAAGGTGTCAAGGAAAAGTCCTCAGGAGCTGAGTCATCTCGGGCTGCCACTCCAGCAACAGTATCTGGTGGCCCTTCTGCTCGTCTGGCGGCGCCCTGATTATTAGGACACCTGCGACTGCAACTGCGAGACAAGCCGCGCCAATTCCCACTCCTGTTGCTCGGAAGAGGAAAAATAAATAATGTGGGACATGCCCGTTAGTCTGTAAGATATTCATGTATCATAAACTGTATTTTTGTGACCTATAAGCAGGTTCTTTTCTTGATAATTCCATTAAGTAGACGCTCGCGCGGCTCAGTATTTCCTAGGAACATGTGTGTTCAGGGTCGAGAGCGGCCATGATAGGCAATCAAGCTCGATTGACGCCACACCCCAGTACTTTGGTCGCATAATGCAAGACGCTTCTAGCTTAAGGATTGCCACTAGTTTGGCAAAATTTGAGGTGCGATTGGTACTCGCGATGCTCGTAAGGAGCCCTCAAGGGTCAGTGATATATGAAATTCAAAAGACTCAGCGACTCAATGATAGTTGAGGCGAAACGACAAACCCTTGAATGTCAAGGGTGCCGGCTTTATTTCATAATCACTCGATGTTTTACAGGGTGTTACATGATGATGCAGGCCCTTTAATGCGGGTTTTCTATTCCCCGCAGGCCATGCATACTTGATACTCATCGCACTTAGTTGCGAATTAATACTCCTAACGGAGTGGGTTGAACACCTGATTGGTTCAATTTTGAGTCGCTAAAAGCGACTCGGGTCGAGCATGATAGCTCCGATGTATGTCTCATGTTGAAGCAGAAAGCATTGTGTTGGGCGATCAGCCGCACTGAGCTGCGACTTATGTTGAGTTGAGTTTGCTTTGTAAGGTCTCACGATAACTGAGCCCCTTTGGCTGGGTTGTTGATCGAGGCTGGGTCTATGCACATGCGCCATCTCTTGTCTTCTTTTTGTATCAAGGCGACCTCTGGGGCATTATCTTGCTGATGCGCGACTTCTCGGTGGGTATTTACCATCCGGTGGCTGCATCCTGTTGGCCGCTTCCGCGGTACCTCCAACGCGACTCGTTTTGAGCTGCGATCACCGATCTGCGACTGATACCCATGTGAAGAGTTGGCGATACAAGCTTCTTCTGCGAGTACTGAGCCTGCGTTCTCGCATTCTAATGCTCTCTGTCTGTCTCCATATATTGTAATAACACCGTTTGGTCCTGGTATCTTTAACTGTAGGTAGACGTAGCAGGGGCGAGCGGTAAATTTGACATAGGCTTCTCTTCCAAAGATTGCATGATATGAGCTTTTGACTGCTACAACCTCAAAGTCTAGGAGCTCTGTGCGGAAGTTCCGCTCTGTTCCAAAGCTAACTTCAAGTGTTA
Organism: Poa pratensis; assembly: GCA_947311845.1. NCBI lineage: Eukaryota > Viridiplantae > Streptophyta > Magnoliopsida > Poales > Poaceae > Poa > Poa pratensis. The sequence goes on from CAMZMU010000077.1 coordinate 28,702,905, forward strand.
TCTTTCCGATTGGTCGCGTAACAGCTCCTGGGATTATTCCTTGAATTTCTTTCCTGGATGGTCGCAGCCTTGTCTCGGGTATATTCATTCTTCGGAGCGTGTCTTGATATAGGATGTTTACTCTTCCTCCTCCGTCCATTAGGACCTTACTTAACTTGTATCCCGCGACTTCTGGCGTGACCACCAGAGCTGGCTGTCCTGGATCTCTTACTTCTGGGGGGTGATCGCCGCGACTCCAAATAACCGATTGCTCTGTCCAGCGACGATACCTTTCTGGCGTTGAAATCTGACTGCTCTTCCGGCTCCATCCGTCGTTTGTACCTCCACTGTATGAAACTGTCCTATGTTTCTTCTAGGTAAAACGTCAGGCTCTTGATGAGAGCTAGATTTATTCTTGTGGTGCATCGATCTGCTGCGAGCTGTATCTGGCGTGTCGCCTTCTTTCCACCTCCGGTAATAATGACATTGCGCCTTTGTGTGACCCGCTGGCCTGCCATCTCTCCTGCGATGTAAGTCGCAAGGCACGTCGAAGATCCCCTTGCAGTTATTAGGGGTAAGGCCTTATCACTCCCTTGCTCTTGCATCTGGTGTGCGCGACGTTCTGTCTTCGCGACTGGCAGTTTCCCTTGGGTTCTGTGATAAGCCGCCTGTCCCTCTATCTGTCTTTGCATACTTGTCAGCCGTTGCCAAAAGCTGGTCGAAACTATCAATCTTGTGCTCAGCGCGACTTAATTTGTGCACCAGCGGCTCAAATCTACAGTTCTTTCTCATAGCTTGTATTGCAGCTTGTACTGTTAAGTTTTTGGCGGAGCCAAGGATCTCCGCGACTCTCTTGATCCAGTCGCCGCTTGATTCGTCCTCTTTTTGAATGCATTGTCTAAGGTTTTTCATATCTTCTGTTTGGAATCTGCGATGAACTTGTCCTTCAAGTCTTCCCATGTGTTTATTGATTTTGATGGCAGCCTTAATAGCCAATCCCTAGCTTCTCCCTGTATTGCCAAGTGGAAGTATTTTGCACGTATTTCTTGAGTCACATCAGCCCTGTCATGCTTGCCTCGTAGTCTTCTATCCATAAGGCAGGGTCTTGGTCACTGCGATAGGTGGTGACTCGCTGCGACTCACGAAGTTCGGGGGAAACGAGTGAGCCGTATTTCCTCTCCAAAACATGCTGGTCCTTTCAATAATGAATAGGAGTTTACTGGCGCTGAATCTTCATCTGAATCAGTTTCAATCTGGGATGGCTGAGTCGCTCCGGTCTCCGCGACTCGCCTTCTATCTTCTTTTCTTTTTCCAATGATACCTGCAAACCTGCTAACTGGTTGACCACTTCTTCGACGCTGTACTTTTCTCCTCCCCATGATACCTCGTTTTGCGGCTCATTGGGCGTGACTCCATACATATTTGCTTGTTGTAAAGCAGCAGTTTGTAGTAGGTCGATCGCATGGCGAGCTTCCTTATCAGCTCGCGTGTCTCCAACCGGTGCTATCTTTGATAATATCCCTATCGCGGCGTGCACGTTGCTCTCTGGGTCGCCGTGGAACTGTGATTTCTCTCTCTCTGCCATCTTGATCTGATGTTTTTGCTGCCAACGACGGAGTCGCCACTCTTCTTCTTGGAGTTTCTTGCGCTCAGATGTCATCTTGGTTCGCACCGCCTGGTGCTTCGGCTGGCAGTGGCGGAGTCGTCGGCCTTCTTCTTGGAGTTTTTCGCGCTCAGCCGCGAGTCTTTGTGCCTCTTCACAGAGTTCCGTCCTGATAGCTTCAATCTCTTCAATCTTGAGGTCTCCTTCCTGATTTGGTAGAGATCCCCAAACAGGTCTTGATGGGACGGGGATGGGCAATCTTGCCGTAGCTTGTTGTAGCTCCTCCAACACGCGGACCCTGACCGGCCGCAGCTCCTTCACCGATTCGCTTCCTTGAGTCGCGTCCATAGATCTGCGACTGACGGATCCGACGAAAACTTTTACTGATCCGATGGGAACGATGTATCCGAACTCGATGCGATCTGCCTCGGGTCCCCACTCTGAGTCGTCGATGAAGGGGACCCCATTGATGTCTTCAACTTGGCCATGGCGATGTCCTTGAAGCCTGATTTCGATCCTGCGCGGAACGTGACGCTTTTGACCGCAGGCCCCACGGTGGGCGCCAACTGTCGTGGGTTTGTCACGTCAGGTGTCATAGATGACTTCGTAGGTGTGGGATTACGCGAGTCAAGCATCTCCGAGCTTGGGATCGCAGGAACAAAGATCAACACAGATTTACCCAGGTTCGGCCCCCTCAATGTGAGGTAAAAGACCTACTTCCTGCCTACCCTAGATTGGTATTGATATGATAATCGAGGTGTTACAATGGAGGCGATCCGATCTGGTACTCGCCGTATGAGCTAGGGTTTGGGGCTTGATAGCTTGACCCGCTCTAAGTCCTGCGAGTCCTCTTTATATACACAGAGGCTCGCTAGGTTACAAAAGGAAACTTCCCCATAAGGAATACATCCACAGAGGCCTACTCGGAGACTACTTGGTCTTCACGTCCTCCGGGATTGTCTTCTAGATCTTTCTCCTTATGGCGGTTCAATATTGGGCTTGTTCCCAAGTGGGCCTTCATCCGTGCGAGTAAGTTAAGTCGCACTGGGCCGCGGGTTAATCCAGAAAGTATTCCCCCGACAATATGTGCTTTAATTGGAGCGTCTGTGTGCTTTTATTTTCAGTATTTTATTTTTCTTATGGTCAACTTGATTGGACCCCAGCATTCTTGATTGGGAGAAAGACACGCTCCGCTTTTTCATATGAATACTCCTATTCTTAACTTATACTTGTTGAGTATTCTTATCTAGCTATTGCTATGCTTTTAGCTCCTGTTTTTCATGCATCTCTTATTCAGAGCTGTTAGTTCTTTTAAAGAAAGTACTCTCTTGCTTCACTTATAATTGTTTGGAGAGGTTATATTGAAATAAATTGATTGGTGTTTGGTTGGAACAGAAAATGTTGCATGTGGTAGATGGTATAATATAAAAAACTTACATATTCTTGTAGATCACTGTGTTGGATAATTTTATACTTGTCAATTGTTTTGAGTTATCAAGTAGTTCATGTTTAAGCTTTTGTATCATATAGTTAAAACCTATTAATGAAGAACTACCGTAAAGCTCGTTGAAATTTGGTTTGCATGATTGGTATCTCTAAGGTCTAGATATTTTCTAGTAAAAGGGTTTGGTTAACAAGGAAGACAGTGTAGAGTCTTATAATGCTTGCAATATGTTTTCATATAAGTCTTGCTGTGTCGGTTGATATCATGTGTTTGCTTCAAATAACCTTGCTAGACTAAACTCTGTACTGAGAGGGAATGCTTCTCGTGCATCCAAAACCTTGAGCCAAAATCCATGCCATTTGTGTCCACCATAACTACCTATATGTGGTATTTTCTTGCTATTCCAAATAAATTTTTCATGTGCTACCTTTAAACTATTCAAAGTTTATTACTCCTATTTTGTGTCAATGTTTACCAAGCTCATGAGGACGGGGTGGATGTCTTTATGTCAACTGTCAAACAGACTTTACCACCGGACTAGCGGCATATACATCCGCTTATCCATTAATTTTGCAAAAAGAGCTGGCAAATGGGGTGCCCAGTCCCAATTAATTATAACTTTAACAGCTTAATTCTCTTCACATTTTTGCCCTGATTTATCAATCAAGCAATGACAAACAGTGAAATATCTGCATGTGTAAACAAAAGAGAAGAGGGATGATCTGCCTTGCTGGTAGAAATAACGTTTTTCATGGGAGCCGCTCTTAAAAGTCTAGTTGGCAGGGGTCATAATGTACTTTCCATTTTCTGATTCGTTGACAATTAACAAACACCTCTCAAAACTTATTTTTACTCTCTTTATGATTTCAAAAACTTAAAAATCTCTAGCACATGATTTAATCCCTGCTTCCCTCTGCGAAGGGCATTTCTTTTACTTTTACGTTGAGTCAGTTTTCCTACTTCTTTCTATCTTAGAAGCAAACAGTAGTGTTAACTTTGGTGCAACAATTTTTATATGTTTGTATATTGCACTTATTATATTGCTTTGTGTTGACAAATATCCATGAGATATATATGTTGAAAGTTGAAAGCAATTGCTGAAGCTTAAATCTTCATTTGTGTTGGTTAAATACCTTTTACTCAGAATCTATTGCTTTATGAGTTAACTCTTATGCAAAACTCTTTGATGCTTGTCTCGAAAGTACTATTCATGAAAAGTTTTTGCTTATATGATTCAGTTGGTTGCTCATTATCTACTTGCTAGCAAACTATATACCATTGACCTGGATCACTTCATTCATAACATGTGCTTTACAATACTATTTGATCAAGATTATGATTGTAGCATGTCACCTCAGAAATTATTTTATTTTTATCGTTTTACCTACTCGAGGACGAGTAGAACTAAGCTTGGGGATGCTTGATACGTCTCAAACGTATCTATAATTTCTGATGTTCCATGTTGATATTATACCAATTGTTACATGTTTTATATACACTTCATAGCATTTTTATGCATTTTCTGGGACTAACCTATTAACAAGATGCCACAGTGCCAGTTCCTGTTTTCTGCTGTTTTTATATTCCAGAAAAGCTAGTCTGGAAATATTCTCGGAATTGGACGAAACTTGGACAGAACCTCCTATTTTTTCAACACGAACACGGAGTCCAAAGGAGAGACGGAGGGGAGCCACGTGGCAGCCACACCATGGGGCCGCGTGGGCCCCCTGCCGCGCCGTGGGGTGGTGTGAGCCCCACGGGCGTCTCCAGCCGCCGCCCTTTCGCCTATATAATCTTCCCGACGCGAAACCCTAAATACCCGAGCCATTATCCACTAAAAGTTCCAGAGACGCCGCCACCGTCAACCCTAGCTCGGGAGGGTTCAGAAGCTCTTCCCGGCACCCTGCCGGAGAAGGGAATCATCACCGGAGGGCTCTACATCACCATGCCTGCCTCCGGAGTGATGCGTGAGTAGTTCATCCTTGGACTACGGGTTCATGGCAGTAGCTAGATGGTTGTCTTTCCACTTATGCTATCATGTTTAGATTTTGTGAGCTGCCTATCATGATCAAGATCATCTTATTGTAATGCTACATGTTGTGTTTGCTGGGATCCGATGAATATTGAATACTATGTCAAGTTGATTATCAATCTATCTTATATGTTATTTATGATCTTGCATGCTTTCCGTTACTAGTAGATGTTTTGGCCAAGTAGATACTTGTAACTCCAAGAGTGAGTATTTATGCTAGATAGTGGGTTCATGCCTCCGGTAATCTGGGAGAGTGACAATAACTTCTAAGATTGTGGATGTGCTGTTGCCACTAGGGATAAAATAACCGATGCTTAGCTTAAGGGTGCGCCGTTAGGTCTAATGCATTTGTTTACATTACGCACATTACTTAATGCAATTATCCGTTGCTTGCAACTTAATACCAACAGAGAACTCGGATGACAACCTGGCTGTGGATTATTAGTCATAGACGCTGTTCGATAACGGTCTATGTATTTTGTCGTAATGCCCACATGAATATCATAGTAATCATCGTGTCATATATATGCATTGTCATGCGCTCAATATTTTGTCAATTACCCAGCTGTAATTTGTTCACCCAGCATGTTAGTTATCTTTTACGGAGAGACACCACTAGTGAACTGTGGACCCCGGTCCATTCTTTTTCACTGATAATACAACCAACTGCAAACATTGTTCCTTTTCATTCTCTGCAATTTACTACTGTTTTCCACACCATACGTTTAATCCTTTGTTTTCAGCAAGCCGGTGAGATTGACAACCTCACTGTTTCGTTGGGCAAAGTAGTTTGATTGTGTTGTGTGCAGGTTCCATGTCAGCGCGCCACTGACAACCTTCAGAAGTGATTTCTTGTTCCTACTGGTTCGATTAAATCTTGGTTTCATACTGAGGGAAACTGCTGCTACACTGCTTCATACCTTCCTCTTGGGGTCTCCCAACGAACGTGTGATCCACGTCATCACAAACCTCAAATTCATTCTACTATGTTTTGAGAGTATGTCGGGGCTGAGGATCAACTTCCACAAGAGCGAGGTCATGATTTGGGAACCACCTCGACGGAACAACAAAGGATCGCAAACATGTTGAATTGCAAATTAGGATCCTTTCCCTTCACTTATTTGGGGCTCCCCATAAGTGACAGGCGCTCACGGCCGCGGATTGGGGTCCTCTACCGATGAAGGTAGGCAAGAGAGCTGACCCTTGGAAGGGCAAACTCATGTCTTCGGCGGCGAGACTTACGTTGGTCGACGCCTGCCTCTCTAGCCTACCCCTACACGCGATGGGGGTATGCTTGCTTGGAAACGGCACGCACCATGCTATGGACTCCCACCGTGCTCGTTTCTTTTGGGGTAACAATGGCCCAAACGCAAATACCATTGGGTTCGTTGGTCGGACGTGTGCATGCCCAAAGCCTTGGGGGGCTTGGGGATCATGAACACCAAACGCATGAACCTGTGCCTGATGGCCAAATGGATTTGGTGGCTATACGCCGGAGAACAAGGCTTGTGGGCTGATATTCTTCGGAACAAGTACCTCAGGGACAAAGACTTACTACTGGACAACTGCACACAGGGTTCCCAGTTCTGGAAAGCCATCCAGAAAGTCAAAGATGTGTTTTGCTTGGGGGCGAAACACCAGGTGGGGAACGGGACATCTACCAGACTTTGGAGAGACTGGTGGGTTGGTGTCGGCCCACTTTGCGATAGATACCCGGAGGTCTCCATCGCTCATGCCAGGAGGCGAGGCCAGTGGGACATTCCCTGCCGTCGCGCTTTTGGCCCCGCAGAGATGGCCCAGTGGGGCAATCTGATGCGAGAGTTGGATGCGACTCGGCTCTCGACGGACCCGGATCGCATTACTTGGGCTCTTGAACCTTCGGGGAGGTTCACGGTTCGCTCCCTCTAGAAGAAACTTTGCCAAGGGTCCCCACGACGACATTTCCTAAAGATCTGCAGAATTGCGGTTCCCCAGAAGATCAGAGTTTTCCTTTGGCAACTTATCAGGAAGCGACTCCCATCCAACGACAACATCTGTCGTAGGCAGGGCCTACCACGGGTAGATGTGCTCTTTGTGGAGAGTTTGAGGATACGAACCACATCTTTTTCACGTGCCCCCTCACGCGGTTCATGTGGAGTGCAGTTCGCGAACTGCTGGGATGTGCGTGGAATCCAACCTGCTTCTCTGACTTGTACCGAGAGGTGCGCAAGTTTGGCGGCCAAATGAAACGTGTTCTTTGGACGGCTTGTGCTGCCTTAGTTTGGACCCTTTGGATGACTAGGAACAAGTTTACCATTGAGGGTACTCTGCCATCGCAAGCGGCTGGCCTACTATACAAACTATCTATGTTCTTGCAGGTGTGGAAGCCAGTAGCTAGGAGATCAGATAGAGGGGCGGTGGAGCTGACAATTAGCAGGATTCGTTCGCTCTACGCCAGTACCAGGGAGGCGCCGATCTGAGGGCGCCCTTCCTTTCCTGCTTGTGTTCCCTGAGTCTTGTGGGATCAGGATTTGGTAGCTCTAGGCTAGGTAGTTGGTCCCTTCTACTCTAGTCTTTCCGCCGTGGTCCGGCCTTGTGTTTGCCGGCTTTTGTTTCTTTATTTTGAGCCTACGCGCTCTTTGTTTCGGCGCTGCCGAGTGTACGAACCTTGTTGGGATGGTGGCTTCATTAATTTAAAGCCAGGCTCGCCTTGAGCCTAGGGTCTTAATGAAATAGTCCTTTTGAGTCCAAAACCATTACTAGTGATATCTTATGAGACAGGGATGCATTATGGAATATGCGTACTCGTGTGTAGCCGACTGGATGTATTTGCTGACCAGTCCATTAACCATTTAGCTTGTGAATATGGTTTGTGGTTCTTGAGAGAAGCAATCAAATCGTAATAACAGTCATGTAGTTCAACCTTTCTGCTATAAGGACATACTAACAACTGTTGGGTTGTTGGGACTTAATTTGAAAGCTCTAGAACGTGATTTACTAATTATCTTACCTAGATGGCTAGACATATAGATGGTTGCAGATTAATGGAGAATCATTTCATCTTTTTTCCTTCGTAATATATGCATCCTGTTTTCTTCATAACACTTTAGAAGCAAACCATCTCATTCTTCTTCTAGTTGAACAAACTAGAGTAAGGACAAATATGGACGATCCCTTTCAAGCGGATGCTCAACCTAACATACAAATCTTTGACAAATAAAAACATTTAACTAAAGAGTGGAAGCTGAGAGAAGATGAGACCTCCATTAGCCTTATCTAACAGTCCTACACGTATGCTTTCACCTACTGGCTTTACATGTCCTGTGTATATGTACCTCGCTTCACCTACTACGTCCGTGCCGAACCGAAGAATATACTAATGCATGGAAGATTTAAGGATATAGATACACTATAGCATATGGTGCTTTAGCTTTCTTCATACGCTTATCCATTGGGTTTTCTTCTTGACAAAGAGCATCTCCAACCAGAGTTGGCAAACCGTTCCCAAACGTCCGGACGGACAGCCCGGACATGATTTGGGGTAAAAACATGCACCTAACCGCATCTCCTAAAATCACCTCAAACGTCCGGGCTGTCCAGCAACCCCCAAACCCACCCCATATATGTGCAGGGTTTGGGGGCGACCGGACGCATCCGGATGGACAGTTTTTCCTTTGTTTTTTTTCTTTTGTGCTTCATTGATTTTTCTCTCCTTCTCCACCAATCATATGCAAATGACCCCACATTTTGAGAAGAGTTTGAGGTACATGGTTGGAGAAGACCACTTTTAGGGGATGTCCGGTCACTATCCGCAGACGCGTCCGCGGACAGTTTGGGACCGATTTTGGGGGCTCCGACTGGAGATGCTCTAAGCATGCCATCATTTCGAGCCTCTGCATTGCTAAAAGCTAGATGATATCGAAGAAGAATAGTCTTATGGTAATATACTAAATATGATATCCCCTATCTATCACATTCCAATTCTTCAAAGGCTCCGTTTCAAAAAAAAGAAAAGATCTTTGAGGGCATCTAGAAGCTTGTCGATTTGTCGCTCTCAATTTGCAGATGATGGTCACACACTATTTATTAGTAGCCGGTTCAGTGCTCACTTGCACCTACATCGAGTTCTTTTCCCCTGCCTTTATACCGGCAGGCTCTGCACAGTGCCACATTGTTTGCATCTGGAAACCAGCAGATCACGCCCTGATATATGATACAGCGATTTCCTCCTTTTTTTTTTTGCATTTTCCACCACGTATATTCAACTCAGAACCACATACATAGTACACGGAGCAACAACAGAAAAGCAATACGAAGGGGAAAAAGAACAAGAACCGAGATCGGCATCGGCAACATCACCGGCGTCGGAGACGAAGAACACCTGCCGCCATCTTGCCACTGTCAGGGAGAAATTTTCCCTATGAAAGACGAAGCCTAGCACGTCCGCCGCGCCGCGACGACGACGGAACCTTTGACGCTGAACGACCATGGCAAGCACCCTCCTAGCCCCGCAACACCACTTTGCCTCGCCGTCCTCGGAGCCGCCGCCGGTAGAAGCCGAAGGACTCGAATCTTGATCTCGACTTGGAGGTTCCGCCGTCCTCGGAGCCGACCAAGGGAAAGACGCCCACGGCACCTCCGCGGAGATGCGAGGGCGCCAGTGGCGGTGGATCGAAGACGACGCTCCGCAGAGCGCCGCCGCCGGAGAGGAGATCCACCGCCCACAAACACCAGCCGCCGCACCTCCACCTCCAGAACGCCGGCGACCTGCAACCAAAGAGCACCTACACTATAAACAGGACACGAGACGGGATCCCCCGGTCTCCCGCCGCCGAGGCGGCCGGCGGAGGCCGAGGGATCCGACGAATCGAGCCGGCGAGGTGGAGTTCTCCGGTGGATTCCAAAAATCGCCCACCCAGCACTGTAGACGGGAGGAGGGTGACTACTCATACACCGAACCAGCAAAGCGTACGGAAAAAAAGACGATATTTTTCTTTTTTCCTATGAAGCTTTAAGCTTGTATTGCATTTTAGGCAACGAGACGCGCGTGACTTTTATCTAATCGGGCTGGCTTTGGCTCTAGGCTACCACTTTCTGATTAGTTGGAAATAATCATGCGGTAATGGTGAGGGCCTGAGAGGAGGAGGCAACGGAAAATGCAGTTATATCGGTCATTCCATTTGCCAATGGAATTCAAGCACCTGGGCCTTAATGCCGTCCAAGCTTTTCTCCCGTTCTCCACCTGCCACCTATGACTTTCCTTTAAAAAAAACTGCCACATATGACCATAGCTCCCTGGATGAAAAAACAACTACTTCCACTATCACATTATATAAGACGTTTTAATAAGCTAAACTAGATTTACAAAACGTCTTATATATTGGTACGGAGGGGAGCATGACCGAACACACGTGTGCCAGTTAGTGAGCGAGAGAAAGTACTTGGGGTTGTAGCAAAAGATTTAGTTCTGCTAATCGATTCCGGTAGTTTCGCCCTTCGTAGTTCCGCAGAGAGAGTTGCCCCCACGCTGCCATTCAGTTAAAAAAAAGAAAAGTAGGATAAATCCACAATAGAAGAAAAGTTTAAGGAGAAAATTGAAAAACATCTTCACTAAGTGGCTTTGGTTTTTTTAAGGTCCACAATAAAAAAAATACAAATAGGTTATTGGACAACATAGCGACGACGATAGGCACATGAGTGAGCCGAAGGCGCGCTACCGTCCTTACCCCTCCATCACTGGAGGCGGGCAAATCTTGTGTAGTGGAGTTTGTTGTAGTAGACAGACACGCCTTGGTAATGCCCCAAGGGACCAACGCATCAGAATAGCAACCATCAACAATGATGAGAACCGTAGATCAGAAGTGACAGTCCTGCAACGACACAAACAAAAGGAAACGACCGGATTCCAATAGATCCGCCGCCTCCTCATTCAGAAGAAGACACAAACTCCAAAAGGGACAAAATGGAATTCCTCTTGCCGGCGAGGGGCAATGGTTCGCCACACCTCCAACACTCCAAGGGCTGCCGGAGGCAGGACGAACCGTCGGCGTTGTTGGCGAGGGGAACAAAAACCCTAGATGGGATTGCCTCTTTTCTCGGTCGTACTAGCTCGCTTCCTAACCCGATATGCAAGTGGATTTGGCTTTGAGGATAAGTGATTAGAGGAACAATTATATTCACGACATAAATATATATATTAGTCCTACCAAAATGAAGTATCAGTGGTTAATGATTGTAGACCCACCGAGATAAAAAAAAAGGAAGAAGATGACATATTATAATTTATACAATTACCCCTCCGACCCAAAATGCAAGACACGGTTTATTTTATACGGTCTTTAATGTACGAGTTCAAATTATATGGATTGAGATTGTGTCAATCGTGTCATTGCATTTGTCTTGCCAAATTATTTATTTTACATATCTTTATACTAATTTTGTTGACATATTATATGTATAATTAATAGTCAAAGTTGTAAAGTTAAAATTAATGATGCCTTACATTTTGGGACGGATGGAGTATTTGTTATGCTTGAGTCACATAAAAATGTGTACTATTAAGATAGGCCAAGAAAATCCTAGGTCTACAAAAAGAAAATCAAAGCGACATAAGCCCAGAGCTACACTACTGATTTTTTTTCTAATATGTCGGTCTATAGGGTATGTTACGGATAAAATCACAAACTTCTTGACCTTTCATAGTCCGCAAGGCATCGGTTCGGACCCCTCAATGTGCAAAACTCCAGTTGGAAACCAAGAGCATCCATATGGGTCACGGGAAGGAGTAACAGGTAAATTTTGTGGAGGGACTATGAAAAATTCCTTTTCCCCCTTCGGGACAAGTTTTTTAGGCATCCCCTAGCGCACCATTGTTGACCTCAATAATGTTGAGACCTCTTGCATCTAAATCTGACATAATGTTTTTAGGGAAAATAAAAAGTAGACCGAGATCTACGATTCCAATAAGCCAAATGTGATTCCCCCTTGAGTTTATTGAGAAGCTTATTACTCTTAAATTTTTGGGGGAATACTTGGACTGCTCGAGTTGCTTGAAAGTTCCAAAAGTTGTGGACTTCCTCCCCCAAAGTTTGTAAAGGCCTTGAGATACATCTACAAATAATGGAAGAACTCATACTTTTTTTAACTCATATGTTTTTGGGTAATGCTCTCAGAGAAGATGGCTATGTCACTGTTACCGTTGCCATATCCTATCCAACGTAGAGTCCCCCAATAAACTTGAACTTTGGGGTACATCGCCACGTTGTTGTGTCCCTCCACTTTGATTGTTTCTATCAGATACGGTTTATTTGTACTTAGTTTACTTCTAGCATTTTTTTATCTTGCTCGCTAGTGGAATCTTTCCATATAAGTTGATTCACTTAGTTGCATTTTAGAGAATCTTTATATCTACACTTCCCTAGAAGAAATGAATTTGTTAAACTTTGGTCGCCTATTCACCCCCTCTAGACAACATGTTTGATCCTTCAATTCGTATTGAGCCTACTGATCTCGTGGTATGCTTCACCGTTTAGAGAGTAAACATATCTAGAAAAGCAGAAAAGAGGGATAGACTTGACATACGAGCTTGATGCAAGAGCGATTGCCGGAATCACCCTCATCACGGATCGATCTTCGGGGTACACCACCAGTTCTTCACGGCCCACATGATGTCTCTTATCCCATGCCCCTTAACAATGGCCATCTGGAACAAGGATTTGGAATGGAGGGGTCGGGGGCTCAAGGGAATATTCAGCGCCATTCCTACACTTCCATCTCGGTTTGGTGGACGAACTGGTAAAGGGAGCTTCAAAGGATGTATGCCGCCGTCGCTGTGGACACCTCTTATACATGCTTTGGAATGCATGAAAAATGGCGAATCTTTACTAGATCGAGAACGACCTACACCGAGGTGGTTGCTCTAGCATGGGAGGACATTGTCCATCGAGGTCGCGCCTTTGTTGGAACGCAACCGATACCCCAAGACCGTAACTAAATGTTTTTTTAAAAATATGTGCGCTTTAGGGGGTTTAGGCATGTTCCCTCGAATATATGCCACCTCTGCATCTTGTTTGTTTCCCCCCTTGTTAATGAAAAATCAGAGATCCTGCCGGCTGCTCTGAAATAAATATGATGACTTCTCCCTTGACCATTTCCGTCGTTGCCAACCAGACTTATTGTCACTCACTGGCTGAACGAATGGAGGCCTTGAAGGAGAAAGGCGGAGGCAACGCATGGATCCTTCCTCCTGAGCCGAACAACGAACACCTGCCGCCTAGCCGCCGGTCACAATTCTCGTCACCCTCTTGGCGGTAGACGCTACCGCGAATCTTCCCCACGATCACCATAGACGCCCCTAGATCACCACACGGTCATCGACATCACGCCCCCACGGTCACGCATTTTGGCTGTGGTCTAGCGTTACGCACAAGGGCGATACAAGATCACAAAATTCAGTAAGCGCATGTTCGGTCGGCTCCAAACCAGTGCCACATGCATCACCATCAGCAATCTAGACACGGCTAGACTTGACTTGTATCCGATTCTCGAACGATCTTAAACGGCCTGTCCTGATAAAACAGTACACAAGTTCGATATAATACTGAAAGCAAAGCTGCAAAAGCTCAGGTTTTGTTTTTGCCGGAAGATTTTCCTACGCATGGTCACGACCAAAGCGCAACGAACAACCTAATTAAAGTTTCTAGATCGTGCCATTGATAATGCACTAGTATATGTTGAAGAAATTGTCTGTTCACGAAGTTCTTCGTGGTCGCAAAGCGAGTTCTGCATGGAAAGGCAAAGCGAGGAGCTATAGCTTTTGCCACAACGTGATACAGGAGTACACTCTACACTGCACTGCACTGGTAGCCGTGTTTTACACGTACGGTGTATTCAGTGGCCATCGATCTTTTTCACCGGCCGTTAACAACAACCCTAGCCCTCACGGTGCCTTGCTTTCCTTCACGTCAATTCCATGCATGCTTTCACTTTCTTACTTTCCTTTCTCGGTAGAAAAAACGTTTGCCCACCTACCTCTAAGATGGATTTCTTATCAAAACGATTCCAATCTAGGCTGCAAGGAGCCAAAGAGCGTTCCTCGTGGCATTTTCTAGACAAACAGGGGATTTGAGTCATCGTACTCATCAGTCTCAGTCAGCTTCACAAGGGAAAAGAGAGGCCCCATGATGACAGCGAGACTCGAAAACGAGGCTGCTTAGTGCTGGCCCACGTATGGTTTTCAAATAGTCCCTCCACGTGGTTTTTGTTCGTTATTGTTCCCAATGCTCAGGCTATAATTAAGGCAGAACATTGTGATGAGCCTAACTGAAGTTTGAACAATGGAGGTGCCAACACCTGAGAGTTCAGTTCAAAAAAAAAATCCTGGGAGCTGCCGATCGAGCCTCTGGCGACAGGCCATGACACTGCTGAGCTTCGGCAACTTGTCAGTTAGCAACATTCAGTACAAAATTTTTTTTTTTTTGACAACGCAGTACAAAATATAATTGATGCACTTAAATAGTGAATAATAATAAAACTGATGACTATTTCGGGCTAGGCCCTTTCTTGCTTTCATATAGTGGGAGATAACAATAGCAGAGTAGTAGAATAAGTTGCGGAAATCCATTTCGGGTTGTGGGTGCAGATGCACCCATTCCTAAAAAAATAATTTTCAAAATGTCAAAAAATTTAAAATGGACAGACTTCAAGACATTTTGTGTTAGCACAAAAAGTTTCGTAAAGAAAAGACATTTTTTGTGACCTATGCAAAAAAGACAAAATCATAGGTCACAAAAAATGTCTTTTCTCCGCGAATTTTTTTTATGCTAACACAAGATATTCTGATATATATCCGAATTTATTTTTGTAATTTTTTGACATTTTGAAGAAAAAAAATTAAAAATATTTTATACAACGGGTGCATTTGCACCCGCTACCCAAAACGCCGTGTCCCATATATATACATTCTTAATGTCCCATATATCCGAATACTCATGCTTCATGCAACTGCTTCATGGCGTCACCGTGCAGGTGCATCTAGCTCGGATAGTTGACCCGTATTTTAATTAATGTCATCCTCCCCCAAGAGCAACCGCTAAATCCGGCAATGTTTGACATACCATATACTCCCATACACGGGTGTAGCTACTCAATATATTGCTGTAGCCTGTAGGTATATTGGGTATATCTGCAAGGTGTAGGCTCATCTAGAACAAAGAAAAACACTAGGGTTGTGAGTCCCCTTTGGTGCTGCTGATGGCGGTGGCGGCGGCGTCGTGTGGGTTTGCTTCCTCCCCCTCTTCCCGTCCCGGCTTCTTCGCTGGAGAGGTTGTGGAGTGGTTGTGCCGGGCGTGGCCGTCCGTCCTAGCTCCTCTGGCCGGCCGTGGAGGCGAGGAGAGGTGCGGGCGGAGGCTGCTGTTCCGTTTTTGTCTGCAGGTTGCTGTTTGGCTTCTTCGTTTGCTTCTGCACGGCTTCGTCGTGGTGGCGTGGAGAGCAGAGGCCGGAGTTGCTGCGGTGTGTGCGGTGGTGGTCCTAGGCGTGGCGGAGCCGGCTGGGAGCTCAGTGGAAGCGGAGAGAAGGCGCCGTGGTCGTTTTCGTTCATCGTTTATTGATTCCGTTGCAGTGCGGCGGATGGCTGATGCGACCATCTACATGCTGGAGCGGCGTCCTCTCCCCGGCGGCGGGAGGTACGGCGGCGTCGTCCTCGTCTAGGAGTTTGGGGTTCGTCTGGATCCGTTTGTGATCTCCAAAGATAGCTCAGGGTGCTCCTTGCACTTTGTGGGGTCCTCTTTGTAATTTCTGCTTTCCTTTGGACCTTTTTGTAAAGTGGATTGAGCTGTCTGAATATATGCATCGGATCTTCCTCTAAAAAAAAGAAAAACACTAGGGATATTGTAGGATAGGATTTCTATTTGAAATTTTTCTTTGGTACCATTTAGAACAATTTTTTATATCAGACTTCTTTTTGTTTGAATGATTACGTATACGCATGGTCATTAATTACTGAACAATTCAACCGTTGTTAAAAAAAAAGAGTACACCTACGGATAGGTTTTACAAAATGTCAAGTAGTACTTGTTGATTGGCGACGTCTTCCCGCGACACATACGAAAATAAATGACATCACTTTGAAACTTCGATAGCTGACTATATTTTCCATTAGAACAATATTTAGACATGTTCCTAGCTCGAGCAACCGCCCTACCTCAGCCCCGGAGGTTTAGCATATATTCAGTGTCTTTCTCGTCACTGTCGATCGGTATTAGGGACACAATAAGAAATGACAATGACCGGAAAGTGAGTGAGATACGAATTTTCGCCGGTGAAATCAAACATTCCTAGCAGAATGCTCCTACTGTTCACGAAGTCGCAAGCACAATCGTCGATTCAAATCGACGGTTACGCGTGACAGTCAGCTCGCCAGTCAACGACCATTTCACCCACGCGGAGCGACGGCGACGGATTTGGCCGGAATTGGCGTCGACGGAGGCTAGAGGCGAAGCGGCGGGAGGGAGGTGAAAGTTCCACGCGGCGGTTTCACTGCGCGTGCGACCTGTGCCTTTTTGGGCACGGCCGGAGGTAATGTATATTTACCTCACAAGAGGCAAAATATACATCACAATGTAAAAAAGATTGCGCAAATTTTACATCACCGGTTGCTATTGAAGATTGTTTTTGACCCCTGGTAAAGTAAAAACGGTTATTTCCTATTCTGCATCGTCTATTGGAGATGTTCTAGTCATGTATTGTGATCGGTGATGGTTAATATATGTTTTACGTTAAAAAAAAACTTAGCCTCGAGAATACCCTTTCTCGTCACTGTCGCTCGGTAGGTAAAATACAGTGAACCGATACAATAAGAAAAGACAATGACCGGGAACTGAAAATACGAATTTTCGTCGGTGGAAACCAAAATTCTTATCAAAATGCTCCTACTGAGCCGTCCGGTGCACCTCGTTTTACTATTTGGAAGCATCTGAGCCGAGGTCATCTGGTCTACTCTCTACTACAGAGTACACTGACAGCAGCACACGAAGGTTGCCGCCGCACCGAGCAGAGCCAGAGCGCACCCACCAACCCAAGCTCTCGTGGCACCCGCAGCTCGTTTCCGGGGGCGACGAGCACCACAGCAACGGGCAGATGCAAAGGAACAAGACCAGAAAAGGTTTCATTTTGTTCGTATATATATCAAGAAGATAAAGCAAGCGAGCACCCAAGCCAAAGCCAAACCACGAGCGCGAGCGCGCGCGTGGAGAAGAGGGATCAGGCACGGGGAGGTGACGGTGACGGTGATCACCGGCCGGCCCGCGACGCGCAAGGGCGTGCGTACGACAAGCGTGGCCAGCCAGCCCACGGGAAGCGACGGGTACGGGGAGGGGGACGGGGATGATGGCGAGCAAGCACTGCGTATCATAATACAGGGGCACGCAACCACCATTGCCGCCCCCACCGAAAGCCACAGCCTTTTTCTTTCTATTCGTCTCCTTCTTCTTCCTCCTCTAGTGGGCGGGGGCGCGGCCATGTGGACGCCGTCGCGCGGGAGCAACGCGCGGCGGGCCGGCCACCGCCGCATCGCGGACTACCTCGCCGACGACCAGACCACCAACACCGACGCCTCCGACAACGAGTCCTTCACCACCGCCTATGGCGACGAGTTCTTCGCCGCCGCGGCCGCCGCCGGCGGCAGCGGCATGCTGCCGGCATTCCTCGCCGACCAGGGCGACCTGGTGGAGGTCATGCTGGAGCTGGACGAGGAGTCCATGGTGGTGCGCAGCGTCACGCCCACCAGCGCCGCGCTCTACGGCGCCGCCGCCGCGATGCCGCGCACGCCCGAGGCGCCGGGTGGTCTCAGCGGCGCGCTCAGCCGGTGCTCGTCCACGTCGTCGCGGATACGCAGGAAGTTCGCGTGGCTCCGGTCGCCGTCCCCCGCGCCCTCGCCCTCCCCGCGCGCGCCCACGCCGGCCGAGCTGCAGCGGGAGGCGGCCATGGCGGCGCGCGAACGGCGCCGCATCCAGGCGCGGGTCAACCGGTCGCGCGCCGGCGCCAAGCGCGCGCTCAAGGGGCTACGATTCATCAGCCGCACCACCGGCTCCCTCGAGGCCGCCGAGCTCTGGCGCCGCGTCGAGGACCGGTTTAACGCGCTCGCACGCGACGGCCTCCTCTCCCGCGACGACTTCGGCGAGTGCATCGGTACCTATCGATCCATTTCTACTCTGTTCGTTCCTGATAGTGTACTCTGTTTCTTGGCTACACAATTGCATTCTCTGCAAGTGCTGTTCTCCCAAACAAAATTTAATCGTGACGTTCTTGGTCGTGCGTGCTCGATCATCAGGAATGGTGGACTCCAAGGAGTTCGCGGAGGGCATCTTCGACGCGCTGGCGCGGCGGCGTCGGCAGAACCTCGAGCGGATCACCAAGGAGGAGCTCTACGACTTCTGGCTCCAGATCTCCGATCAGAGCTTCGACGCGCGCCTCCAGATCTTCTTCGACATGTACAGTACTGAACTGAATCATCTCCGAGTTAATTATCTCCGGATCGCAAACGAGCAGCTTAGCCGATCACTCTTTCGATCACCGCTGCGAACTCTCAAATACAAGATTTTTATGTGCGTTTTCTTGCCGTTCTTGGCCCCATATTCAGGGTGGACACCAACGTGGACGGGAGGATAACGAGGGATGAAGTACAGGAGGTGACTTGTTTAAACAATTTCGTCATGTTCTCTTGTTTTCGGTTGTCAGTTAACGTTAGAAGTTTCTTGTGAGCGCCCAGTTCCGAACTTCCGATTACAGTAGTTAATTACTGCAGTAACTAATTAACTAGACGATTCAGGAAAACTAGCTGTTACTCTCACGCACGTGTTCTGCTGCTGCTTCTGCTTCACTCCAAAGTTAAATTACTCAAGAGTGGAACTTTTGATCTTCTTCCAGCTGATCGTTCTGAGCGCGTCGGCGAACAAGCTGGCGAAGCTCAAGGAGCAGGCGGAGGAGTACGCGTCGCTCATCATGGAGGAGCTCGATCCGGAGAACCTCGGCTACATTGAGGTGCGTATTCGTCTCCTCCTTTATTAGCCTACGTAGGATACATAGTAGTGCTATTACTCTGTCGGGATGGTGACACGTGTGATGTCTTTTTGTCTGCAGCTGTGGCAGCTGGAGACGCTTCTGCTCCAGCGCGACACGTACATGAACTACAGCCGGCCGCTGAGCACGGCGAGCGGCGCGCAGTGGAGCCAGAACCTCGGCGCCGGCGTCAGCGGCGCCCTGCCGGCTGCGGCGACCAGCAGAGGAGAAGACGAGAATGGCGGCGCGAAGACGACGTGGGGAGGCGGGATGAGGGAGCGGCGGCGCGGGTGGGGCCGCGGCGTGCGGAAGGCGGCGTCGCACGTGCGGGTGGGGGCGGAGGAGAACTGGCGGCGGGCGTGGGTGCTGGCGCTGTGGTTCGCGGCGATGGCGGCGCTGTTCGTGTGGAAGTTCGTGCAGTACCGGCGCACGGCGGCGTTCCAGGTGATGGGGTACTGCCTGCCGACGGCCAAGGGCGCCGCCGAGACGCTCAAGCTCAACATGGCGCTCGTGCTGCTCCCCGTCTGCCGCAACACGCTCACCTGGCTCCGGTCGTCGTGGGCTCGCTTCTTCGTGCCATTCGACGACAACATCACCTTCCACAAGGTCAGTAAATAAATGAGCATCGCCAGGTGTTTGGCCGTGGTTGTTACCGTGGTCAGTCGAGTACTGGGTGGTTTGGCGGTCGCCGTCGGCGACGCGGCGCGGTGGTGGACTGTCGTGTACCGTCGGGGAGCAAGAGCATGGCGCGCAATGATTGGGCGTAACGTGGATCACCGGCGTTTAGCTCCTGGATCATCCGATCATGTGTGCCTTGGACACCAACCCATGTGGTCGCTCGACTCCTTCCATCACTCCACCCAGTGCTGCTAGGCATGGAGTATGAGCCATGTAATTCTACTGGAGAGAGTGGAGCCAGTGAGTGGACTGGCTTAACGTGCTTTGCACTTCGTCGTCCCAGTCCAAGTCGCATTGGTCAAATGATTTCGCTCGAGGCAAAATCAGCGCCACCGGGTCCTTCCCCCATCCGCCGCCCTCCCTGCCGCTGCCGTCGGCGGATCCGTCCGCGGCGGTGGCGGCTCCCCCCGCCGCCACTAAGGTGGTCGGGGGGGTGGTCCTCGGTCTCGGATGGAGGAGGCCGGCCCGTGGGGGCGGAGGCGGTCTGGACGGAGGAAACCGGGCCGGCGGGCCCGGGTGGTGGTCGCGGCAGGCGTCATGGCGTCTGGCGGTGGCGACGGTGCACGGCATCTGGTGGTGGCGGCGGTGCAGGTGGAGGTCGCGCTGCAGGGGGGAAGATGCTCGCCCAGATGGGCTTGGGCGGGCCGGAGCTTGGCCCGTCGGGCCGAGGCGTGGATGTGGAGCGTGCGGGCCTGCGGGGTGTCCGGCGGCTGCTGGTCACGGGCAGGCTGCAGCTCGCCGTCCGCGACGCGGCGGGTGTGCGGGCGGTGCAGGGGCGCCGGAAGTTCTGCGGCGGCAGGCGCCGGAGGTGCAGTGGAGGCAGGGGCGCCGGAGGTGAGGCGGAGGCAGAGGTCCCGTGGCGGTTTTTGCCCTTGGTGAGGAGACTGCACCTCGGAAGGTTCCGGCGGGTGGGCTGGAGGCTGAGGATGGCGCGGAGACAGGTGTGGCTGGCGGAGAGGCTAGAAGGGCGGGCTGCTGGTTGGGGAGGTCGGGATCTTCCACCCTCTCCCGGCCACGGCAAGCTCACGGGGAGGAGGAAGCCGGGGCGGCGGCCCCGGAACAGCGGCTGCGTTAGGCGCAGCGGGCATGGCGGCTGCCGTGGAGGGTGGTGCCGCGGCGGCAGCAGCGTGCCATGGAGCTAGGTGGCTGACGACATGGCCAGGATGCCATCCTGTGGCTCCCGAAGCTTTGCGGTCGGGTTGAACTCCGGGCGAAAGCTCGCACGGACTTCGGTCGGTGCCGACGACGGCGGCGCCCTCGGGTGTCGTTCTCCTTCTTGATCGCGTCGTTGTGGAGCTTTTCGACCTCGACTAACGCGTGTGGTTCCAAGAGCTCCGGGTGAAAATCTATGCTCTTCGGGAGCGGGCGACGGTGACGATCTCGTCACTACCTTGTTGGAGGCGCCGCTTTGGAGCTCTTAGGCCAGCGCGGTGCGACGGTTTCGCGGCGGATGTGCAAAATGGGCGTGTGGTCGTGGGTGGTGGACGTCGGGGCGGCGGCCCCGGATGGTGGTGGACGCCGAGGTGGCGGCCTCGGTCTCCCACGCTACGACGGTTCTATGAGGCAGAGCCGTTGTCTAGTGGGGGACTGGGTGGCGACCTGGATGAAGACTGCGTGGGCAGAGGGTTCGTCGACCTGACTGGATCACCTTCGGGCAACGCGAAGGTCGATCTGGTTGCTATACCGGGGCGGCGGCCCCGGAACATGGTGGTTTTGGTGGCAACCTGGATAGAGACTGCGTGGGCAGAGGGTTCGTCGACCATGACTGGATCGCTTCCGGGCAATGCGGAGGTTGATCTGGTTGCTATGCCGGAGCGGCGGCTCCGGAGCGGGTGGTGTGTGTTTGTGGCGTTTGTCCGGCTTGTGTCGTGTGGGCGACGGGTCGCTTCGTCTGTGTGTTCTTTTGTACAGCTTGTATGGTTTTTGGACCCGGTTTTCCTTATAAACTGGGTCAATTCTTTCTATCTAATCGAGCGGTGGTACGACCACCTTGTCCTAAAAAAAAAACACAGTGGAAAAGTCCAATGAACGACAGACGCTCACCGTCACTCCTCAGTACTCCGTTACAAAAAAAATAACATTCTCTCGTTTGTAATTTTCAGATGATCGCGACGGCGATCGTGGTGGGGATCACGCTGCACGCGGGGAACCACCTGGCGTGCGACTTCCCGCGGGTGACCGCGTCGTCGCCGGACGAGTACCACCTCGTCGCCGGCGCGTTCGGCGCCCAGAAGCCATCCTACATCGGCCTCATCTCCGGCGTGGAAGGGATGACGGGCATCGCCATGCTGCTGCTCATGACCGTCTCCTTCACCCTCGCCACCCACCCGTTCCGCAAGGGCGAGAAGGAGGCGTCGGCGTCGTGGCTGCCGGCGCCGCTCAACCGGCTGGCGGGGTTCAACGCCTTCTGGTACTCGCACCACCTGCTGGGGATCGTGTACGCGCTGCTCCTCGTTCATGGGTACTTCCTCTTCCTCGTCCGGCGGTGGTACGAGAAAACGGTACGTGCACCTCTCCTTCCTCGTCTCCGGTAACTTAACTGAACTTTCTTGCGTTTCCTGGTCGAGGATTTTTACTTGGTGCCGACTGCTCGCTTTCGCGAGGTCGACGGGTTTATGGTTTGGCCTGTCGGGAAAGATGATGGATCAGTGCTCTCGGCTCTCGCTGCCCGTGCGCGATCTCGATCGCTTTATTTGGGAAGGCCGTTTTCGAGGGGTTTGGTTGTTTGACTGCCGCTAGCTGCTTTACGTTGCCATCTTCTAGAAACGGGATCAATGTCACGCTCTGTCTCACGGAGTCGCGGTCTCACACGCGCGTGAAAACAACTTGTACCGTTACTGATGACAGTAACCGTGCGCCAAGAAAAAAGAAGAATGTTCAGTCGAAATCGAGATATTTTTTCCATCGGAATGAGAAGGTTCCTGCTCCGTAGACTGCTAGTAGGGCATCTCTAACGGGCTAGTGCATATGGACCAGCTCTGTCCATTTTTGTCCGAACGGACATGTGAGGGACTCCAATGGGCTGACGCAAAGTGATAATTGTCCGGGCGGACTGTCCGTTCTGGACCAAAGCTAAACCAAATTTGGTCTGAGTTTGGGGCGAGCGCGGACAAAAGATGCTGTCCGGTTGTCCGATGTGTCCTCCTCTCGTGTCCGGTCTGGCCCAGCTGCCAGCGAAACAAAACCCCCACTTTAATCTTTCTTCTCCCCTCCCCACCTACGACGCCCTCTCTCTCTATCTCACCACCGCCGCCGTCCCAAGATGGCCGAGATGGCCGTGGCGCTGCTCGGCGGCGCGCGCACGGGCCCCGCGAGATGGTTGTGGCGCTGCTCGGCGGCGCGCGCACGGCCCCGCGAGATGGCCGTGGCGCTGCTCGGCGGCGCGCGCACGGGCCCGCGTCAGCAGCACCTACCTGCTGCTTGTCGTCGCCGTCCCCCGTGTCGGCGGCGTCTACCTGCTGCTTGTCGTCGCCACCCCCCGCGTCGGAGGCGCCTATCTGCTGCTTGCCGCGCGGCTCGACGAGGCCGCATCACGCCGGAATGGAGCAGCTCCCGTCCCGCCCAAGTAGCAGCCGCAATAGCACGGGCTCGACGGCCCGCCGCCGCAGATGCCGCAGCACTGGCCCGACCAGGTGCTGCCGCCGCCGCCCACATACCCTTCTTACCTCTTCAGATTCGAGTACGGGCGCGCCGCCGCAGATGCCGCAGCACTGGCCCGATTCGAGATGCGCGCACCTCGAACTCCCTGGCACCAAGCTCCGGTCGCTGGCCTGGGCGCGTGCTCCTGACGGCGACGCATGCTTGATTCCTGCCGGCGTGGGAGCTCGTCGGACGGCCGCCTTGGCGTCGGCGGTGTGCGCGGAAGTCAGGGAGCGCTCCATTCCTGCTCCTGGGCGAAGTACTTGCTGGATGGAGGCGATGTCCTGGAGCAACCCGACGGCACTCGAGATCTGCCGGCTATCCGCTCTGCTCCAAGCTCGGCCGCCGCTGCTCTACTTCCTCGCTGCTGCGCCCAGGACCAGCCGGACTGGAGGGTCGGGCTGTTGCTGCCCACGACTGATGGATGCGGCAGGGCACGCCGGGGTGGAGTGGCGTCGTGCGGCTCGACGAGGCCGGCAACACGTTCTTCGTCGCCTCGCTGGGGCACGCAGACGAGCTCCCCGCCGAGCTGCTTGTGTACTAGTACTACACGGCCGATCGATAATGCTAGCTAGCTGAAACTGCCATGATCAACTGTGCTAGCTAGCTGAAATAATCAAAAAAAATGGAGATGTGGGGAAAAATGCGCTAGGGCGTTGGGGGCAGTGTCCACCCCAAACGGACAAAGCTCTTTTCTGTGTCCACGGACCACCCCAAACGGATAAAAAGGGACATTTTTATGCGTCTGTTTACGGGCTACCCGTAGGACTAGACTGACGCTACTGGTGTCGGTGGCGGGCGCCGGGGTCAAACCGGAGCTGCCGTGCTTGACGACGCACCGCCGCGCTCTGCTCAGCTCGGAGCGGAGCGGTCAGCATGTCCGGCTCCGCCCATAAATAGGCTGTAGCTCCAAGACTTGGTTGGCCGGGAAAGATCGGACAGTAGCGGTGCAGACGTGTAAGTCGCCGGTGAACTGAAGGGATGTGACGGACCACGTGGGAGCATTACGCACTGACAAACGTCGGTAGCGGTGTGATGGCCTCCAGGTCGCCGATCCGCCATGAATGGGATCCAACTGCGCTGCTGACCGCCGAGCCATTCTGGTCTGTAGTACCAGGTCGTACGTTGCCAGCTCTGCAGCGTTGACGTCACCGAGCACACCGTACCCCCAATAATCTTGCAACCATGTGTGTGTGCCATTCCGATGAACATAGTCATTAGAAACATATCCGAGACAAGTTCTGTTGACCATGGTCCTACGTTTGCTTGCTGGTGGATCTATCTATAGCTACCATCACTTTACAGCACAGCGGTTTTCATTTGGATTCGGTGTCGAAATGGCTAGGTGACCATCTATAATGCTAATCATCGACATATATAGAGTATTAGTGCCATGAATAGCCGTAGGTTGCTTTACAGAAGGACGCACTGTTGTTAGTCCTACTGAATGACGTGGGCAGCAGATCCATCACAGTGATCCTAATCACTCCACCGCGTCACATTATGATCCATCAGCTAGCCAGGGACGGTGCACCTCAAATCTGGAAGTAATCCATCGATGAACTCTACTCCACTCTGCCTTCGCCTTGAAGTTTACGAAGATGGGCTCCCCGGGAAACTTCCCCTGTTCTCTGAAGCACCCGCATACTATACATATACCACTGCTGCTGCCTCTCCCTATCTGAAGGAGTGCCACATTGTCAAAGGCGCCATTAGCTCTGACCCCAGATCTCACATGGCCCTCGACATAGTATATTGCAGCTCACCTACTGCCCCGGCCGCCACCGACCGGCCGGCCGGTGCCGCTTTCCTCCGTCCCACATTTGCCACGAACTCCTCACTCCCGTCCATGGACATGCGGATGCCTTGGACCTTTCTCCCATTGCCCATATGCCACTACTAATCTTGGCTGGCCTAGTGCCCATTACCATCTCACCAAACTCTGAATTAACTGGCACTATTAGGAAGTAGTACTAATTCTTTAGTACTAGGCCATATCAGAGCTTCTCTTTTTCCCTTGATAATTTGCTTTGTAGATGGGTCATGCGTGTGTTATGATCAGTGACCCCCACTTGAGAACAATGTGAAGCGAAGAACTGTCTCGTGTTCCCTTTGTCACATGCGGTGCGGTTGCAAAAATTATTGCCGTGCTACCGGGGCCAAAGACGGCTGAGTTGTAAAGGGTTGGAGATGGTCATGGGGTGGTGGTGGTGGTGGCGGCATCTAGGGATCGGATCCGATTAAAGAGCTAGTGACGAAAGGCAAAAGAAGAGGCTGGGCCTCGAATCGTGTGACAGTGAGACTTCCCGTGCAATCCATCCATCCATGGGAGTGTGCGCGGCACGGAATTTCACTGCTCTTTTTATGTCTCTCTCCTTTCCGTTGGGCATTTCATAGTGGGAGTGTGTGTGACAGTGTGAGAGAGGGAGGACCAACCTTGGGCTGAAGACGTATGGGCGTTTTCTGATGCATTCTTGCTATGATCTGCGGTTGTTTTCGAGGGATGACATGCTTCTCTGAATTTCAGTTGCTTCTGCTGGGTGCTCCATGTACCAGTGGCAAATTAGACCAAGGGGCATGTAGGATTTTACTTAGGTGAATTCCAATTGCACGCTAGGAAGGTTCAGATGTCAGAAACGAAGGATTCCCGTCTCCGGGATCTTCTTGGTAGTTAGTGCTATCCCTACAGTACAATACTGTTTTACTAAGCTAATATAAGTATATTATATTAGTGGGGATAACACGGTTATTAAACTCACCCGGTCGACCAGTTCTGGAAGCACGAAAGAATCTGACAGCTGCCAACTCGAGTGGTTTGATATCCTTTTATAAGTATTTCGGTGCATATTGGCCATCCCGTCTCATTCGGAGCATTACCATGTGCAAATTTCTTCTCAAGCAGTGTCATGTGGAAACAGCGGTGTTGTTGTAATCCGTGTTCATGACTTCTGCACTACGTTCAATCATTGCAATTTGCAAGGGCTCTTGTCTGGAGCATTCAACTTGGAGTCGTATAAACATTGCAGACCGCTAACGTTGTAATCTCTTGGTCATTTCAGACGTGGATGTTCATTTCTGTCCCGCTGGTGCTCTACGTCGGCGAGAGGATGCTACGCGCCTTGCGGTCGAACGCTCATCCTGTCAAGATCCTAAAGGTAAGTAGGTACTGAAACCCTGCTGTTTATAGGAGCACAGCTTTCTTAAGATGTGTCGCTTTCGACAAATATTAATCAATACAAAGATGGACACTGCTTCGCAAATGAACCTGGTCTTTAGGAACCAAGTGCCCTCACACACATACCACTAATATCAATGGATTGGGGTTGGTGTGATAAGACTAGTACAGTGTCATCAACAACTGAAACCAGTTTCAAATTATTGATCCATTAGTCATTACAAGTACTGTGTTATTAGATCTATCATGTTAACTTGTACATCACATGGTGGAGTGACATCTTATATGTGGACAAGAGAAATGGTCAATGTCGTGTGGCTTTCTGGGTTGCAAATGGTATTGCCACTACTTAAACATCTACAGTAGAATATAGCCACTACTCCAGCATCTCTGCCCCTCGGGAAATTGCCCGTCCCTTTCTAATAACGTTCACATTTCAAAAGTCCACGATTTTTGGTTGATTGTTGATTAGTTTATTCTTTGCTGAGTGCTCTTCTACCACTGTAACATCATAAATTTTCTCTCTAAATCAACAAGTTGAATCATTGGTACTAGCATGAATAATAACAGTGGTTCTTTATCATGTTAGATAATCCGTTCGATGTGTTTCATCTTTTTTTTCCTACATAGTTTTAGGCATTCAAATTGTGAAATGTACATACAGAATGATGCACAGACAGTATTTATCCTCTTGAGAACTGGGTGCTAACCCAGTGGCAGAGGCTGCGAGTGCGCGCCTAGCCGGCCCGGGTTCGAGTCCCAGCTGCGCCTAAATGGCTGCGCCGAGGCATACTCGAATAAACCGGACATCTCACCTACCTAACAACGTAAAGTCAAGGGAGGGATCATTCCCCGTTGACCACGTTTTTTAGTATTTATCCACTTACCAGTATACGGTTACAGGGATGAAACTAGGTAACCAAGTGCATGTTCTTATATAAATTTGATTCACTCAGGTTTGCCTTCTACCTGGAAGTGTATTGACAATAACAATGTCAAAGCCCTACGGATTTCGATACAGGAGTGGACAATATATCTTTCTTCAGTGTCCGATGATCTCTCCATTTGAATGGTGCGTATGGCTTTCTTTTTTAGCTTCTCCTCTACTTACTGTAGTTTCTACTCTTTTTCTTCTTCTGCTCTGTTTTTAAAATGGAGTAGCACAGAATTCACCTGCTTCTGCTCTGTTTTTCTTCTTCAGGCATCCTTTTTCCATCACTTCAGCTCCTGGAGATGACTACCTAACTGTTCACATCCGCACAAGTGGAGACTGGACGCAAGAACTTAAGCGCATATTTGTTGAGAACTACTTCTCACCGCAACTTAACAGAAGAGCTTCATTCAGCGAGTTAGGCGCAGCAGAACCAAAAAGGTCAACCATTGCCCCTTTCCATAGATGTTTTCTATACATGCAGAAAGGAAACTGATTGTTTCTTTGTGTGTGAGACAGCTTGCCAAAATTGCTCGTGGATGGTCCATATGGTGCCCCTGCACAGGATTTTAGAAACTATGATGTTCTGCTTCTTGTTGGCCTCGGAATTGGAGCGACGCCATTCATAAGCATTCTAAGGGACCTACTTAACAATATTAAGCTAGCTGACGAGTTGATGGTATTGCTTCGACCTATGATGTTCCCATTTTGACAGTTTTCTGAGATGCTTCGCTCGCCTATAGCTTACATGTTTTTCTGTAACTATTAGGACTTGGCAATGGAGACGACTCAAACTAGTAGGTCCGAGGACAGCGCCAACAGCTTCAGTGTATCAACAGCCAGTAGCAATAGGAAGAGAGCATACAGAACAAGCCGGGCACATTTTTACTGGGTTACTCGCGAGCCGTTGTCATTTGAATGGTTCAAAGGAGTGATGAATGAGGTCGCTGAAATGGACAAGAAGGTAGGTGTTTATGGTGCCATAGTGCCATCCCTCCACGCTTTCATTTTACTGGTACCCCAGCAATCTTTAGTAACGAACAACTCGTCATGCAATTTTAACCAGGGTGTCATAGAGCTGCACAATTATCTGACGAGCGTGTATGAGGAGCGTGATGCACGGACAACTCTGTTGTCGATGGTGCAAGCTCTGAACCATGCCAAACATGGTGTCGACATCGTCTCAGGCACCAGGGTAAACAAACTTGTTTTCTTTCAGTTGATGGATCAAAACATTCACCATATATGCAAGGCTTCTTTTGGTCTCGGAAAGAACCGATACACGAGGAACTATCTGATGATAAATTTGTGCTTTCATGCCTGTCTGTCTGTAAACTTAACATCTGTTGTGCACTTGACAGGTGAGGACACATTTTGCCAGACCAAACTGGAAGGAAGTCTTCACCAACATTGCAGCTAAGCACCCGAATGCAACAGTTGGTATGATCTTCACTCAGACAGCCTATTCATCAATTACATCAGTTGATATCAGCAAAATTCTTGAAACCAAGTGATCTCCATCGATCAACTCTACACAGTCACTTCACCAAGGATGATTCTGATTCATGCAGGAGTATTCTACTGCGGCGCACCGACGCTGGCCAAAGAACTGAAGAACCTGTCTCACGAGATGAGCCACAAGACGACGACCCGCTTCGATTTCCACAAGGAGTACTTCTGATAAAAAGACCACTAACCCTTCTAATCTGCATAGCCTTAGGTTCCGGTAAAGAAGATGGAATTTTTTGCACAGTAGCACCGCAAACTGACATCTCTTTTCCTGGTATGGAACTGTACATAGTATAAAGAAGAAAAGCCCACTAGGGAGGATAGTTAGTACCATTTATATATTAACATAACAAAAAAGAAGTAAAGGCAGGGTAAAGAGTTCCAAAATTTCAGATACTAATATACATGTACACAGTATAGTTAGGCTGCCATTCTGAATGTAAATCGTCCAGGCATTACATTCATGTATGTGCAGATATAGAGCCTATCGGCTGCTAATAAACTCCAGTATGGAAGTATACTGATACTTTCTTCTTTGCGAATGCTACTACTACTGTATGATGAAGTATGCAAAAAATGAAAGGGGAAGATGAAGTATGCAAAAAATGAAAGGGGAAGGAGCAATTTGGGAGAGAACTTACACAACCGAGTGAATCAGTGCTTCTTCATTGTTACCTGCGGCTTGCACTTGTTGGTGCGCCCGCCGTGCTTGCCGCCCCAACTTGCGGTTACGGTGGAGCGGACGGCGCGCCGTCGCACTGGGGACTCCCTGTGTTCGTCGTTGCCTAGCCGCACCTACCGCGGCGGCTTGTGGCGCACCCGCGGTGATGACGGTGTTTGCCTAATTCTGTTCGTGGGTAGCCCACGCGGTAGGGGCCTCTCGGGCTCTCAGCTGTTGGGTGTAACCTAGAAAAAAACACAAACCGGCCCGTTGCCATGCTTGACGCATTGTGTCGCTTGTAGCGAGCAATAGGCTCAGCTCGCGTACAGCACACGTGGGCCGATCTGCAGTGCAGCTCATTAGTAGGTACGATTATTTATTAATATTTATTTCACTATTTTCAAAGAATCAATTTAGTAGTAAGAAAATTATTCATGAGTTGCACAACAAAATATCATATATACAGAAAATATTCCTGCATTTCAAAAAATACTGATGTAACTTTAATATTCCCGTACCCGAAATGAATTTTTCATGCGTTGGCAAAAGGGTATTATGTATTCCAAAAGACATAGATGCCTTAAAAAGTAATTTGAAATAAATATTCACGTTTGTAAAAATAAATGTTCATGTATTTAACAATTAGGTGTATACAGAAATATAAATCTAGTTAAAACACATACTAAAATCACGAGGAACTATTTGTATTTTTATTACTTTTAAGATTCTTTGTACTGTTGATGATAATCAATAAATCAGTTGACTTTTTCACAAAAAAGAAAAGAATCATCAGTCTGTTTACCAAGCTCATCATTCAAGGCGTCTTTGGTTGTTTGCGGCCATTTCGTGGATTTCTACAACCTGTTCCGTAGGAGCCTAGTTTGCCATATGCAAGGTTTGGCCATGTTCTTCAACCCGTTTATTTGCCCGCATTTTCCTTCCTACATGAGAGTACAAAGTGATCCCACTGTTTGGTTGCTTGTATTTAGGCAAATGTTTAACATGGTTGCCTATTCTACAAATTTGTGAGGTTATCCAACACTCGAGCAACACAATAGAATGACATAAATAGATAAGTAGCTCAAAAATATGACTTAATTAAGTAGTACCACATAAACTAACAATTATCAAACAACATTACTGATGGACGACGAATTCACCAACAATTGCTCGTGTTGCACCATAGTTTCCTTATCTAATGGGTTAGTACATACCACCTCACAAAATATATAGACACCACAATAGATTCCATCAAGTCCTCGGACGCTGCTAAAGAGGAGCGGAAGAATGTGGAAGGAGGAGAGTGTAACCCTTTTATCTCTTTGAACTTTAATCGATGCAAGAATAATTACTAAATACATCGACATTCGATGTTTGAAGAGAAGGTAAAACCTAATAGGAAGTGAAGGCTCTCCGTAAAATTAGAAGGGATATGAAAAAGTTCAAGCAAAAATTGTGAAAAAATAGAAACAGTCGACACTAACACATGTAGACTCAATATCACTCATGCATTCTTGATGTTAGAAGAAAAAAGCTATGGTGGAATAGTGTGGAAAAACGCACCAAGATTTGAAAACAGTATGCTGCAAAGACCTAGAGCCCCTTGGGATTAAGGAAAACCACACTAATAATGACATGGACGCACGGGGACCACCGCGCTGAACTTTCTCATGCACATAATTTTAAATTTATTATGTGTTCTTTTGAACAATTGTATGGACTAAAAGTGGGCTTTCTCAGGAAGTATACACATTTGGGAAGCAAAGAGAAGATTGAGGTCTATAGAAGAATCTTTACTTGCTGGATTGGGAAATTGTCAATGAAATATCTTGGCATTCATGTTAATTAACAAAAAAGATTGAAAAGTAAGGATGGAGATTTTGTGAAGAAAAAATGATGGTAGATGTACTGACTGGCAAGGAAATTTGATCAACATTGGAGGGAGAGTTTCGTTCGTTTAGGCCAACCTCTCTAACATTCTTTTACACATGATGTTCTTCAACAAAATACTAGTTGGAGTTACAAAAGGGCAGACTTTATTGTGCTACACATGGTTGGTAGGAAAACAGAGGATACGAGGAAGTACCATTTGGTTAGGTGGGATGTGGTTTTCCAACCCAAAGATCAGGGTACCATGGGGATCCTTAACATTGAATTAATGAATATAGCATCTTGCCTAAATGCATTTGGAAATTAGAAACAGAGTAGGGCATATGGAAATTTGTTATATTAAGAAAATATTATTAAGGAGAAATGTTAACCGAGAGTGAAGCTCAAGCGGGGAGATTCACAATTTTTGGATGGAATAATGGGTGTAGGAATATGTTTCTACCAATATTGTAAGAAAAAGGTGGGAAATGGTTTGAACACATGATTTTGGGAAGATTGGCAGATGAATGATAGGCCTTTAAAACTCGCTTATCGAAGATTGTACAATCTATGCTTTCATAAAAAAATTATGTTGCTAAAGTAATTGACAATGGTTGGGACACTGTGAAATTTTGGAGAGGTATGTGGGGAGATAGTTTGACCAAGTGGAATAGTGTGAATGTAATCTGTGAGGGAACTAATCTTAGTTTTGGAAGAGATGGCACAGTGTACTTTGATAAATGGTGCATATATTATTAAGTCATTGTACAGGAAACTGATTGCAAATGAATCTTGGCTATCCATATAAATTTTAGTGGAAGACAAATATTCCTAAGAAAATAAAAAAATCTTTCTATGGATGGTTCTTAAGATAAGTATTATTAGTAATTATAATTTAGTTAGACGTGACGAGAAAGGTAGTGAAAAGTCTCAATTCAGAGATAAGAAGAAACCATAGATCATCTTATTTTGGAATATATACTTTGTAACAAAATTGGTATGAAGTGCTTGTGCTTTTAGTTTTGATAATATTCCCGAGTCTTGTTTGTATGTGGTTGAAAATATTTGGCAAGAAAGATGAGAAACTGGTTACTTTGAAGATTGCTCCAATACTCTGGACAAAAATTTCAAAATGAGGCTTGTTTTGATAATAATAATAATAATAATAATAATAATAATAATAAAATGTATGACTCCTTTATCCTAATTCACATAGTGAGATAAGTGTGGTCAATTTTGCAGAAAAAGCAGGAAAACAAATAGGAACTGATGTGGGGATTAAAGTTGTTCAAACATGTAGCAAGTGAGGTTTTCCGAGTGGCACAAGGATGGAGATAGATGTTATGAAGACCACGGCCTAAGAATTCAGTTTGATGTTTCTCTTTTGAGGATGAAGATGTGCAAAGGACAGGAGGAAGTCGTAGCTCGGTGTACAGCTGAAAGAACATGGTGAAAGAGAAAGTTCTTTACTTTTAGAAAAATAAAGAGGCCCCCTTGGCAAATGTCGTGGTCGACACGCCGGCCGTTGAAATTCCCTTTGATGTAGCCGCCATCGCATAGTCGACGTACCAGCCATTTCACCCACCGCGGCCGACATGTTGGTCGTCGCTCTTGTTGTGGTCGACTCGCCGTCCGTCGAAATCACTGACATTGCAGCCACCGCATCCAATGTATCAGCCACCGGACCACAGTTGACATACCCTCCGTCCTAGACCTTCTTGCGGGAGGCTGGGAGCAAATGGGGAATGAATCTTGAGCAGCTTCTCCAAATATGCGGGTTTGAGGCTCTCCATCGCATCTCGATGACAGCGACCCATCGGGTAGGGGACATGATTTGGGCGGCCTGAGGGTGGAGGAGCGCTTACCATGAAGAGAAACAATGGGGGCCAGGGAGGGCTGAGCGAACTGGGTTTTCAGCGGTGATGGGAGTGCAGTGCGAGTTATGCGGATTCCTCCCATGTTCCACACTTCCCAACGCGTGCAAACATGTGAACAACAATTTTCTTGTAGCCCGGGCAACCAAATATAACGGTTTTGCATCCGCTGCACCTATGTGACCTTTAGCCCCGGCCAGATTTGGAACCCGGACTAATGTGAGCATTAGTCCCGGTTCCAAAGGCTGGGGAGGCCGCACGGCCTAGTCCCGGTTTGAACGCCACCTTTAGTACCGGTTCGTGATACGAACCGGATACGAACCGGTACTAAAGGGTCGCGGCAGGCAGCCGCAGAGGTGGGGCCAGCGCCAGACCCTTTAGTACCGGTTCGTATCATGAACCAGTACTAAAGATGGACCTTTAGTACCGGTTTGTGATACGAACCGGTACTAAAGGTTTCCCTATATATCATCTTCCACCCGAGCCAGCCATCTCCATTTTTGAGCTCGAGTTCATCACCATTTTCTCCTCTGTTTCCTCTCCCGAGCTCGAGTTCATCCCCATTTTTTCCATCATTTGTCAAGATTGGTAGCGCCCCATCTATCCAAGGGTTAGCAACTTTATCCTTCATCCGGCATTGCTTGTTTAGCTCATTTCATTGCTAGTTTAGCTCATTTCATTTTTTTAGTGCTAGCTAGGTGTTTGATGAAATGCCTAAGCTAGCTAGTTAGGTAGTTTTTTAGTTCTATAAGCAATTTGAGCTCAAATTAAAGTATGGTCGCCCTCGCCGTCCCGTCACCGGCACCACCTCGGTGAGCCTCTTGTTTTTATCTATTTTAAAAAAAAATCTTACTTGTATGATTTAGATGCATAGTTATTACTTGTATAATTTTCTTACTTATATGATTGATTGATATATTTATAGTGCCATGGTTTTGATATCCGTCCCCGTCGACCGTCGCCCGGTCTATGATTCGGATGTGGTATATTATCTTTATAACTATTTGTTTCATTTCGTGTTTATATGACAACTATGCCGACCAACAGTTGACATAGATATTTTTATCTAGGAGGTATGTGAACTGGAAATTCCTATTGGCCCTTTTGTCTAGAAGTTAAATCTAGTTGAAAAAGAAAACAATGAATTGAAAGAAAAATTGAAAAGAACCGAAGAAAAGATGATGACATTGGAGTTACATCTTGCGGATGTCGTCGATGATCACAAGATCAAGATGGATGCAATGCGCTTGAAGATTAGAAAGATTAGAAAATATGCAATTAATAAAGAGGCTTGGTATCATTATGCTGTTGGATCAATAGTTACCTTAGTTGCGATTTTGATCGCATTTGTTGTTGCATTTAAATGCATTAGATAGTTGTATGTTAGTTTCAATGTATGTTTTATGTGAACTATGTATTACATTTGGTCACTACTCTACTTTGGTTTTAATGTGATGAACTTGTATTAATTAATTTGGTCACTATTATATATTCATGATGTAGTG
The DNA here is from genome assembly GCA_947311845.1 of Poa pratensis. Lineage (NCBI taxonomy): Eukaryota > Viridiplantae > Streptophyta > Magnoliopsida > Poales > Poaceae > Poa > Poa pratensis. Next base: position 28,737,838 of record CAMZMU010000077.1, read on the forward strand.
TAATGGTTTTTGATATATTTATATAATGCAGATGAGCCGGCAATGGATGTACGGTGACCGACGCAGTCCCGACTTCATTAATGGCATGCATAATTTTCTCCGTGTGGCTGAGAAAACAAGCCGAATGGTTTTATTTCTTGTCCATGTAGTGTCTGTAAGAATACGAAGGATTACTCTACCTCAAAAACCCTTCACGTCCACCTGTTGCAGTCCGGTTTCATGTCCGGCTATAATTGTTGGACCAAGCACGGAGAAAGAGGGGTTATAATGGAAGACAATGAAGAAGAAGAGGATGATGACAACTATCCTATGTTCCTGAACACGGTGGTACTACAATGGGGGAAGACGAAGCTGAAGAAGAGGCCATTGTTGATGAGCCCGATGATGATCTTCGTCGGGCCATTCTTGATGCACAGATAAACTGCGGAAGTGAAAACGAGAGGTTGAAGTTGGAGCGCATGTTAGAGGATCACAAAAAATTGTTGTACCCAAATTGCGAAGATGGCCAGAAAAAGCTGGGTACCACACTGGAATTGCTGCAATGGAAGGCAGAGAATGGTCTATCTGACAAGGGATTTGAAAAGTTGCTGAAAATAAGAAGATGCTTCCAAGGGATAACGTATTGCCCCAGTACGTACGAAGCAAAGAAGGTTGTCTGCCCTCTAGGATTAGAGGTGCAGAAGATACATGCATGCATCAATGACTGCATCCTCTACCGCGGTGAGGAGTACGAGAATTTGAATGCATGCCCGGTATGCGGTGCATTGCGGTATAAGATCAGGCGAGATGACCCTGGTGATGTTGAGGGCGAGCCGCGCCCCAGGAAGAGGGTTCCTGCCAAGGTGATGTGGTATGCTCCTATAATACCACGGTTGAAACGTTTGTTCCAAAACAAAGAGCATGCCAAGTTGTTGCGATGGCACAAAGAAGACCGTAAGAAAGACGAGATGCTGAGACACCCCGCTGATGGGTCGCAGTGGAGAAAAATCGACAGAGACTTCCCGACCTTTGCAGTGACGCAAGGAACTTAAGGTTTGGTCTAAGTACAGATGGCTTTAATCCTTTTGGGGAGCAGAGCTCCAGTCATAGCACCTGGCCTGTGACTCTATGTATCTATAACCTTCCTCCTTGGTTGTGCATGAAGCGGAAGTTCATTATGATGCCAGTGCTCATCCAAGGCCCGAAGCAACCCGGCAACGACATTGATGTGTACCTGAGGCCATTGGTTGAAGAACTTTTACAGTTGTGGCGTGAAGAAGGTGTACGTGTGTGGGATGAGCACAAACAGGAGGAATTTGACCTACGAGCGTTGTTGTTTGTAACCATCAATGATTGGCCTGCTCTTAGTAACATTTCAGGGATACAATGCATGCACGCACTGTTTAGGTGAGACTGAAAGTATATATTTAGGTAACAAGAATGTGTACCCGGGGCATCGTCGATTTCTTCCAAACAAGCATCCCTTAAGAAAGAAAGGCAAGCATTTCAAAGGTGAGGCAGATCACCGGACGAAGCCTACCTGCCCTACTGGTGATGATATATATGACATGGTCAAGGATTTAAAAGTAATCTTTGGAAAGGGTCCTGGCGGACAATCTGTTCCGAATGACGCTGACGGACACGTACCCATGTGGAAGAAGAAATCTATATTTTGGGAGCTACCCTATTGGAAAATCCTAGAGGTTCGCTCTGCAATCGACGTGATGCACGTGACGAAAAATCTTTGCGTGAACCTGCTAAACTTCTTGGGCGTGTATGGGAAGACGAAAGATACACCGGATGCACGGCTGCACCAGCAACGTATGCACGAACGAGACGACCTGAATCCAGAGAAGTATCAAGGTCCTGCCAGCTACGCTCTTACCAAAGAAGAGAAGGAGATCTTTTTTGAAGTCCTGAGCAGTATCAAGGTCCCGTCTGGCTTCTCGTCGAATATAAAGGGAATAATAAACATGGCAGAGAAAAGTTCCAAAACCTAAAGTCTCATGACTGCCACGTGATTATGACACAATTACTTCCGGTTGCATTGAGGGGGCTTCTACCGGAAAATGTTCGAGTACCCATTGTGAAGCTATGTGCATTCCTCAATGCAATTTCTCAGAAGGTAATCAATCCAACTCTACAAAGTTTACAGAAGGATGTGGTCCAATGTCTTGTCAGCTTCGAGTTGGTGTTCCCACCATCCTTCTTCAATATTATGACGCACCTCATAGTTCACCTAGTCGAAGAGATTTCCATTCTCGGTCCTGTATTTCTACACAATATGTTCCCCTTTGAGAGGTTCATGGGAGTCTTAAAGAAATACGTTCATAACCGTGCTAGGCCAGAAGGAAGCATCTCCAAGGGCTATGGAACAGAGGAGGTCATTGAGTTTTGTGTTGACTTTATTCCTGACCTTAAGCCGATCGGTGTTCCTCAATCGCGCCATGAGGGGAGACTGCGTGGAAAAGGCACGCTAGGAAAGAAAGCAAAATATGTATGGACGGGCATTCTTTCACTCAAGCACACTACACAGTTCTACAAAATTCCAGCTTGGTGGCTCCGTATATCGAGGAACACAGAATATTGTACGCTCCAAAACCCAGAGCAGCCTGACTCCTGGATTAAAGAACACATGGAGACTTTCGGCGGTTGGTTGCAAACACGTCTCATTAATAACACCACTGTTGGAGAAGAGCTATACTTGTTGGCCAAGTCACCATCTTCGACTATATTGACTTTCCAAGGGTACGAGATAAATGAGAATACATTTTACACGGCCGCCCAAGATAAAAAGAGCACCAACCAAAACAGTGGTGTCCGCTTTGATGCAACAAACAACAATGGGCAAAAGGACACATATTATGGTTACATAGAGGATATGGGAACTTGACTATGGATCTGATTTTAAGGTCCCTTTGTTTCGGTGCAAATGGGTCAACCTGACAGGCGGGGTAAAGGTAGACCCGAAGTACGGAATGATACAGTGGATCTCAACAATCTTGGGTACCACACCGAACCATTCGTCCTAGCCAATGACGTGGCTCATTTTCTATGTGAAGGACATGTCTACCAGCCGAAAAAAAAGAAAAGATAAGCAAGCGAATACATCATACGATGAGCCAAAGCGCCACATAGTTCTTTCAGGGAAAAGAAACATCGTGGAGTGGAGGACAAGACAGACATGTCAGAAGATTACAATAAGTTTGATGAAATTCTGCCCTTCACAGTGAACACTGACCCAAGCATCCTGTTAAGTAATGAAGATTGTTCATGGTTACGGCGCAATCAGAAGAAAGGGACACACACGAAGAAAAAGTTTATACCACAACACTAGATAGGGATATTGTTGGTGATGTGTAATAATGTATTAAACCTTTTATGTAACCTTTTTTATTCTGATTCTATTTATGAGACAGATGACTCCATTTAAATGAATTTATGTCGATTTTCCCAAAGTTTCCAGTAAACTTATTCACAAAAAGATCAATCATCTATAAAAAGAAAAATGAACTAGATAAAAAAACAATAAGAATCACTCAAAATATTGGATGTTTCAAAAATTAAATCAAATATACATATGAATTTTACAAATAAAGATATGATTTTTACAAATATAGACAATTAAATTAAATAGATATAAAAGGAAAAAGAACTAGAGCAAAAAACAAAACAGAAACCAAATAGGTATAAAGCAAAACAGAAAATAGAAGAAACAAAACAAATATAGATATAAAATAAAACAGAAAACAGAAACAAATATAGATATAAAAAACTATTCAAAAGCCCCTTTAGTCCCGGTTCCAACCACCAACCGGTACTAAAGGTGGGCTTCGCGCGCGCAATTTTCAGCGGCGACCCAAAAAATCTTTAGTACCGGTTGGAACCACCAACCGGTACCAATAGTACCGGTTCATGATACCAACCAGTACTAAAGGTCTGGGGTATATAAGCGGCCGCCGTTCCCCTTTCTCTTCCAGTTGCCCCAAAATCGACCTCCAGAGACATACGACGAAGCGCTGCTGCCCTCTCCTGCGCCGGTCGCCGCCACGCCCTCTCCTGCGCCTTTGTTGCAGGCTCTCCCTGACGAATCGCCGGTCGCCGCCGCGCCCTCTCCTACGCCGTTGTTGCTGGGACGCCCGGGACGCGCCGAATCGCGTTGTCTTCCCCGATTCCACCCGAGAGCCGTCGCCGCTCGATCCACACTCCGCCCCGACCTCGCCTCGCCTCGACGACCAATTCCCCGTGCTTCTGGTGAGCCTATGCGCATCCCAGTGCTTTTCGATCGCTCGATTACTCACCGTAGCACTGCCGCACCGTTGCCCGAGCAGCGCCGCCGTAAAACGCCGTCGCCAGCCAAGCTCCGGTGACCAAAAAATAGCGGCGCCACCACTAAAATGTTCGCCATGAACTCCTCTGCCAAACGCCCAAAACAGTTTTGCCCAATTCACACGGAATCGAGCGATCCTTGCTCAACAGAGCCGTGCTCTCCATTGCTGACATCAGCATGATGTCACAGTGGGGCCGGCCTGTCAGGTTTTTAATATTTTTGAAATGATTTTGGAAAATAATAAAACTCTGACATTTGGAACCCGTTGTCAGAAATTTGATCATTTCTAGAAATTACAGAATATTGTATAAACTTGTAAATTCAATATCTTTTGATCTGTATTTCAGAAAAATGCAAATAATATATCAAAATGTTCAGAAAAATATAAACTATTTATTTATATGAAATTCATGCATGATTCAACAACTTAAATTATGACTTGTCTAGAATTGGTAAAATGCCACTTTCTTTAATTATGGGGTTTCTTTCAAATATTGCTTTAAGTTGTATTTGGACCCCAATTAAATTGTTATTCATGTTCTAGGGTTTAAATTGTATTCCTTAATGTGTCATGCATACGATTCCAATATTGCATACGATTCGAATTATATTGTGTATATGAAAATTGTTGATGACACTTTTGTATGTGAATATTGTTGATGAATATTGTTGATAATCCGGAGGGCTAAAATGACACTTTTGTAGTTAAGCTAAAATTAATAGCAGGGACATTGAGCTATGGACTCCCCCGGCAGAGACGAGTTGGGTGAAGACCAAATTTATCAGATTATATATGAACCTACACACTGTGGAGAAGATGGCGGTGGAGAAGATGGGGTTGGAGACGATTACAGCTCACATTTTCTGAACGACTCCGGTGATGGACATGAGCAAGAAGAAATTTGCAGAGACGACGAAGTGCCCTTAACAAATTCCGGTGAGGTATATATATTAAGCCTCTGTTGATCACTAGATGCATTAATTGATTTGTATTGCACTTATTAACGAATCATTTTTCTTTAGCCCTCTGGATCGAGCCAATCAGCTGCTAAAAGGCAAAAATGGCAATGAGGCCCGAACAAAAAGTTGGGCGATGGTGCAAGGATATCGATCCATAAAGTTGGTGATGATGGCGAACCGCTGGAACCCATAGAGAGCCGCCGTAAACTTATAAATCAATGCGGAGTTCTTGTTAGGGACATGGTCCCGATCATCCTTGAAGAATGACATAAGCCGAAGGACGACAACAATGGAGCTAGTTATGTCAACCAAAGAAGAAAAGATTTGCTTTGGGAGACTCTCTTGACACATGTCAACCTACCGCCAGGTCTCACAGATGACAAGAAGGAGAAAATCAGACAGTGGACTTTTAAGAAGATGGCCACACAATTCCAGAGCTGGAAGAAAACATTATGGCGAAATTATCTATCGGCGGAGAAACAAGATCCAGATTTCACTGGAGCACTAGTGAAGATAAAACATGACTGGCCCGCATTTGTGAAGATAAAAGAATCGTCTGCCATTGTGGCCCGATCAGAAATAAATAAGGCAAATGTTGCGAAGAAGAAATATCACCATACTTTGGGGACAGGTGGCTACAAGACTGCCGTGCCTAAGTGGGAGGCCTTTGAAGCAACACTGCTTGATAAAGGGATCATTCCACAGATAGCGGACTGGCCCGAGAGGTCCAATTTCTGGTTGTTCACGCATGGGGCAGGGTTGGACCCACAGACAGGGCAGATTGTTGCAAAGGGAAAATGGAAGAAAAATTGAAAAAATCTCCAAAGAGCTTGAGGACGCAATAGAAAAAGTTCGAAAGGGAGAGTACCAGCCCAATAGAGAGAACGATGAGCTGACACTCGCCCTCGGGAATCATGAACACGTTGGACGAGTACGAGGCTATGGACCCGGTGTTTCGTGGAAGCAAGGGTTTGCGGATTATGCTGACAGTTATAGAAGCCGTCAGAGAAATAAGAAGAAGGAGTTCGACTGGTTATCGGAATTGGAACGCAAGGTGCAGTGGCAGCAGGAGCAACTGGACTCAATTAGTCAGCAAAGTGCATCTCAACAGCAGCTAGAAGGGCATCTTAAAAATGATGTATGAATAATATTGTTTAGTAGTTTATGTTTTCTTATGGTTAGTCTCAACTAGCTAATAGTGCATATTATGTTATTTTGATATTAACATGCATTGTCCTGTTCATAAGATGGTATGGAATTGTGGTATCCTCCTCTGAATGATTTACTTGAATTGACTTGGCACATGCTCACACATGTTCATGACTGAAAAATAAAAGTCAATTAAGCCTTGATGATCTATTTTGCCTCAGAGTTTTAGTATCATTTTTATGCCTCCGTTAATTTTATTCTGTCGCAAGTATGATTATGATGGTTATTGCTCTCTTGATTGTCGCTTCCCAATATATTGCTAGCTTTCAACTGTACTGAGCGGGAATGCTGCTCGTGCATCCAAAATCCTTAAAACCAAGTTATCCCAAAGAGTCCACTATAAATTCCTATGCATGGTATTTCAAACTATTCCAAGTAATTTTTCATGTGCTACCTTTAAAACCTTCAAAAAACTTCTTATTTTGTGACACTGTTTTTAGCTCATGAGGACGGGGTGGATGTCTTTATGTCACCTGTCAAACAGACTTTACCACCGGACTAGTGGCATATACATCCGCTTATCCATTAATTTTGCAAAAAGAGCTGGCAAATGGGGTGCACAGTCCCAATTAATTACAACTTTAACCGCTTAATTCTCTTCACATTTTTGCCCTGATTTATCAGACAAGCAATGATACCAGTGATATATCTGCATGTGTAAACAAAAGAGAAAAGAGGGACGATCTGCCTTGCTGGTTGAAATAACGTCTTTCATGGGAGCCGCTCTTAAAAGTCTGGTTGACAGGGGTCATATTGTATTTTTCCATTTTCTGATTCGTTGACGGGAACAACCACCTCCCAAAACATATTTTTACTTTTGTTTTATAAATAAAAAGCTCTAGCACATGTTAATCACTGCTTCCCTCTGCGAAGGGCCAATCTTTTATTTTTATGTTGAGTCATCATCCTTTCTTTGAGCACCTTCTCGAGAGCATAACTGTCATTCTTAGTGTAATGTGCTTGTCCCAGAATACGGTTATCTGCGGTATAACGATGATGCTTTTACCTTTGATATCTTTATATCTAGTCTTCACTTGAATTTCATAGGTGACTTGGCATTTATGTTTTGCTCCACAATTAAGGGCAAACGAGATATCACTCTACCATGCTTTATTATGATCATTACAATCTTGTTGATGTTTATAAATTTCATATTATAAGCTCTTAGTTCGTTGATACTTTTCATTAGGTAACATGATTGCTAAGTTTTATTATCCATACATCATGCAATTGTTAAAGGCCTGATCATAACATTTACAATCAAAAATTATTTTGTTATCATTTACCTACTCGAGGACGAGCAGGAATTAAGCTTGGGGATGTTGATATGTCCAAAACGTATCTATTATTTTTGATTGTCTCATGTTAATATTATGCCTTTGGCACTTGTTTTTATAATAAGTTTATGATTTATTTGGACTAACCTAGTAATAGTTGCAAAAGTGCACAATGTACTTGTTTTACACTTTGATGTGTAGTAATTATCAAGAAAACAAGAGAAAACCTTGTTGGAGTCGAATTGGGACTTTCCTGAAATCTGTCTGAGAACTTTTTACGAAGATGGGCTCGTTTGGGCCCGAATACGGCGTCCCACGGAAGTCTCGCCGAAGACAAAGTTGCAGGACATTTTACGGCGAACGTTCTAGACATAAAATTCGCCTGATTCCGAGTCCGGACGGCCGAGATAAGCCCAATTTACTGCAACCCTAAATGGGATGACGGAAATCCGAGAGATATATAAAGGGAGGAAACCTATGTCGTGGCGAACACCCCATACCACGAATTTGCAGCCACCAAAGCCACGTTTTTGCCTCCCCCATGGATCTCATCTCCATGGGGGAGGGCTCCAAAGAAGCCATGAAGGAGGGAGGCTAAGGGGCGGCACTCCCCCATGATGCCGGCGGTGGGGAAGGAGCTCCCCGCGCCGCCGTCTTCACCGCCATCTCCATCACCAACTCCTCCTTGTATTCAGTGGTTCATCCTCCCACAAACCTATGTACCGTCCTATGTAAACAAGTTGTTTGATACTATAATATTTATCCTATGATCTATGACATGTTTGTGTTGTTTATTTGTCTTTTGATTGCTTGGTTGAATGTCTTTGGTTCATTAGAGTTGTATGTTGGTATGGTACTATCCTTTGGTGTCCATTATACTTGTGCGCGCATGGATCAAACATCACGGGGTTGGTAGTATTTGTAAACGAAGAGGGGAGTCCTGCCGGAGTGACAGAAACCTAAGGGCACGAACCGGTTAGTTACACGTATGGGAGTAAGAGAACCTTAAACTTAAGGCTATGGTTGGGGAAACCTTAATGCATTGTTAGTATTCGCGGATGTTTTCTAACAATCCAATCATATAGTACTTGTAATCCCAAATAGTGGAGTGCATGTATATTTAGCCTCTCCCACATGGAAAACTGCATCGAAAACAATGAACCCGATATATTCGGTAATTAATCTTGGACAAAGCCATCACAATTACCACCACTTTTCCACACTCATGGTACTGTTAGTTTATGGTTACTTAGTATACTTTATTGCTGCAGCACTAACTTTTACTTTCTTGTTATTTATTATCTCGCAAAGCTATCTCTCATACCCGTATTGTAGTCTAGTTTTATTTCCTAGATAAAGTGAACGTTTAGTGTACGTAGAGTTGTATCAGTGGTTGATAGAACTTGAGAGAATACTTATCCTACCTTTAGCTCCTCGTTGGGTTCGACACTCTTACTTATCGAAAAGGCTACACGCGATCCCCTATACTTGTGGGTTATCAGCCACCGACTCCTCCGAGTAGAAATCCACCTCAAAGTCCATCCCTCCCCGATCGGGAGCCCGCCAGAAATCCACCTCAAAGTCCATCCCTCCCCGATTGGGAGCCCGTGGCCAGCACGAGTCCATCGCCCGCACCGTCCCGTCAGCCGACTTTGCCCACTACTAAGTCAATAAAGCGGAAACTGAACTACCCGTCGACTAGTACTACACAGAAGAAAAGTGGAAATAAGAAAACCAAGAAGCACAAGTCTCCTAAGAAGTTACCTTGGGACAAGACTATCGAGGAAAACGCCACGATCGTGGCTGCCGAAGTCAAAAGACAACTTGCTCTGAAACGGCCCGAGCCAAAGAAGATACTACCTCTGGAAACAGTTTTGAAAGTTGTGAGAAATCTATCGACGGGACCGCCACAGCCGCCTGATTTGCCAGATAACTATGTCCATTGTATTCAGAAGACATATAGTCAACAGAGGCAGGAGGAGGAGGAGGCGGCATATAAGCTAAAGAGGGAGCAGGAGCGGACGGCAAAAAGCGGGAAACAAGTGACCCAGCTCGGAGAACAGACAAATTAGTCGATCCCCCCCCCGCTCAAGGTGATGCCCGATAAGGAAGTACACCACGACACTGGTCGCATAGGCGACACTGGTCACCCCATAGCTGATCAATATGCATGGAGATATGTCCACGGGAAGTCCCTGGTCAGACCTGAGGCGGTCAAGTTTCTACCAACACAATTGTGCCTATTGCATCAGGGGTACATGAAAGCCGCAAAGGACGGGCAAGACCACCTCTGGGTGGCATATAGGAAAGAGCATTACTTCACGGAGGACGCGATGTATGTTGAGTTTTCTGAAAATTTTCAGTTATTCAATCAAGACGCCCTCGACAAAGCCCTCGTGAGTTGCTATTATTTGCAAGTGATTTATTTCTGAAATTTAAGTTTCTAGCTCAGCTCGTTCATTGCCTATAATTATCTCACTATATTCTTTTGTACGCTATTATGCAGAATGAAGATTCTCGAATGCAAAAAAGCCTGCATCTATGGCACTGGGTTCGTTGACCCATATTTCAATCATGAAGTTACCGTAAATAACCATCCCGAGGACACAGAGAATAACTTGCTCCGGTTTTTAGTGAAACAAAATCACTGCGCAGAAATACTTTTTCCTTACAACTTCAAGTGAGTGTTACTATCTTCTACACATTCTATTTTGCTTACTCGATGTTTAGTGTAATCGATGAGTTATGTATGCATGTGTATATAAACGTGCGCAACTTTCACTGGATTGTGCTACTCATTAGAGTTGACGAAGGAGTCGTTGAAGTCATGGACTCGTTAAGAAAAGATATGGACGAGTACCTCAACTTGTAAGAATTGCTCCAGAGGTAATTTCAATCATTATCGCTCTATATTGACCTCTTTCGTTCATTTTCTGATATCAACTAATTAATAACTCTTTTAATCATTTTGTTTTGCCGGGCATGGTTTGGAAACGGTTCATCCAGAAGGTTCCAGGGGATTGGAAACCGGATCTGCATTTTTATACCACCAAGGTAAGTAGTACTATATATCTAGGTCCACGCAACTCTTTAATTCTAGTTTCAATACCATTATCATGCTTGATTATTATTTGATTGAATTCTATTTTTTGTAAAGTATTGTCTGAGGCAGGAAAAGGGGACTAATTTATGTGCATACTACGTTTGCGAGTTCATGCGCTATTGTATCAGTGAGTGGAAAAGAGATCAAAGAACAGTTGAAGTACGTAAACATTATTCGCAATTTATTTTATTACCATCAATTGTGTTGAGTTTCATTCATAATTTATTTTATGATGATTTCATATATCTATACACACAATTCACATATTCATATTGATCTAGATGGAAAGAATGCGGGACGAGCTCATACCAACGAACCGCCTAAAAGCAATTCAAGAGAAATTGGCGGGATTTTTAAACTCGGAGGTCATAAAGAAAACCGGAGAATTTCATTACCACTAATGCCTCCATGTAATTTGATGATCTCCATGCAATTAAATAGATACCAAATTGTATGTGTATGTATATATGCATCAACGTGATCTCGATGTAGTATGAACTTTATGTGTACGACTTGTTTTGACGCATCAACGTGTGATCTCAATACAAAAAGAATTAAATGGAAAACACAAAATCCAAACCCCTAAACCTAAAGCCCTAAACCCTAAACCAGAAAAAATAATTAAATAGAAAACAAAACGCAGAAATCTTTAGTCCCGGTTGATAACACCAACCGGGACTAAAGGTCGTCCCGCCACGGGCGCCTGGCCGTGGCCACGTGGAGACCATTTAGTCCCGGTTCGTGGCCAACCGGGACTAGGGGGAGGGGGGCCTTTAGTGCCGATTTGGTAGTCCCGGTTGGGAAACCGGGACTAGAGGCCCTCCCCAACCAGGACTAGAGGCCCTTTTTCCACTAGTGATATATTCCCAGCAAACAGTTTGGGGCCGCTGAGCCACAGGACATGGGCGTCCCTCGGGAATCCGGACGTACGCCATACTTGACGTTGCCGTGGTCCGCCCGGTGCATGATATACAGGAGAACCGAAAGCTACTCCGCGATGAAACTCAGCCTCTCTTTTGCCGTTGCGCAGCCAAATGCCTTGGGATATGGACAGAAGTGGGCTTGATGGGGGGCGTATGATCTTTCCTCGTTTGGAGCCATATGGGGAGATGTTCGGTTCACCTGACGTCCAAGTTTCCAACTGCTCCAAGTCCCAAAAGATGTACTACTTATTCTTCGGTACCTTATCGTCGGTGGAGTTATCACGTTAACATTTTCTAAGCGACTTGCAAGGCTTTCGGTCTCAATCAGCTCAAGGGTTGTGGTTCTATTAATCTTGCTTTGGCACCTTTTTTTTTGAATTTTGCTTTGGCACCTTGATGTATTATGTCAGTGCTATATATGGGGTCAAATACAAAGAACATAGCAGGTATGAACGTGCAATGAATCTGAATTTCCCTTATGCGATATAACTGTGTGACATCTGAATCAGAGATGCTTGCAGAATAAACCTGATCAGGCGCTGAGTAATCTGAGTTTGAACAATGATCATGTGGAAATTAAACCACCTACCAAGTAGTATATGTCCAAACATATTCCTGTGGTATCGTTCATGCACTAGTGGAAAACGGGCCTTCAGTCCCGGTTTTAGAGGGTCTTTGCCAACCGGGACTAACAAATCGGGGCTAAAGGATCCCCCTTTTAGTCCCGGTTGGCCACGAACCGGGACTAAAGGGCCCTCCACGTGGGCACGGCGGAGCTCGCGGGCTGGAAGACCTTTAGTACCGGTTTTTTAAAATATATTTTTTTGAATTTTTTATATTTCAAATCTTTGAATTATTTGTCAGTTTAATCTCTAATCGTCCCTAATCTCAAGTCAAAGTTCCCCTAGAAGGTGTCGACACCAACCGGGACTAAAAGTCTTGTTTGAACCGGGACTGATGCCGTGCGGCGTCCTGCCCGTTCGAACCGGGACTAATGGTCCCATTAGTCACGTTTCGAAACATTGCCAGAACTAAAGGGCCGTATGGAAGGTCCTTTTTCTACTAGTGATGCATAGTGCAGATCTATCAGTATATGAGCATCTTCATTTATATGATCTAGACAAGGATTGAACTCCGTCATAATTAATAACATTATTATGATCCCATACCACTCTATTATTATAGACTCATATTTATTGGAAAGCAACACATGCTGTTGTTTTCTCCACCGCCACCAAATTAAAGGTCCAAAACCAGAAGATTTGTGTGGCTTGAGAAGTAGTGGCATTGATGTTGCTAAACCTACTACAATATTTGGCAGGAAATTGTGGCAGGATATGAGTTGGCGAAAATGAAGGAGTGATGCCTGCCAACATTGCCACTACCACAAGAATTGGCGATAATCAAAGGTGGTTCACTGAATTAAATTCAGAAAAGCAGCTAATCATTTAGCTAACTTTGCCAATTATGCAACTAATAAACTGGGTTGGTCCATACATCACCAAAATTATATAGGATTATCTGCGACCATGCTGTATGGCCTCGCTTAAAAATAGCCAAGGTATGTACGTTGCAAAAAACAAAGTTCTTTTGTGTCTGAAGAAATGTTGGGTGTTATCAGCTGACCTATGAATATTTCTACTGTAATGTGGATAGGAAGTTTGTGCATCTAGACAGGCGACCTATAGGCATGTCCAAGTTTTGAATAATTTTGCAACGAAATGATGGATATAGATTAGGTTCAATTCCTCGCAAAATAATCTGACAAACGATGAAAAGAAAACAAGGAACTTAGCAATAATTAGTTAATGCTCTGGCATTTGCCAAATTCATTTATCTGCTGAGATGAGGGCTGTTCAGTTCAGTCGTTGGCCCATCTTCAGAGAAATACATATACACTCCCCCCAAATAACATTCCAATAATCCTACACCAAGTATGCACAAATTCTCTATCGTGAAAGGTGCAGCTCCAATCCTGCCCTCCTCGGCGAGGTCACGTCGCCGTCCCACAGTCGGACGACCCTTCCATCGAGCACCGCCATGTCAAGGTGGCTGTACCACCCCAAATCTCCCTTCCTCCTCACGGCCATCTCCCTCTGCTCCCAGCTGAATGACGCCGTTGAAAGCGTCGACCTTATCCTCGTCGACGCCGTCCGTTTCGGCACGATCTCGCTCGCCATGCCGTCATCGCCTTCTTCCTTGTTCGCACATTTCTTGGTGCCGTCCACTACCCCAACGTCGCCGCCAGCCACGGCCCCTCCATAGTACGCCGTGAACCGCACCTTGGACGGCGAGCTCGGCTCGCTAAATAGGGACGCCGGCTCGGCGCGTGCCGGACGTGGCTCGTCGGCGATAGGCGATGGAAGAGGTCGCAGCTGCTTCTTATGGATGTCCACAAGAGTGCTACGGACGCTGGCGCCGGGTTTGTTGGAGGAGCCGACCGCGCGGATGCGCCACGAAGAGCGAGGCGACGGTGTTGGCGGCCGCTGGGTGGGAGTAGAGGTGGAGGGCCATGGATCTGCCGGAACCACGTCGAGGAGCTCCATTCGCCGTGGTGCTGAGGTATATCTAGAAATATAAATCCAGTTAATACACAAACTAAAGTCGCTTTGAACTATTTGTAATTTTTATTACTTTTAACATTGTTTGTACTGTTGATGATGATCAATAAATCTGTTGACCTTTACACAAGAAAATCAGTTGTCTATTTAGCAAGCTCATGCATCCAGGGCGTGTTTGGTTGCTTGCAGCCATTTCGTGTATTTTTACAACCTGGTCCGTGGGAGCCTAGTTCGCCATACGTAACATTTGGTCGGTGTTCTGCAACCCGTTTGTTTGCCTGCATTGGTCCTCCCTACATGAGAGTACAAACTGACCCCACTGTTTTGTTGCCTGTGTTTTGGGAAATGTTTATCATCCGGTTATGCGCAATAGGGGTGATGTGGTTACCTCTTGTACTAGTTGTGTGAGGTTATCCCTGTTGGAGATATGCCCTAGAGACAAATAAATATTAAGTATTTATCGCATTATCTCATTAAGTTTATAAATAAGTTTTACACCATGTTATAACTGTATTAATCGGAATTGTTAATACACGTGTGGTATGTAAACAAACCAGAGTCCCTAGTAAGCCTCTATATAGACTAGTTCATCAGTCAACGGATAATCGAGATTTCCCGGTCATGCTGATTCATAACAGTTGATGATGAAGTCATTTTATTAGTGAAATAAGGTGATGGACATTACCCACCAAAGTATTGCAAGAGGATCGTATCACTAAGTTCATCAATGCAATAGGAAAGTAATGTGATAGCTTATTCCTTAGACCATGAGATTATATCAAATAACTGCTTCTGGAATATACTTTGATCGCATCAAACGTCATGACTGATCTTGCGTGACAATAAAGGAGACACTTTCGGATATCCTAAGGAAGTAGTTGAGGCGAATGATCAAGAGCGGGATTTATTCATCCACGTGATGGAAAGATACTCTGAGCCCACTCGGTGAGATTATATCTATAAAGCTGTGCAGCATATGACTAGGTCATTGGAGATATAATATCACGGAACGAGTTAAGTAACCCTTGTCGGTAACGAGATAAAACACAACATAGGATGTTGACGATCGTATCTCGGACTAGGGTAGTATCGAAGGAACAAAAGGAATGAACATATCATGTTAACGGTTCATCGACGATTATTCTGGAATGCATAGGGACCGTCATAGCCATCCAGGTCTCCCTGGCGGTCATTGGCGAGCGAAGGGTTTTGACCATGTCTGGAATATTTCCCGAACCGTAGGGTAACACACTTAAGGTCTTGACGACGCTTGGAGATCGTTTTGGAATTATCGGAATAATAGAAATAGAGAGAGAAAATAAACCGGAAAGGTTCCGGTGGAATCGGAAGGGTTTCGGGGAAGACCGAAGGAAGTTCGGAGTGGTCCGGAAGTTGTTGCGGAGTCACGGGAGATTAAATAATATGCAAATATATTAATTATGAATTGAGATATATTTAAATATTAATTTAATATTAAATAAAAGAGTAAAATGGGAAAACACCTAAATGGGCCAAATCTCGGAGGGAAAGGCCCATGTGGGGACCAACCCCAAAGGAGGGAGGTGCGGCTGGGCCAAGTGGCCCAACCGACCACCATGGGGTGCGGCTAGGCCCATGGTGGCCGACGCACCACCCCCCCTCCTACTCCTTGTTTAGTCCCACATGGATGGGGAGGAATTTTGACATCCCTCCTCCTCTAATAAATAGTGGGGCATATTAATTAGAAAAATACACAATAAATTCAGGATTTATTCCTATTGGCCGAGGATGCCCCTCAGCCCACTTCCACCCTCTCTCCACCTCCCGCTGTGCGTCGTCCCCTTGTAAGGATAGCGCGCGCATGAGAAATCTATACCGCAGTACGCCGTCGTGCTGCGGGATTCCACCCAAAAGTTCTACTTCCGCTATCTCGGCTGGATCGGAGAGCCCGGGAGTCATCGTCAGACTCCGCACGTGTGCGAGTACTCGGAGGCGCCACAGTCGTGGTGCCAGGGCGTCATCGTCACGCCACCTTCGGCTTCGTCTTCGTCGCGCCAAGTTCTTCGTGACCTCGAGGTCGGCTACGTCGTCTTCATCGACAACGCTTGTTGCGGGAGCGTAATCCCCGCTATCGGTCTACAAGGGTATGTTTCTGATATCTCCTCCGTTACCGCATTACTAACTAGATAGATCCATGACTAGTTTTTGGTGTTGCGATAGTTAGAAAAAATATTGTTTTCTGCTACGAACCCCTTTAATCCCACACTCGAGAAACACAACAAAATGACATAAATAGATAAGTATCTCAGAAATATGACTTACCTAAGTAGTACCACATAAACTAACAATTCCCAAACAACATTACTGAGGGACCATGAATTCACCAACAACTGCTCGTGTTGCACCACAGTTCAATTATCTGATTGGTTAGTACATACCACCTTACAAAAAATATGGACCTCACAATAGTTTTCATCAAGTCCTCGGACGGTCCTACAGTGGAGTGGAAGAATGGGGAAGGAGGATAGTGTAACCCTTTTCTCTCTTTGAACTTCAATCGATGCAAGAATAATTAATAAATACATTGACATTCTACGTTTGAAGAAAAGGTAAAACCCAATAGGAAGTGAAGGCTCTCCTTAAAAATAGAAGGGATATGAAAAAATTCAAACAAAAATTTGTGAAAAAACAGAAAGAGCCAACATTAACACATGCACACTCAATATCACTCATGCATTCTTTATGTTTGAAGAAAAAAGCTATGGTGGAATAGTGTGGACAAAGGCACCGAGATGTAAAAATTGTATGCTACAAAGACCTAGAGCCCCTTAGGATTAAGTAACACCACACTAATTTAAGGTGGAAAAAAGAATGGGAAACTTACTGCACTTTTGCTTTGTTATTTTTATTTACTTGTTATTAAATTCCTCGTTATTATAAAACCACCTACAAATTTGCATTCCAGTATTTACAATGAAACCTTGTTGAAGTCCACTTATCAACCCCTTCTGCTACTCATTGGGTTTGACACTCTTACTTATTTGTAAAAGTTACGATAGATCCCCTACACTTGTGGGTTATCATCAAGTATGGAGACATCGGTGATTAGTTACAATGCACATAGGCTTTACACAATGAAGCTACAATCTGCAACACAATTCAGAAAGAAGCAAGCACTTCAAACTAATTACAGTGCACTTGAGCAGATAGCAGAAATATCCAATACACTGGAGCATGCAAACGAAGAAGTATAACTAGCACTTGAGCAGATGCATGCAAATGAAGCATAACAAACATCATCTACTAATAAAAATGCACTTGAGCAGAAGCATGCAAATGAAGCATAAAAAGCACCTGAAAAGGTTATAAATCATGTACTAACTACAAGCACAAGTGCATGACTGTAGATTGCTCCGGTGTACATGTACAAGCATAGGTTGCCTACCATGTATTAAACTACATATTTCACATGCAGTCCATGTGAATCTATGAATCTAACGTTGCCTATCCGAGAATCTACAAATATAACACGGCGAATCTTGTCAACGTCGGGAAAAAAAGCAGTGATGCGTAAAAAATCCTAGGCGCAAATTGAATCCCCTAAATCGACATCTATAATGGCAGGATAAGCGACTTAGAACGCCAACCAAAGCTGGAGCTAGTGGACGGCGTTGAAGAGGAATCCCCCTTGGCAAATGATGTGGTCGACACGTCGGCCGTTGAAATTCCCGTCACCGTAGCCGCGGTCACCATAGTAGACGTACCGGACGTCACCGACATGCTGGCCGCCAATGTCGTCGCCCTTGTTGTGGTCGACTCGCTAGTCGTCGAAATCCCGGACATCGCAACTGCCGCATCCAATGTATAAGCCACCACGCCACAATTGGCACCCTCCGTCACAACCCTTGTTGCGGCAGGCTAGGAGAAAAGGAGGGAAGAAATCTTGAGCAGCTTCTCCAAATCCCCGGGTTTCAGCCTTCCTGTTTAATCTTGATGACAACGACCTATCGGGCCTTAGGACTTTCGGTTGCAGGGCCATGATTTTGGGTTGCGCGAGGGTGGAGGAGCTCCGACCATGAAGAGAAACGGTAGGGGAAGGGTGAGCGAATTGGATTTCAGCGGCGATGGGAGTGGAGTGGAGTGGAGTGGAGTGGGAGTTATGCGGATTCGTCCCATGTTCCGTGCTTCCCAACGCGTGCAAACGTGCGAATCGAAAATTTGGCAACCAAACATAACAGTTTTGCATCCGCTGCACCTACGTGGGCTGCTTGCGAGCAACCAAACGCACCTTATGTATCCATGACATTGCTGGCTCCAGCAATGTAAATATAAATTTTTAGAAATGGTATTATTGTATCATTTAAGATGTGGTATCCACAACTTACATGATACCACTACTTAAAATTCGAATTTACAAGTTTAACTTTTTTAAAAAAAATTGTGAGCGTTTACAAGATATGCATTTGTCCCTAAAATTTAGAAAACCAAATTCAAAATACATAGAGAAACGAAAAAAATAAATTGCTATGTGAATAGTGTCATTTGTCTCTTTGTCTTTCATGACACTATTCATGTTGTATTTGTTATGCGGAGGCCAAGTGTAACTCGTTTGGATTTGTATTTCCTTATTGATGCGAACATTTGAGTTAACAAAAGCTCCCTTTATCGAAAAATTCATGTTGTACTTGTCTTTTTTTTCTCCGTGTGTATTTCAAATTTGGTTCTTGTTTACAATTTGTTTCAAAAAAATTAGACTTTGTAAGTTTAAATTTTGAGGAATGATGGCATATGTATCATTTAAAATGTGGTCTCATTAGATATATTCCCAGCAAACAGTTTGGAGCCACATGCAGGACATGGGCGTCCCTCCAGAATCCGGACGTATGCCATACCTGCCGCTGCCGCTGCCGCCCGCCCGCACAAGCTCCTCAACTTGCCGTGGTCCGCCCGGTGCATGATATACAGGAGAACCGAAAGCTACTCCGCGATGAAACTCAGCCTCTCTTTTGCTGTTGCGCAGCCAAATTGTCTGGGATATGGACAGAAGTGGGCTTGATGGGGGGCGTATGATCTTGACTCGTTTGGAGCCATACGGGGAGATGTTCGGTTCACCTGACGTCCAAGTTTCCAACTGCTCCAAATCCCAAAAGATGTACCTATTCTTCGGTATCTTATCGTCGGTGGAGTTATCACGCTAACCTTTTCTAAGCGACTTGCAAGACTTTCGGTCTCAATCAGCTCAAGGGTTGTGGTTCTGTTAATCTTGTTTTGGCACCTTGATGTATCATTTCAGTATGAATATCGTCGGTGGAGTTATCAGCTCAAGGGTTGCGATGTATTCCCTCCGTTTTTTAATATAAGATGTTTTAGCTTTTGTCTACATGCACATGCACACAAATGTATGTGGACACATTTTTGTGTGTCTGTTCACTCATTTTAGTGTGGATATAGACAACATGTGTACCACCTAAAACATCTTATATTAAAAAACGGAGGGAGTAACTGTGTGACATCCTGTTTTTATATGTAGTGAACATGCATTCTGCCTTATGACTGCTGGGTATGATCAGAGATGTTTGCAGCTTCACTGGAATAAACCTGATCAGGGGCCGAGTAATCTGAGTTTGAACAACCATTATGTGGAAACTAAACCACCTACCATTCTACCAAGTAGTATATGTCCAAGCATATTCTTGTGGTATCACTCACGCATAGTGCAGATCTATCAGTATATGAGCATCTTCATTTATATTCTAGGCCAGGATTCAACTCCGTCGTAATTAATAACATAATTGTGACCCCACACCACTCTATTACCATAGACTCATATTTATTGGAAAGCAACTCATGCTGTTGTTTTCTCCACCGCCACCAAATTAAAGGTCCAAAACCAGAATATTTGTGTGGCTTGAGAAGTAGTGATAGTGATGTTGCCAAACCTACTGCAATATTTGGCAGGAAACTGTGGCAGGATATGAGTTGGCGAAAATGAAGGAGTGACGCCTGCCAACATTGCCACTACCACAAGAATTGGCGATAATCAAAGGTGGCTCACTGAATTCAATTCAGAAAAGCAGCTAATCATTTAGCTAAACTTTGCCAATTATGCAACTAATAGACTGGGTTGGTCCATACATCACTAAAATTATATATGATTATCTGCGACCATGCTGTATGGCCTCGCTTAACAATAGCCAAGGTATGTACGTTGCAAAAAAAAAAAGGTTCTTTTGTGTCCGAAGAAAATGTCGGGTGTTATCAGCTGACCTATGAATATTTCTGCTGTAATGTTGATAGAAAGTTTGTGCATCTAGGCATATCCAAGTTTCAAACAATTGTGCAACGAAATCATGGATATATATTAGGTTCAATACCGCGCAAGAAAATTTGATTAACAATGAAAATGAAAGCAAGGAACTTGGCAGTAATTAGTTAATACTCTGGCATTTGCCAAATTTTTATTCATCTTCTGAGATGAGGGCTGTTCAGTTCAGTCCTTGGCCCATCTTCAGAGAAATACATATACATGACATGCCCATATTAAAGGACAGAATTGCCATGTCCCCCCTAATAACATTCCAATAATCCTACATCAAGTATACACAAATTCCTCTATAGTGACAGGTGCAGCTCCAATCCTGCCCTCCTCGGCCGCGCCCTCGGCGAGGTCACGTCGCCGTCCCACAGCCGGACGACCCTTCCATCGAGCACCGCCATGTCAAGGTGGCGATACCACCCCAAATCTCCCTTCCTCCTCGCGGCCATCTCCCTCTGCTCCCAGCTGAATGACGCCGTTGAAGGCGTCGACCTTATCCTCGTCGACGCCGTCCGTTTCGGCACGATCTCGCTCGCCACGCCGTCATCGCCTTCATCCCTGTTCGCACATTTCTTGGTGCCGTCCACTACCCCAACGACGCCGCCAGCCACGGCCCCTCCGTAGTACGCCGTGAACCGCACCTTGGACAGCGAGCTCGGCTCGCTAAATAGGGACGCCGGCTCGGCGCGTGCCGGAGGTGGCTCGTCGACGACAGGCGATGGAAGAGGTCGCAGCTGCTTCTTATGGACGTCCACGAGAGTGCTACGGACGCTGGCGCCGGGTTTGTTGGAGGAGCCGACCGCGCGGATGCGCCAGAGGCCGGCTGCAGCGGCGAGGGCGGCGACGAGCCAAGCGAAGAGCGAGGCGACGGTGTTGGCGGCCGCTGGGTGGGAGTAGAGGTGGAGGGCCATTGCTTCCGCCGGCACCACGTCGAGGAGCTCCATTCGCGGCGGTGGGGAGGTGGTGATGTCTTCGCGGTTGTTCAAGATAGGAAGCAGGTTGTTTGGTGTTTGTTGTGATGAGGTTTGAGGAGGGTAGGCTTGGGTAGGAAGTGTATATATAGGTGGCGGGGTAGAACCGTAGAAATGAAGATATATTTGCGATTTTGCAGCTTGGTACAAGCTTTTGTAGATTTAGTAATTAGGCGCACCTAGCTGAAGAAGTGAAGTCTAAAACAAGAGGAAAAATGCATGTACAGATGCCGAAGCATACATATATTGTGTTTACATAGTGAAGTTCTGCACCTCAATGTGCGTACTCTCCAAATAATAATACTCCCTCCGATCCATATTAGTGGGCATAGCTTTGTCTAGATACACATGTATCTAGTCTAAATACTTAACTAGATACATATGTATCTAGACAAAGTTGTGCCCACTAATATGGATCGGAGGGAGTAGGATCATTACAAAGTAATTGTCATAAGAAGAAGGAAGGCCACAACTTAACTACATAAAGAATGAAAAAAAAATCCAGCATCACATTGCTATATGCAACGGCCATCCATATTAAAACATAAATAAAGTGTAGGTAGATGCCAATAAGCAGTTTTATTACAGCATGCATACCTACAAGCATTTGTCAATCGTTTTTTTTTTTTTTTGACAAGTACTCCGTCTGTATCAATATCATTGCCCAAAATGAAATCCTTGGACCTGAAAACATAAAACTGGCTATAGTTGCGGCGCCTACACGAAAAAGGGACAGTCTTGGGTTAATAGGAGCTGTCAAACGTAATAGCATGGCAAAGATGCCACGGAATTGGCATCAGTGGTATCAAACACGGAGATGCTCGGGAGATGCCGAGTAAGATACCGTTTTCCACAGGTAGCCTGGGCCGCCAGCGTTTGCAACTAGTGGACGAGATGGCTTTGGTCCTCCGAAACTATCTCGCGTACGTGCTGAGATCAGCTTCGTGGTTTCTGTAGGCCAAGAGATATATCAGACCGAGATGGAAATCGTGACCTCCTGCGTGTTCCTGCATCAGAGTTTTGGGAAACTATTTCGCTGTCAAACGTTGGATAGATCACACTGGCCGGAGAACTGAAGTTGTGGCCGTGGCCTGTTGGTCGTGGGTAGCTCCGTGGATCAGTGGATGTAATCATGTAGACGATGACGAGTATACATCCCCGGAAAATAATTTTGTTCGATAAATAGAATATATTAATATCGTGAAGATAACAATTATAACCAGCCTATGCACCAACAAGATGCCTGAAAAATTTAGTATGCACACAGCCAAAAAAAAGACCCTATCACGGTGCGGCTAAAGTTTCAAAAACAAAAAACTGAAGCCTGCTAAGGGATTTTTTTTTTTTTGGAAACTGGAAAAGGTAATTATATTTTGAAGGAAAGGCAATTTCTTAGGATAATCTGAAAGATTTCTTTATTTAACACTTTTTAGGACATGTAGCTTCTCTTAGTTTTTTTTGTTGAGAAACTGTAGTTTCTTTTAGCAAAAAAAAATTAGGGAAGAGAAAAAGCAAAACCTGAAAAGATAGAAACCCAGCGTGACAAAATGGCACACCCAGTCCATGGCTCAACACAAAATGCAGCCCAACTATATTGGCTAATACGAGACCCATGTCCATTTAATTTGTGAGCAAGGGCCGTCCACCGTAGCCACTATTTCTCGCCCTTTGCGAGTTGTACCAGCGCTCGCCCGTGTTGAGACCTGCAATGGGCCGCGCCCACTAACTTTTAGTTTTTTCTCTGTTTATTTTTTTATTCTTTTCTCTTTCTTTTTTCTGTTTATTTTTTCTGTCTTTCATGATGTACTAGTTAAAGCCGTAGTTAATGTGTTTAGTATCTTAAGTTCTCAAATTTCTATATCGTTATAGAAAGTCATGGTGTGGTGCGCTCTGGTGTTGAGTGGTGAAGTGTTGGGTGACATCTTCACTCCAATAGGATTACAACTTTAGGGCCTCTATAGGGAACCGAACACCACCAAACATGCATCGGTGCATCCCAAAACTATTCACCCAGAATCTCAAAACCACAATTTTATACCGCCACTCACGGAATGCAGTCAAACAAATGCCAAAGAAAAAAGGCTATCGAGCCTTTCTCTAGTCGGACTAGCTGATTCAGACCTGGCTGAAGAATCCAAAGAAGAAACCAATTGTGCCTCTATTGCTCGACGAGCGGGCATGATTTGGTGCACCGGGTTGAAAGTGCATCTAGCTAGTGTTGATCTAGTGGGTTTTGGATGATCAATGTCAAATAGTCAAGAGATCAATATTATATTGAATACATACAAGTGCATAGTCCCAAGAAATTAAACCATAAGTATGTTAGCCCATCAAAATTAGTGAAAAGGTATGGCTTGACAGCGAGAGACGTTCACGAAGATTCAGAGTACAAGCTAAAGACGTAGGTACTTCTCATTAGTTCTAGTTTCTCAAAGTCATAGGAAAAGTCATATATAGAGAGAGATATGATCTCTTAAGAAAAAGTGAAACTTATTTGGGTGCCCAACTAGGTACATTGTTTGTGCAGAAATTCATTTGGAGATCTCCAAAAAATCAGTTTTCCGAAAGATATGGAGAACTGGGTTGAACACTTGATAGAATTGATTAAGGCTTCAGTAGAACCAGTAGCCTAGTGCTTCAATATGTGAAAATTGATAGTCCGAATGGTTAGAGATTCATATATTTGGTGAAGCTCTATATGATTGTTTCTTCGTCACGAGCACTTGGTGACCGTAGTAATGCTTCAAGTAAAGAGCATATTCGACCGAAATGGCTATCTAGTCTGTTAAGCTCACACACGTACCATGGTGGCGAGCAACCATTTTTCGGAAAACGCGAAAGATCACCATTTTACCAGTCGTGCCCAACCATAATTTTTGGAAAACTTTGATCAATTTGGTTTAATTTGGGTTTGATTTTAAATACAGAACGTACAGATCGTCGGAGCTTGATCGACTCTTGTTCTATTGTGATCCAAGTTCATATAAAGATAAAGGGTAAATTCTGACAAGCGGAGTGAGGCCCGCCGGAGGCTTGGGCTCGTTTGGTTCTATTTCTGTTTTAATAAGTTTCTATTTCCGTTGTAATTAAGTGAGTATGTTTAGAATCATATAAAAGTATTAATGTATTTAGACAAATTTGATTTTTTGAATCAATTGACCTCAACAAAATTGTCCTCTATGCTTTCTGTTGATGAAGAACGATCCGGTCATGAGATATGCATGCTATGGATGGCGCCAGCTACACATTGGCCGTTGCATCTGATGCTTTTTTTAGCTGATGCTTCTGGTTGATAAAGAATGATCCAGACACGGGAAATGCATGCTATGGAGGATTAGACTTCTCAAAGGCTCTACGTGTCGGGCATGAAGTTGTTTTGCGGGTCTCAATGCACAAGACACTAACTAGGCCCTGCTTACACACAAAAAAAATGTTTTTGAATGTTCGCATGAGATAAAACAAGCAAGAACTGGATTTTCGCTGGT
Organism: Poa pratensis; assembly: GCA_947311845.1. NCBI lineage: Eukaryota > Viridiplantae > Streptophyta > Magnoliopsida > Poales > Poaceae > Poa > Poa pratensis. The sequence goes on from CAMZMU010000077.1 coordinate 28,762,931, forward strand.
GCGAAAAAACTTGCGGAATTTATCGGTTAATTTTTTCAGTTGATCTCTTTTTCTTTTTGATGGCATAGGTCACTCTGTATTTGCTCCTCCTATATCAATATGTAAGGCAAACCTTTTGCCCTTGTTTCAAAGGGAGACAGGCACGAATAGTGATCAAGAGGCTGTAGAAAACGAAGAATAAAAGCCAGTGACCAACATAAGCCATGGGCTGGTATCCGAGCGAAGGCTGCACCTGCGTAGCGGTTTTACTCGTGGTTGCTCCGCCGGCCGGCAGTCAAATCCGGTACATTCTGACGCTAATCGCGACGGTTTTCACAGCAGGATCGACCGTAGAATCAATCCTACACAATGTGGTGTCCAGCACAGACGCCGTCGTCGTCTCATCACACATTCCAGACTCCTCTTCCCTTTTCTCCGTGTCCCCAAGCCTCCGAGGTAAAGAAAGGCCAAAAACCCTCTTTTCTCCCTCTCCTTCCTCGATCAACGCTCTTTATCGTATAAGATCCAAAGCATTTCAGTGTGGTTCCTCTGCTCCCGGATTCTTCTTTGTCTGTTGCTTGTGTTCTTGAGGGCCATCGATCTCCCTCGTTGTGTGTTTTTTGCTTCGTGTTCTTGTTCTCTCTCCCTGTATGCGTCTGCCAAGTTTTGTGAAGCCTGTAGTGCGAAGTCTTTGCGTGTCGCTGAGGTCCGGAACCCACACCGCGTCTCTCGCGCAATTTCCACCTTGATTCTTTCTTCTTCTTCCGTTTGCCCAAGCTATATCGTTCTACCTTCATTCATAAAAAGGAAGAGGGATTTTGCCCTATCTTTCTCCACGCGCTTTCTTATGCTGCGACGACTCCGAAGTCTAGTCGTCTTCTCGGTCTCTATCCACTGAAAGTTCCTGATGATTATAAAACTTAGAAGACTTTTGGGCGATGGAGTGATTTCGTAGGCAATTTAACGCTTTGGAGTTTGGACAGAACCAATAATGAATGAATCTCTTTTTTTTAACTTAATGATGAATGAATCTAGTCTTCATTTTTCTGTTGATTTTTCTGTACCTGTACTTCTAGCTGGAATGGAGTATGGTCCCATGGATTCGTCTGCCAATTGCACATCAATCCATTGGAAATTTGGAATGAATCAGTTGCAGTCTTTAGTATATTGTTATTGTCTAATCTAACTGTTCTGTACGCGGTTGAGAGTGATTAAATATGTTTATAAGTTATCTCAAACCCGCAAGTGGGTGATTAGTGAATGCTTAGGATGACGGATGCACTCCTTGATTGGTGGATACAGATAACAACGCGATAATTGAGCAGGCTGTAGACCCGTAGTGCGGCCATGTGCTTATAAGGCGCATTGCCTGCATCGTAAAGATCCACCCTGTTTGTCATTTGGCCCTAACCTTCTACCAGCTGACTAGCTGAGTATTCTCTTCAGGCATGTCGTGTTGCATTCTGCTATTGCTTGCTCTGTATTAAACATGCTCTCAAAGAATTACTTCAAGATTTGATATTGTTTTATATGGCGTTGTTATTTTGTTAGAAATGTTAGTTCTTTTCGCTGTCATGTTTCTGTGCAGTTCTACATAAGGCTCTTATAGTTATATGTTAATCTGTGAAGCCTTGTCATGTTTACAAACGAATTAAAACGTTTTGATCTTGCAGATTTCTTTTTTTTTGTGGCTATTGAATAATTAAACAGCAAATTTTAGACATCAGTTTGTTTACTGAGAAATGAAAATTCACAGCATCGGTAGCTGGAAATTTAGAGTAAATAGTTTGGTTTGGGTATATTCTTAGGTGTTCAGAGAGGCCATAATTGTTTTTCTTTTCTTGGTCGATGTGAACATCATGAAACTCTTGCGTGAATTTATAAGGTGTTCCACTTTCTGCTTATCTTGACTATTGAGTCCACGAAAGCTTGCAGACTGGAAGGTGTGCCTAAAAAAGTTGTTTGAAGAAAAGCATTATCATCATGTAGTTACTGTTGGTGATTTATTTTTATAAACAGAGTTACTCATGAATCATGATTATGCATATAATTATAACCACTGTCAACATATTTCTGATTACTTACTCGGCCTTATGATGCATCAAATATTCAGGTACTATCAGAAGCGATCTGAAGCCTGCAGCCATGGGCAATTTGTTGTGCTGCGTTCAAGTTGATCAGTCGACCGTGGCCATCAGAGAGCAGTTTGGGAAGTTTGATAGTGTGCTTGAGCCAGGATGCCACTGCCTGCCTTGGATGGTTGGGAAGCGTGTAGCTGGCCATCTCACACTCAGGCTGCAGCAACTGGATGTGCGCTGTGAGACAAAGACAAAGGTTCATCCTAAACACTCAGTTAAAAGGATGCCTAGCTGTGTTTTATAAAGAAAACGATGCTATTATCTTGTCTCGGCAATAGTTTAAAGATTTATGTTTCAAGACGTGTTTTTTTTCCTGTTGCCTTCAATAAAGTTAACTTCTCTGTAAGTTAAATAAATTATGTTGATAGTAAGAGTTTCCAGATTTGAGCAGTTTGGCTTGCCATCTAGATACAGTTCTAGAAGGACTACCACATTAGATTAAGAAACTTCAATGTATGACCATACTTACTAATCCTTATTCACCTCTAGTCAAGTATCTGAAAGGTCACAGTGCCATTGATATTGGGTTCTATATTTTTCTTCTCCTATTGAGAATTGTCGTGATGTTGCTGACATCTGATTTTCTGCAGGACAATGTGTTTGTCAATGTTGTTGCATCTATTCAGTACCGACCTCTGGCTGGCAAAGAAAGTGATGCATTCTACAAATTGTCCAACACAAGGTCCCAGATCCAGGCCTACGTATTTGACGGTATGCTGTTTGAGTTGCTAGTTTCGAAGTGTTCCTTTTAACATATTCATATCAGTGCGGATACAACTCGTTGTATCTCATTATTCATGCTATCGTGTATCCACTAATTTGCGGGTTTGCTTATATCAACAGTGATCAGGGCAAGTGTTCCAAAGCTTCTCTTGGATGATGCTTTTGAGCAAAAGAATGACATAGCAAAGGCTGTGGAGGATGAACTTGAAAAGGCTATGTCAGCCTATGGCTTTGAGATCGTGCAGACACTCATCGTTGACATTGAGCCAGACGAGCATGTGAAGCGAGCAATGAATGAGATTAATGCCGGTAATTTTCTAAGCTCTGAGATGATCAAAACCTAACACAAAGTACCTACTTCTAGCCTCCAGCATATGACATTGCTTGTACTTTCTGCAGCTGCAAGGATGAGGGTGGCTGCGAACGAGAAGGCGGAGGCTGAGAAGATCGTCCAGATCAAGCGTGCTGAGGGAGAAGCGGAAGCCAAGTATCTGTCAGGCCTCGGCATCGCCCGCCAGCGCCAGGCGATCGTGGACGGCCTGAGGGACAGCGTCCTGGGCTTCTCTGTCAACGTGCCCGGCACCACTGCCAAGGACGTGATGGACATGGTGCTGATCACCCAGTACTTCGACACCATGAAGGAGATCGGCGCGTCCTCCAAGTCCTCATCGGTGTTCATCCCCCACGGCCCAGGCGCAGTGCGCGACATCGCTACACAGATCCGTGACGGGCTTCTCCAGGGCCAATCTGCCGCTCAGCACTAGTTTGGCTTCGCCAGAATGAACTTCTTATGGGTGATGGTGGTTTGTGATCTGCTAGCTACATTATATGCCTACTTAATTTATTATGGCTTGTCTGGAACTATGTGTGGGTTGTGGCATGAAGCACTTTAAATTGATGCATGGAAGTGAAACTTTTATTAACCTCTTGGGATTCAGCTTATATCTGCATATTATGAAATGGTGGTGATTAACTTGGTCTGATGCTTCTGCCTCATTTCTTTGCCTTATGGTCTTTCCCAAATTTTCATTTCAAATTCAGTCATTAAATGATACCGTGCAACAACATATTTCTGTTGTGTTACCAATGATATTCAGGCCATTAACATATACTGAAAAAATGGTACAAAGGATTTCTTCGTAAAGAGCATGGACAATTATTTTTAAAAAAATCCAGATGCCTCTAAAGTGGAAGCCGGTTCCATTATCAAAGGATAACAAAACAAAATTTATCAGGCACCCACGGTACCAGAAACAACAGGTTATACAACGATCAAACCTACGAAGCAATCCAAACCACCTAGATGAAAGCATAGAAGTTTTGAACACCAGAAACTAAACAAACTCTTAGTTTATCCAATCATCATACCAAGAGCATTTTCAACCAAATGCTCGCCAAAAAAAAAAACTTCAAAACATCATCACCTCCTTCAATCTAATGAAACGGTGAAGGGAGCGGTACCACATGAAATACAATGGTCTAGGCCTAGGCCAGGTTCTTTTAAACGAAATGTCGATGCATTTTTTCCCTAATGGTACCGGTGCTTTGGGCGTTGTAATTCGAAACGACAAAGGTGAAGCGGTGGCTGGCGCAGGAGATCCTATAAACAACCTACTCGATGCTACTACATCAGAAGCAATGCGCTACCAAGAGGTTTGCACCTCGTGGATGATTTAGGGTGCACGCCTGTTGTCGTTGAAACTGATTCGCTGGAACTAGTTGAAGGCTTGAAGCTTTCAGTGGAGTAATTGATATCTGGAGTTTATATACAGCTATATTAATGGACTGTTTCCAAACTGCAAGGAGGATTGGCGCCGAGTGATGGTTCAGCACTGCCCTAGGGAAGCGAATGTCGTGGCGCATAAAATAGCTATATTTGTGTTTAATTCGAATTCTTCTATTGTTTTGGATTTAATCCCCCTAGCTTTATTATCCTGGATGTAATGAACGATGTATTTCTATTTAATTTGCAATAAACCGCAGCATGATGGCATTCCCTAAAAAATGAAACGTTTTCATCTTCAGAGATCTTGGAATCTTCAATCCTAAGCACAACAGCTCTGGTTCTCATAGCATCATGAGATCTAATCGCCACCTGATGGAGTTGTTCGAAGGGCCTATTGGCCGATCTTTATTAAGATAGAAAGGAGGGTACATCAGGTTGAACACACGAAGCGTGTGCCACCAGACAGTTACAGGCAGCAGAGGCTGCGCCAGACAGGCCTGGCTAGCCGAGCACACAACTCGACGCCTAAGGATGAACAAAGAAGCCGGCTAGCTCAGATTGTCAGCACGCAGCCGGCAGATCGCCATTGTTAGGGAAAATAGACAGATTGTATTCCCTGAGGGCCAAAAGGCCACAATATGTAGTACATACAGGTGCAATATGCAGGAAACCCCCTAACAGGTGGGGAAAATACAAATATATAATATATACTCTAACACCCCCCCTCAAACTCATGGTGAATCCACAACACTGAGTTTGGAGAGCAAAAAGTCATGTTGCGCTCGGGTTTGTGCCTTTGTAAAGAAATCCGCCAACTGTAAATCTGAAGGCACATAATGAAGCGCAACAACCTGATCCTGCACCTGAGCACGTGTATAAAAAGCATCAACACCAATATGCTTGGTCAGCTCATGCTTGACCGGATCACGTGAAATACTGATAGCACATGTACTGTCACACAAAAGTGGAGTGAGTGTCGTAACAGAGACCCCAAAATCGGCAAGCAACCACCGTAACCAAGTCACCTCAGCAATCAACGAAGCCATAGCCCGCAACTCAGCCTCAGTACTCGAACGAGAAACCGCTACCTGTTTCTTCGTCTTCCAAGTAACAAGCGAACCACCAAGAAACACACAGTAAGCAGAAAGTGAACGACGATCCGAAGGATCACTCGCCCACGTAGCATCCGAGTAGCACTGGAGCTGGAGAGAGCTGGAGCGAGGGAAGAAAAGGCGACGAGTAATCATGCCACGAAGATAACGAAGGACACGGAGAAGATGACTGTAGTGAACAGTGGTAGGAGCTGAGACAAACTGACTCAGAATATGAACAGGATAAGAGATATCAGGACGAGTGACGGCAAGATAAACAAGACTCCCAACAAGATGGCGATAACGTGTGGGATCAGAAAGAGGATCACCATCAGTAGGACGAAGCTTAACATTAAGCTCCATAGGAGTGTCGACGGTGCGCTCATCCATAAGAGCAGCACGAGTAAGGAGATCCTGAATATACTTCTCCTGAGAGATGTAAAAGCCATCAGAAGTAGAAGAAACCTCAATGCCAAGAAAATAGCGAAGAGGACCAAGATCAGTCATAAGAAACTGATCACGAAGACGAGCCTTGACAAAGGCAATATACTCAGGATCATCACCAGTAATGATCATGTCATCAATATAGAGAAGGAGAAGAGTGCGTCCACAAGGAGAAGTGTGAACAAATAGCGCTGGATCATGAAAACTAGGAGAGAAACCAGCAGCAGTCACCACAGAGGCAAAACGCTCAAACCAGGCACGAGGTGCCTATTTTAGGCCATAGAGAGAACGTCGAAGACGACAAACTATCCCATCGGGAACAGAGTACCCAGGAGGAGGCTGCATGTAAACCTCCTCACTCAGCTCGCCATTAAGAAAAGCGTTCTGAACATCAAGCTGGGACACGGACCAGCGTCGAACAGAAGCAACAGCAAGAAGAGTACGCACAGTGGTCATATGAGCCACAGGAGCAAAAGTCTCATCATAGTCACGGCCGTGCTCTTGCTGAAAGCCACGAGCCACAAGACGCGCTTTATAGCGCTCAAGAGATCCATCAGAGCGAGTCTTAATTTTATAGACCCACTTACACGTGATAGGACGAACACCAGAAGGGGGAGAAACAAGATCCCAGGTGCCAGTGCGCTCAAGCGCATCGATCTCCTCAGCCATGACAAGCTGCCATTCAGGATGACGCTCAGCATCCCGATAAGAAGTCGGCTCGGAGACGACAGAGAGACCATACTGACTAGGAGAGTAACGGTCTGGAGCACGACGCTGACGAACAGGCCGTGAAGAAGAAAGCTCGTCGGTGGAAGTCGACTCATCAGAAGAAGAGGAAGAAGGAACAACAGAGGACGGATCTGAAGCCGGAGAACGAGGAGAGCTAGGAGAACTAGACGAAGGAGAGGATGGCGCCGAAATCGAAGGAGGCGCATCAGAACTAAGAGGTGTAGGGGAAGGTACAGCGGGAGGTGTATCTGGAAAAAGAAGAAAAGAGAGATCATCCACCGGGTAAGTACCAGAGGTGGGGCGGGGATAGAAGGGACGCGTCTCTTCAAACGTGACATCACGAGAGATGCGCATCCGACGACCAACAGGATCCCAACAGCGATAGCCCTTATGCTCATCACTGTATCCGAGAAAAACACACTCAACAGACTGAGCGGTCAGTTTGGTGCGTTCGCGAGGAGGTAGAAGAACATAGCAAACACAACCAAATAAACGAAGAGTCGAGTAGTCTGGAGAGCTACCAGAGAGACGCTCGAGAGGAATGCCACCTTGAAGGGCAGCAAAAGGCTGAATGTTAATGAGATAAGTCGACGTAGCAACAGCCTCAGCCCAGAAATGCGGCGGAAGAGAGGAAGCAATCATCATAGCATGGGTAGTCTCAAGAATATGACGATGCTTACGCTCGGCAACACCATTTTGAGCATGGGCGCCGGGACAGGAGAACTGCGCAAGGGTGCCCTGCTCAGCAAGGACACCACGCAGATGCTGGGAGATAAACTCTCCAGCAGAATCAGCACGAAACACACGAATAGGCGTGGAAAACTGAGTACGAACCATGGCCGCAAAGCGCTGATAAATAGCAAGCACCTCACTGCGAGAGCGCATAAAAAACAACCAGGTGTACCGTGAAAAATCATCAATGAACAAAATATAGTATCTATGGCTCCCTTTGGAAGCAAAAGGAGCCGGACCCCAAACATCTGAATGAACTAAATCAAAAGGTCGCTGAGATACAGACACACTAGTAGGATAGGGAAGTTGAATCTGTTTGCCTAACCGACAACCCTGACACGAATGTAAAGACACATCTCCTGAGACAGACCCCAGAAGACCACGACGAACTAATGACGATAAACGGGAGCCACAAAGGTGACCCAGACGATGATGCCACTGCTGAAAAGAGCCAGTGACAGAAGCAGCAACCGCAGGGGAACTGGCAGATGAAGTGTCAGCGGAAGGAACGCGAAGCCAGTCTAACTCCCATAGCCCCGGGGACTCAAGGCTGCGAGGGCCAGCTCCAACCAGGGCCTGTGTACGGCGGTCCTGAACAGCACAAGAATCAGCGTCAAGAATGACGCGACAACCAGAATCAGTAAGCTGACTAGCAGAAAACAGGTTCATCTTAAGACTAGGAACATGAGAAACATCAGGAACAGAAAAAGAGGAAGTGGAAAGAGTGCCGCGACTGGAAACAGGAAGAGAGGAACCATCAGCCGTGATAACACGGACAGGAGAAATAAGAGAGCGAAGAGCAGAAAGAATAGAAGACGCAGAAGTCATATGAAAAGAAGCTCCAGAATCCAGATACCACGGGGATGACATACCTGACTGTGTGGAAGATGGTGGTCGCGCGGTGCCAGAAGAGGTAGGCACAGAACCAGCAGTACCCGTCGAGGAAGAGCCTGTAGCAGCGAGCAGACCACGAAGACCACGGATAATGTCCTGATCCGACAGTGCAGCAGCAGAAGAGCCTGAAGAACCAGCCTGGGCAACAGCAGAAGATCCTGAAGAACCAGACTGCCTACGAGAATGGTACTGCTGACGTAGGCTGGGATCCCTCTTCCAGCAGCTAGAGACATCATGGCCAGACTTGCCACAGTAGGTGCAGGGAGGACGTGGAGGTGCACGATGCTGCTGAGGCTGACTCTGGCCCTGGACCGGAGGAGTAGAGAGTATCGGCGGTCGTGGAGACCACAACGAAGCTGGCGGCACAGGAGGACCACGAGCAGCAAGTACAGAGGGAACCGCAAGAAGACCAGCACCACGAAGACGTGTCTCCTCAGCACGAAGCTCAGCTAGTACCTCAGAGAGCGGAACACGACCACGGGCAAGCAGCTGTGCACGACGCGGCTCGAACTCCTTACGGAGCCGCGACAAGAACTCAAAGATGCGCTGAAACTCCAGATCCGCGCGCATAGTCAGACAGCAGTGACAGGTGCCACACACAGCTGTACGAAGAGAATCAAGCTGACGCCAAATAGAGCACTCTGAGTATAGAACTCATCAACAGTGGAATCACCCTGCTGAAGATCATGCTCCTGACGAACCACAGACAGATAAAGAGCATCACCAGACGGCTGATAGCGCTGACAAAGAAAAGTCCACTCAGCAGCAGCAGTGGGAAGACCCATGAACTCAGCAGCATACTGAGGCAGAACACTGGAAGTGAGAACAGCAGCAGCACGAGCATCCTCATCAATCCACTGAGTGTAGTCAGTCAGATCCAGCCGGTATGTCGCAACAGCAGTAGAGTGCTCCTGGACCTCCCGGTCATAAGCAGCCAGAGCAGTATCATAGGCACGCTGGGCTGTATCCTTGACCTCCTGAGTAGCATCGGGGGCAAGAGCAACAGGCTGCGGCGCAATGGGCGCCAGAGGAGCAACGGGGCGCGGCGGACAGGAGACCTCGCCAGAAAGCACACCCCAAAGACGAAGACCGCGCATGTGGACGCGCATGAAGGCAGCGAAATCAGGATAATTCGCGCCATCAAAAGTCACCGGGCAGCGAGGAATCGCAACATAGCCCGACGAGGAAGACATAGCCAATCGGATTTTTTTTTTGAGGAACGGATCGGGATCGGGATTGAACTCGAAGTCAACCGCAGCAGAGGACGCTCGCGACGGAAGTAGAGGACGCTCGCGAACGGAGACGGTGGCGGGCCGACGAGCGGCCGGCGGCGGTACGGCGGCCGGGACGGGCGATCAAGGGCGGCCGGCGGTGGAGGACGGCCGGGGAAGGGCGGCCGAGGGCGGGGCGGCCGGCGGTGGAGGACGGCTGGGGAAGGGCGACCGGGGACGGAGAGGCGGCGGCAGCGGCCGGACGCGGCGGCAGAGGGCCGGGGCGGACGGCGGCGACGGCAGCCGGGGAAGGGCGGCGGCCGGCGGACGGAAAGGCGGCGGCGGCGGCCGGACACGGCGGCAGAAAACCGGGGCGTGCGGCGGCGACGGCTACAAAACCTAATGCTCTGATACCATGTTAGGGAAAATAGACAGATTGTATTCCCTGAGGGCCAAAAGGCCACAATATGTAGTACATACAGGTACAATATGCAGGAAACCCCCTAACAGGTGGGGAAAATACAAATATACAATATATACTCTAACAGCCATAAGGCGATGTCTTCCCAGATGCCATCGAAGACCAGCTCCTCGTGGTGGCTTTCATTCTGAAAGATCCTTCCGTTCCTCTCCTTCCAGAGCTTCCAATGTACCAGAATGACCACGGTGTTGAAGTCGCGTCACAGGTTCTTGGGTGCCCTTTTCCTGGTCGGCAACCACCAGTCCTCTGTGCTAGAGAATGTTGTGCTCGGAATGGGGAAGTCGGCGTTAGTCCACGCCCTGATCCTTTGCCATACCCCAGCACTGAATGGGCAATGCACGAACAGATGTGTGCAGGTCTCGGAGCCGAAAGACATAGCCGGCAGGTGGCGCTGTGCGGCCAGCCACGCTTTTGTAGGTTGTCCGCGGTTAGGCAACGTTGATGAACAACGAGCCACATGAAGAATTTGCAGTGGGCAGGTGCCTTGGACTTCCAGATTGGGCCAGTACAGGGGAATTTGATGTTCGTGGCGAAGAACAGCCCATAAGCTGATTTGGTGGAGAAGTTGCCGTCCTTTGAGTGCCGCCAAATCAGCATGTCGGTTTCGCCTGGTAGAAGCTGGATCGTGAGCAGAAGATCCCAGAGGCAAAGGTACTGCGCAATCGCCGCCGTGGAGAGTGGAGACCCCTCCTCATACATCTCTGACCCATCTGTGGTTGCGCAAACCATCAGCCACCGAGACGCCGGAGTCGCGGACGAACGTCGGCAGGATAGGGAAGGCGTCAAGAATGGATTGTTTGGATGGCAGCCATGTGTCTGACCAAAAACGTGCCCGCTCGCCATTGCCAAGCTTTACATAGGTGGCCGCCTTGTTGAGAACAGTTGCATCAGCTTCATCGGGGTGTGGTACACGACACCACGGGCGCGGTTGATCAGCCCATCGTGACCATGGCCACCTACAGCGAAGAGCGCAGCCAAAGAAGCGGATGTTTAGAATGCCGAGCCCACCGTACTCCATCGGCATACAGACCCTCGACCAAGGCAGGAGGCAGTGCCCTCCACTGATTTCCTCTTCTCCCCGCCAGACGAAGGCACGGCAGCGGCGATAGATGATTTTGAGCGCCCATGCCGGCAGCTGCAGCACCGCCAGGAAGTGCAGGGGCAGCGCCATCAGCACCGAGCGGGTGAGGGCAAGCCACCCTCCGGGGTTGAGCAGCTTCGGGATCCAACCTGGTAGCCTGTCGGAGAAGCTGTCGATGAGCGGCCAGATGTCTTCTCTCCGCAGCCTGCCGGTGGTGAGTGGCAGCCCCAGGTATCGAATCGGGAACTCGCACAACTGACATTGGAAGAGGTTGGCGACCTCTGCCGCTGTATCCTCATTGCACTGTATGCAGGTGACTGTACTCTTGTTCAGATTGATTTTCAGTCCCGAAGCCTCTGCAAACAGTTTCAGGATAGAGAGAACAACCTCACCATCGGACACTGAGGGACGGAAAAAGACCACTGCGTTGTCAGCATAGATGGAGGCACGCGGCACCCTCGGGTCCAGCTTCAAGTCCGAGAGGAGTCCGTGGTCAACCGCCCACTGAAGCATCGCCATCAGGTGGAGGGCACTGCACCACCATCCATGAGGGTCTTCTTGTCCTCACCCGATTGTAGCCTGCCCAACAATCCAACATTGAAGAAAATCGCAAAGGTAACATATCAGTTCTACAAGAAATGGGATAATCTTTCTTCTGAAACAAGCATGATTAAGAGATTTTAAAATAGCCCAACACAAAGCAGCAACCCCTACTATATACATATTGCTCCCCAGGGATAATAGATTAGCAATCCACCAAAAAGTTGGGTGAAACAAATAGGTATATTAAAAACACTAAGAATAGACTAACAATACTCCAATTAAACATAATAAGCAACAAGACATTAAAAATATATGTCTAATTGTTTCATCAGTAGGACAAAACCTACAAGCATAACTCCCAATCCATTTTTCTTTTTTTCATATTTTTCTTCGTTGCAATACCATGGTGCCAAGTCAACCACAACTAGATCTTAATCTTAAGATGTAATTTGGCTTTCCAAAGATGTATGAAAGAGCTATCAATCCCCACAAAGCAGATCAGTTTGTTATAAAGAGACTTGACATTAAACATGCTAGATTTTGTGTATTTCCATTTAGGAGTATCAAGACCACCACTTAAGGCCACATTCATAAGCAAGTTTTTAAGCCTAACATGTTGATTTTGCAGAAGATGATCCAACCATCTACGAAAGGTCAAGTTCCACCTATCATCAAACATTTCGCTCACAGTACACTGTTGTTGCAAACAGATCTCATAGAATTGTGGAAAATGAACACTCAAAATAGTGTCCCCACACCATGCATCTTGCCGAAAACCAGTCCCCTGCCACTTCCTAGATCCTACAACCATCTTTCTCTCGTGCAAATCAAAATGTCTGATTTTCAATAAATATTTTTAAGCTGTAGAGTCATTTTGTCTCCTACTAATTCTCATAATCCATGACTAATCACATATTTTGCTTTAACCAGAGATTACCAGATGCGCTCCATGCGTTTCAGTTTCCACCACCACTTACACATCAAACAAATGTCAGAAAGCTTCAAATTATTGATCCCCAACCCACATTTCACCTTTTGTTTGCCAATAAGCTACCATCTGACCATATAATACTCTTTCTTTGTGCCAAATCCTTGAAAAAAAACTTTATGATATTTTTTGGCATACTATATTGCAAGTTAGAATCTGGTTATAAATACATTGACGCGTGATGTATTGAAATGCTACTCAGAGATGATTGGATGGTTGTAAAACTCCCCGAATCAAAGAGGAGTTGCCAATCCAACCAGCTAACTACTTTTTAAGTTTGTCACATAGAGGGACCGGGTTAGCCACATGTAGTCGAGAACCGTAAGCATGCATCCCGAAGGCATTTTATCGAACATCTCCTTAAGTGACACCCAAAAATCAGCATACATGAGACCCTTGATGTTATCTTCCAGCACCATCACCATCTCACTTTTAAGAAATTTGATTTTAAATCCTAACATGGCTTCACACATGTAAAGAATAAGCTCCATAGTACTAACTTGCTCGATATCATCTTGCAAGGTATCATCCGCATAATGTAGTATTGCAACCCAATAGCAATCAAAGAGGGACCAAGCCAATTATCAGTCCAACACTTTGAGCTTGTGCAACCATCTTTGTGAGACCTTCGGCAACCAAATTGAAGAGGAAGGGAGAGAAATGGTCATCTTGCCTCACCCCTTTGTGGGTAGAAAAATCTCTACCATGTGTGTTATTGATCTTTCCACACAAAGTCCCACTCCTAACAATGTCATCTACCCATTTTCACCACCTAGCACTGAAATCTTTTTGGAAATGCACTTAAATAAATAGTTCCAATCAACCTTATCGCCAGCTTTCTCAAAGTCTAACTTGAGAACAACACAATGTTCATTATAAGAGATTCATGTAGGATTTCATCGAGATACATCACACCATCCATGGTATTTTGGCCTTTAATAAAAGGATTCTAGCATTTTGAGAACAACTTCCCCATGACACGTTCCACTCTAAGGGTGGCAACCTTAGTTATCAACTTATAAAACACCTAAAAATATAACCATGCCAAAGTCACTACACCACGGACCAGATTTCGGGGCACCCAATCTGCCGGGAAAGGTCAAATTTTGGGGCAGAAAAACAGCCGGCAAAGGGTTTTTCCCGGCAGATATGCCTGCCCGCTATAACCCTGCCGGCAAAGCTCTTTGCTGGCTGTTTTTGGGTTGCCGGCAGTTAATCTGCCGGCCTAGCAGAACTTTTGCCGGCAGTCTTGATTTTTTCCTGGCAGACAGTTCGGCCTGCCGGTAAAGAGTTGTGCCGGCAGTTTAGACTTTTACCGGCTGATGAACTGCCCTCACCTTAGCTACTTTTGCCAGCAGTTTCCTTCACTATTAACGGCAGTTAAATTGCCCTAACAATGTGCTTACGATATTCAGCATTTAACTGTATGCACATTTACAGTTTAATCAAATACATTATAGACAGATTGTAGCACAAGATAATGGAGTTTTTTCCACAAGAGATAATTGACATGATACATGGTTCATATCCATGATACAAACTTACAAAGATCAAGTCAAATTCAAAATAAATGCGAGGCATCAACAATTGATCCTTGACAAGATACATGGTTCATATCCCTGATACAAAGATCTAATCCAAAGTGAACAAAAGAACATATATTTAGCAAGTACTCATTCTGGCTGTTAAATGACTTCTGCTTCCCTGGTGGTTGAGGGTCCATGATTTCAAACATCCCCTCAAGTTCCTCGAGCATATATTTCTTTGTCCTCACCATGTAGTAAGGTCCCTGGGTGGAGAGAATAAAATTAATGACCAAGGAATAAGATTACTGAGAGGTAACATAATGCTAAGAACCAAGTCCTAAAAGACAATTATGCCAACCAACATTGATTTTGCTGGTTATGTCGAGTTAGGAAACATGTCCATTGCCAAAACAGCACAATTTGCTCAGTTACACAACAAATGAATTCACTCATCAGCTAGCAACAACTTCCACTTAACTTCCACTCAGGAGAAGACTGTGCCAGTAGTGTTCAACAGTTCTACAGCCAGACCCTCAAGTGCCCTGGGTCTTAAAAATTAACCTATGGGGAAATCAATTAGCAGTGTAATATTCTGAATATGCAGATACAAGCTAACAGCAAACCATAGGTGAAGCTATTCTTATGTTAGCAATTTATATGTGAGAGGCAGCCATCACAACAACCGGTTAAAACACATACACACACAGTATGTGATGAATGCTCCCTTGCTCTATCAAATACATATTTAAACCAAATAGCAGAAGGTATTCCATATACACTAAAATAAATCTAGCCAAGAACAATAATGCATAATACTTGAATATCATGCCTAGGCAGCCACATACACAATAAAAAGATAACCATAACATGCACATCAAGTGGAAAAGCATTACTTGCATATAGATTTTCGACACAAGATAGTTGCAAATATACATATGGAAAGAGACATAAAAAACTAAGAAACAAGTGTACTATATGAGCCGAACATTCTGGTGATGAACAAATAGAACACGCAGTAACTTCTCATGAAAGAAGACCAGTTACCAACTCAATGAACTAGTCTAGCTCACAATCCGTAAGCCAAATGAATTATTTTCCATACCTGGTAATTAGCAGCCCAGCAACCAAGTGGAAGGGAGCACCGACTAATTCCAGGATGCTAGCTAACATGAAACCTTCAGCTAATCAAGTAAACTAGTGGAAGGGAGCAACGACTAATTCCAGGATCCTGTATACATTAGTTCTGGAATCCTTGGATGAACAGATAGATGGACACTAGTCTTCAAATTCAAGTGTAGACTACTCATCAGGCAATAAAAAGAACATCTTGCTATGCGACACTACTCATCAGGCAATTTTTTTGAAGATATACCAAGACTCGATCCATCCATCAGACACATCCACGAGCCCCCCCTGATTCGATCCAACTTACACACAGGTCCCCCGTTTCAGTTCCTCTCTGCAACTGAGCAGGCTCTAGCCTCTAGGGTTTACAACCGCGAGTTCGAGGCATGTCGCACAGCGCTACTGTACCGCACAGCTGATGGAGCGCTCGATTTCGGCAAGATCCAACCAGAACATTGACTTATACAGGGGGATTGGGGAACGGGAGGGTGAACCTAGCACGTACCTTTGACGAACTCCTCAAGATCGACGGCGCGGAGGGCCGTGACGGCGATGGGGGGCCGCGGCCTGAGCGGCGGCTCGCCTTCGTCATCTCCTCCAGCGTCCCGCTTGAAATCCCTCAGGCTCGAGGGGGGCACGAAAGGAAGATCCATCGAACTGCGGATGCAGGGCGGAGAATGGCGGCGTGGTGCGAGAGGCGGAGTGCGGAGGCGCGGAGCGGGAGCTGGAGCGGAGGCGACGCGAAGGTGGATTGCAGCGGCGCGGTGCTAAGCGGAGATGGGATAAGGAGTGAGATTGGGGAATTTCTCAGATTGGTTAGGGTTTGGTGGAGCGCCACGCGCCTGCCCTTAAGTCCCGAAATATTTCGTTCGACGCGCGCTGACTCCGAAACCCCGCCAAACATTTCGCTACCCCGCCAATTACATATACCGGCGGTTTAGACTGTCGGGACTGACTTGTGCCGGCAGATAAAATGCCTCCTAATACATGGATTTCTGCTGGCAGTTGACAGCCGGGGCATCTCAATTTTTGCCGGCAGTTAGTGTGCCCTCTCCGATTTTTTCCCGGCAGTTAATTTTTCCCGGCAATTAATTTGCCTCCTAAAGTGGACCTTTGCCGGCAGTTAATAGCCCCCAAATTTGGTCCGTGGTGTAGTGAGTTCAATGAAACAAGTCCAAAAGTACCACATATCAATCATGGAAAACGGCAATCAGATCACTTCTAATAATAGGCTAGCACGACTGATAGAATTGAACATGAATTTCATCAGGATTTGGGGCTTTGTTCTTTACCATTTTCTCTAAGGCACACAAAACTTCTTATTCAGAGAAAGGCTTGTCAAGAATGACATTGTCCGGAGAAGACAGTTTCTCCTTAGCAGAGCAGATGTAACCGATCCTCTCTTAAGCTTCTCTAATCATTTTTTTAACTTATCAATTATCTTTTATGTCTATATGCATTGCTACTAGTTGCGATTATGTGCACAATATAATTTGCGGCCCAAATTGGAGGGTACAACTAGGAAAAGGTCGATCTATTCAAAGCCGCAGGACACTCCCGTGCTGACATGTGTCGCAAATAAGCGTTTCCGCATGGGAGGCTTTTTTCCTTAGTTCGTGTGCGTCCAAGTGGAGAGTGCCAATACTTCTTAGCGCAATGTGTGTACTTCCAAGCACACCTCGTGAGTACTTCCAAGTGTCCTACATTTACTTCTAATTGTAGTATGTGAGTACATTCATGTACAGTACATGTACTTGCCAGTGCACTACATGTATCTCCAAGTGCAACACGCGTACATTTGGAAGTACACACTAAGTACAAAAAAAAAATCGACGAAACCTATCAACATGTGATTCATTTTTTAATATCGATTCGAAAAACGCAACGGTGAGAACCACTCACAATTTGGACGTTCGGTTCAAAAATAATTCATTTTTAATTTGTTTTCCCAAAATAAATGCCATGGATGGCGTCGGGAGGTGATAAAGGACAGCCGAGTGAACCTAACATTGGATGTGCCATGGATGGCGCCAGCTCAACCTTGTGCGCCAAGAGAATACAGCGAGGGAATCGATTCCAGAGGAATGGAGTCCGTTCATGCATAACACGATCGCGCATGGAGCTTTTCCCGAGGTTTTGGTTTCTAATAAGGCTTTTAGCTTAATCAAAACGTATTAAGCTAGATAAGAAGATAAGAGAGTAACGCAACAAATGACCAAATAAGGCCGATAGTTTATGAAAAAAAACACAACCCAACTATAGGCCGATAAGAGGAGAGTGGTGTTTTGGCACCCGGAAGCATATCCTCCCGATATTTAAAATCCGATTCAAACATACTTTGAAATGTTAAGAAATTCCATAAAAAAAGTACACATAAACCTCTCCTTGATGATATAATTTCGCGAACCCAGAGTGCTTTTATCCCGGAGAGATTAATTACACATAATGCTTTGATCGGCTTCGAATGTATCCATGCAATCCAGAAAAGCAATGATAACAAGGTAAATATTGTGCATATAAGCTTGATCTTGCAAAATCATACGACTGTGTTGAATGGTCCTACTTGGAGGGTATGCTTCGCAAACTTGGTTTTGCGGAGGGATGGATGAAATGAGTTATGGCATGTGTGAAATCTATGACATACTCTGTTCGTCTGAATGGGAATTACCTCCAAATGTTTGTTCACTAGTGGAAAACGGTTAATCAGTCCCGGTTCGTAAGGGGCTTCAGTCCCGGCTGGCGAACCGGGACTGATAAACCGCGACTGATGACCCCCCCCCCCCCATTAGTCTCGGTTCGTTACGAACCGGGACTGATGACCACCCACGTGGCTGCGGCATAGCGCGCGCGGCTGGAGATCTTTAGTCCCGGTTCGTAACACGAACCGGGACTAACGATATGTGCTTTTTTTTCTTTCGTTTATTATTCAGGTTTTAGGGTTTAGGGGGGAGGAGTTTAGGATTTTGGATCTTTTCCATCGTACGGGATCACGTCGATGCGCGAAAAAGTCGTTTTTGTATGCATAAAATACTACATGAAGATCACCTTCATGCATATACATATAACACATATAAAGTACTACATGATAATCACGTATCGTATAAAAAGTACTTAATTACATGGAGATCACTAGTACATGGAGGCATATTATTTTTCTTATAGTAGAACTCTCCGGTTTCAGGTACGACCTCCTTAAGGCAAAATCCCGCCAATTCCTCCGCTATTGCTGTTACGCGTTCCTTTGGTAGGGGCGCGTTCCGCTTTCTCTTCAACTATAAAAGAAGAAGATCAAAACAATTATGAATGAAACTCAACAAAATTGATGATAACAAAATAAAATTGTGAATAATGTTTATGTACCTCTTTAGTTTTTTGATTATTGAATCTCTCATTGATCCTCGTGTGAATGTACTCACAAACGTAGTATGCACATAAATTAGTCCCTTGTGGCTGTTCGAGGCACCACTATACGAGAATAGAATTGATCAAATAATAATCAAGCATGATAATGGTATTGAAACTAGAATTAAAGAGATGGGCGGACTGATACGTCTCAAACGTATCTATAATTTTTGATGTTCCATGCTTGTTTTATACCAATTGCTACATGTTTTGCATCTACTTTATATCACTTTTATACATTTTTTGGGACTAACCTATTAACAAGATGCCGAAGTGCCAGTTCCTGTTTTCTGCTGTTTTTGTATTCCAGAAAAGCTAGTCTGGAAATATTCTCGGAATTGGACGAAACTACACGGGGTCCCTATTTTTCCAGAACTCACCTGACGGAGCAAAGAGCAGCAGAGGAGGGCCACGTGGGCCCCACACGCTAGGGCGCGGGCCCCCCTGCCGCGCCCAGGGTGGTGTGGGCCCCGGGGGCCTCCAGCCGCCGCCCTTTCGCCTACTTATTCCCCCCGACGCGAAAACCCTAAGTACCTGAGCAAATATCCACGAAAAGTTCCAGAGACGCCGCCGCCGTCAACCCTAGCTCGGGAGGGTTCAGAACCTCTTCCCGGCACCCTGCCGGAGAGGGGAATCGTCACCGGAGGCTTCTACATCGCCATGCCTGCCTCCGGAGTGATGCGTGAGTAGTTCATCCTTGGACTACGGGTCCATAGCAGTAGCTAGATGGTTGTCTCTCCACTTTGTGCCATCATGTTTAGATCTTGTGAGCTGCCCTACATGATCAAGATCATATTATTGTAATGCTACATGTTGTGTTTGCTGGGATCCGATGAATATTGAATATTATGTCAAGTTGATTATCAATCTATCTTATATGTTATTTAAGATCTTGCATGCTTTCCGTTACTCGTAGATGCTTTGGCCAAGTAGATGCTTGTAACTCCAAGAGAGAGTATTTATGCTAGATAGTGGGTTCATGCTCCGTTTAACCTGGGACAGTGACAGAAAGTTCTAAGGTTGTGGATGTGCTGTTGCCACTAGGGATAACCTAACGATGCTATGTCCACGGGCATATGTGTTTGTTTACATTACGCACTTTACTTAATGCAATTATCCGTTGCTTGCAACTTAATACCAACGGGGGACTCGGATGACAACCCGGCGGTGGATTATTAGTCATAGATGCTGTTGGATAACGGTCTATGTATTTGTCGTAATGCCCAATTAAATATCATAGTAGTCAACATGTCATGTATATGCATTGTCATGCGCTCACTATTCGTCAATTGCCCAGCTGTAATTTGTTCACCCAACATGTTAGTTATCTTTTATGGAGAGACACCACTAGTGAACTGTGGACCCCGGTCCATTCTTTTACACTGATTAAACAACCACAAACTGCAAACTGTTCCTTTTTCATTCTCTGCAATTTAATACTCATTTTCCACACCATACGTTTAATCCTTTGTTTTCAGCAAGCCGTGAGATTGACAACCTCACTGTTTCGTTGGGGCAAAGTAGTTTGATTGTGTTGTGTGCAGATTCCACGTTGTGATCGTATTGCGCCGTGCGGCCACACAACCTTCTGAAGAGTTGCTGCTCCTACTGGTTCGATAACCTTGGTTTCTTTCTGAGGGAAAACTTGCTGCTGAATCACCTTCCTCTTGGGGTCTCCCAACGAACGTGTGTTTCACGTCATCAAGCTATTTTTCTGGCGCCGTTGCCGGGGAGACAGCAGTCTTCTGCAAGGGGAGTTTCACGCTTCCAATCTCTTTACTTTGTTTTTGTCTTGCTTAGTTTATTTTATTTTATCTTGTTTGCTTTCAATTATCAAAAACACAAAAAAATTAGTTACTTGCATCTAGTTTACTTTCAAGTTATTTTCTGTCTGTTTTTATTCTGCTAAAATGAGTACTCCTGAGAACACTAAGTTGTGTGATTTCACTAGCACGAACAACAATGATTTCATATGCACACCTATTGCTCCACCTGCTGCTTCAGCAGAATTTTATGAAATTAAACCTGCACTTTTAAATCTTGTTATGAAAGAGCAATTTTCTGGTGTTAGTACTGATGATGCTGCTGTTCACCTTAATAACTTTGTTGAACTTTGTGAAATGCAAAAGCTCAAGGAAGTAGATGGTGATATTATTAAACTGAAACTTTTTCCTTTCTCCTTGAGAGGACGTGCTAAAGAATGGTTGCTATCTTTGCCTAGAAATAGTATTGATTCATGGACTAAATGCAAAGATGCTTTTATTGGAAAATATTATCCTCCTGCTAAGATTATTTCTTTGAGAAGTAGCATAATGAATTTTAAGCAATTTGATAATGAACATGTTGCTCAAGCATGGGAGAGAATGAAATCATTGGTTAAAAATTGTCCCACTCATGGACTGACTACTTGGATGATCATCCAAACCTTCTATGCAGGATTAAATTTTTCTTCAGGAATTTATTGGATTCGGCCGCTGGAGGTACCTTTATGTCCATCACTTTGGGTGCTGCAACAAAGCTTCTTGATGATATGATGATTAATTATTCTGAGTGGCACACCGAGAGAGCTCCAACAGGTAAGAAGGTAAATTCTGTTGAGGAAACCTCCTCCTTGAGTGCCAAAATTGATACTATTATGTCTATGCTTGCAAATGGTCAAACACATGTTGATCCAAATAATGTTCCTTTAGCTTCTTTGGTTGCTCAAGAAGAGCATGTTGATGTGAACTTCATTAAAAATAATAATTCAACAACAATGCTTATAGGAATAATTTTGGTAATAGCAATTATAGGCCCTATCCTTCTAATAGTGGCAATGGTTATGGAAATTCCTATAGTAACTCCTACAACAATAATAAGAGTGTACCCTCTGATCTTGAAGTTATGCTTAAGGATTTTATTAGTACACAAACTGCTTTCAATAAAACTGTTGAGGAGAAATTTGGGAAAATTGATGTGCTTTCCTCTAAAGTTGATAGTCTTGCTCTTGATGTTGACTTGTTGAAACTAAAGAACATGCCTCATGATGTTAAAGAGAGCAAAACTCTCAATGCTATACAAGTTAAAATTGATAACAATGTGAGGATGTTAGCTGAATTGCATGCTAGATGGGAAAGAGAGGATGAAATTGCTAGAAAGAATAATATTGCTAGAGTTTATACTATTACTACTTCTGAAAATGCTTCAAACTCAAGTGTTAACAAACCTCCTACCATTAATGGCAAGATAGTTGGTGTTGGTAATGTTTCCACTTCTATTGCAAAATGTCCTAAATTGCCTGATAACTCTGAAACTGTCCTTGATAAAGATGCTGAAATTTCTAGCAATAAGGAAGATAATAATCCATTACTTTTGATAATAATGACTTTGATTTTGATGGTTGCAATATTTCTGAAGTAATTAAGTTCTTGCAAAAGCTAGCTAGAAGTCCTAATGCTAGTGCTATAAACATGGCTTTTACTAAACATATTACTAATGCTCTCATGCAAGTTAGGGAAGAGAAATTAAAACATGAAGCTTCTATCCCTAGGAAGTTAGAAGATGGTTGGGAGCCCATCATTAAATGAAATTGAATGACTTTGATTGCAATGCTTTGTGTGACCTTGGTGCTAGTATTTCTGTTATGCCTAAAAGATTATATGATATGCTTGATTTAGCACCTTTGGAAAATTGTTACTTGGATGTTCACCTTGTTGATTCTACTATTAAAAAACCTTTGGGAAGAATTGATGATGTTCTTATCATGGTTAACAACAATTATGTCCCCGTTGATTTTATTGTCTTGGATATTGAGTGCAATCCATCATGCCCTATTGTGCTGGGAAGACCTTTTCTTAGACTGTAGGTGCTATTATTGATATGAAAGAAGGGAATATAAAATATCAATTTCCTCTCAAGAAAGGTATGGAACACTTTCCTAGGAAGAAGATTAAGCCACCTTATGATTCTATTGTTCGAACAAATTACAATGTTGATGCTTCTTCACTTGGTAATACTTGATGCATGCTTTGTGCCTAGCTAAAAGGCGTTAAAGAAAAGCGCTTATGGGAGGCAACCCATTTTTTTTTCTGCAATTTTTCTTTTATTGAGTCAAGGAGTTTTTACTTCTGTAGCAACTCCTTTGTATCTTTATTTTCTCGCATTGTTGTGCCAAGAGTAGCCTCTAATGTAAGATGATGCTTAATTTTGATTGCTGCGCAGAAACAGATTTTTGCTGTTCACTGTACGAAATTCCTAAAATCACCAGATTGTTAAAAATCTGAAATTTTTGTGCGTAATCTTTATGAATGTCTGAAACTTTCATTAGTTCAGAGTTTTCGATCTGAGCGTCGTAAGTGCCTCGAAAAAATTCGTCTTTGCGGACTGTTCTGTTTTAGACAGATTATGCCTTTTTATTTTGCATTCTCTCTTTTACTAGTGTTGAGTGAAATTCTTTTTTGGGTGGAAGAGCTTCACATAACATCAGTGGCTGTAGCTAATGTTTAAAGTAACAAATCATATTGCGTCTTAGAACATGTGAATTTTTGATTATGCACTAACCCTCTAATGAGATCTACTTTGAGTTTGGTGTGACGGAAGTTTTCAAGGGTCAAGAGAGAAGGATGATATAATAGGATCAAGAAGAGTGAAGAGCTTAAGCTTGGGGAGGCTCCCATGGATCTCCCCAGCATATTTCAAGAAGACTCAAGCGTCTAAGCTTGGGGATGCCCAAGGCATCCCCTTCTTCATCGTCAAAATTATCAGGTCATCTCTAGTGAAACTATATTTTAATTCTTTCACATCATATGTGCTTTTCTTGGAGCGTCTGTGTGCTTTTATTTTCAGTATTGCACTTTTATTTTCAATAAAGCTTGACTGGACCCTAGCATTCTTGATTGGGAGAGAGACACGCTCCGCTTTTTCATGAGAATACTCCTATTCTTCACTTATATTTGTTGAGTATTCATATCTAGCGCTGTTCAGCTTTTAGCTCTTGTTTTCATGTATCTCTTGTCAGAGCTATTAGCTTTCTTTTGTAGAAAGTACTCTCTTGCTTCACTTATATTTGTTTGGAGAGTTGATGAAATAAATTGATTGGTGTTTGGTTGGTTCAGAAAATGTTGCATGTGGTAATTGGTATAAGGAAAAACTTGCTTAATCTTGTAGATCACTAAAATGGATAACTTGATGCTTGTCAATTGTTTTGAGTTAACAAGTAGATCATGATTAAATTGTGCATCACATGAGTTAAGCCTATTAGTGAAGAACTACCGTAAAGCTTGTTGAAAATTTGGTTTGCATCGGTGGTATCTCTAAGGTCTAGATATTTTCTAATAACAGGGTTTGGTTAACAAGGAAGACGGTATGAAGTCTTATAACGTTTGCAATATGTTTGTCATATAAAACTTGGTGTACGGGTTGATATTCTTGTTTGCTTACATAACCTTGCTAGCCTAAACTCTGTACTGAGAGGGAATGCTTCTCGTGCATCCAAATCCTTGAGCCAAAATCCATGCCATTTGTGTCCACCATAACTACCTATATGTGGTATTTCCTTGCCACTCCAAGTAAATTTTTCATGTGCTACCTTTAAATTATTCAAAATGTTATTATTCCCTTTTTGTGTCAATGTTTACTAGCTCATGAGGAATTAGTGTGGTTATTCTTTATTCTATTTGTCGAGTGGACTTTTACACCTGGACTAGTGGCATATACATCCGCTTATCCAATAACTTGCAAAAAGAGCTGGCAACGGGGTGCCCAGTCCCAATTAATTACAACTTTAACCAATTAATTCTCTTCACACTTTTGCCCTGATTCATCAGTAAGCAATGACAAACAGTGAAATACCTGAATGTGTGTAAACCAAAGAGAAAGAGGGATGATCTGCCTTGCTGGTAGAAATAACGTCCTTCATGGGAGCCGCTCTTAAAAGTCCGTTCGACAGGTAGAATACTGTTCTCACCCGCTACCATTCGTTGACAATTAACAAACACCTCTCAAAAATAGATACTCCTCCATGGTATGTGATTGATGGAAGGCACCCGAGGATTCGGTTAGCCATGGCTTGTGTTAGCAAGGTTGGGAGGAGTATCAAATATTTTATGCAATCTCTATATGCTTTCAAAAACCTAAAAGCTCTAGCACATGATTTAATCCCTGCTTCCCTCTGCGAAGGGCCTTTCTTTTACTTTTATGTTGAGTCAGTTTTCCTATTCTTTCTGTCTTCCACAAGCAAACACTAGTGTCAACTTTGTTACAACATGCGTTATATGCAATGTATTGGACTTGTTATACTACTTTGTGTTGACAATATCCATGAGATAAATATGTTGAAAGTTGAAGCAAATGCTGAAACTAAATTCTTCCTTTGTGTTGATTAAATACCTTTTATTAGAAACTATTGCTTTATGAGTTAACACTTATGCAAAACTGTTTGATGCTTGTCTCGAAAGTACTATTCATGAAAACGTTTAGCTTGTGTGATTCATTGTTTACTCATTATCTATTTGGTAGCAAATTATAGACCATTGACTTGGATCACTTCATTCATTTACATGTGCCTTGCAATATTATATGATCAAGATTATGATGTAGCATGTCACCTCAAAAATTATTTTGTTTTTATCGTTTACCTACTCGAGGACGAGTAGGAACTAAGCTTGGGGATGCTGATACGTCTCAAACGTATCTATAATTTTTGATGTTCCATGCTTGTTTTATACCAATTGCTACATGTTTTGCATCTACTTTATATCACTTTTATACATTTTTTGGGACTAACCTATTAACAAGATGCCGAAGTGCCAGTTCCTGTTTTCTGCTGTTTTTGTATTCCAGAAAAGCTAGTCTGGAAATATTCTCGGAATTGGACGAAACTACACGGGGTCCCTATTTTTCCAGAACCACCTGACGGAGCGAAGAGCAGCAGAGGAGGGCCACGGGGCCCCACACGCTAGGGCGCGGGCCCCCCTGCCGCGCCCTAGGGTGGTGTGGGCCCCTCGGGGGTCCAGCCGCCGCCCTTTCGCCTACTTATTCCCCCCGACGCGAAAACCCTAAGTACCTGAGCAAATATCCACGAAAAGTTCCAGAGACGCCGCCGTCGTCAACCCTAGCTCGGGAGGGTTCAGAACCTCTTCCCGGCACCCTGCCGGAGAGGGGAATCGTCACCGGAGGCTTCTACATCGCCATGCCTGCCTCCGGAGTGATGCGTGAGTAGTTCATCCTTGGACTACGGGTCCATAGCAGTAGCTAGATGGTTGTCTCTCCACTTTGTGCCATCATGTTTAGATCTTGTGAGCTGCCCTACATGATCAAGATCATATTATTGTAATGCTACATGTTGTGTTTGCTGGGATCCGATGAATATTGAATATTATGTCAAGTTGATTATCAATCTATCTTATATGTTATTTAAGATCTTGCATGCTTTCCGTTACTCGTAGATGCTTTGGCCAAGTAGATGCTTGTAACTCCAAGAGAGAGTATTTATGCTAGATAGTGGGTTCATGCTCCGTTTAACCTGGGACAGTGACAGAAAGTTCTAAGGTTGTGGATGTGCTGTTGCCACTAGGGATAACCTAACGATGCTATGTCCACGGGCATATGTGTTTGTTTACATTACGCACTTTACTTAATGCAATTATCCGTTGCTTGCAACTTAATACCAACGGGGGACTCGGATGACAACCCGGCGGTGGATTATTAGTCATAGATGCTGTTGGATAACGGTCTATGTATTATGTCGTAATGCCCAATTAAATATCATAGTAGTCAACATGTCATGTATATGCATTGTCATGCGCTCACTATTCGTCAATTGCCCAGCTGTAATTTGTTCACCCAACATGTTAGTTATCTTTTATGGAGAGACACCACTAGTGAACTGTGGACCCCGGTCCATTCTTTTACACTGATTAAACAACCACAAACTGCAAACTGTTCCTTTTTCATTCTCTGCAATTTAATACTCATTTTCCACACCATACGTTTAATCCTTTGTTTTCAGCAAGCCGTGAGATTGACAACCTCACTGTTTCGTTGGGGCAAAGTAGTTTGATTGTGTTGTGTGCAGATTCCACGTTGGTGATCGTATTGCGCCGTGCGGCCACAACAACCTTCTGAAGAGTTGCTGCTCCTACTGGTTCGATAACCTTGGTTTCTTTCTGAGGGAAAACTTGCTGCTGAACTGCATCATACCTTCCTCTTGGGGTCTCCCAACGAGCGTGTGATTCACGCCATCACGGACCTAGATAGTACTACTTACCTTATTCAGAGTAAAATCCAGTTTCTCTTTCCATTCACCTTTTTCTTCCTGCCTGAACCGTTTCTAAACCCTGCCGGCAAAGAAAATAAATAAAGCAGTTATTAATTACTTGATATCAGGAAATGAACGAAAGAGGCCGATGTAGTGAGATTGAAATTACCTCTGAATCATATAATACAAGCTCGCGAATTCTTTAGCATCTTTCTTTAATGAGTCCATGACTTGAACAACTCTATCGTCATTTTAATGACTAGCAGAATCCAGTGAAATCTGTGCACGTTTATATACGTAGTCATGCATAACTCATCAATTACACTTAGCATCAGATAAGCAAAATAGAATGTGTATAAGATAGTAACACTCACTTGAAGTTATAAGGAAAAAGTATTACTCTTTTGGCATGTTGTTGCTTTAAAAACAATAGCAAAAGTGCCTCTGTGTCCTTGGCGTGGTCTCGTACGGTGACTTCATGAACTTTATCCGGGTCAATGAACCCAAATCCCAGATTCCTTCTTTTTTGCATTCGATATTCTTCATTCTGCATAACAGCGTACAAAGAATATCGTGAGGATAATTACAGGCAATGAACGAGCTAAAGACTTAAATTATAGAAATAATCACTTACAGATAATAGCAACTGACAAGAGATTTGTCGAGGTCCAATTGATTGTATAACTAAAAAAGTTCGGGAAAATCAATATGCACACCGTATTCTTGGAAGTAGTATTGTTTCCTAACTCGCGCCATGAGATAGATTCTCCCTTCACTTGCAGCCCTCATGTACCATTCATGCAATTTTCGCAGTTGTGTTGGAAGATTCTCACACTCCTCAGGTCTAACCAGCGGCTGCCCGTGAACATATTTCTGTGCCATCTCAGCAATGGGGTAACCTGCGTCACCCATGACTTGCGGAGCAATACTAAAGCCAGTACTATTATCGGCAAACACCTTGAGCGGGGGGACAGATTGTACTTCCTGTTCTCTGAGTTGGGCAACTTGTTTCCTGCATTTCCTCTGCTCCTCATGTGAGCTATATGACTTGGTAATATAACGGTCATAGTCCAATGGTGGCTTTGGTTTCGGGTCATATAAGTTCGTAAGGCGGCGCTCAATTTTTTCCAGAGGTATCTGGGATGTAAAGCTTGGGGGCTTTGGTTTCAGTGCAAGTTTTCTTTCGACATCGGCAGCCACCCACGCGTCTCTTTCCTCCTCAGTCCTATCGTAAGGTAACGGCTCGGGAGTCTTCTCTTTTGCCTTCCTTTTCTGTGTCTTCTTAGGAGGCGAACCGATGGGCTTTAGCGACCCCCACTTAATGGGCTTCATCTCGGGTAGGGGTGGTCTTTCCCGAGTTTGATTGCTACGAGGAGGAGTCGGGTTTTTTTCGAGACGGCTGATACACCGGAGATCCAGCGGGACTCCTACTGGGGTCCCTCTCGGGGAGGGGTGGACTTTGCCGAGGTTGATTGCTACAAGTTGGAGGAGTCCGTGGAGGGGTGGAGTCCGCAAACACGATGTATTCCTTTTTCCATAGAATGACACCACCCTCGACTTCTCCAGTGTCGTCTCCCCTTCACCTCCAGCCTTGTCAAGCTCAAGATTCCAAAATTCCAGCCGAACTTCATCCACCCCGACACGAGCAAAGCCAGCTGGATCTCACCGCCATGTATGGTTGCTCCAGGCTGGTTAGGTAAAGCATAACCGACCGCCACTTGAAGGATATGTTCTTCATTGACTGATGTACCACGGGGCAGCGAGTTTGCGGTTCACCATCCATCGGTGCATCATGATCAGCCAGGAACATCGAGGAAGCCACGCTGCTTTTCCCATGTGATGTAGGATCTTGCTACCGCTCAGATGCCCTTTGCTGGGTAAGTTGCTCCAGTTGCTCCTGCTGCGAATGACAATGCGTTCGATCCGGTCTGCTTCCAGCTTCTTTTTCCTTTCACGGCTTCTATAACTGCCGATGCACTCCAGAAAACCCTTTGTTCCACGGAACATCGGGGCCATAGCCTCGTGTTCGTCCTTTTTTTTTCAGGATTCCCGAGGGCGCGTGTCAGCTCGTCGTTCTCTCTGTCGGGCTTGAAAGTTCCATCTCAAACTTCTCCTATTGCCTTAAAAAGCTCTTTTCTTACATGTTCAATTTTTTCCTTACTTTTTTCCCTTGGAACAAGCTTCCCTGTCTCTGGGTCCAACGATGCCCATGCCCGTACAACCAGCGCTTGCCCCTCTCGGGGAAATCCTTCATTTCTGGAATGATCCCTTTAGTAATCAGTTGGGCATCTCTTTTTTTCTCACTTGGGCGCGGCAGTCAAGTACCACCTGGCCATAACATGGTGATATACCTTCTTCGTAGCATTTATCTTATTTTTTGCGACCTATCCACAGCTTCAGTCGATTCCTTGTACGCTTAATGCGGCCAGTGATAATTGTGCTTCTCTAGTGTTCCGGTGAAAATTGGAGCTTCTTTCTTCTCCTTATAAGTATTCCATATATTTTTCTTGAAGGTCTGGAATTGTGTGGCCATCTTCTTAAGAGCCCACTGCTTGACTTTCTTCTTCTCAATCTCTGACATAAGTGGCGGTAGAGTGAAAGATGCCATGGCTTATTACAAATATCATCTTTGGATCTTTCGTCGACATAACTAACTGATCCATCGTCTACCTTGGCTTATTCCATTCTCGAGTGCTGATCACAATATTGTCCCTAACAATAATCCACATTGACTTATAAATTTTCTTTGTTCTCCTTGGGAGTAAGTGGTGCGCCATCTTCACCGATTGCGTCGATAACTAAATGACATTAGCACCCAACCTTGCTCGGGCCTCGTGGCGTTCTAGAAGATTGGCTCGATCCCGAGGGCTAAAAGAAGAAAAATTCGTTAAAAAGTGCAACATAATTAACTAATGCATCCCGTGATCAACAAAGGCTTAATATATATACCGCGCCAGAATTTGTTACAAAGTCTTCCCTGCCCGCGATCCGGAGGGCACTTCCTCACTTTGTTCTAGATCAACTCCTTCACGTAGTCGTTCAAGAACTGTGAGCTAAAATCATCACCGACATCTTCGCCGGCGTCTTCACCGAAATCTTCACCGGCACCTGTGCCGTTTCTTATAATTTCCATCACTTGATCTTCACCGTCTCTGTCAGCGTCATAGCTTAACTACAAACCACATGTAAAAAGGTTAAAAAAATTATGTGAAAGAAAAATCAATTCTATGTCAAATTTACATTGCCTAGATGAACATCTAACAATTACTTATAAGAAAAATTCTAACACAATATTTTGCTAATTTTCTAACACAATATTTTGCTAAATTTTCTAACACAAATAAACTACACAAAATTTTGCAAACCCTAAACTACACAAATTTTGCTAACAAATTATAAAATTGCCTAAAGTTTCTATGTCAAACGAAAATTGCCTAAAATTCCGAATTGGACTAATCTAACATTTGCTAACAAATTACTAAATTGCTACTAACATTGACTAACAAACTAAAATTTGCTAACAAACTAAAATTGACTAATCTAACATTTGACTAACAAACTAAAATTGACTAATCTAACATTGCCTAAAATTGACTAAAATGTATACTAACATTGACGGCGGCGTCGGGAGGCAGGAGACGGCGGCATCGTCGGAGTCGGTGGCAGAACCCGCGGCGGTGTCGGCGGAGCCGCGGGGCAGAAGATGCGGCGGCGTCGGGTGGCGCATGAGACAGCGGCGCCAGGTGGCGCAGGAGACGGCGGCGTTGGATCGACCACACGGCGGCGTCGGGAGGCGGCGTCGCGGCTCGAGGTGGGTGGCAGCTCGACAGAGTGGAGGAGCGTGGAGGAGCAAAAGGCCGGACGGCAACGACATGGATCGAGGCCCCTCCTCGGGCGCTACGGCGGAGGCACGCGGCTGGGCAGGGACGGCGACGGCGCCATCGTTGAAGACCGCGGCAGGGGACGGCGGCGGCGTCGTGGAGGACAGCGGCAGGGCAAAGGGACGGCGGCGGCGTCGGGGAGGAGCGGCGTGTCATCGCGGAGAAGATGGGGATTTGGTGCGGAACCGCACCAAATCGACACAAATCGATCTTTAGTCCGGGTCCTCTCACCACCCGGGACTAAAGACCCTTTAGTCCCGGTTTGTGGCTGAACCGGGACTAATGCTCAAATTTGGGGCCGCCGATTAATTTTGCGCGTGAAGCCCACATTAGTCCCGGCTCCAGCCACGAACCAAGGACTAATGGGCTTTTCTGTTTATTTTTGTAGTTTTCGTTTCTTTTTTTATTTTTTGTTCTATAGCTATTTAATTTACATGTTTTAATTGTTAATTTTAATAAAAAATATATCTTTATTTGTAAAACTCATACCTATATTTGATATAATTCTTTATTTGTAAAAATAAAATATCTTTAGTTCCTTTTTCTTTTTTATTTTATATCTATTTGATTTACATGTTTAATTGTCTAATTTTAAAAATCATATATTTATTTATAAAACTCATTGCTATATATTGTTTATTCGTAGAACAGAGTTAAATAAAATGTTTAATAGTTTTCGGAACACAGTTATATAAAAGGTTTAATACATTATTACACATCACCAACAAAACATCCCTATCTAGTGTTCACTTTTTCTTCGTGCGTGTCCCTTTCTTTGGATTGCGCCGTAACCATGGACAATCTTCATCATTTAACTTGATGCTTGGGTCAGTGCTCACTTTGAAGGGCAGAATTTCATGAAACTTATTATAATCTTCTGACATATCTGTCTTATGTCTTGTCCTCCACTCCCATAATGTTTCTTTTCCCTGAAAGAACTATGTGGCGCTTTGGCTCACCGTATGATGTATTCGCTTGTGTATCTTTTTTTTTGGTAGACATGTCCTTCACATAGAAAACCTGCCACATCATTGGCTAGGAAGAATGGTTCGGTGTCATATCCAAGATTATTGAGATCCACTGTTGTCATTCTGTACTGCGGGTCTACCTTTACTCCGCCTTACAGGTTGACCATTTGCACCGAAACAAAGATACCTTAAAAGAATGTCCATAGTCAAGTTCCCATATATCATCTATTAAACCAAAATATGTGTCTTTTTTCCATTGTCATCAAAGTGGACACCACTGTCTGATTTGTACTCTTCATATCTTGGGCGGTCGTGTAAAATGTATTTCCCATTTATCTCGTACCCTTGAAAAGTTGATATAGTCGAAGATGGTGACTTGTCCAACAAGTAGAGCTGCTCTTCATAGTGGAGTTGTTATTCATGAGATGTGTTTGCAACCAACGCGAAAGTCTTCATGTGTTTATTTTTAAACCAGGAGTCAGTCTGCTCTGGGTTCTTGAAGCGTACAAAATCCATGTGTTCCGGAATATACGGAGCCACCAAGGTGGAATTTTGTAGAACGGTGTAGTGTGCTTGAGTGTAAGAATGCCCGTCCATACATATTATTGTTTTCTTTCTAGCGTGCCTTTTCCACTCAGTCTCTCCTCATGTCGCGATTGGGGTACACCAATCGACTTAAGGTCAGGAATAAAGTCAACACAAAACTCAATGACCTCCTCTGTTCCATAGCCCTTGGATATGCTTCCTTCTGGCCTAGCACGGTTATGAACATATTTCTTTAAGACTCCATGAACCTCTCAAAGGGAAACATATTGTAGAAATACAGGACCGAGAATCTTAATCTCTTCGACTAGTTGAACTAGGAGATGCCTCATAATATTGAAGAAGGACGGTGGGAACACCAACTCGAAACTCACAAGACATTGGACAACATCAGCCTGTAACCTTTGTAGAATTTCTGGATTGATTACCTTCTGAGAAATTGCATTGAGGAATGCACATAGTTTCACAATGGGTAATCGAACATTTTCCGGTAGAATCCCACTCAATGCAACGGAAGTATTGTGTCATAATCACGTGGTAGTCATGAGACTTTAGGTTTTGAAAAAAAATTCTCTGCCATATTTATTATTAACTTTATATTCGACGAGAAGCCAGATGGAACCTTCATACTGCTCAGACATTAAAAAAGATTTCCTTCTCTTCTTTCGTTAGAGCGTAGCTTGCATGACCATGATAATTCTCTGAATGCACGCCGTCTTGTTCGTGCATATGTTGATGGTCCTGCCTTGCTTCCGGTGTATCTTTTGACTTTCCATGCACGCCCAAAAAGTTTAGCAGGTTCACGCAAAATTTTTTTGTCACGTGCATCACGTCGATTGCAGAGTGAACCTCTAGGATTTTCCAATAGGGTAGCTCCCAAAATATAGATTTCTGGACCCTTCCCAAAGATTACTTTTAAACCTTGACCATATCATATATATCAGCACTACTAGGGCGGGTAGGCTTCGTCGGTGATCTGCCTCACCTTTGAAATGTTTGCCTTTCTTTCTTAAGGGATGCTTGTTTGAATAAATCGACGATGCCCCAGGTACACATTCTTGTTACCTAAATGCATACTTTTAGTCTCACCTAAACAGTGCGTGCATGCATTGTATCCCTTGTTTGACTATCCTGAAATGTTACTAAGAGCAGGCCAATCATTGATGGTTACAAACAACAACGCTCGTAGGTCAAATTCCTTTTGTTCGTGCTCATCCCACACAGTACACCTTATTCACGTCACAACTGTAAAAGTTCTTCAACCAATGGCCTCAGGTACACATCAATATCGTTGCCGGGTTGCTTCGGGCCTTGGATGAGCACTGACATCATAATGAACTTCCGCTTCATGCACAACCAAGGAGGAAGGTTATAGATACATAGAGTCACATGCCAGGTGCTATGACTGGAGCTCTGCTCCCCAAAAGGATTAAAGCCATCTGTACTTATACCAAACCTTAAGTTTCTTGCGTCACGTGCAAATTCCTTAAACTCTCTGTCATTTTTTCTCCACTGCGACCCATCAGCGGGGTGTCTTGACATCTCGTCTTTCTTACGGTCTTCTTTGTGCCATCGTAACAACTTGGCATGCTCTTTGTTTTGGAACAAACGTTTCAACCGTGGTATTATAGGAGCATACCACATCACCTTGGCAGGAACTCTCTTCCTGGGGTGCGGCTCGCCCACAACATCACCAGGGTCATCTCGCATTATCTTATACCGCAATGCACCGCATACCGACATTCATTCAAATTCTCGTGCTTCTCACCGCAGTAGAGGATGCAGTCATTGATGCATGCATGTATCTTCTGCACCTCTAATCCAAGAGGGAAGGCAATCTTCTTTGCTTCGTACGTATGTGGGGCAATACGTTATCCTTTGGAAACATTTTCTTTAATATGTCTAGCAACTTTTCAAATCCTTGTCAGATAAACCATTCTCTGCCTTCCATTGCAGCAATTCCAGTGTTGTAACCAGTTTTTTCTAGCCATCTTCGCAATTTGGGTACAACAATTTTTTGTGATCCTCTAACATGTGCTCCAACTTCAACCTCTCGTTTTCACTTTCGCAGTTTATCTGTGCATCAAGAATGGCCCGACCAAGATCATCATCGGGCTCATCAACAAAGGCCTCTTCTTGAGCTTCGTCTTCCCCCATTGTAGTACCACCGTGTTTAGAGAACATAGGATAGTTGTCATCATCCTCTTCTTCTTCATTGTCTTCCATTATAACCCATTTTTCTCCGTGCTTGGTCAACAATTATAGCCGGACATGAAACGTGCTGCAACAGGTGGGAGTGCAGTAGTTTTGAGCAAGAGTGATTCTTCGTATTCTTACAGACACTACATGGACAACAAATAAAACCATTCCGCTTGTTTGCCTCAGCCAAATCGAGAAAAATATGCAGACCAATCATGAACTCGGAACAACGTCGATCACTGTACATCCATTGTCACCTCATCTACATTATAAATATATGAAAAACCAATACACTTCAATTATGAATTGAGAACTGACTAAATTAATTAATACAAGTTCATCACATTAAAACTAAAGTAGAGTAGTGACCAGATGTAATACATAGTTCTCATAAACATACAATGAATCTAACATACAACTATCTAAAGAATTTAAATCCAACAACAATGCGATCAAAATCGCAACTAAGATAATTATTGAACCAACATCATAATGATAACAAGTCTCTTGATTAATGGCATATTTTCTAACCTTTTTAAGCTTCAAGCGCATTGCATCCATCTTGATCTTGATCATCGACGACGTCGGCAAGCTTGAACTCCAATTTCATCTTCTCTTCTAAGCATTGGAGACGAAGATTTTCACTTCTTTTCAATTTTACTTTCAAATCATTGTTTCTTTTTCAAAAAACTCGACAATAGGGTCGGTTGGAATTCCGGTTCAACTACCTCCTAGATAAAAATATATCTATGTCAAGTTGGTCGGCATATTATCATAAACATGAAACAAATATATAGTTATAACAAACAATCATACCACATCCGAATAATAGAGCGGACAAATCCGGTGTGGACAGATGTCAAAACCATGGCACTATATATAACAAACAATTGTACGACTAAGAAAATTATACAAGTAATAATTATGCATCTAAATCATACAACTAAGATTTTTAAAATAAAAGATAAAAATAAGAGGCTCACCGAGGTGGTGCCGGTGACGGGACGGCGCGGGCGATCGACGGCTGTGAGGACGGAGATGAGACGACACTAAAACCCACAAATCATATTTTAATTTGAGCTCAAAATGCATATAAAACAATGAACTCCCTAACTTAGTCATTTCATCAAACACCTAGATAGCACTACAAAAATGAAATGAGCTAAGCTAGTATGGAAATGAGCTAAATGAGCAATGCCAGATAAAGAAATGAAGTTGCTAACCCTGGGATAGATGGGTGCCGCCAATCTTGACAAATCGTGCAGAAAAATGAGGGACGGCCTTGTGCTCGGGAGAGGAAACAATGGAGGAAAATGGAGAGCTGAAAAATGGAGGGCTGCTCGGGGGTGGTAGATGATATAGGAGGAAACAGTAGTCCCGGGTCGTATCATGACCCGGGACTAAAGCTCCAACTACGACCTGGGACTAAAGATGCTCACGCGGCCCACCTCTGCGGCTGCCTGCCGCGGACTAATGCTCCGCTCGACCCGGGACTAGGGTGGTGCCGCGTCGCCTCTGTTCGAACCGGGACTAAAGATCTCATAGTAACGGGTCAGAAATTCGTGGGACTAATGTGTCGGACGGATGACTCTGTTTCTACTAGTGGTTCGGTCGAGAGGTCTAAGGCAGGGCGATCCCTGATTCCCTTGTCGCCCTACTTGTTTCTGTTCGTGGGGGAAGGACTCTCGCGTCGTTTCAACAGGAAATTGGTTGACATTCTATGTTCTCACAATGTAGTTTCATGCCGTAGAAGTTTTGCGTAGTGTGTAAAAAAAGACAGAATTTGATGCTACGCGGTGTCTAGACACTGGATGTGCCATGGACGGGTCAGCTCAACCTTGTTCGCGGAGAGAATACACCGAGGGAATCGATTCCCGTGGGATGGAGTCCGTTCATGCATAACCCGTCGCGCATGAAGCTTTTTCCGAGGTTCTAAAATCAGGCCATAGCTTAATCAAAACGTATTGCAAAAACCACGAATGGGAGAAGAGTACGAAGAGTGACCAACAGAAACCATGTGCTGGTGCTGGTTGGCAATATCTCCATCGCCCCCGATTTGTCGATGGTGGGGCGAGGCCAGCTACAGATGTCGAGCTTGGGAAGAAAGATGGCCGTGTGGGCCCAAGAGCAAGGTCAGTCAGTCAAGAAAGCGGAAAGGCCGAAGAAAAGATCCCCACGTTCTTCCTTATCCGGTACGAGCGGAGGCCGCAGCGGGTTTGCTCGACAATCCTCTACTTTCGGACGCTAATAGCGATGGTTTTCTCAGCAAGAAGGTCGAATCTTCAGCTAATCCTAGACATGTGTTGCCCCGCGCGGAGTATTTAGTGGCGGGGTGGTAGGGTTGGCGGTGGAGAGAAGCATTCACTCACTCACTCGCAGCTCGCTCACTCCACTTCCCTTTCCTCGCTTCTCCGAGCTCCCGAGGGAAAAGAAGGCCGCACCCCATAAACCCTCTTTTTCCTTGTCCTTTCTTGGTTAATGCTTCCTCTCGGTGAGATCTAAGCAATTTTTGTGTAGTTCCTCTGCTACCGGATCCTGTTTTGCTTGTTGGTTGTGTTGGGGTACGATCTGGTGGAACATCGACCTCCCCTGTTCTTGTTCCCCCACCCTCTTTCCCTCTGCTTCTCTGCCCTTTACTGTCTCTGTCGAGAATTTAAAAAGGAAAATAAGATGAACCAAGCGTCGGAGAGGGTTTTCTGCCCTATCTTATCCGCGCCCTGTTTCCATCTGATGTGGTGCGACGACTCGGAGTCTAGTCGCCTCTCTCGATCTCTATAACCACTGCAATTTTTTAGAGTAAACTACCCGCGCAATTTCCTGGATAATTATAAATGAAAGACTTTGTGCAATGAGTGATTTCCTAGGCAAATTTTGTTTTTTGACAGAAAGCAACAACGAATGAATCTACCGCCGCAAAAAAAACAATGAATGAATGTGGTCTTTATTTTCTTCCGTTGATTTTTTCCATGGAAGGTAGGCCTGGGCCGGATAATGCTTTCCCTAGTCGATATGCTTTCCCTAGTTGATTTTTCTTTGCTTCTACTTGGAACAGAGTGCATTTTCATGGATGCTTGCCAGCCGAAATTGCGGACTTCTTTATGTGTGGTAGGAGTAGCCGAGTGGGAACCATAAAATCGTCTGCCGATTGCAATCATTTCATTGGAAATTGACAGTTGATGATGATTGCAGGAAGCACAGCTGCAGTTTCAGTTTATTGTCATTGTCTAGACTAAACCGATCTGTACGCAATTGTCTGCTTTAGAATAGCCTATCCAACTGGGGCATTTTTGAAAGTGATTCATATGTTTGTGAGCTCTTAAACGCGCAAGTGGGGATTACTCCATGCTTAGGATGACCAGTATGCACTCCCTGATTGGTTCCCAGCTTCTCATTTGTGTCCGTTAGACGTGGATACAGATAACAACGCGCA